>CM056050.1:33504633-34104633 GCA_029574335.1 Rana kukunoris | reverse complement strand
GATCGTCAACGTGAGAGCAATAATTCTAGAAAAAGATCTCCTCTGTAACTCTAAACTGGTAACGGTTAAAAAAATGTTTAAAGCATCGCCTATGGAGATTTAAGTACAGTAGTTTGTCGCAATTCCACAAGTGTGCGCAATTTTAAAGCGTGACATGTTAGGTATCTATTTACTCGGCGTAACATTATCTTTCACAATATATAAAAAAATAGGGCTAACTTTACTTTTCAGTGAAGTGTATTTTTCCCAAAAATTGCGTTTGTCAGACCGCTGTTCAAATACCGTGTGACATAAAATATTGCAACAATCTCCATTTTATTCTCCAAAGTCTTTGCTAAAAAAATTATATATATATAAATATATATATATATATATATATATATATATATATATATATATATATATATAGGGCTAGATTCAGTAAGAAGTTCCGCAGCGTATCTCGAGATACGCCGCAAAACTTCTAAGATGCGCCGGCGTATCAATTTTCTGTATTCAGAAAACATGATACGCCGGAATTTAGCTAAGATACGAGCGGCGTAAGTCTCTTACGCCGTCGTACCTTAGTTGCATATTTACGCTGGCCGCTAGGTGGCGTTTCCGTCGATTTACGCGTCATATATGCAAATGAGCTAGATACGCCAATTCACGAACGTAGTTGCGGCCGGCGTATCTATTTGCGTCGTTTACATTAGAGTTAAGCCCGGCGTAAAGTTACCCCTGCTATATGAGGCGCAGCCAATGTTAAGTATGGACATCGGGACAGCGTCGTATTGTGTGTCGTTTGCGTAAGTTGATTCAGAATGGGGCTGGGCGTAAGTTACATTCACGTCGTTTTCATTGACTATTTGCGACGTGATTTGGAGCATGCGCACTGGGATACATTCACGGCCGGCGCATGCGCAGTACGTTCGGCGCGTCATTTACGTGGGGTCAGTGTTAATTTAAATGCAACACGCCCCCTACCTGCCCTATTTGAATTACGCAGGGATACGCCGCCGCAACTTAAGGAGCAAGTGCTTTGTGAATACAGCACTTGCCTGTAAAAGTTGCGGAGGCGTAGCCTAAATCGAATATGCTACGCCCGCACAAAGATACGCTCTCCATCCTGAATCTAGCCTATAATGTTTGGGGGTTCTAAGTAATTTTCTAGCAAAAAATGCTGATTTTAAAGCGGAGTTCCACTAATTTTTCTGTTTATTTAAAAGTCAGCAGCTACCAAAAGTGTAAGCTGCTGACTTTTAACACACACGCATCTGTTCCACAGTCCAGCGATGCAGCCGCCCAAAGCCTCGGGTTCTCTCCCTCTCCTTTCCCCGGCATCACTAGCGTGGGCACCTAGCTGTGACAGCTTGCAGCTTCACAGCCAGGTGCGCACTGCGCATGCATGCATCGCGCTGCACTCCCTGAATGGACGAGCAATCTTCTGGGACCTATGATGTGTCCCAGAAGATTGCAGGGAGGGAGGGGGGAGAGAAGGAGTCACCCTGGTCCTTACAGCGGGGGTTCACCCTAAAAAAAAAAGTATGCTAATCTTTTTTTTTTTTTTGCCGTACATACCGTTGTATCGTTATCCCCCCCCCCCCCCAGCCTTCCGGGTAGTGGCTCCCGCGGCAGTGGGCGTTCCTATGCACAGGCTAAGTGATTGACGTGATGACAAAAGCTTCCCCCTGGTGCATACGGCCGCGTCACAAGTTGCCAAAAGAAGCCAGACTGCGAGTCGGCTATATACGGAGCTATACGGCCCCTGCGCACCGTCGTTCGGCTTCTTTCGGCAACTCATGATGCGGCCTTATGTGCCGGGGGGAAGCTTTTGTCATCACGTCAATCACTTAGCCTGTGCATAGGAACGCCCACTCCCGCGGGAGCCACTACTACATGTAAGCCTATTATAAGCCTATTATTATATATAATATCTGTATGGTTTAGGAGATATTCACCCTGCATGCAGCCACAATAATTATATTGGTGGATGTGTCTTGTGCATGCGATCTGAAGGTCCGGCAGATGCTCCAGGAAAATCAGAAGACTCCCACGCATGCGCCCACACTGGTCACCACTGAGAAAGCTAACATGTTGCCTCTGTGAGTGGCCGGAGCCACAAACCTGGAGGAAACGCTGAGGCTACCTGTCAGCTCCCTCAGCATTGACCGGGAGGCCATGCAAGGACTTCATTCTATGGTAAGTATTTTATAATGAACTAGTATGCGATGCATACTAGCTCATTATGCCTGTGCCTTACAGTTTTGTTTCTGGTCAGGGCATACAACCACTTTAAGTGCTTAAAGCTGAACTCTGGCATAAACATACATTTGTCATGTGCTTTCTTACTTGAATCCGATGTGCTTTGTGTATTTCATCCAGATCTGTGCAGTAATCCAGTGTGAGACTTCCCCTCTGTGAAGGAGCGTCCTGTAATAAAGACCGCTCACTGCTGCTCTGTCCTTGTGCAGGGAGACTGGTCTTGTCTCCGCCCCCTCCTGTTGTTTTTACAGGCTGTCTGTAGTGGGTGGAGCCTACAGGGTCCCTCCCACAGCTGTGCTCTCTGCATGTACAGTACAGTGATAATGTCACTACTTTTTGGTAATAATTGGGTTTGCAAATGCATTTAGTGCACACAGTGGATTTATGTCCTTAGTTGTTCTTCAGGAATGTATGGAAATTAAAGTATTTGTGCCCTGAGTTTGCCTTTAATCAGTCCCCGTCTTTGTAAATAGCACTGTTTTCTGTAGTTATAATGAGTTTATTCTTCTCAGGACATTACAATGAAAAGGTCACATGGAATGGCATTTGTTGATGCCTACTTTGCCATCTTTGTCTCTAGGTCAGCGCATTTTAGTCTAATTTATTGTTTCTTGAATGGCTGCAGGGATAAGGGATAGACAAAGCTGCAAGTGTATTGAATGACAATCACTGGTGAAGTATTGCCAGTAACATCCTTCACTACTTATCAGTTATCTAGGTCTTCCAGTAAATAGCCAACTCTCATTAGCATAACAAAGGAATGACAACAGCAGCATACAAATGAGGACACTAGAACTGACACCTACAGTACATTGTTTTATCTAAAGCTAAAATTTTGTTTGAGATTTTTTGCCATAACCACTTGGCCCCCAAAAGATGTAACCCCCTTCATGACCGGGCCATTTTTTTTTTTGCGATACGGCACTGCGTTAATTTAACTGACAATTGCGCGGTCATGCAACGCTGTACCCATGTAAAATGTATGTCCTTTTTTCCCCCCACAAATAGAGCTTTCTTTTGGGGGTATCTGCAGTTTTTTTGTGTGCAATAGAGAAGAAAAAGACCAACAATTTAAAAAAAATAAAAAAAATAAACAATGTTTTTTACTTTTTGCTAGAGCTGCACGATTAATCGTTAAAGAAAAAATCGCAATCTCGATTTAACCCTCCCTCGTGATCTTAACCTCCCTGGCGGTATGATTCTTTCAGATTTTAGGTGCTTAAAGCGGTACCATTATTTGCAAGGAAATTTGGCGTTTTATACTGTTGGCCTGCAATGCTTAGGAATAACTCACTTAAATCTGACCAAACAAGAGTCTAGTAGACATCCCGGGTATGACATTTTTTTAAAAACAAAATTATAAATTATAATATAATAAATAATTATAACAAATAATAATATAATTATATTTAAAAAAAATCAATAATGTAATCAACTCAAAATCACTGAAATTTGCTCAGTTGCAGAATTATCGCTGTTATTATTTATTTATTTTTTTTATGACGAATTTCCCCACAAATCGCTATCGCTAAATTCTGCAAGTGATTCTAATTTATTATCTCTGTTTTCTAGCTGCTCTAAAACCATTTTTGACATAAAGGGACACTTTTGGTTGCTATGGGCAATCTACAGTTTCCAGGCAGAAAGAACAGTTTTTATTATATAAAAGAACATGTAGGACACTGGGCAGACCACTAGGGACAAGGGGGGTGTGTATTTTTTACATACAGTACTGTAATCTATAAGATTACAGTATACTGTATGTAATGTGTTTGTTTACTTTTTTGAATATGGCGCCGTTCTCCGCCCCCGTGCGTCGTAACGTCGCAGGGAACGGAGCTCGGCGGCACACGGGGACACTGTGTGAATCGAGCGAGCACCCGCTCGCTCACACAGCGTGGATGCATCGCTGGATCCAGGAACAAGGTAAGTAAACCTTGCCTGTGGAAGCTGCGAGGCGAGCCCGAGTCTGACTTGGGGTTACCGATCGCAGCATAAAAATCGAACCCCCGAGTCAGACTCGGGAATCCCGCTAGGGAGGTTAATACAGCATTCACCCCGATTCAGTGCAGAGTTCTCCGCTGACAGCTGTCAAAGAAAAAAGAGAAGGAAAAACTGTTAGCCATCACGAACCTTACGGCTACACTATTCAGAGAAAGGTGGAACATTTGGCTATCTAACTCTAATGCAGTGTACACACGATCGGAAATTCCGACAAGAAAACCGTGGATTTTTTCAAACTTGTGTTGCATACACACGGTCACACAAATCTTGTCTGAAATACCGACCGTCAAGAACGATGTGACGTACAACACTACAACGAGCCGAGAAAAATTAAGTTCAATAATTCCGAGCATGCGTCAAATTGATTCTGAGCATGTATGTTTTTTGCGCTTCCGAATTGCATACAGATGATCGGAATTTCCAACCAAATGCTCACATCAGACTTTTTTTGTCAGAATTTCTGATCGTATGTACAGTCAAGATTTAAAAACTGTTGTTTAAGATTTAAAGTGGTTGTAAATCCTAGAAAAAATGTAAAAAATACAAATAAACCTGCAAGACAAAGGCATAATGAGCTAGTATGCATAGCATACTAGCTCATTATGAAATACCTGAGATCGGAACCCCCACAGCGGTCCCAGCACACTGCTCTGCCTGGCGGCATTTCTCGTTTAAAAAAAATATATATATAAAACATTTATTTTTTTCCTAAGTTAAGGCCGATACGTATTCTTCTGCTTATTTTTGGTTTAAAAAAATCGCAATAATCGTTTATTGATTGGTTTTACGAAAAAGTTATAGCGTCTACAAAATAGGGGATCGTTTTATGGCATTTTTATTAATTTTTTTTTTACTAGTAATGGCAGCGATCAGCGATTTTTATTGGTACTGCGACCTTATGGCAGACACTTCGGATACTTTTGACACCTTTTTGGGACAATTGGCATTTTTATAGCGATCAGTGCTATAAAAATGCATTGACTACTGTAAAAATGTCACTGGCAGGGAAGGGTTAACACTAGGGGGCGAGGATTGGGTTAATTATGTTCTAGTAATGGCAGCGATCAGCAATTTTTTTCGTGACTGCAACATTATGGCGAACACATCGGACACTTTTGAGACATTTTTGGGACCATTGTCATTTTCACAGCGAAAAGTGCTATAAAAATGCACTGATTACTGTGAAAATTCCTTCGGCAGTGACGGAGTTAACCACTAGGGGGCGCTAAGGGGTTATGTGCCCTAAGGGAGTGATTCTTACTGTAGGGGGCGTGGCTGTAGGTGTGACGTCACTGATCGTCGTTTCCTATAACAGGGAACAGACGATCAGTGACACTGCCACACAGAAGAACGGGGAAGGTGTGTTTACACTCACCTCTCCCCGTTCTTAAGCTCCTGTGACCCGATCGCGGGACAGCAGCGGCGATCGGGTCGCGGTCACAGAGCTTCGGGCCGGGTCGCGCGCGTGACCCACGGCTGGGCTCTTAAAGACAACGTACAGGTACGTGCCTGTGCCCAGCCGTGCCATTCTGCCGACATATGTGCAAGAGGCGGTCCTTAAGCGGTTAAAATGTTCTTAATTTTTGTATATCAATAAACGTTATGCTTTTATGATACATTGTATATACTTAGTTCACCCATAAAATCCCATTGTACCGGGGGTACTTTGCTTATTTGGTTTTCTATACCTGACCCTCTGTCTAGACAGTGCTGATTGGCCCTGTGCTGATCACATGCACCCCCCCCCCCCCAAAAAAAAAACCCTCTTGCAATATACACCAAACTGAGCATGTGCAAAGTGCCTCCTAAGGCATTGTTCTATCAACAGATGGATTTGGGACAATAAAATAAGGGGAGGGTCGGAGAAGACAGGATCAAACAGTCTTTTTATACAATGCGGAGGATTAACCCCTTAGGTACCACAGTGAGTATAACAAGCATGCTTTACTGCATATAAAGACTAATTTTACTATTGTGGGTTTAGTAATATTTTAAGGGTCTGCTCACATACGCGTTGCGGTAACTCATCAAACACAGTGAAATGCGTTGAGGTGCCGTGAATGGCTGTTTCAGAAGTGTATCATGCCTTAAAAAGTGCCTCCCCCTCCAGTGCCCCCTCCCGGCCCCCACTGGCATGTATTTTTATTTTTTTTGCATCCTTTTTTTTCCGGGGTTCCTCCAGGATGTAAATACTAAGTTGAGTTAAGGTGAGCAATTAATCAGAAGGTGACATGCTTTATCATGTGATATCTGCTTTATTGTAGAACAATGCAGTCTGCATTCCACAAATCGTTGCTGATGTTCTGCATTGGCTTCTTGTCTATTTACTAATTGCCATAGGCTTACATGAACATTTTTATTCGAATACTACTACCCTCAGAGCAGGACTGGTTGGCTGTTGTGAAACTACAAGAGCCAGTATAGCCAGCTACTCAGCGGCTTACAGGTAGTGCCACAGCTGTTGAAAGTAGATGGGCTACCAGCCTCTGAAATACTAGCGCCATCAATGACCTAAAAAGTTACCTCTTTAATCTAATTACTGTAAAGAAAGGCCTGGAGTCAGAATAGAAAAGGCATAAACACAGGGCCGCCATGACAGGGGTAAAGGGGTTTGGTATGGGGAAGGTGTTTCTGGCCAGTTTAAAGCATCATTGAAATAGCACTTACATGATTGGTGGGGTGGGCGGTAGCAAGTGGGGCTGCAGAAAGGAGAAGAGCATGCTTGAGACAACTGTCCACCCTCCCGCCCTTACTGTGTTCAGTGTTTTTTTTGTCTGAGGTTGGACCGTTATATGGTGGCATTGTTGTGGCAGCCGGCGGGGTACAAGGTCCTGTCCTCTGTACGGCTCCCATTATTATGGTTGGGACCCATCCTCGATACGGCTCCCATTATTATGGTTGGGACCCATCTTCGGTACCGATCCCATTATTATGGTTGGGACCAGTCTTCAGGACGGCTCCCATTATTATGGTTGGGACCCATCCTCGGTACGGCTCCCATTATTATGGTTGGGACCCATCCTCGGTACGGCTCCCATTATTATGGTTGGGACTCGTCTTCGGTATCGATCCCATTATTATGGTGGGGACCCATCCTCGGTACGGCTCCCATTATTATGGTTGGGACCCATCTTCCGGACGGCTCCCATTATTATGGTTGGGACCCGTCTTCGGTACGGATCCCATTATTATGGTTGGGACCCATGCTCGATACAGCTCCTATTATTATGGTTCAAACCCGTCCTCAGTATGGCTCCCATTATTATGGTTGCTACCCATCCTCGGTACGGCACCCATTATTATGGTTCGGACCCATCCTCGATACGGCTCCCATTATTATGGTTGGGACCCATCCTCGATACGGCTCCCATTATTATGGTTGGGACCCATCTTCGGTACCGATCCCATTATTATGGTTGGGACCAGTCTTCAGGACGGCTCCCATTATTATGGTGGGGACCCATCCTCGGTACGGCTCCCATTATTATGGTTGGGACCCATCCTCGGTACGGCTCCCATTATTATGGTTGGCACTCGTCTTCGGTATCGATCCCATTATTATGGTGGGGACCCATCCTCGGTACGGCTCCCATTATTATGGTTGGGACCCATCTTCTGGACGGCTCCCATTATTATGGTTGGGACCCGTCTTCGGTACAGATCCCATTATTATGGTTGGGACCCATGCTCGATACAGCTCCTATTGTTATGGTTCAAACCCGTCCTCAGTATGGCTCCCATTATTATGGTTGGTACCCATCCTCGGTACGGCACCCATTATTATGGTTCGGACCCATCCTTGGTATGGCTCCCATTATTATAGTGGGGATCCATCCTCGGTATGGCTCCAATTATTATGGTTGGGACCCGTCTTCAGTATGGCTCCCATTATTATTATTATTATGGTTGGAACCCATCCTCGGTACGGATCCCATTATTATGGTTAGGACCCGTCCTCGGTACGGCTCCCATTATTGTGCTTGGGACCCATGCTCGGTACAGCTCCTATTATTATGGTTCAGACCCGTCCTCTGTATGGCTCTCATTATTATGGTTCGGACCCATACTTGGTACGGCTCCCATTATTATGGTTGGGACCCATCTTCTGGACGGCTCCCATTATTATGGTTGGGACCCGTCTTCGGTACAGATCCCATTATTATGGTTGGGACCCATGCTCGATACAGCTCCTATTGTTATGGTTCAAACCCGTCCTCAGTATGGCTCCCATTATTATGGTTGGTACCCATCCTCGGTACGGCACCCATTATTATGGTTCGGACCCATCCTTGGTATGGCTCCCATTATTATAGTGGGGATCCATCCTCGGTATGGCTCCAATTATTATGGTTGGGACCCGTCTTCAGTATGGCTCCCATTATTATTATTATTATGGTTGGAACCCATCCTCGGTACGGATCCCATTATTATGGTTAGGACCCGTCCTCGGTACGGCTCCCATTATTGTGGTTGGGACCCATGCTCGGTACAGCTCCTATTATAATGGTTCAGACCCGTCCTCTGTATGGCTCTCATTATTATGGTTCGGACCCATCCTTGGTACGGCTCCCATTATTATGGTGGGGACCCATCCTCGGTATGGCTCCCATTATTGTGGTTGGGACCCATGCTCGGTACAGCTCCTATTATTATGGTTGGGACCCGTCTTCAGTATGGCTCCCATTATTATTATTATTATGGTTGGAACCCATCCTCGGTACGGCTCCCATTATTATGGTTGGGACCCGTCCTCGGTATGGCTCCCATTATTATGGTTGGGACCCGTCCTCGGTATGGCTCCCATTATTATGGTTGGGACCCATCCTCGGTACGGCTCCCATTATTATGGTGGGGACCCATCCTCGGTACGGCTCCAATTATTATGGTTGGGACCCGTCCTCAGTACGGCTCCCATTATTATGGTTGGGACCCATCCTTGGTACGGCTCCCTTTATTATGGTTGGGACCCATCCTTGGTACGGCTCCAATTATTATGGTTGGGACCCGTCCTCGGTACGGCTCCCATTATTATGGTTGGTGGTATCTGCGAGTAGTTGTTTGTCTCCGTGTCAGTGTTTGTTGCGGCAGGAGGCTTTAACATTTGCAGTGGTTATGCAGGTACTACAAATAGATGCCCACGAGGACCTTGTGACTTCTATTGGTCAGTCTGTTCTGGATGTTCATATGTTGCATATGTTTATAGTGTTGATATGTTAATTTTAATGTTGTTACTAAAAGGCTGCTGTGGCCATTAAACCTCAACTTGGGTTTCATGTGTCTTTTCTTAAGAGAAGGTTAGTGGTGGTCCAGCAGTTAGGGCAACAAAGCATCTTTTATACCCTAGTCACAGCAGCTGGCGGAGGAGGCAGCAACCTTAAACATTCCAATTGTGTCGGTTCACCTCCCCCCTCTCTGCGCCTCGCACATTCCTCTGGGGTTAGATACAGTTTAATATCCATTACATGCTTTACATATGCCGGGAAAAATCTTTATTCATAGCAACCATATAACACACTTTATTTGCCTTACTGCCTTCTAGAATCCATCAGAGGACTTCAAGTAGATTCAAAGCCAAAACGTTGTCTTTCTCAGTTTTGGATGCAGTATGAAAGGGTTACAACTTCTTTCTGTTTTTTATTGGTGTCTGTGCCCCTGCTGGGGAGACTTATCCCTCTTATTTGTCCTGGAGACCATTGTCTATAGGAAAGAACGTGATGGAAAGCTACAAGTTGTCATTGGAACACAATGGAGGGATCTTCCAATAGGGACACCTGTTGTAGTGACTAGTGTTGAGCAGAATATGCCATATTCGATTTCGCGATATATCTCGAATATATAGTCGAATATTCGAGATATATTCGTTAAATGCGAATATTCGCGATATTTTTTGGAAATGAAATGATTGCGAAATTTCGCTATTGCGAATGCGAATGCGAATTGCGAATGCGAATGACATTTCGGCAAATGCGGAAGGAGCACTCTGATTGGCTCAGAATATTCGTGATATTTTATAATACAAAATAATTGCGAATATTCGGCAAATGCGGAAGGAGCACTCTGATTGGCTCAGAATATTCGTGATATATTACAATACAAAATAATTGCGAATATTCGGCAAATGCGGAAGGAGCACTCTGATTGGCTCTGAATATTCGTGATATTTTATAATACAAAATAATTGCGAAATTTCGAGAAATGCGGAATGGAGCACTCTGATTGGCTCAGAATATTCGTGATATTTTATAATACAAAATAATTGCGAATATTCGGCAAATGCGGAAGGAGCACTCTGATTGGCTCAGAATATTCGTGATATATTACAATACACAATAATTGCGAATATTCGGCAAATGCGGAAGGAGCACTCTGATTGGCTCTGAATATTCGTGATATTTTATAATACAAAATAATTGCGAAATTTCGAGAAATGCGGAATGGAGCACTCTGATTGGCTCAGAATATTCGTGATATTTTATAATACAAAATAATTGCGAATATTCGGCAAATGCGGAAGGAGCACTCTGATTGGCTCAGAATATTCGTGATATATTACAATACAAAATAATTACGAATATTCGGCAAATGCGGAAGGAGCACTCTGATTGGCTCAGAATATTTGTGATATATTACAATACAAAATAATTGCGAATATTCGGCAAATGCGGAAGGAGCACTCTGATTGGCTCTGAATATTCGTGATATTTTATAATACAAAATAATTGCGAATATTCGGCAAATGCGGAAGGAGCACTCTGATTGGCTCTGAATATTCGTGATATTTTATAATACAAAATAATTGCGAAATTTCGAGAAATGCGGAATGGAGCACTCTGATTGGCTCAGAATATTCGTGATATATTACAATACAAAATAATTGCGAATATTCGGCAAATGCGGAAGGAGCACTCTGGCTCAGAATATTCTTGATATTTTATCGTAATTTCGCAAAAATGCGAATGAGAAATTGATTGCGGAATTTCGACAGTAACACTCTGAAATCGAATATATGTGTTATTTTAGCTAAAAACAATATTGCGAATTTCTCGAAAATAATCGCGCGATATCGCTATTGCCGAATAATCGCATTGCGATTTTTCGGCAATATAAAATGATCGCTGCAGCTACTCGGCCCAAGGTCTCTAATCATACCAGCAATGCTTTTAGACGTCGATGGGGATCTCTAGGATGTGATCTGTTCTAAAAAAAAATTGAAAAAATACGAATATTCGAAATAGCGAATATTCACCGCGAAATTCGGAATATATCGTGAATACTCGAATATGCCATATTCGAGCCGAATATTCGCAATACGAATATTCGTGAGCAACACTAGTAGTGACAACTCTCTAACAAGGGTTTTTCCCTTATCATGGTCAGATTTTCTTTCACTTCCTGTTGTGTCCCTGGGACAGGAAGTGACAATAATCTCCACAAAGGGACACAAAGCCTCACAGGGCTTTTAACCATTCCTACGCTATCCAAAACTAAACATATGAACAAGGCAATTTGCTTTATGTCATATTGCTTCAGTTAACACCAACCCACTATAAAATAAAATAGGACATGCTGCATTTTTGCACAATGGGGTTGATTTACTAAAACTGGAGAGTGCAAAATCTGGTGTAGCTTTGCATAGAAACCAATCAGCTTCCGTTTTTTTTGTCAAATCTTAATCTTAACCACTTCCATACAGGGCACTTATACACCTTCCCGCCCAGACCAATTTTTAGCGTTCAGCACTGTTGCACTTTGAATGACAATTGCACGGTCATGCTACATTGTACCCAAACGAATTTTTTATTATTTTGTACCCACGAATAGAGCTTTCTTTTGGTGGTATTTGATCACCTCTGGGATTTTTATTTTCTGCAAAAAAAAAAAAATGACCAAAAATTTAGAAAAAAAAAATGTGTTTGTTTCCGTTATAAAACATTGTAAATAAGTAAGTTTTCTCCTTCGCTAATGGGCACTGATGGTACTGCACTGACTTGCACTAATAAGGTGGCACTGATGTGGTGGCATTGATGATGGGCACTGATGTGGTGGCATTGATGATGGGCACCAATATGCGGCACTGATTGGCGACACGGATGGGCAGTGATAGGCAGCACGGATAGGTGGCACGAATGGGCACGGATAGGCAGAACGGATGGGCACTGATAGGCGGCACATATGGGCACTGATAGGTGGCATGGATTGCCTGCCAATCAGTGATGCCCATTGTGGGCACTGATTGGCTTCTATTGCAGGCACTGATTGGCATCCATTATGTGTCATCCCTGGTGGTCTAGGGTGGCATACCTTTGATTTACATCCCTGTGGTCCCTGGTGGTCCAGTGAGCATCCCTGGTGGTCCAGATGGCATCCACTGATAATCGATCAGCACAAACCCCCCTGTCAGAGGAGCAGCCGATTGGCTCTCCTCTACTCGCGTCTGACCCGATTACCGGCTTTTCCTGTTTACATCGTGATCAGCCGTGATTGGACACGGCTGATCACGTGGTAAAGTGTCTCCGTGAGAGACACTTTACCTAGATCGGTGTTGCGGGGTGTCAGACTGACACCCCGCAACCACGATCGCCGTGACGCACGCCCCCGGGGGCGCGCAGCTGCTCAATATCCTGAGGACGTCATATGACGTCCACTCAGGATATAGCAACCTCTTTGCCGACGTCAATATGTCATTGGCGGACGGCAAGTGGTTAATTGAACAAGCTGAAGTTAGAAGCTGATTGGCTACCATGCGCAGCTGCACCAGATTTTGCACCCTTCAGTTTTAGTAAATCAGTCCCTGTGTGTTCCAGTGTGCTGTAATGAATTGTAGCATGCTGCCATACATAACATTTATCAGGGAAAACAATGTGCAAGTTAATAATGCAGTTGAGTTATACCTACCTAAACATTCCCTGATTTTTCCTGGAAAGGACCATCTTGTCCAAAAGCTACAACCTGCATTCATCCCACAGTCAGGACTCTGTGCAGGCCAGTCAAGTTCCTCCACCCCAAACTCGCTCATCCATGTCTTTATGGACCTTGCTTTGTGCACTGGTCCAAATCATTTGGTGGAGGGGGGATTATGGTGTGGGGTTGTTTTTCATTGGTTGGGCTTGGCCCCTAAGTTCCAGTGAAGGGAACTCTTAAGGCGTCAGAATACCAAGACATTTTGGACAATTTCATGCTCCCTACTTTGTGAGAACAGTTTGGGGAGGGCTCATTCCTGTTCCAACATGACTGAGCACAAAGCAAGGTCCATAAAGACATGGATAAGCGAGTTTGGGGTGGAGGAACTTGACTGACCTGCACAGAGTCCTGACCTCAACCTGATAGAACACCTTTGGGATGAATAAAGGCCCATACACACGGTAGGACATCCAACAAAATTTCCCTTGGATTTTTGTCCTAATTGATTTGTCCGGTCACACCCATAGCATACACACAGTCAGACTTTTCTGCAAACTTTTCTAAAACTTTCCCATTGTCACGTGGTTTTTCTGCTCTTTTCTGCTCTTTACCGCCACCCTTTGGTTAACTTCTGCTATTGTTGGTTGATTTTAACATTGGTTCTGAGCATGCGCATTTGTAATTTGTCCAAAAGTCCGATGGTTTGCTGTACACACGATTGGACTTTGCACCATCGGACTTTTGTTGCCTGAAAGTTGGTCCGTTCGCAGACCCAACTTTTTGTCCGATGAAAGCCAAAAAAGTTGGTCCGATGGAACGTACACACGGTCGGACAAATGCGAAAAGTGTCGGATTTTGATGTTGGTTGGGCAAAAGTCCGACCGTGTGTACAGGGCTTTAGAGAGGAGACAGCGAGCCAGGTCTTCTCCTCCAACATCAGTGCTTGCCTGACCTCACAAATGCGCTTCTAGAAGAATGGTCAAACATTCCCATAGACACACTTGTAAAGGTTTGTTTTTTATTTTTCTAAATAGGTTCCTCTAAGCTAGTGCATTGTTGGTTCACTAACCTTTTCCTTCTAAATGTTTTTTTTCTTTGTTTTCTTTGTCTGAATTTCTCACTTCCTGTTTCTCCTCAGTAAGATGTTCTGGCTGACTAACCCCCAGCCAGAACATGGGGGCAAGCTTACTGAGGAGAAACAGGAAGTGAGGAATTCAAACAAAGAAAAAAAAACATTTAGAAGGGAAATTGAAGGAAAGGGTAAGTAAACCAACAATGCACTAGCTTAGAGGAACCTATTTAGGAAATAAAAAAACGAACCTTTAATGGCTGTGTGTTGAGTTATTTTGAGGGGACAGTAAATTTACACTGTTATACAAGCTGTGCACTCACTACTTTACATTGTAGCAAAATGCAATTTCCTCAGTGTTGTCACATAAAAAGAAGATAGAATATTTTTTTTTTACAAAAATGTGAGGGGTGTACTTACTTTTGTGAGATGACTGTGCCTACACTGATCAGCCATAACATTATAACCACTGACAGGTAAAGTGAATAACATTGATTACATTGAGATACTGTAGACTCTTTTGATATAGTAAAATCAAAGTTTTTTTTTTTTTTTACACTAAATGTGTGACCAGAATAGGGTTTAAAAACGACACGCGGTACAGCCGTAGCAATGAGTAATGCCGCGTACACACGACCGTTATTCATGTCATGGGAAAAAACGAAGTTTTTCTCGACCTGATTCCTATCAAGCCTGCCTTGCATTCACACGATCGTGATATAAAATGCTCGAGCAAAGCGTGGTGACGTACAACACGTACAACGGCACTATAAAGGGGAAGTTCCATTCAAATGGCGCCACTCTTTGGGCTGATTATGCAGAATGGCATGGACAGGCACATCAACGTACCTGTACATGGCTGCCTTGACGTGGGTCGGGGGTCCGATCGGGACCCCCCCCCCAGTACATGCAGCGGTCCTCGTGGCTGTTGCTCCCAGCCAATCCGCGCGCTCCCCCGTGTGTCACTTCCTCCTCCTGTGTAAACACAGGAGGAGGAAGTGATGTGTTCTCTGCTCTCGCCGGTGTGTTGTCATTTTCTGCTCCCCATCACAGAATGGTCCGGAAGTGCTGGGCGGCCAACTGCGCATGCGCGATGCGTTCCAAACGCATCTGCGATGCGTTCCAAAGCATTTACGACAGTGCACACCAGCGAAGCTGTCGTTCGACATCCAGGCTCTTTCCTTAACATCCCCGTCAATTGGAGGATGTTAAAAAAAGAGCCAGGAGGCCGAGCGAGCGCAGCGAGCCGTCCGAGCGAAGCGAGGACGTGAGGCCGACTGGCCACTTTCCCCTAAGTCCACGTCGCTATGAATGATGGCTTCGCTGGTGTGCAGTGTCGTAAAGCCATTGGAACGCATCGCAGATGCGTTTGGAACGCATCGCGCATGCGCAGTTGGCCGATGCAGCACTTCCGGAGCACTCTGTGATGGGGGAGCCGAATATGACACGTCACCGGTATTTTCAACCGCTGCTGAGGAGAGAAGACATCACACAGTAAGTCTGCACAACACTACACTGACACACACTACACATAGGCAGACTTAACCCCTTGCGATCACCCCCCCCTCCCCCCTGTCACAGTGTCACTGAATGCAGTGATCATATATTTACTGATCACTGCATTTAGTGTCAGTGTGACAGGCAGTTAGTGTTAGGTCCTGGGTAGCCCCCGTACCCCCCCTAATAAAGTTTTAACCCCTTGATCACCGCCCTAGTTAACCCTTTCACTCCCTATTGCCAGCATCACTAAGCGATCATTTTTCTGATCGCTGTATTAGTGTCGCTGTTCCCGCTAGGTAGCTATTTTTTTTTTTTATTGCGATTTTTTTTTTTACTAAAGACATGTGGCTGAATACATTTTGGCCTAAATGATTGACTAAAATTTAGTTTATTTGATTTTTCTTATAACAAAAAGTAAAAAATATTGTTTTTTTTCAAAAATGTCGCTCTATTTATGTATATAGCGCAAAAAATAAAAATCGCAGAGGCGATCAAATACCACCAAAAGAAAGCTCTATTTGTGGGAAGAAAAGGACGCAAATTTTGTTTGGGAGCCACGGCGCACGACCGCGCAATTGTCTGTTAAAGCGACGCAGTGCCGAATTGTAAAAACACCTTGGGTCATTTAGCAGCCTATTGGTCTGGTCCTTAAGTGGTTTAACCTACACACGACTGATTTTCACGACGAGAAAAGCGACGACGTGAAAAACGACGAAAAAAATGGAGCATGTTCTAAATTTTTATTGCCCATTTTTCTCGTCGAGAAAAATGCTCTGGAGTCTACACACAATCGTTTTTCACGACCAATTAAAAAAAATTCAATTTTTCTCGTCACGAAAAACGGTTGTGTGTACGCGGCATCAGACATAATAAAACCCTCATCCGTCATGAAGCGGCAATGGACCAGGCGCCACGGGATAAGCTGGGAGGTGATATTTGTTGTTTCAATGATTCAGAACTTCACAACTCCCATTAATTTTTACAGAGGTGAATCCGACACACATCTGCTCCTCGCCTCCCCACCCCGCACACATATAAGTAATGCAGCAGCTGTTTGATATTGCTATTTACAGAGGATAAACCCTTGTGTTTGCCCTTTCCAATAATCTCCTATTTGATGTGACACTGCGCCTTGTTTTATAGCTCTTATCTGAAGAATGAACATGTGCACCAGCAGTGCCAGAAAACATCCCACGCACTGGCACTACTTGTCAGCTGATCTCCTAATCTGTATAATGGTTTTGCATATTTGTTTTATTTTTTAACTATAATCAGAGCCATAAAAAAGTAGATTTAAAAAACGGTTGTTTTTTTTTCTTCTGATAAATATGAAATATCCCATATAAATATTGTGTAATTTCACTTTAATCCAGCAGGTGGAGCTATTAGTTTCCTTTGACATGTTTTCTATGCTTGCTGAATTTTTTTTCGCTTGTTATCATGCTTAAAGGGGTTGAATATAAAACAAACATTTAATTTAACAACAATTAATAGATCACCCAATGAAAGGATGAATAAACAGTTCATCAAACAAATGGTGAAAAAATTATTATTTTTCACCATTTGTTTGATGCACTGTTTATTCATCCTTTCATTGGGTGATCTATTCATTTTATACGCTACACTTTTTATGTTTGTTTTGTATTCCACCATTGTCCATTGGTAGTGTGAGCTGCTTACTATTGATAGCGCAGACTTTTCTGTTTTTTGTTTCCATGCTTAAAGGGGTTGTAAAGGTAAAAAATGTTTTTCCCCTAAATAGCTTCCTTTACCTTAGTGCAGTCCTCCTTCACTTACCTCATCCTTCCATTTTGCTTTTAAATGGCCTTATTTCTTCTGAGAAATCCTCACTTCCTGTTCTTCTGTCTGTAACTCCACACCGTAATCCAAGGCTTTCTCTCTGGTGTGGAATTAGAGCGGAGACTGTGAGCCAGGCCTTCTCGTCCAACATCATACACTTCTGGAAGAATGGTCAAACATTCCCATAGACACTCCTAAACCTTGTGGACAGCCTTTTCAAAAAAGTTGAAGCTGTTATAGCTGCAAAGGGTGGGCCAACTTAATATTGAACCCTACAGGCTAAGACTGGGATGCCATTAGGCTGCATTCACACCTAGGCGACAAGTAACGCCACGTACGCGGCTTACTTTGGCGCGATTCGATTCACTTTTTTTTTTTTTAACAAATTATCTTCATTGCTGTCTATGGCCGAACGCCAATGACGCCAGAAAAAAGGGTCCGGGACTTTTTTTCAGGCGGCAGGTGTACGGCGTTTCAGAGATGTGAACCATCTCTATAGACAGCAATGGAAATTCGCCCCTCCAGCAGCACGAGCGTCGGGCGTCGGGCATTTTGTCGCCAAGGTGTGAATAGAGCCTTAAAGTTCATGTGCGTATAAAGGCAGTCGCACCAATACTTTTTCTCAATATAGTGTGTGTGTGTATATATATATATATATATATATATATATACACTTTTTATACATATACAGTACTAATTGGGTAATAGTCAACCAAGATACTTATACCCTGTAACAGGGGTCTCCAAACTGCAGCCCGAGGGCCAGATGTGGCCCTTTGCTAGCTTTAATGCGGCCCTTGGGGCACAATTCCTTCCACTGAAATTAAGAACGGTTTCTCCCACTGACACCAACAATGGGATACCATATCTTTTACTGCTACCAATGATGGAATACTATTCCTCCCACTAATAGGGGGAATACTCTTCCTATTGACCACCAACCCTGAGGCCATATTTATTCTCACTGATGCTGAGCCCGTGACATTTTCTGCCCCTGCTGGCCACAATCCGGCCCCCCTAAAGTCTGAAGGACAATAAAGTGGCCCTTTGTTTGAAAGGTTAGGAGACCCCTGCCCTGTAATATACTGTATGGTTATATGTAGCAACATTAAGATATGTAAATCTGTGAAGCCCCTATGCTATTTAATTGCAACGCTAAAAAAACTTGCCTACGCTCACAAATAAAATAAAAAGTCACTTGTAAATCGAGTGAATGATTAATCCCATAACCCCTGACATTTCTCTAACTGTCTCATAAAGTGAGATCACAATATGGATAGTGAGGGACCTTGATCCATCGCACACAGATGTAAGCTTGTGTATAGCTATGTGAACTATTCTGCTTGTAAATACCAGGCTGAGCAAGCGCTGATGATCCACATTCTGTAAAGCAGTCAAAGAACCTAAATCTGATGTAATATACAGGTGAAACTCCACAAATTAGAATATCGTGCAAAAATTCATTTATTTCACTAATGCAACTTAAAAGGTTAAACTAATATATGAGACTCATTAGATGCAAAGCAAGACAGTTCAAGCCGTGATTTGTCATAATTGTGATGATTATGGCTTACAGCTAATGAAAACCCCAAATCCACAATCTCAGAAATCTAGAATATTGTGAAAAGGTGCAATATTCTAGGCTCAAAGTGCCCCACTCTAATCAGCTAATTAAGCCATAACACCTGCAAAGGGTTCCTGAGCCTTTAAATGGTCTCTCAGTCTGGTTCAGTAGGAATCACAATCATGGGAAAGACTGCTGACCTGACAGTTGTGCAGAAAACCATCATTGACACCCTCCATAAGAAGTTGGATGTTCCCAAAGTGCTGTATCAAAGCACATTAATAGAAAGTTATGTGGAAGGGAAAAGTGTGGAAGAAAAAGATGCACAAGCAGCAGGGATGACCGCAGCCTGGAGAGGAGTGTCATCGCCCAGCGCCGTGTGCGTTCCAGCACACCGCTCTATTATTGTCAGCCATAGCCGGCTTAGCTATTTTTAAATTACAGGTTCCATCATACCTTGACTGTGAACCATCCACTCCTGGATCCACGCTGGCAACCTTGCTTTAGATGCTGCGGACACCCTGGGATACCCCCCACCAGGAGACCCTCCAAGGACGAGTCCCTTGCTGCTGCAATACTCTCTTTATTGGAAAACTCTCATCCCTGCAAAACGGATAAGTACTATTACAATTACCCGCTTCACATATAGCCTTAACAAGTACTGTATTTAAAATTGGCTTATTTAATGCTATCCTGCTGCTTGGGATTATCTGGCGTATCTTCAGCTGACCGCTGAGGAATATCGTAAAGGGACACACACTTTCAATTCAATTACCCTAAAGTTGTCTCTCTTAAAGCGGATCTCCACCCTAAAGTGAAGTTCCGCTGATCGGAACCCTCCCCCCATTTTACACCTTTCAGGGGGAGGGGGGTGCAGATACCTGTCTAAAGACAGGTATCTGCACCCACTTCCGGCCCGCAGTCTCGGGCAAAAGACGGGTTTTTCCCGTTGTGTGCTGGGAACTCTCGGCTCCCAGCACACAGCGGGAGCCAAATCGGCAGGCGCAGCGCGACTCGCGCATGCGCCGTAGGGAACCGGGCAGTGAAGCCGGAGCGCTTCACTTCCTGGTTCCCTCACTGTGGATGGAGGGGGGAGCAGCAGAGAGACGAGCGAACACTCATCCTCTGCTGCGGACGCCGCTGGACTCCAGGACAGGTAAGTGTCCTAATATTAAAAGTCAGCAGCTGCAGTATTTGTAGCTGCTGGCTTTTAATATTTGTTTTTTAGTGGACCATCCGCTTTAAGTAAATAGCTATTCCATACGGTATTCTCATATACTAAGTGCCTGACATATGTTGTTACTTGTATTCAAGCTTCGCCCTTAAATACTGAACATATTCCCCTAAACTTTTCTATGCTAGCGGTTGGAGGCATGTTGTAATACCTCTGCCTATAGAAGCTCAACGCATTCATATATGTGAGAGAGATGATGTAGTGACCCCCCCAAACTCCTGTTGTCTGATTGGAGTGACGCCTGGGGCCTAGTACTGAAATCTCACATAGAGACGTGCATTGAAATCCCTGCTAACGGCAGTTGTGGTTCACTCCCGTTCACCAGAGCTGTTACGAGTGCCCATAGCAAGTGGCTTTCTATAGGGGCACTTGGAGAAGAGGAGGAGCCAATAGTTCTAGTTAGGGACCGTTCAGGCTAGGTCCAATGCTTTGTGGAAAGAATCCGTTCATCTGCGTGTTTCCACAACACACTAAAACCTGAAAGCAGCAGTGCAATGTGAACAGGTCCCATAGAAAACTCTATGTGCCCTTACGGTGACTGCCATTGATCAAGTGCAGAAAAACGTCTGACGAAACGCAAAGCAGGTCTCTGAAATGTCCTGTACGCTTCTCCACCACTGAAGTCATTGGGAATTTGTTGAGTTTGACATGTGTTTTAAAATGGGAAAATAACGCCCATGTGTCTGGGCTTTACATTGTTTTTTAAAACCTTTTCAAGATCTGAAACATATGTTAAAAAACAAATTACCGTCTTTCTTACTTATTTTCCTTTGTGCGTTTCTCACCCTTCTGCCTTGCATCATGTCCGATTGCATAACGTGCAGGCCGGTTTAACTCTTGAACCTGTCAGCCTGTCTCATGACAAATTCGCTAGAAATGTTTAAAATAAGCGGGGAATTTCGTTTATTGACATATTTCCTCTGTGTAAGTATCTATATTTATAACTCTCCTGTTTCTAAGAATTCCTGTCTCAGTGCAAAAGGCAAACTATCAATTATATCAGTGACTATGGAGTTGATTTACTAAAGGCGGATGGACTCTGCACATTACAAGTGCAGTTGCCCTCTGCAAGGAAATTTTCTCCAGAGCTTAGTAAATGAGAGGAAGCTCCGATGACTTCCATCATCCAATCACATATCACATATCCAATGAAAAATGCTGCTAATTTAATTTGTACTATTTCCACATTTCTTTGGGCATTTGCATTGTCAACAAGCGATCGATCTCTGCAAAATGGTAGACATGTGCAGACTGGAATATTTTGTTTTGTTTTTTCGTTTTCGTTTGGAAAATAAATTTATTTAGTTACTCTCGAAAATCGTTTTGATTTATTTAGTTTTTCGTTGGGGAATAGCTTTCGTCCGAAAATCCAATAATACTTGCTTTCTGTCGATTGGACAAAAGAATATTCGACGGAACGTCGAATCTTTTTGGTTGTTGGTGAATGAGCAAAAGAATATTCGACGGAACGTCGAATCTTTACGTCTCATAAATCGCAATCTATTCTCTGTAATGTCAAATCTATTATTTCTATAGTGTCGAATCGGACCGTTTTCATCAGACCAGGCTGAAGTGGTCTGATGTGTGTACACACCATTGGACCAAAAATCCGATCAGACCAGA
Source organism: Rana kukunoris (assembly GCA_029574335.1). NCBI lineage: Eukaryota > Metazoa > Chordata > Amphibia > Anura > Ranidae > Rana > Rana kukunoris. The sequence continues at coordinate 34,082,694 of CM056050.1, read as the reverse complement.
ACGCGGTGATGTAGAACACACTGACGTGCTGAAAAAAGGAAGTGCAATGTTTCCAAGCAACTGCAGACCAGTTTCATCAGACAGGTCTGATCATGTGTACGCGGCCTTAGATAAGACATATCTCTGGCAATCTGGGTTTACACGCCCTGTCTCGATAAGTAATGCTTTTCTTTTCATTGTTACCCAAATAACTTTATTTATCTGCCTTATCAGCCCACGATAAGAAACAAAATGTAGAATGTTTACAGTTATCGGCCTTTTCCACAAGACCTTCCAGGACATCCACCATAGAACCCGGCTAAATGTATGTGAAATGTAAATACTATTAATTCATGGATGAGATGTGGAAAACGACAGCTATAAAGTAAATAAAGTGTACAAATATGAATGTTCCCTGTGCTTGAACACACAGGTAATCCAACTATGCACATTAAAGTTGACCTGTCAGTATTCTGACAGTATACAGTGCCTTGAAAAAGTATTTACACTAGGGTGACCACGTGTCCCGGATTGCCCAGGACAGTCCCGCATTTTGCAGGTCTGTCCCGGGCACCTTCATTCTAGGACAATACAGTGGCCCGGAATGAAACTGACACAGCCACCCCCCTGGCCAATCTGATGCCCCCAAAAAAGGCCACCACATCACCGCTTTACTCACTGACAGTACTTGTCCTGGCTGGGAATGCCTGGAGGAGCACAATCCCCGCCCCCAGCTTGTGATTGGAGAAATCATAAATCCCGCCCCTTGTGTCCAATCACTGTGCTGTGATTCGTTACAGCACAAGCTGATTTTTGGGAAGGGGGGTGTCCCTGAATGGTAGTTTGGAAATGTGGTCACCCTAATTCACACCCCTTGAAATTTTCCACATTTTGTCATGTTACAACCAAAAACAAAAATGTATTTTATTGGGATTTTGGCAAGCACATAAGTAGAGTAGAAGTAGAAGAAAAATTATAATTGTTTTTTACATTTTTTGTCAAATAAATATCTGAAAGTGTGCCGTGCATTTGTATTCAGTCCCCTTTACTCTGATACCCCTTAGGGCTCTTTCACACCGAGCGTCCGTTCAGATCCGCCTGCCAGGTTTTTTTTGCGGACTTGAACGGACGCTCCGTGCTCCTCCGCTGACATCCGACCCGCTCCGATCCGCCAAAGTATGCCAGAGGAAAAACCTACTTTTCCTTCCGTCTGGCGGATCGGATCGGATGAACATGGACAGACGGTCCGTGTTCATGTGCGTGTGCGGGGACCGCCCTGTCATCCGACAGCTCAGCGGAGATCAACGGATCGATCCCTGCTGAGCAAAAGGAGGTGCACGGGGTGGATCATTACTGAAAGAGCCCTTCACACGGGGATGGAACCAATTGCCTATAGAAGTCACCTAATTAGTAAATAGAGTCCGCCTGTGTGTAATTTAATCTCAGTATAAATACAGCTGTTCTGTGAAGCCCTCAGAGATTTGATGGAGAACCTTAGTGAACAAACACCATCATAAAGGCAGAGGAACACACCAGACAAGTCAGGGATAAAGTTGTGCAAAAGTATAAAGCAGGGTTGGGTTATAAAAAAAAATTCCCAAGCTTTGAACATCTCACAGAGCTCTGTTCAATCCATCATTCGAAAATGGAAAGAATATGGCACAACTTCAAACCTACCAAGACATGGCCATCCACCTTAACTGACAGGCCGGGCAAGGAGAGCATTCATAAGAGAAGCAGCCAAGAGGCCCATGGGAACTCTGGAGGAGCTGCAGAGATCCACAGCTCAGGTGGGAGAATCTGTCCACAGGACAATTATTAGTCGTACACTGCACAAATCTGACCTTTATGGAGTGACAAGAAGAAAGCCATTGTTGAAAGAAAGCCATAAGAAGTTCTATTTGCAGTTTGCAATAAGCCATATGGAGGACACAGCAAACATGTGGAAGAAGGTGCTCTGTTCAGATGAGACCAAAATTGATCTTTTTGACCTAAAAGAAAAACACTATGTGTGACGAAAAACTAAGGCCGCGTACACAAGATCAGTCCATCCGATGAGAACGGTCCTAAAAACGATCGTGTTAGAATGCGGTTACGTTTACGTGTTCTAACACAATGATGTGCTAAAAAAAACAAAGTCCAATGCTTCCAAGCATGCGTCGACTTGATTATGAGCATTCGGGGCCTTTTAACCGATGCTTTTGCTTACTAACGATCGGTTTTGACCCATCGGTCAGGCGTCCATCGGTCAAATTTTATAGCTTTTTTTTGCTTACTAACGATCGGTTTTGACCCATCGGTCAGGCGTCCATCGGTCAAATTTTATAGCAAGTTCTCTTTTTTTTTTTACCAAAAGATAACTGACCGATGGGGCCCACGCACGATCGGTTTGGACCGATGAAACGGTTCTTCAGTTAGTTTTCTTCAGTTTTGACCGATCGTGTGTACGCGGCCTAACACTGCACATCACCCTGAACACACCATCCCCACCGTAAAACATGGTGGTGGCAGCATCATTTTGTGGGGATGCTTTTTTTCAGCATTGAGAGGGATTATGGTCAGAGTTGATGGCAAGATGGATGGAGCCAAATACAGGGCAATCTTAGAAGAAAACTTGTTAGAGTCTACAAAAGACTTGAGATTGGGACGGAGGTTCACCTTCCAGCAGGACAACGACCCTAAACATACAGCCAGAGCTACACTGGAATGGTTTAGATTAAAGCATATTCATGTGTTAGAATGGCCCAGTCAAAGTCCAGACCTAAATCCAACTGAGAATCTGTGGCAAGACTTGAAAATTGCTGTTCACAGATGTTCTCCATCCAACCTGACAGAGCTTGAGATATTTTGCAAAGTAGAAGAATGGCCAAAAATTTCACTCTCTAGATGTGCAAAGCTGGTAGAATACAAATGTACCCCACACTTTTCACATATTTATTTGTAAAATATGTTGAAAACCATTTATCATCTTCCTTCCACTTCACAATTATGAGCCACTTTGTGTGGGTCTATCACATAAAATCACAATAAAATACTTTTACATTTTTGGTTGTAACATGACAAAATGTGGAAAATTTCAAGGGCTATGAATACTTTTTCAAGGCACTGTATGTCCTCTTATTTCTTTTTTATTGCACTGTATTGTAATTGCATAGCTCCCAACGGACGGTCCCTGATTTGGAACAAAGTCCCCCTGTCCCTCTTTCCTCCTCATTTGTCCCAGGGCTAATCCTTAAATAAAATGTTTACATTTCTGCATTTTTTTATTTCAAAAGCCAGTATAAAGGAATAGTAGTGGTTAAAAAAGAGGACTTGGGGGTTTAACTGATCATTGTTTTTTGAATAACCTTTAACCACTTGCCGACCGCCCACCGTAGTTTTATGGCAGCTCGGCTGCGCAAAATCACGTAATATTAAGTGATTTCGCATTTCAGCCACGGCGGCGTGCGTGTGCCCCCTGCTCGCCCCTGGTGCCGATGCGAATGCCCGCCGGGCGTGATCACCGTCAGGGCACCTGCGATCGCTCGTTACAGAGCGAGAACCGGGAGCTGTGTGTGTAGACACACAGCTCCCGGTCCTTTCAGGGGGAGAAATAACTGTTTGTTCATACAATGTATGAACAGTGATCTGTCATTTCCCCTAGTCAGTCCCACCCCCCCTTCAGTTAGAACACACCTATGGAACATAATTAACCCCTTCCTCGTCCCCTAGTGTTAACCCCTTCCCTGCCAGTGACATTTTTACAGTAATCCAATGCATTTTTATAGCACTGATCGCTATAAAAATGACAATGGTCCCAAAAATGTGTCAAAAGTGTCCAAAGTGTCTGCCATAATGTCGCAGTACTGATAAAAATCGCTGATCGCCGCCATTACCATTAAAAAAAAAATGCCATAAAACTATCCCCTATTTTGTAGACGCTATAACTTTTGCGCAAACCAATCAATAAACGCTTTTTGCGTTTTTTTTTACAAAAAATCTGTAGAATAATACGTTTAGGCCTAAACTGAGAAAAAAATTATTTTTTTATATATTTTTGGGGGATATTTATTATAACAAAGAGTAAACAATATTTTTTTTTCAAAATTGTCGCTCTATTTTTGTTGATAGCGCAAATAATAAAAACCGAAGAGGTGATCAAATACCTCCAAAAGAAGGCTCTATTTGTGGGAAAAAAAGGACACCAATTTTGTTTGGGAGCCACGTCGCACGACCACGCAATTGTCAGTTAAAGCGACGCAGTGCCGAATCGCAAAAAGTGGCCCGGTCATTGACCAGGAGTGGGCAGCTCACTACTTTCGGCCTCAAGTTGTCATCCTGCACACACCAAGCGATTGATTCCAAAAGGGGAGTTTACTAGGGCCAGACGCAACTGCTCTACTGAAGAAGCTTTTAATAAAGATTGCAATACTATTACATCAAGGCTTCATTTACGGCAATATGACAAATGGAATGTTGCTAGAGCAGCCCGTCTGGCCTCAGAGATAGACATACACTTTAGAGAATGCTGATCGTGGGCGAGTTAAAACTAGTAAAGTTAACGTGAGTACCAGGGAGAGGAGTCCAGTCCGGTCTGGTTTTTTACTGCCTTCTCCTTGGAATTCAACAAAATTAAAAATATTACACAAAAACACTTTACTAGACTCTCCACAGATAATGATTTGGCACCAATCATTACGACAAACTGGAGATTTTCAAGCCTTCGTGCCAAAACATTGGGTAATATTCAGTCTGGCAGACACAATAAAACCTGGCTTAGCACTGTGGGATCGTACATTTGTGGTAACAACACATGTCACTTTTGCCATAGACACTCAAAACAGCGCAGGAAAGTTGTTTTGTGTGCCACTGGATGAGAATTTTCCATCTGTGATTATATAAATTGTGGCACTGACAATGTGGTCTATGCTGTTGAGTGCAGCAAATGCAATAATCAGAGCTTTTTTTCTCAGAAAATAGGTGCAGGAACTCAACCACGACCTGTTCAGATTTCACAAACAGTAGAAGGGTCTTAAAGGGGCATTAAATACCAGAATTGCATTACATGCAGAGTTAAGGGGGTTACAAAGCTTTCAGTCGTAAACACAGAAACCAGACTTCTGTGTTTACAAGTGATTGTGGTGAGCAGGCACCAAAGGGTCTGAGCCAAAGGTGGTGGAACGGAGTTCCCCCAAGTTCCCCCTGAAAAAAAGCCCTGGCAATAATCAATATGTAGGCTGTACTTCTCGACCAGTGATGGCGAACCTTGGCAACTACATTTGCCATGATGCTCAACTACACTGCAGAGTGCATGGGCATCATGGGAAATGTAGTTTCAAAACATGTGGGGTGCCAAGGTTCGCCATCACTGTTCTAGACCATTAGTGGTTGTAAACCCTTTACAACCACTTTAACCTACAGGTAAGCCTAGATTAAAGTGGTTGTAAACCCCCCAAAAAAAAAAAATTTTTTTGATGTCACAATGTAGAGTATAAGATTTCCTATCATCTGTGCCCAGTCTTGACACACAGAGTTAATCCAGATCTGAGAAATCCTCTTTTATGTTCAGTGAAAATGAACAGCCTTCCAGATAAAACCCTGCCTAAAGCAAAAGTCTGTTTTCTCTCTTTTTGCTTTGAGTGAGAGGTTATTTACATATCTAGCTAGGACATGTTTATCATATGTTATGTTTTGTTTACAATAACATGAGGTGATATAACATCATAACACATCCTGGTAATATACAATGAACTTTGGGTCACCTCTTGTTATGATAAACATGTCCACGCTAGATATGTAAATAACCTGTTACTGAAAGCAATAACAGAGAAACAGACTTTATAATTTGGCAAGTTTTTATCTGGAATTCTGTTAATTTGCACTGAACTTTAAAAGAGGATTACTCAGCGCTGGATTAACTCTGTGTGGCAAGACTGGGCACAGATGATAGGAAATCTTATACTCTACATTGTGACATTAAAACAAAAAAAAAATCTTTTGGGTTTACAACCACTTTAAGGCGTATCTGTAGGTGCTTGAAATATCACCCAGACCTGCACGGTCTAGGAGATATTTGCAAATAGCCGTACCGTTAGGCCGCGTACACACGATCGGACCAGTTCGATGGTGTGTATGGCCTATCGGACCGTTGTCCGTCGGACCAAAGTTTTAAAACATGCTTTAAAATCTGTCCGATGGAAACCTGTCCGTCGGACAGATTCAAAGGTTAGTACACAAAAGCATCGGACCAAAAACCCGCGCATGCTCAGAATCAAGTCAACGCATGCTTGGAAGCATTGAACTTCATTTTTTCAGCACGTCGTTGTGTTCTATGTCACCGCGTTCTGGTCTGATTGGATTTTTGGTCCGATGGTGTGTACGCACATCAGACCAACAGACCACTTCAGCGTGGTCCGATGAAAACGGTCCGTCGGACATGTTTCATCGGACCGGTCTGATCGTGTGTACAGGGCCTTAAAGGCAACGTCAGGCGAGTCCTGCCAGTCACGGAGACGGAGTTCGTGGCCCCGGAAGGAAGAGGGGTGAACAATGGTCTTGCGCTACTAGGGAAGAAGATGGGGACATTGCGGGCTTCTCCTGCAGGTAAGTGTCACCTAATGGGCTACTATGCGATACATAGTAGCCCATTATGCTTTACCTTTACAGGAAAACAAAGAGGAAGTAACACCCATCAGGGTTGGTAAACATTTCCATGGAGCATCTTATAAAATCTAACGTATACAAACATTTTAAAGCGGAGCTCCAGCCGCAATTTTTTTTTTTTTTAAAGTCAGCAGCTACTAACAGTGTAGCTGCTGACTTTAAATAAGGACACTTACCTTGTCCTACTTGCCCGCGCTGATGGGCCCCCCGATGCCGGTCCCACGATCGCTCCGGGTCCCGCGCCGCCATTCACACTATGGGAAACAGGCAGTGAAGCCATACGGCTTCACTGCCCATTTCCTACTGCGTCTCACGCTGGCTTGTGAATGGGCGCGCTGCTCTCTGAGAACACACACAGTTCCCAGAAAGCAGCGCGCTCCATTCACAAGCAGAAGGACAAGAAGAAAAGGCACCGCGGAGTGGAAGAGGCAGATTACGGACTTCCGCATAGCAACAGGTATTTCGGGTGAGTATTTTATTATTTTTTTTCAGGTTTTTTTTATTTAATTTTTTTAAACAACATGGGAAAATGTTGTTTTCCTGGGTGGAGCTCCGCTTTAAGTATGAACATGGTGGGAATATGACATCTTTTTCCTTTATAGGTTTAAATTGTTTTCTCGTGGTGGGGATACACACACTGACAACTTTTGTTACGTGAGGTGTGGTGGATATTCAATATCCAAATGAGAATACCCAAGGAAATTAATCACTGTTACGATGTAGATCTGTTGCACCTTCTTTTTTTGATGTATGTATATTTGTATATTACTATGCATATATTTTTTAAATATTTTTCTATGGATGTATTTTTCTTCTCTATTACATATATACTGTATCAACATGGGATTATTCTATTTTTATTTCACTAGGTGTTATATTAGGTATTCTAATATATATTATTATATACCCTCCTTCTGTCAGCATTACACCTGCTGGCATTCGTGATTAATCACTGATTGGTCAAATAAATGTGTTAGTAATTGAAGGAGGGGCAGAAACTATTCTTGTTGTTTATTTTATATATATATATATAATGCGTTAAATTTATTATTCACATGTGTGCTGTGAAACAAGGCTTATCGCTGAAACATGTCTGCCACTGTTTGTGTACTCACTGGTATGGTAAAAAAAAATACTTGAGGACTATGGAGTTGCCAACTGTTTTTTTTCTTCGGAACCAGCGGCGGCTGGTCAATATGGGGCGCTGCCCCCCTAATCTCAATGTGCAGGCCCCTAATCTCCAATGGTTTGCCAGAAGCATAGAGTTCTACAAGGTGTTTTTTTAAGCACATGATTAGAGCCGGAGTCTCTAATTGGCTTCAAAAAGGGTGGGCTCAGGGGGTGGAGAGCACTGCACCCCGAGCCCACCCACTTGTAACATTAGCCAATGAAAATGCTTGATTAGCTGCATCCTAAGCTATAGTAAACGAGGAATGACAGCTGTCAACCCAGAAGTGATATAATACAAGTTGCATCTGGGTTTATTAGTCGCAGGGAGGGTCAGTAAATGCATGTTTCCTGATCATCTTCTGCTCTCTTAGGTAGTATCCCTGTTTATTGGAGGAACAGGAGAGCCGGTGAACCATTGTGGGTGCTGGTAAAGAGGGCAGTACCTTTGGGGCCCAGTAAAAGTAATCTAGAGCCTCCCGTGTTCTATCCAGAAACCCCCTCCCCCGGAGAAAAGTGCCTCCGATGGGTGTGCGCATGCGCAGTACACAACTTCACTCCAGCTGATATGTTGATCAGCTGGCCTGACGTCAACACAACGTATTTGCAGATCATCGTGGGCGGGATATGATGATCTGCTAAGCGCATAGAGAGAGAATGAATTGGCAGATTGTGCCTCACTGTTGCAGGGCGGGTTTTGGCTGTATTGAATGGCGTGTTTTCTGTCTGTTGTGCGGTGACTTAAGTGTGTTAAATGGTGGGTTTTAGCTGTGTCTAAGGGCAGGTTAAAATACACAAAAAACTCGCCCTTCAACTCACCCACAACCCCCCCCCGCAATAGAGGAGGCTGAATCTGACAATTACATTTTCCCTCGGCGCTTAGCAGATCATCGGATACTGCCTTTGATGATCTGCGCATGCGCTGTGTATATGGAGTGACGTTGCGTACGTGTGCATGCCCAGACCCATCAGAGGCATTTTTCGACGGAGTGCAGACCTCGATAGAAGACCGGATTGGTTTTATTGTAAAGCCCCTCACTAGCTGTAAAAATCAATACCAAGCTCGTGGCTGCAGCAGCCTTGAGCTTGTTTCAACCCCTCGTATACAATGCTGTTTAAAAACATACTCTGGGAAACAAAGGGTTAAACAAATTATTTTCTAATATTTTAATGCTTTTATGCAGTAAAAAATGAATAAACAACAAAAGTAAAATCTCTTAAACCACCTGACGACAGGAAATTGAAATCTAATTGGTTGCTATACTTTGCAAATAGTTTCATGAAATAAGCCCGTAATTACAATGCAACAGATCTCCACAGCAGGTGCAAGGTGACCTGTACTCTACACAAAGGCCAGGCCATTCCCTGAGGGACACAGGAATAGTCACCGGATTATTGTTACTTGGTAACCCAAATGTAAACAGTTGATGGCGTTACTTCAAATTTTGGGGGCACATACATATATACAGTATATATATATATATATATATATGTGATTCTGCATTTCAGGGTTTTGGGTGCGAGCGCGCACCACCGCCGGCTCGCTCCCACTGTGATTTTACACAGTGGGAGCTGATCAGCGGGTCCCGCAGACCCGTTGTGCATGGGATCCGCCGATCATTCCTTACTCTGACAGAATTACAGTCTGCCTATGTAAACAAGGCACACTGTCATTCCGTGAGTACAGAAGACATGGATCCTGTGTTTCTGTGAAGTAGAAACACTGATCTATGTCTTCCAGTTATAAAATCACTTCTCCCACAGTTAGCAAGCCTTCCCTAGGCACATATTTAACCCTTCAATTGCCCCTGATGCTAATCCCTTCTCTGCCAGTGGCGGCTCGTGGTTTTTTGTTTAGGGGGGCGGCAAACAACCAAGTCCCCCCGTCACGGCACCTCAAAGCCACCCACCCCGCTCGCTGTCTGCTGGTCGGTCCACTTTCCCTATCTAGGCAGCGGGCATCGGCGAAAATCAAGGAGCTGCGGTGGACTTCAGGGCATCAGGTAGAGGCTCCTGTGTCTTCTCCTCCTCGCTTCCGCCGTGCGTCTCCTTTCCTCCTCTTAAGCAATAGGATCGCCTGTCCTTTCAGCCAATCGGGTGACGGGTATCAGACCCGCTTCTCGACTGGCCAGGAGGAGGATTAGTGATGCAACAGCGAATATTCATTCGCTCTTGTAATACCTGGGTGGGTTCATAGCGCAATGCTCTGTGCCATGAGCCCATACTAGTTTGAAGCCTATTAAAGAGCCTCTGGCTCTAATCAGGTGCTTAAAAAAAAAACGCCTCTGTAATTCAGGTACCCGTCACCCTGAAAAAGAGCAGACGCATGAATAGAGGGTGGCGGCGGCGATTGATAGAGCATTGCATCGCCACGTTGCTAGAAGGTGGAGGGGGTGGTGGCCATGGATAGAGGAGACGGCGCTCAGGTGCCCCCAATGGATGGGTCGCCACTGATTAGTACAGTGACAGTGCATATTTTTAGCGCTGATCACTGTATTAGTGTCACTGGTCTCCAAAAGAGTGTCAGGTGTCCGATTTGTCCGCTGCTATTACTAGTAAAAAAAAAAAAATGTTAAATATGTGGCAGAATATATATTGGCCTAAATTGATGAAGAAATTGGGTTTTTTACATTTTTTTTATTGTATATTATTAGAGCAGAAAGTACAAAATATATATATATATATATTTTTTTTATTGTCGGTTGCTTTTTTGTTTCTAGCAAAAATAAAAACCACAAAGGTGATCAAATACCATCAAAAGAAAGCTTGATTTGTGGGGAAAAAAAGGACATAAATTTTATTTGGGTACAGTGTCGCACGACTGCGCAATTGTCAGTTAAAGCAACACAGTGCCGTACCGCAAAAAATGGCCTGGTCATGGAGGAGGTAAAACCTTCCAGAGCTCAAGTGGTTTTACGTGATTGTAAATGATCGCCTTGTGAAATAGGCCATTCAGTTTAAAATATAAATAAAAGGAAAAATATTTTTGTGTAGATATTAAACAAAAAATATTATAAATACCCTTTTTCTCTTTCTTATAAGTGATCTCATTCTCTCTGTTCTCAGCTGCAAAAGAGCCTGGGGGAAGGAGGAGAAGCGGGACACTGATTTACCATGTGACAGGCTGTACGGAGGGCGTGTCAGGACAAGTCTGATCATTGGAGGACAGCATAGCTAGAGAACTGACCCTGCTGGGCTCTCCTGCTTAGCAGTGGTCAGTTTTTAATAGAAAAGCAGAGGGACTGGCAAGAACACCAGGAAATTTAAAACAGGGATTTCATACAAATGAAGCAATCAAAAAAGAAGAGAAGACTTTCCCACACAAGTATGTAGCACACTAATGTTTAGGCAGGGTGGCTAATATATGTGTCTGCCAAGTGATAGTTGCCTTGGCCAAGTGATAGAAGGTCAATTGATTTAACCCTAATTCTGGAATTGCGCTTGCATTCTCTCTTCTGTCACTAGATGGCTGTGTATCTGGTGACATTAGATAAGACAAGGGCATTGCAAGGACAGATTAGGAATGAATGGGCAGGGATTTTCTTGGACCCTTGGCCTGCTGGGAGAACCTATTTATTTGGGTGGTGTCAGGTGATCAGGGTACTGTGCCACCTGGAAGGCTGTCTGGGTGGACGTGTGTTGTCATGCCCGGGTTGCTAGGCCATAAGCCTTGGGCCTATCCCGGGCACATCTGGCTGCTAGGCTGTCTGAGAGCAGCGTAGTGTTGGAAATGCGGCTTGCGGTCCAACCTTAAGTAATGGTTCTCCTGCCTGGGGAACCCGTTGTGGTCGGAGGTAGAGGGGAAGCTGTCGCCACTAAAGGACCATCCACCTTGCTCAGAGGTGTATTTAGGTTTTGTGCTGCCCTAGGCCTGACTAAACTCATGCACTCCCGAATTTAAATATGACCTACCCCTTCCTGTCAAGGCCACACCCCTTGCTGTTTAAGACATGCCCTGAATATTTACAGTGGAGACACTAGTTCTAAGGGCCTTAATTTGCAGAGATTTCCTATGTTTGGCTATGGGGCAGAAAATGAAAAGAAAACTCTGCAATGGGACAGGGATGGAAAAAAGGGAACATTTTTATCAAATACTTACCGTAATTTTCCTTTCCTGATGGACTCCATGGCAGCATACGTGTGGGTTAATCCCGCCTCTCATACCTCATAGGACCCTTCTCCCATAAATCTTTGCTCCTAGCCATAGTCTGTGTTCCGTAATATAGCCTACTCCAGCAAGGGAGGGAACTCCTGCTGCCATGGAGTCCATCAGGAAAGGAAAATTACGGTAAGTATTTGATATGAATTTTCCCTTTTCCTGACGGACTCCATGGCAGCCTACGTGTGGGAAATGACTAGCCGAACACACCTGGGTGGGTAATTGCTGGATAAACAAAAAGATTTTAATTGACATCGTCAACAGATAAAACATGTAAACCAAAATTAACCGACGATAAAGAAGCCGGTTCAACACAATAATGCGTCATGAAAGTGTTTAGCGATGACCAAGAGGCCGCTTTGCAAATAACTTCCGGAGAAACATGCCGGGCAGCCCCCCATGAAGTAGACAAGCTCCGAGTCGAATGGGCAGTTACCGCTTCAGGAGGAGCCAACCCTTTTGCCTTAAAAAGCCCCTTGGATGGCTTGGACAATCCAAGCTGCAATAGTTCTGGAGGAAGCACGCATTCCTCTATTCTTTCCATGAAAACAAACAAAAAGATGGTCGGACTGACGAAAGGACGCTGTAGCCTCCAGATATTGTTTTATGACCTTTCCGACATCCAAAGGATGAATATCAGAGTTCTCAGAGGACCGGAAGGTAGGGAGGACGATTTCTTGATTGTCATGAAACACAGATGAGACCTTTGGATTGGAACCAAGCATAGGGATCAATACTACACGGTCCGGGAAGAAAGTAAGGAATGGTTCTTTGGATCCTAGAGCACCAATCTCGGAGACCCTCTTAGCCGATGTTATGGCTACGAGGAAGACCACTTTGAGGGATAGATCCTTGATCGACAACTGATCTGTGAGATGTCTTTCTGAGAAGAAATTCAAAACTAAGGGAAGATCCCATTTCGAGAATCTCGGTTTCCTTTGAGGTCTTAGTCTCATCGCACCTTTAAAGAATTGCCTGACGAGGGGATGTCTAGCCCAGGATATGCCTGTGAAGGCCGAGATAGCCGAGACCTGAACCCTTAATGAGCTAACTGAAAGAGGTAAATCAAGACCCGTCTGGAGAAAGCCTAGAACTTCCTGAATTCTTGGATTTTTCGGAGAACAGTCCATGAAAGAGGAGTACTCAGAGAACTTCGCCCATATTCTTTGATAGACTTTATTGGTGCTTGACCTTCTAGCATTCAACAAGGTAGGAATGACATCGCTTGGACATCCTAGTGCTTCCAGCCTTCCCCTCTCAAAAACCAGACCATCAGATGTAGATGGGTTGGACATGGGTGAGGGATCATTCCTTGCAACAGGAGATCTGGTCTGATTGGGAGCAGAACTGGTTCCCGGAAGCTCAGTTGAAACAGCAGCGGAAACCACGGTCTGTTGGGCCAATACGGGATAATCGCCACTACCTCGGCATCCTCCCACCTGAGTCTCGACAGAAAGCGAAGGATGACCGGAGCTGGGGGAAAGGCGTAGGCCTTGCGAAACCTCCAACGATCTGTTAGGGCGTCCACCCCGAAGGCTTGGGGACAGCGACCTCTCGTGTAAAACTTCTCTATCTTGAAGTTGGACGGGGATGCAAATAGGTCTACTTCCGGTACAAACCCCAGGGACAGAATCCAACTGAAAACTTTGTTGTGAAGAGACCACTCGTTGTTGTCGAGGGCGTTCCTTGAGAGGAAATCTGCCTGCAGATTCTGTGTTCCGGGAAGATATACAGCTGTCAAATCTAACAGATGAGTCTGTGCCCAGGACATGATCGGCTCTACTTCCCTCAATAAGGATAGACTGCGAGTGCCTCCCTGTCTCTTGATGTACGACACTGCTGTCGTATTGTCCATCCCCAGAAGGACTGAGGACCCCTTTATTAGATGGAGAAAAGCTTGTAGAGAGCAAAAGGCTGCACGGAGTTCTAGGACATTGGATACTATCTTCCGGGATGGAAAGTCCCATTTCCCTTGAGCCACTTCCTTCAGGCAGAGAGCCCCCCAGCCACTGTTGCTGGCGTCCGATGTAATTGTGATCCAGGAGGTGGGAGCTAACGAGTGGCAGTTGAGAAGGTTTTTTCGTAGAAGCCACCAGAGCAGACTTTCCCGCATGGAGGGGGTTACCCGTATCAGGTGATCCCGAGAACTCGGATCCCATTGTAGGAGAAAACCTTTCTGAAAGGGCCGCATCCTCCATTGTGCCCACCTCACCATGGGAATCGTAGAAACCATGGTGCCTATTATTTTGAGACATTGCAAGGCTTTGAGAAAAGGAGACTCCAAGGCAAGGCGAACTCTGTCCCGAGCAACTGGGATTTTCTCCAGAGGTAAGGAGATGGAATTCTGGGCTGTGTTGAATTGGGCACAGAGAAAAACTAGAGATTGAGTTGGTTCCAGGTGACTTTTTTCTGTGTTTAGAAGCCAACCAAACTCGGTCAGAATGAGGATAACTTGGGCCCGATGTACCAATAATTGCTCCCTGTTCTGTGAAAGTAACAGCAGGTCGTCCAGGTAATGATGCAAACGAATACCCTTGGTTCTGATTAAGGCTACGACTGCCAGTAAGAGCTTTGAAAATACCCGCGGCGATGTTGTGAGCCCGAACGGGAGACATGTAAATTGGGGATGAAGACTGCCTATCGCAAACCGAAGGTACTTCTGAAAATCTGCTGCAACGGGCACATGGAAATAGGCATCTTTTAAGTCAATAGAGACAAGCCAGTCGCCTGGCTGAATCGACTGACGTATTGTGAGAAGCGATTCCATCTTGAATTTTTCCTTTTTGATAAAGGTATTTCGATGTGTCAAGTCTATTACTGGCCTCCAGGAGCCGGTCTTTTTTTGAACCATGAACAAGGGGGAATACATCCCTTGGAATCTTTCGGTTGTTGGTACATGAATGGCGGCGCCCTGGGCCAGGAGGGAGTTGGTATACGATAGAAGAATTTGACTTTTCTCTTCTGAGCCGGGAAGTGCAGTGAGAACAAACTGAAGAACAGGAGGATTGACAAACGTCCAAGAGTGGCCTGAGGATACTGTTTTGACAGTCCAAAAATCCTTTATCGAAGCTACCCAGACATGCCGGAACTGAAACAGTCGCGCTCCGACTCGTTCCGTCTGAGCAGACCCTATATCAAAAAGATTTACGGGCGTCACGTCCACCAGAAGGAACCCCTTTTGTGGATTTTTGACCAGAAGACTGGTCTCTTCTCCAGTTCTTCCTGAACTCCCGACCAGGTTTGTACCGACGAGCATCTCTTGCACGATCTTGGTCTTGTCTAGAAAAAAATCTTCTCTGCCCAAAAGGATGACGATCCTGGGGAAGAAACCCCGACTTACCCCCTGTGGCACGGGTGATGGGGCTATCCAGTTTATTCCCAAAGAGGGAAGAACCTTGAAAGGGGATCCTGCACCATGCCTGTTTTGAGGCAGGATCAGCTACCCAAGGACGTAGCCACAAGGCACGTTTAGCAGTAACGGAGGAAAGCATGACCCGTGCCACTAAGCGAATAATGTCAAGGGATGCCTCTCCCAGAAAGACCAAAGCCGTTCTTAGTTCATGAATGGGCATGCTCCTGGCTAAGTCTTCAGGGATACTTGTCAAGATTGCGTCCACTTCCCCAGTCCAGGCCTCCATTGCTTTGGACAGGGCTGCAAGGGCTAAGGCTGGTTTACAAGCCATACCCGCGGTAATGTAAATGCGTTTTAGATCTGTATCTATCTTCCTTTCCAAACCATCTTTAAATGAAACGGTATCCTCCAGGGGAAGGGTGACGTGTTTCACTAATCTCATCACGGCTGCATCGACCAGAGGGGCCGATTCTAGATGTTTCACCTCATCACTCTTGAATAGATACATCTTTGCCACTTTAGAGAGCAAGGAATTTTTCTTTTCTGTGTTAGCCCATTCATCAGTAATAATCTCCCCAAGTTCACCTATAAGGGGAAAGCTTGGGCGTTCCTTCTTAAGCTGCTTGAAATACTTCCTTTGCTTAGAAGGCGCTTCAACCGTCTCTTCCCATTTTAAGGCATCTTTGACTGCTTTAACCAGATTTGGGACGAGAGAAAAATCGAAACCAACTGTATCGCTAGCACTTTCTGCTTCACTATCCGATGCCTCACTTGGGGGGTGGACAAACTGAGATGGGCCTGGAGCCTCAGAGTTATCATGCAGAAAAACTGGTGCCGGATCCACAGGAGGGATGACTGCACGGCTGGAATCAGAGACACTCATGGATTCATGGACCACTCTCCTGACTAGGGCTTCCACTTGCTGGTCTGCACCACCTCTTTCCTTTGCAGCCCGGGAATAGCATTTATCACAGAGGGATTTATCATCCAGGACTTGGGTTCTACACCCCCAGCAAGATCTTCTACCAGAGTGACTGGAATGGCGGTGGGAATGGTGTCCAGACGTGGACCTGGACCCCTCTCTATGATGTCTAGAGGGAGATCTAGAACGTCTAGAACTTGACTTTGAATGTTAATATTGTGGTGTAGTAATCACATAATCTTCGCGTACTGACGTTTGAAGCTCTGACCTAGAAGGGCTGAGGGAAAGAAAAAAAGGGGTTAATGTGCCCTAAGCACAAAAAAACCCATACAAACAGGCAGATGAAAAATCATTCACCCTACCTGCAGCGTAAGGGTTGGCCACAGGGGGGCGATGACAGATCCATGGCAGAGGTAAACAGTACTGCAATAACCAAGTAAGAGAAAACCAAATATAATACAGGAAGACACCAGAATGCATTTCAAAGTGAAAATAAGATAAAGAAAAGGACCTCATACCTCCAGAACCACGCTAGGCTGTCTGGCGATCTGTGCAAAGGATGTGCCAAATACAAAGTGAGCTGACAGATTTTTAAAACTGCCGCTCAGCGATGACGTCACTGCGTTCGTTTGCGCACGCTGTGCGCCTGCGCTGTGAACTGCGTGACCCCCGCCGACCTCACGCGCCTGCACGATCACGGCGAACTAGACCGGACCGCGCATGCGCGACCAAGCCTCGTTTCAGAACGAGACTCGCGCATGCGCAGAACGGCGGGACGCCGCGAGACTGGAATGCAGAAGCGTTCCAGCGGCCATAGCCCCAGTATAGCATGAAGATACCAAGACAGACAACATAAACAAGGCTGCCAAAATGGAAAAATTGAAGAAATACTTTACCACCTAAAGCGTTTTCTTGATCACGCCTGGGAATAAGAGCACACCCGCTCCACTGCACGACCTGGGCACAGTAAAAGAAGGGCCCCCTGCTAATAGCTAGGACGTTTGGCCAAGGTGCTGCTTTGCCTGCCAATGGCTGGATAGTAAGCTTCTTCATGGCACCACCACTGCTGCCCTTATCCATCCCGCTAATAGCCGAGAATGTTGGACTCCAGAACCGCCAATACACGTGCAACCACCAGGACTTGACCAAGATGCATCTTCGTAAGGTAAGATTACGTAGGTCCTAGGAGGAGGACAAAAAGGGAACACAGACTATGGCTAGGAGCAAAGATTTATGGGAGAAGGGTCCTATGAGGTATGAGAGGCGGGATTAACCCACACGTAGGCTGCCATGGAGTCCGTCAGGAAAATATAGTTACAGGGGCTATAACCGTCCCTTATTTTATCCAAAATTAAAAAAATAAGTGTTGTCTATAGTTCTATTTTAAGCAAAAATTTCTGCAAAATTTATAGAGAAGCCCGTCATGTCCGTCGCATAGGTTCGATGGTTAGTAGTACACAAAAGCATCGGACCAAAAACCCACGCATGCTCAGAATCAAGTCGACGCATGCTTGGAAGCATTGAACTTTGTTTTTTCATCACGTCGTTGTGTTCTACGTCACCGCGTTCTGGTCTGATCGGAGTTTGGTCCGATGGCGTGTACGCACATCAGACAAGTTCAGAGTTGTCTGATGAAAACGGTCCGTCAGACAAGTCTCATCAGACATGTTCGATCGTGTATACAGGGCCTAAGAGGAGATATCCATGCCAGTGGTGCAGTGGTGGAGCAGAAAACATATCACACAGCGATGAAGGTATGTGGTCCAGGCATTGAGCAAAAGAAGGATTGGGGGCAGGAACAAATAAAGAGCGCAAGCCTGCGAGGACTTTATTTGTGCCGCCCCCAGCAAAATGCCATCCTATGCCTGGGCCTTGTTGGTCTAGGCCAAGATACAGCATTGACCTTGCTACCGTAGCCAGTACCAGAGCAGACTTCTTGCCAGCCGGTGAAGAAGTGGGAAAACTTCAACTTGCATTACACCCACCATGTAACCCACTCTACACAGAAGGATGTCAGCTGTCCCTGACTCTGGAGGTCACCATTAGGCCTTTGGACCTTGCTACAAGTACATGATGCAGCAGGCACATATCAGATATATGAATTGTTGAGGTAACAAATGCTTTAGGATAACTCTGCAGGAACTTGCAAACTTACTGGACTTCCAGCAGGATCAACAGCTACTTTTTTGCACTGAGGCCGCGTACACACGACCGGTCTCCTCGACAGAATCCATCAAGAAACTTGGTGGGAGAGCTTTTTTGCCGAGGAAAACGGCCGTGTGTATGCTTTTCATCGAGAAAACTGTCGAGGAACTCGATGAGGAAAAAAGAGAGCAAGTTTTCCTCATCGTGTTCCTCGTAGGGCTGGTTTTCCACGAGAAACACGTTGGTGTGTATGCTTAGAAACCCGCGCACCTTCGGTAAAAGTAGCGTTTGTAATGGAAATAGCACATTTGTAACAGACTGAAAAGTACAAATGTCTCTTACCAAACTTTTACCGAACAGGCAGTAACATGAGATTAGCAAAAGCAGCCCCAAGGGTTGTGCCAATGGAATCGAACTTCCCCTGCCGTTGTATGTGTTGAAGTCACCGCGTTTGAGAAGAAGGAGATTTGGTCTTGACAGTGTGTACGCAAAGACAGCTTGTCAAGATTCTCGACAAGCCTAACAAGGAACTCTTCGAGGAAAATGATGTGTCTTTTCCGACGAGTTCCTCGGTCGTGTGTATGAGGCCTTATCGAACTCTTTTAATGGTCCAAAGGAAGCAAATAAGGGAAGTTAATTGTTAGGGTTTACATACACTTTACCAAACGAAGCCTCATGAATTGCCCCATTTCACGATAATGGTTGGAAAGATACAGTCATTTAATCCACTTAGTGAGTCACTTTCTGTCTGTGACCTGTTTATGTATATAATGTATATGTAAAAAGCAAATAGTGCTAAGTGTATACATTGCCATTACAATACAAATGTCCGCTGGAGATCTAAATAATGACCGTTAAGTGTTTACAAACCAATATTTGTCTGCGATAACCTTGCAGAGAACTGTTAGCTTATAGACCCAAGATGAAAAAAACAACCCAGCACCTTATTATCATTTCAATGTCAGTAAAAGGGATAAGAGAGTTCCCAGCAAAGTCTCACGTAAGCCACTATCGTTTTCTGTTGACTGTCACATTTTCCAGCTCAGCTTGTGGTCTTCTCTCGTGACTGATCTTGTGAAAGAAAAAGTAAGACGCGTACAATAAAGCAACTAATGACAGGTATTTTGTTTCTCAAAGTGGCCAATCAGGTTCTTCCTTTTATGCTTCAAGTGCAGCAAGTAAACACAAAACGGGAAATCCAAAATGGCTGTGAAGATCTGCTTCCTTGGATCATTTGTTTTCATTGGGTGAAGGATGAGGTATGGATAGGTGTCATTTAGGTGTCCTTTTATGAAGGAGAGGTACATTGCGATCATGATGATCAAGGTTTATCTCACCTGTGTACCAGTGTATGCATGAGCGTCCGCTCCATAGGGCAAGGGGGGTCGTTTGCCTCCCCTGGAATCGCCAAGGAGAGCCAGAAGCAGGGCCGAACTGGCCCTGGGGCCGCTTTAAGCGGCGACTGCAGCGATCCCCTCCTTCTGTCCTCCGGCGCTCGTATTGTATGTCATGGAGCTGGGTCTGTGTGCAAGGTGCCGCCCCCCTAGTTCGGCTTGTCTGATAGTCTTCTAGTGTTCCGCCTATCACACGAGCCGAACTAGGGGGGGCGGAACCTTGCACACAGACCCAGCTCCGTGACATACGATACGAGCGCCAGAGGACAGAGGGAGGGGAGCACTGTTTTATATCGTTTACCAGGCCTGTGCTTTGTTTGTGCCAACATCTATTTCCACAGGTAACACTAGACTATTTTCTGTTTTTTGCAAGTCTGGAAACGCAGAGCAAACACAACACAGAATTATATCCTACAGCATAGTTTCTAGTTGTTCCTTATTTAGAGTGGCTGTCCCTCTTCTGGAATCAAATCCATTTGTCCCTCATTCCAAAAGGTTCCTCTTTTAGACCTGAAATACATATACTGTCAATATAGTGTAGTGTTTCAGTCAGGGGAAAGAGGTGCTGTGTAATGTAAAGGGGTCCAGTGATGCAGGATGCTATGTAATGTAAAGGGGTCCAGTGATGCAGGGTGCTGTGTAATGTAAAGGGGTCCAGTGGTGGAGGGTGCTGTGTAATGTAGAGGGAGCCAGTGATGCAGGGTGCTTTGTAATGTAAAGGGATCCAGAGCTGTGGGGTGCTGTGTAATGTAAAGGGGTCCAGAGCTGTGGGGTGCTGTGTAATGTAAAGAGGTCCAGAGCTGTGGGGTGCTGTGTAATGTAAAGGGGGCCAGAGCTGTGGGGTGATGTGTAATGTAAAGGGGTCCAGTGGTGCATGGTGTTGTGTTATGTAAAGGGGTCCAGTGATGCAGGGTGCTTTGTAATGTAAAGGGGTCCAGAGCTGTGAGGTGCTGTGTAATGTAAAGGGGTCCAGAGGTGCAGTTGTGGAGAGGGGGTACACAGTAGTGACAAAGAGTTATTCAAAGATGCAGGGGGCACAGTGGGGTGTTTTTACATTTTAACGGGGGGGGGGCACTTTTAACCCCCGCTAGCGGTCAAAGAAAGGGTAAAATGCGACTGTGTATCGCCGCTGCCGAAGCGCATCCCCCCCTAAAAAAAAAATTCACGGATGCCCATGAGTGTATATAGCTGAGATGAGGAGCAGAGGACATGTCGCTCTTCAGCACACAGCACTTTGCTTCATTCACAGTTACACAAATGGTCAGGTTTCCAAAAGTTCAATCTCAGCACCTTACTGACCATCAGTGTAAAATACCTTCAACCCAAGAAGAGGTCAAAAAGCAGGGAGAGTGTTTCTGCAAAGTTAGGAGGAGGACTTTCTCCATCAGCACCAGCAGATTAAAAATAAATATGAATAATAACTACATATGTGTACACATACTGGCCCAGATTCATAAAGCAATTACGCCGGTCTAATGGGTGTTAGACAGGAGTAATTTCAAATTTCACGCGCCGTATCACTAGTTTGAATCCTCAAACCATGATACGGCGGCTTCGGGCTTCGATCCGAGAGGCTTACGTCTTCGTAAGCCTTCGGATCTACGCTGCGATATTTTTGCGGCCGCTGGGAGGAGTTTGCGTCGTTTTGATGCGTCGGGATATGCAAATGTGTTTTTACGGCAATCCACGAAGATACGAGCGGTCTTCGCAATCGCTTACGTCTATTTTTTTTACGTACTGTTAGACCAGCTTTTTGCTGGTCTAACGGTGCGTAGCCCATGTTAAGTATGGCCGTCGTTCCCGCGTCGAATTTAATTTTTTTTTTTTTTTTTTTACGTAACTCGTTCGGGAATAGAAATGTCCGTAAACGACGCTACTCAAACAACGAATGACGTAACGACGTGATTTCGCGCAATGCACGGCGGGAAATTTGCGAACAGAGCATGCGCAGTTCAATCGCCGCGGGAACGCGCCTATTTTAAATCCTTCACGCCCCCTACTCGCATAGATGGATTGCGACGGGAGAAATACACTACGCCGCCATCGTTTACTGGACAAAATCTACCGGGATTCCACGTAGAGCCAGGTAAAAAACAGCGGCGTAGTGTATTTCTGATACGCTACGAGAATCTAATTCTCTATGAATCTGGGCCACTGTATGTAATTGAAGCTTCGCTCAAAGCTGGGGGATAAAAGATTTCCGCGCCGGTGTGCAGAAATGTGACAGCAGGCATCCCTGCACTAATTCAGGAGCACGTTTTCAAGGTGAGACACCACTCTAACCAACACGTACATATAATATAGACTGCACAATAAAAATGAATAGGACGTATCCTGATGCTGTAAATCAAATCTCAAAAATTGCCCAAAAATGCAAAATCAAAAATTAAATCAAGATTGCACCCCTCATCAAAAGGTGAGACACCAATTGCTGCACAAATACAAATAAATAGTCCTGAATACGTGTTATACGCCGATAAAGACGGTAAATGTTTTGTTAGGTAGCTATTATTTCCATCCAGTGGCGGCGCGTCTATAGAGGGCGCCGGAGCGCCGCCATCTCTGGCTCTCACACCGCCACTGATTACAATAACATAGATTCATGCATTGCATGAATCTATGTTATTGTTACCGCTGCCGCGACTATTCAGATGGCTGGATGTTGAGCGCCGGCCACCTGAATAACAGCAGCTGGTTGGCTGTGTAGAAGTGCCTATCAGAGCCAGCGGCTTTCCGAGTACAGCCCTCAGGCTTCTGGAAAACGTATCTAAGGGGCGTACGGGGGGTGCGTTCCTTAGATAAGACTGGCAGGCGTCTCAGCCAATCAGGTTCACCAGTTCTGGTTACCGGTAACCTGATTGGCTGAAGCATCATTGAGGGCAGGAGAAGACATCGAGGGACGTGTAAGGAGGATGGCTGACCCCCAGAAAGGTAAGTGCCGGGTGGGGGAGGGCCATTTTACAGGGCACAGCAGTGACAATGGGCGACAATGGGCACAGTGGCGACAATGGGCACAGTGGCATCAATGTGCACAGTGGTGACAATGGGCACAGAGGCATCAATGGGCACAGTGGTGACAATGAGCACAGTGGCGACATCTAAAGGCCACAGTGGCATCAATTGGCACAGTGGCGACAAATAAAGGGCACAGTGGCGACAAAGGGTACAGTGGCGACAATTGGCACAGTGGCTGCGTTTGATGGCATGGCACAGTGGCTGCGTTTGATAGCATGGCACAGTGGCTGCGTTTGATGGCATGGCACAGTGGTGACAATTGATGGCACAGTGACTGCGTTTGATAGCATGGCACAGTGGCTGCATTTTATGGCATGGCACAGTGGTGACAATTGATGGCACAGTGTCTGCATTTAATAGCATGGCACAGTGGCTGCATTTTATGGCATGGCACAGTGGTGACAATTGATGGCACAGTGTCTGCATTTAATGGCATGGCACAGTGGCTGCGTTTTATGGCATGGCACAGTGGTGACAATTGATGGCACAGTGGCTGCGTTTGATGGCATGGCACAGT
This sequence comes from Rana kukunoris, assembly GCA_029574335.1. NCBI lineage: Eukaryota > Metazoa > Chordata > Amphibia > Anura > Ranidae > Rana > Rana kukunoris. The sequence continues at coordinate 34,059,402 of CM056050.1, read as the reverse complement.
GGTGACAATTGATGGCACAGTGGCTGCATTTGATGGCATGGCACAGTGACTGCATTTGATGGCATGGCACAGTGGTGACAATTGATGGCACAGTGGCTGCATTTGATGGCATGGCACAGTGGTGACAATTGATGGCACAGTGGCTGCATTTGATAGGCATGGCACAGTGACTGCATTTGATGGCATGGCACAGTGGTGACAATTGATGGCACAGTGGCTGCGTTTGATGGCATGGCACAGTGGTGACAATTGATGGCACAGTGGCTGCGTTTTATGGCATGGCACAGTGGTGACAATTGATGGCACAGTGTCTGCATTTAATGGCATGGCACAGTGGCTGCGTTTTATGGCATGGCACAGTGGTGACAATTGATGGCACAGTGGCTGCGTTTGATGGCATGGCACAGTTGTGACAATTGATGGCACAGTGGCTGCGTTTGATGGCATGGCACAGTGGTGACAATTGATGGCACAGTGGCTGCATTTGATGGCATGGCACAATGACTGCATTTGATGGCATGGCACAGTGGTGACAATTGATGGCACAGTGGCTGCATTTGATAGGCATGGCACAGTGACTGCATTTGATGGCATGGCACAGTGGTGACAATTGATGGCACAGTGGCTGCGTTTGATGGCATGGCACAGTGGCTGCATTTGAAAGGCCCAGTGGCTGCATTTAATGGGCACAGTGGCTGCATTTGATGGGCACAGTGAGGCTGCAATTGTTTTTTTTCTCGTTGCCCCCCCCCCCCCAAAAAAAAAATTTGAGCACCAGCCACCACTATTTCCATCTGTATTTGAGAGTAAAGGCTAGTAAATTCGGTCTGAATTTAAAGAAAAAGAAAACAAGAAGTGAAACTTGATAGTCTCTGGATGTGCAATATTTGTTCTCTCTTAAGGCGTTCTCCATCTTAAAGAAGACAACAGAACGGGAATATGAGGAAATATTAAAACACAGAAACCTTCTTTTATAGCTGGGACTTTCCCCAGACAATTGTACCCCAAAAATACGAGGAAACAATAAAGTTCATTATAATGGGATTTTTTCCAGACAGTACCCAAAAAATACAAGGAAATGATAAAGTAAATTGCAATAGGATTTTTCCCAGCCAACTGATAACTAAAAGTAACTCTTATCTTCAATGTCTATCAAAGGCTGTAACTGGCACAGAATGCTGCACAGAAATGCTCTAGAAATTGATATTTTAAAGCCCCCAAAGTTCTCCTCCGTGCCCTCCGCAGCCACCGCCATTAACCCCTTAGGTTCCACAGTGAGTATACAAGCATGTTTTACTACATATACAGACTGCTTTTACTGTTGTGGATTTAATAACACTTTAAGTGTTAAATAACTGTGACAGTGAACAATCCAGTCTGCTGCCCTGACAGACAGGGCTGTGTACATTTTAGAATGAATAATTTTTCTGTGTGGCAGTGACACTGATCGTCTGTTCCCTGACATAGGGAATGACAATCAGTGATGTCACGCCTACAGCCACGCCCCCCTACAGTAAGAATCACTCGCTTAGGGCACACTTAACCCCTTAGTGCCACCTAGTGGTTAACCCCTTCACTGCCATTGTCATTTTCACAGTAATCAGCGCATTTTTATAGCACTTTTCGCTGTGAAAATGACAATGGTCCCAAAAATGTGTCAAAAGTGTCCGATGTGTCCGCAATATTGTCGCAGTCACGAAAAAAAAATCGCTGATTGCCGCCATTACTAGTAAAAATAAAAAATGCCATAAAACTATCCACTAGTTTGTAAACGCTATGACATTTACGCAAACCAATCAATAAACGCTTATTGCGATTTTTTTTACCAAAAATAAGTAGAAGAATACGTATCGGCCTAAACTGAGGAAAATACAAACATTTTTAGATATTTTTTGGGGGATATTTATTATAGCAAAAAGTAAAAAAATATTGCACTTTTTTCACAATTGTCGCTCTATTTTTGTTTATAGCGCAAAAAATAAAAACCGCAGAGGTGATCAAATACCACCAAAAGAAAGCTCTATTTGTGGGAAAAAAATGATGCCAATTTTGTTTGGGAGCTACGTCGCATGACCACGCAATTGTCAGTTAAAATGGCGCAGTACGGAATCGCAAAAAGGGGCTGCATAATGGTCCGGGTCTTAAGTGGTTAACCTATACGGTTAAGGAGATATTTGTAGAAAACACTGCACCGATGTCGAGGCTCACTGAGCGTGCCGGTTTTCTGAATGGGAAAATGCCGGAACCCGCATGCATGCGTGTAACGTCATCGCCGCTCCGGCCAATCACAGCGCCGGAGCGTTGATACCCCAGAAGGCACTTGGAGAAGAGATGGCAGCGGCGGAGGGAAACGAGGAGCGCTTGGGTGCTTCGATCTCAGGTAAGTGCCATATAATGAGCTAGCATGCTATGCATACTAGCTTATTATGCCTATTTCTTACAGGTTTTTTTTTTACAGAATTTTTTTTTGGGGGGGTTTACTTCCTCTTTAAACATATGAGTAATTATTAGTAAAAAAAGTCACCCTCTGCCTTCCGCTGTAATTGTGTCACTGTTCCAGCATGAGCTGGGATGGCAGCACTGGGGTGGATGATGCATACATAACACAATGTAGTATTTGTACATGGTCATCTGGAAAAATTCTGTTCTGGGGTAAATTGCAGGTTATGCTGATTCTAGAAATGTGACGACAACACAAAGTTTGTGTCCTGTCGATGAAGCAACAGAACTGAATACACAAATATGTCACCCCCGGTCAGCTCAGTGACACATCTGTCCCGTAGGATGGCTTTGAGGTCATTGACATTCACCCACGGGGGGACGAATAATGCTCTACTGTCTCATCTCTATTCATTTCACTTGCTTGGGAGCTTAAATGGAAAAAAATAAGCTTTTAACCTTTTAGCTGTCTATGAATTTTTCCGAGAATTACCAATATCTCTTTACAATAAAATGTTGTTCCTTCTTTTCCCAAGTGGTAGATTCCTTCATGCATTGCATTAGTAACTGTCAAAAGCGTGGAGCGAGCATGTCCATAAAATGAAGAAAAAACGTAATGTACTTAGATAAAGTGAACCTGGTAACAAAAGACCATAAGGGATGGCAGATACACAAGAGCCATGGGAATTGATTGCTTGGTTAGAAGCATTTAGGCTTCAACCTGCATAATAACAAAGAGTGGAACAGTAAAGCAGGTTGCTAACAAATACAGACATGGATCATACAAAGCATGAAATCACCCTTCCATAGCAATGCAGAATTGTGGTCCCTGCTACCCTAATCATCCCCGGTAATTGCCTTATTTGAGATGGCTTAAATCGGAGTTCCACCCAAAAATGGAACTTCCGCTTTAAGGGAAGGTGGATGGGGAGCGGAAATCCTCTTTTTAGCGGGTTTCAGCTCCCACTTCCTCCCTGGGCACTGTGGCACCAGAAGGAAGGTCACCCCCCCCCCCTCTCGGCAATCATCTGGGAGACGCCACAGGTCCCAGATGATTGCTCGACCAATCACGGTGCACAACGCGCCTCGCACATGCGCAGCGCGTGCCCGGATGTGAAGCCACAGCCAAGCGCCCACAGTAGTGATGCCAGAGCCACGGAGAGGAGGGAGAGTTGAGCAGGGCTTCATTCCCCCGCATAGCTGGACCCTGGGACAGATGAGTGTCCGATTATTAAAAGTCGGCAGCTGCAGTATTTGTTGCTGCTGACTTTTAATATTTTTATTGTAGTAGGAACTCCGCCTTAATGTGTCATTGACCTCTTGTGAGGTCACAGTCTGCCACTCATTCAGCCACAGAAGTAGGAGCTTCTTCCTCCATATACCATCCTATGTTGACCATTACAGCTAACAAAAAAATACCTTTGGTTGCTCTTCTCCCAGTATACTAAGACTTAAATTCCCAATTAGTCCAGGGAGCATGAAGTAGGCAGAACTACTGATCCAAATCCTCCCTCCAGCAAGGTGACTGGTCCCAACTAGCCCCTCTTCTTCACCGGGAATGTAGCTAACCCTTTGCTGATATTATCACAACTGATGCAGGACCATGGTGCCACACATAGTTACATACTCCGGTTGAAAAAAGACACAAGTCCATCTAGTTCAACCAATAAAAAGGGAAAAACCTGCTCTGTACATGAGAACATCAAGGCCCCACCCACATTTTCAAGCTTGAGAAGTATTGGATGAGACTATCAGCTGTCGGGGGAAAGAAAATAAATAAGTAGGCTTTCTACAATTTAGTGTTCATTTTTTTTTTAAATCTGTACCTATGGATTTCCCCAAATTTTCATGCATATACTAGCGTGAAAGCATGAATGGCACAAAGAAAAGCCTCACTGTAACACTTGGCAATAGCTGTTCAAAAGAAATGCCAAAGAATAACCCTAAGTGTGGGTGAGTATATATGTTCCTAAGATGGGTACCTCTGGAAATGGCTGCAAAGTAAACGGCACCTAATTGTCAATTTTAGCTGGCTAACGTTGGGGCCCTTCTGTAACATGGTGCACATGAATCTGGGGATCAGGCACACAGCCACTCCAGCAGCACAGAAGAAAAGTGAGAGGAGAGAGACTGGCTGGAAGACACTTATGCCGCGTACACACGGTCGTTTTTTGCGATGAAAAAAAACGACGTTTTCTGTGAAGTAAAAAACAACGTTTTTGAAAGGTCACTTTTCAAAGACAATTTTGCATACACACCATCGTTTTTTCACAAAAAGCAAGGTTACGTTCACCACTCTTTTCCTTGTCAAAATTTTTATTGATACTTGATAAGTAGGATATACAAATAGTGTATAATGGTTACATTGTAAGAAAGAGTATTTTGTTATGGATACAGGTTATTTCGTAACAATTGCAACATGCATAAGGCAACATAACATATGGAAGAGAAGAGGTAAGAAAGAAAAGACGCATATACAAGATGATGTTGCGTCAAAGGTATTGGTTATCAGTATAATGCAATTACTTATACATCGAGTTTGGAAATTCTGGGTTGAATTCTCATATCAACCTTATTAATAAAAATTTATAAAGAATAAATCATATAAAATAACCAGCAGGGGAGGGAGGAATGTGGAGGGATGGGGGACTGGGTTAGGGAGGTCTGCAGGAGCAAGTCGAATTCCACAGTCATCGGTTAGATGTTTCTGTAGATATGCACGTTGATTGAGCTACCATGGCAACAACACTCTGTCATCAAAGGAGTTTGGTGTAACGTACAAGGTCCACGGTTTCCACAGATTTTCAAATTTAGTGATCGTATCTGTATCTAATGCTTCCATTTTGGCGTGCGTCATAGCTACGTTCATCCTATTTTTCACTTCTGTCATAGAAAGAGTGGGGGTTCTCCAGGCTTTAGCCAGGGTTTGTTTCGCTGCCGTGAAGAGTTGCATTAGTAGTTTGAATTGTATATTTGTTAGGTACTCGGGCTTCAGGTTCAGTAAGGCTGTTTTAGGGTTCGGAGGGTTAGTTCTCCCAGTCAACGCATTAGCTATATTGAAGATCTTTGCCCAGAATGTTTGCGCCTTAGGACATGACCACCAAACATGGTAAAACGTACCTATAGCTGAGCATCCCCTGAAGCATTGCCCTGTATAGTTTGGAGCGTATTTTGCTATCCTGGCCGGTACCAGGTACCATCTGGTAAGTACTTTATAATTAGTTTCCAATGCTATTATGTTTGGGGAGGCAGCTTTCGTGTTACGCCATATTTGGTTCCAGTCCGAGGTCTCGAGTTCAATACCCAGGTCCTCCTCCCATTTCCGAACATATGGTGGCCCTGTTGTGTTGTGGGTTAGCAAATGTTGATATAAAGCAGATATCGTGCCCTTAGCATGTGGGTCTTTTCTGCATATTCTTTCGAAGGGGGACTGCTGGGCGGATGGTGGGGTAGGGTTCAAGTATGGCTCGAAGAAGTTTTTTATTTGGAGGTATCTAAAAAGTTCTGAGTGAGGGATACCGTATTTTTTGCAAATTGACGGGAAGGGCAGGAAGTTCGATAATTCCAAAAATTTGTACAGGTGTATGCAATCCCTGTGTAACCATTCTTTAAATGTTTTGGGAAAAATCCATGCTGGATAGAATGCCGGGTGTTTGTAAAAAGATAGCATTGGGATGTGAGGGGATTGTAAGTGGTACTTTGACTTGAATCTATCCCAGAGGGAGAGTGAGTGCTTAATTATGGGGTTATCTATGTTTTTACGTAACTTGGGGGGTATCCATAACAGGTTGGATGGTGGAATGGGGTCGCATTCCGTTGTTTCTATTGAAACCCAGAGAGGTAATTCTTGGTTCGCATGGTATTTAGTGAGAGTCGCTATTTGTGCCGTTCTATAATAGTGTGCAATGTTTGGGAGTCCCAGCCCACCATGTGTTTTGGGGAGATGTAAAGTCTGTTGTTTTATCACCACTCTTTTCCATTGAAGCTCGCTTCATAACTAGCTTCTGGGCATGCGCGGGTTGAAAAACGTCGTTTTGAACGACGTTTTTGCTACACACAGTGACTTTTTGTGAAACAAAAAACGACGTTTTGAAAAACGACACAAAAAATTCAAGCATGTTGGAATTTTTTTTTGGTCGTTTTTTTGAAGACAAAAAACGACGTTTTGCCCACACACGATCAATTTAAATGACGTTTTAAAAAACGTCGTTTTTTTTTTCATCGCAAAAAACGACCGTGTGTACGTGGCATTAGGCCGGAGCTCCTCTCAGCCAGCGGCCACCCAGCTTATCCTGAAGGAGTCAAAATTGTAAGGAAGAAGAGGCTGTGGTCTAGCAGCACAGAGGGACATGCAGGATTAGGGGTTATGATCATTGTAACAGCTTTTTTCTGGTCTCCGAGTAATCAACCCATGCAGAATGGGGCAGCCCCACTGCAAGGGAGGATTTTTACATTTAGAAATTCAACTTTAACATGTTTTAAGCATGTTATTTACCTGTAAAATGATTATTCATGTAATTGAGTAGTTACATTTTCTAGAAGGGGCAAATACACATTGCAAGCCATTAATAAATGATTTATAGAAAGGAAAATCATTGAAAGTAACCATGTAAAATACTTGACTGTTCTACGCTGTAACACACAATTATTAATTTCATCTTTTAATTTGTCAAATCACTTTATTTAAGTAGGACTATGTCTATATCACAATTCTAGAAGTCGCATAGATTAAAGAAAGATCAGACTTTACAGATGTGCTTTGGCTTTGTCATTTGGCTTCCAAACATATTTGAAAGAGCTTGCAGCACTTACTTATTTATCATTCATATTAACCACTTGCCGACCGCGCTATAGCGAAAATACTGGTACAGCGGGGTCCAGTAGTTTTGACACGACGTCCCTGGGACGTCGTCCTTCACTTTAGCGATTGCGCGTCCCCTGGGAGGCGCTCGCGAAAGTGTCCGTGATCGCCGGGTCTAGAAGACCCGGCGCATCACGGATCACGGTAAATTGCCGCTGATAGCGGCCGTTTACCACGTGATCGCGCCGTCAAATGACGGCGCGATCACTTGTAAACAAACCGGCGTCATTTGATGACGCCGGTTCCTCCCTCTCCTCCCTCTGCTCTCTGTACCGTTCGGTACAGTGTGCGAGGAGAGGGGGGGGGGGAGCGGGGTGTCAGCAGCTGAGCTGTGGCTGGATCTGTGACAAATGCAGTCACAGATCCAGCCATCCCTCAATCCATCCCAGCTCTGCAATCCCCCAGTACCCTGCAATCCCCCAGTACCCTGCATTACCCCAGTACCCTGCATTACCCCAGTACCCCACAATACCCCAGTACCCCACAATACCCCAGTACCCCACAATACCCCAGTACCCTGCATTACCCCAGTACCCCACAATACCCCAGTACCCTGCATTACCCCACAGTACCCCAGTACGCTGCAATACCCCAGTACTCCAATACTCTGCAATACCCCAGTACCCCAATACTCTGCAATACCCCAGTACCCCAATACTCTGCAATACCCCAGTACCCCAATACTCTGCAATACCCCAGTACCCCAATACTCTGCAATACACCAGTACCCCAATACCCCAATACTCTGCAATACCCCAATACTCTGCAGTACCCCAATACTCTGCAGTACCCCAGTACTCTGCAGTACCCCAGTACCCCAATACTCTGCAGTACTCCAGTACCCCAATACTCTGCAGTACCCCAATACTCTGCAGTACTCCAGTACCCCAATACTCTGCAGTACTCCAGTACCCCAATACTCTGCAGTACTCCAGTGCCCCAATACTCCAATACCCCAATACTCCAGTACCCCAATACCTCAGTACCCCAATACCGCAATACCCTGTGCGATACTCTGCAATACCCAAATACTCTGCAATACCCAAATACTATCGCCTATGGGGATTTTTAGGTAGCGAAGTTTGGCGCCATTCCATGAGTGTGCGCAATTTTGAAGTGTGACATGTTGGGTATCTATTTACTCTGCGTAACGTCATCTTTCACATGAAAAAAAATTGGGCTAACTTTACTGTTTTTTTTTTTTTTTTAGCACAAAACATTTTTTTTTTAAAAACACGCGTTCAAAAAATTTCTACGAAAATACCGTGCGAGATAAAAAGTTGTAACGGCCGCCATTGTATTCTCTAGGGTCTTTGCTAAAAAAGCATATATAATGTTTTGGGGTTCTATGTAATTTTCTAGCAAATAAATTATGATTTTCCATGTAGGAGAGAAATGTCAGAATTGGTCTGGGTGCTCCAGAACGCCTGATGGCGTTCCCTGCATGTTGGGCCTCTGTATGTGGCCACGCTGTGTAAAAATCCCACACATGGGGTATCGCCATACTCGGGAGGAATAGCAGAATGTGTTTTGGGGTGTAATTTGTGGTATGCATATGCTGTGTGTGAGAAATAACCTGCTAATATGACAGAAACAAGATTTTTTTTTTTTTTTTTACAGAATTTTCAGTCGTTTTTCTTTTATAGCGCAAAAAATAAAAAACCCAGAAGTGATCAAATACCACCAAAAGAAAGCTCTATTTGTGTGAAAAAAAGGACACAAATTTCAAATGGGTAGAATGTTGTATGACTGAGTAATTGTCATTCAAATTGTGAGAGCACCGAAAGCTGAAAATTGGTCTGGTTAGGAAGGGGGTTTAAGTGCCCAGTGGTTAAGTGGTTAATTATTGATTTATTTATTATTACTATTCTATGTCTATTTTTACCTTTATTATATTTTTATTATTATAATTATGATAATAATATTTAACTGTGTATAAACATATTTTAAATGTGTTTCTTTTTCTGGCAAGCAGAGTGTTGTTGAACTTCTTTTGTAGCTGTAATATTATCATTTGAACTCAGACTTCCATTATAATTCACTTCTGACACGTTCAGGAACAGAGCCAAGGAAGGGAAGTGTATAGCATAACTGAGAGTCATGAAAGGTAAACATTGTAATAAAAGACTGTAAGATCACTTGTCTTCTGTAATCACAGTGTGAAATTACACAAATTAAGGCTTTTCTAAACATAACTTCCTCATTAGATACTGTACAAGAGTTAAATAGATTGAAACCTTAAAAAAAAAGTGCTTGTGCTGTCTACACTAATCGGTCCCTCTCTATGCTGTAAAAAAAACCTGGTTGATCTTGCCTGTTCCTACGACCCCCTTAGTGTGCTGACCATGGTAATCATGACTGCTGATCCATGATCACCGTGGTCGGGTTACGTGCCTCCGTCATCCCGATGCTCTACTCTCTCTTCCTCCCTCCCTGTCTGTCAGCTCCTGTGTGTGTGTAAGCTGCTTCCCTTTCCTCCTCCCTCCTGTCGCTATTAGTAGCTGGTAGTAAAGTTAAATAAATATTACTGCCAGCCCCTCTGTTCTTTTTTTTTTTGAATATTCTTTATTTATGTGTTTTTTTCAGGGACAACATACATCTATTGATAAATTTATATATTCCATCATATCTCTAAACATAGTACCTTTATTATCCTATTACATTTTTTAAATCTATGTTTAGCTATCTATATATTCTTCTATCTGTCCTACTACAGAAAAAAAAACGGGACAAGTTATGTTTCTCTTGCTATTGATTATCCTTATTTTTAATTCCTGTCTACCTCTTTTAACATTTTATGTCCCACCCTCCTCCCCTCCCCAAAAAAAGAGAAAAAAAGAAAAGAAGAAAAAAAAAACACAACATACAGAAGAAATAAATAAATCCTCGCCCCACTTCACTCTCCCCTCCTTCCCACCCTCCTACCCCCTAAGGGGTCCACAGTTGTTACTTGCTGATCTCCTCTATTTTCCTAATTTCTCGGGGTGTTTTTATTTCCCATTGATCTCTTCCCTTCTTCTGATTGCACAAATGTATTCCAATTTGCCCACATTTTATTATATTGTTCTTTTCTATTTTGTGCCGTTAGTACCAAATCTTCTAAGACCCCCCACGTTTCTCACCTTATTGAGCCATTCCGCTATTGTAGGGGGGTGGGAACTTTTCCAATTTTTCGCTATACATGCTTTAGCCTCGTTAACCATATGACATATTATCGAGTTTTTATATGTCTGTATCGATAGTTGTTCTACTAAGCGATCCTACACTATGTACATGTTTGTATAAAATTGTCCCTGCAAATACCTTATTTTAGTTTCTGGCTGGTCACATGTCCTCTAGCCACTCTCTTCCCCAATCTAAGGCCTACAATCGGAAGGGCTGAGCGGAGAGCACAGTGGTCACGTGACCTCCTGGCTGACATCAGAGGGGGATCTCTGACCCTCCCGCTGTTGCCCTTAGATGGGGGGGAGAGTGGCTGGAGTTCACGTGACCGGCCAGAAATGATCTGAAATAAGGTATTTACAGACAGTTTTATACAAACACGTACACAGAGTAGAATCGCTTATTAGAACAGAGGGGCTGGCAGTAATATTTATTTAACTTTAATACCACTTTAAGCCTAGTACACACTACTACGCTGGGTTGAACAAAAAAAAAACTGACAGCTCATGTCGGAACTGATGCACTAACAATCAAATGTTAGTACAGCGATCACCCCCTGCTGTGTTATTGTGTTCTGACAGGGGACACCCCGCCCCACGATTGGCTAATGGGGAGTCGGTTGGCAGACCTTTTTCGGTCATAACCCTTTGACAGAAACCGGCTGAGTGGCCGGCTTCTGTCGGACCGGCTGCCGTACACACGACAGTAAAAACCAGCTGATGCCACACAAAGTTTAGCCTGTGTGTACTAGGCTTTAACCGTTAAGGAGATGTGTCCCAGAAATACAACCTTTATTACTACTGTTTGCGGCAGTCTAAATTCCATATGAGGCACGACCGTATAAACTTTCTAAATGAAAATTTTAGAAGGGACAACCGCCACCATTTTTCTCATACGTAAACAGAACAAGGGATTTTCGTTAAATGTGCACTGTTTTCCTATGAGAAAAATAGGATACAAAAGACTGCACATGACCAGAAACATTAAACAACAAAAAAAGCTTTAGTCGCATGAGGATTACCGTACGTTATTTCCACCCTTGGTTTCGACTTGCTGTAAAACATCAAGGAAAACCAGCAGATTGTTCGCCCGATTTTCTTATGGTGTGTACGCTACTTCAGTGGTTCTCAACCCTGTCCTCAAGAATACCCAGCAGGCCATTTTCGCAGGTTTTCCTTTATCTTGCACAGGTGCTTTAAACCAGTCAATGGCTTGATATTTTGGACAGATATTTTATCTAAGAGAAATTCCTACAACATGGACAGTTGGGGGTACTTGAGGACAGGGTTGAGAACCACTGCCCTACTTTACACTCGTCTGTATCATGACTAGTGTTGAGCGGAATACGCCATATTCGATTTCGCGATATTGCGCGAATATATAGAAGAATATTCGCGAATATTCGCTAATATCGAATATTCGTGATATTTTATCCAAAAAAAATGTTGCTAAATTTTGCTAATGCGAAAATGATTGCGAAATTCTCATAAACGGAGATCATTTCCTGTATTACTAAACTAATGTGCACTAAACACTAACTCTACACTAACTCTACTTAAAAGAAAGGAGAATAAGGGGGCAAAAGAAGGGCGGAGAAGATAATCGCGCAATATTCCTATTGCGCGATTATCTTCTCCGCCCTTCTTTTGCATCAGAGCCAATCAGAATAACTCGAATATTCGGCAAAAGGGATATCGCGCAATATTCCTTTTGCCGAATATTCAAGTTATTCTGGTTGGCTCTGATGCAAAAGAAGGGCGGAGAAGAAAATCGCGCAATATTCCTTTTGCCGAATATTCGAGTTATTCTGATTGGCTCTGATGCAAAAGAAGGGCCGAGTAGCTGATGCGATTCTTTTATGTTGCCGAAAATTCGCAATGCGAATTTTCGGCAACATAAAAGAGTCGCATCAGCTACTCGGCCCAGGGTCTCTCTCTAATCATACCAGCAATGCTTTTAGATGTCGATGGAGATCACTAGGATGTGATCTGTTTTAAAAATAAATTTGAAAAAATACGAATATTCGCCATAGCGAATATTCGCTGCAATATTCGAGTTATTCGCGAATACTCGAATATGCAATATTCGTAGCGAATATTCGCAATGCGAATATTCGCAATGCGAATATTCGTGAGCAACACTAATTATGACTATTTATATTTATATTAGGGGTCAAGTTCAACAAAACCAATATAAAAGTGCTCAACAGATCAGGCACTGGGCACATAGATTAGGGGGGCGGTGCCCCTGCACCCTGCATGGAGTGGCCGCCACTGCCCAATCACATGCAAGGAAATATTTAAAAATAACAATAATTTTTGTTTGCATATGACTGGATGGTGGAAGTCAGCAGAGCTTCTGCTCATTTACCAAGCTCTGGAGCAGCTGCACTCGCAGTATTTTTGCCTTTAGTAAATCAACCCCAATGAGTCAGCTAATGCTCCTTTCACACCGAGCAGAGGATAATCCAGTGGTTCACTTCACTCTTTTTCTGCCATCACTCTTCTATGTTTCCATGTAATGGCAAGGCGCTGAACATTGAACACATGCACAGTTATGGTCCCTCTAACACCTGTTTCCCCCTCTTGGGGCTCATCAGTGAGTAGTCAGTTACTGGATATTTCCCTAGCTGTGTCCGATGTGAGGAACAGCTGTCAGTGGGTGGATGAACTGGCTGGGTTCAGGTTCAGCTGTAGACGTCCTTCACCCTGACTATGATGGCAGATGTCATGAGTAACGAGGCAACATGCGATGTGTACTGCAGATGTAAATGTCAGCAATATAATCGCTATGAAGACCCATCCCTATTACCGTTTCCACCGCCTGTGCTTTAACCCTTTTACTACAATGCACATAGAATTGAAGTACTACTTAAAGGGGTTGTAAAGGTTCATGTTTTTTCACCTTAATGCATCCTATGCATTAAGGTGAAAACACATCTGATGATTACCCCCCCCCCCCCCCCCCCCCCCCCCCGATTTACTTTCCTGAGCCCTCGAAAGTTGAGGACGCGCTTGATCTCGGCCCGGTCTTCACGGCTCTTCATTGGATAGATTGATAGCAGCGCAGCCATTGGCTTGCGCTGCTGTCAATCAACTCCGATGACGCAGGGGACGGGGCCGAGTCCTGTAGTCAGCGGCTATGGACGCCGAATACAGGACTTGGGTGCGCGCCCGCAAGGTAACCCTCTTGGGAGAACGCTTCCCAGAAGGGGGTTTTCAGAAGCGGGGAGGGGCCGAGACAGCTGCCGAGGGACCCCAGAAGATGTGGATCGGGGCCACTCTGTGCAAAACTAGCTGCACAGTGGAGGTAAGTATGACATGTTTGTTATTTAAAAAAATAAATAAATTAAAGCTTTAGTAGCACTTTAATTTCAATCGGGTACAGATCTATGTTTTCCCCACGCATGTTTGAAGCCATTTACGGTTGACTGTATTACTGTATTCCAAGCATCAACAACCCTTTCAGTAAAATATTAAAGTGATATTAAAGTCTAGTTTTACCCCCCTTCATGACCAGGCCATTTTTGGCGATACGACATTGCATTACTTTAACTGACAATTGCGCGGTCGTGAGACGATGTACCCAAATAAAATTTATTTTATTTTTTCCCCACAAATAGAGCTTTATTTTGGTGGTATTAGATCAACTCTGTGGTTTTAATTTTTTTCCGCTATAAACAAAAACGACCAGCAATAAAAAAAAACTATATACATATATATTTCACTTTCTGCCATAAATCCAATTAAAAAATACCCAAAAATCCAATTTCATCATCAATTTAGACCAATATGTATTCTGCCACATATTTTTGGCAAAAAAAGTGTATATTAATTGGTTTGTGCAAAAGTTATCGCATCTACAAACTATGGGATATATTTATGGAATTTTTATTTGTTTTACTAGTAATGGCGGTGATCAGTGACTTATAGCGGGACTGCGACATTGCAGCGGACAAAATGGACAACCAACTGGCACTTTGACACTTTTTTGGGGACCAGTGACATTATTACAGTGATCAGTGCTAAAAAATATGCTGTACTAATGATGTTGGCTGGGAAGGGTTAACATCAGGGACTATCAAAGGATTAAATGCATGCCTAGCTGGTGATTTAGTGTAGTGGGGAGGTGCTTTTACTAGGGGAAGGCATGGATCTGTGTTTCCTTTACAGAAACACAAGATCCATGCATTCTGTACTGACAAAATGGTGATCTGCCTTGTTTACATAGGCATTCTGCAGGTGCCGGCGGACATTGGGTCCAAAGAACCCGCTGATTGGCTCCCACTGTGTAAAATCAAAGTGGGAGCGAGACGCCGGCAGCGCGTCCTCGCACCCAATGCCTGGAAGTACAGGATCATGTATATATACATACGAGGCAGCGAGGCCGCCGTGTAGCAGTAAGAGCCCTTTCACACTGGGGCACAGGTCACCTTAGCAGTAAAGCGTTGCATCGCAAAATGTCGGCAAAAGTGCATATTTTGCTACAGAGCGAGCGTGTGAAGGGGCCCTGAACCTCTCTATTTCTCTTAGAAACCATTGTCACCGAGATAGAAAATTATGGGATATCCAAACTTTTACAGAATAGGAGTCGAGGGGAAATCTTCCAATGAGGAGGACTGTTCCGGTGAAAGCTGTCTACGAGAAGAATTCCCCTTTCATTGTTGAGATTTCCTCTCATTTACTTTTGCGTCTCTGGGGAATAACGTGAAGGGAAATCTCCGCAATGGAACACAGAAAACAAAATATTAGCTGATATGAGTTTTAACACTTTCCTACTCTAGCCAACATAGCAACCAATGACACTGTGAAGCCCATCCACCAGCATCCTAGCAACCAGCTCAGTAATTCTACTCTGTGCATAAAGAGCAGTATTACTGATCTTCAGCAAAGATGGCGTGTGCAGACTAGACGTGCACTGCCGAAAAATTTGTTAGTTTTCGTTTCATTCGTTTTTTTCTTTTGTATTCTTTTTCAGGTCGTTCTTTATGATCGCAATTCGTAAGTTCAGGTATTCAGAAATTCGACAATGTGAAAATAAGAAAAAAAGTAAAAACAATTTGAAAGAACGAAAATCCGAAAATTTAAGATAATAACTAAATATCTAATAATAACTAACTATTAAATTATAGGTATTGGAATTTCAATTCAAATTTGGCTGTTAGTGAACTCAACGAATACAAATGTATTCAAAGTTACAAATTACCCGAAATAACGAATGCTGCATCTGAACAAATGGAACGGAATGAATTAATAATAAATTATAATAATAAAAAGCTTTTATTATTATTATTGTTATTTATTATTATTAATTTGTTACGTTCCATCCGTTTAGATACGGCATTCGTTATTTTCGGATAATTCTGAACTTTGGATAAATTCGTATTTGTTATGGTTAGAACTAGAAGGGTGTTTTTTAAAGTGATTTCTCAGCAAAATAAAGCATGGAGACATGGATGGGTGAGTTTACTGTTAATTAATAATACAATTATTAACGTATTTATCGGCGTATAACACGCACCCCAATTTAGGAGAGAAATTTCAGGATTTTTTTTTTTATAAATAAACCACTTAGAAGCAAAATAATGGTCAGTGTCCCTCTGCAGCCTGTGCGTCCCTCTGCAGCCTGTGTGTCCCTCTGCAGCCTGTGCGTCCCTCTGCAGCATGAGTGTCCCTCTGCAGCCTGTGCGTCCCTCTGCAGCCTGTGTGTCCCTCTGCAGCCTGTGCGTCCCTCTGCAGCCTGTGTGTCCCTCTGCAGCCTGTGCGTCCCTCTGCAGCATGAGTGTCCCTCTGCAGCCTGTGTGTCCCTCTGCAGCCTGTGTGTCCCTCTGCAGCCTGTGTGTCCCTCTGCAGCCTGTACGTCCCTCTGCAGCCTGTGCGTCCCTCTGCAGCCTGTGTGTCCCTCTGCAGCCTGTGTGGCCCTCTGCAGCCTGTGTGGCCCTCTGCAGACTCGCCATCTCCTCATGCAGCCGTCATCTCGTACAGCCTTCATCTCCTGTTCACTCGGAGACGGCAGTCATACACAGTCCCGCCTCCGCCATCAGCCTGTGTGTCCCTCTGCAGCCTGATGCCCATTTGCAGATATACCATCTCCTCATACAGCCGTCATCTCCTGTTCACTCGGCGTCTGCAGTCACATACACAGCCCCACCTCCGCCATCAGCATTAGACCAGCTCCTGTGATTGACAGAACACTGGTCCAATGCCGTTCTCTCAAGTTCTCTTTTTCCTCGTCGGGAGTCTCAATTTCCTTGAATTTCCTTGCTTAGAAACCCGCGCATGCTCAGAATAAAGTATGAGACGGGAGCGCACCTTAGGTAAAAGTAACGTTCGTAATGGAGATCACGCATTCGTCACGCTGTAACAGACTGAAAAGCGCGAATCGTCTCTTACCAAACTTTTACTTGACATGCAGTAACATGATATTAGCAAAAGCAGCCCCAAGGGTTGTGCCAGTGGAATCGAACTTCATCTTTAGAGTGCCGTCGTATGTGTTGTACGTCACCGCGTTTGAGAACGACGAGATTTTGTCTTGACAGTGTATATGCAAAGAAAGCTTGACAAGATTCTGGACAAGCCTAACAAAAGGAACTCGTCGAGGAAAACGATGTGTCTTTTACGACGAGTTCCTTGGTTGTGTGTACGAGGCCTAAGAGCAGCAAGGATGTGGAATTCCCTTCCACAGGCGGTGCTGTCAGCCGGGAGCATCGAGAGTTTCAAGAAACTATTGGAGAAGCACCTGAATGACCACAACATACAGGGATATACAATGTAATACTGACATATAATCACACACATAGGTTGTTCTTTTTTCAACCTCACCTACTATGTAATGCAAAATAACAGACAACCCACGGCTTGCAATGGCTTGTGCAGGCAGGTGGAGTTGCGGACCTAGAAGAAAATAAAATCCTGATTTCTCAGGATGTAGAAGAATCAATGGCTGATTCAGCCTGGCCACCTCCACCCACAACGGAAATACAAGTTTTAAGCGGAAAGATCTTATTTCTATACCGGTCACCATTGTCTATGTATTTACAATCTATAAGCCTTAGCTAGAGAATAAAATCATTTTCCCTCCAACATAGAGTGGGATCATACAGGAACTGCATTCCAGAGTCATGAATCAGCAGACATAACAGCTCATCACACTGAGAAATCATTAGGCGTCCAGCCCGACACAGCAACACTTGTGTAACTCAATCTCCCCGCACCAATACGGCACCAAACCCTGCGAGAACATTGCGGCAATAATTACAAACACTTCTCTCTCTGCTTCTCGTGTCTTAACGGAACATGCTGTTTGGAAAGTGTTATTTGTATTCTAAAAATGTGTAGGGGCTCTGTCCTTAGTCCTTTTCTCAAACATGAGATATCAGGACCCCTGATATTTTACCAGAGCGCCCCCCCCCCCCCCCCCCCCCCCACACCAAGAGGGCTCCTATTGTAAGAAAATTGTAAGAAAAAAATGAAAATTAAAAACGATTATTGACACCGTCCACTGTCCTAGTGACACCATCCTCTGCCCAACTGACACCATCCTCTGCCGTACTGACACCATCCTCTGCCCTACTGACACCATCCTCTGCCCTACTGACACCATCCTCTGCCCTACTGACACCGTCCTCTGCCCTACTGACACCGTCCCCTGCCCTACTGACACCATCCACTGTCCTAGTGACACCGTGCCACTGTCCTAGTGACACCATCCTCTGCCCAACTGACACCATCCTCTGCCCTACTGACACATCCTCTGCCCTACTGACACATCCTCTGCCCTACTGACACCATCCTCTGCCCTACTGACACCAACCTCTGCCCTACTGACACCATCCTCTGCCCTACTGACACCATCCTCTGCCCTACTGACACCATCCTCTGCCCTACTGACACCCACCTCTGCCCTACTGACACCATCCACTGCCCTACTGACACCATCCTCTGCCCTACTGACACCACCCTCTGCCCTACTCACACCATCCTCTGCCCTACTCACACCATCCTCTGCCCTACTCACACCATCCTCTGCCCTACTGACACATCCTCTGCCCTACTGACACATCCTCTGCCCTACTGACACCATCCTCTGCCCTACTGACACCAACCTCTGCCCTACTGACACCATCCTCTGCCCTACTGACACCATCCTCTGCCCTACTGACACCATCCTCTGCCCTACTGACACCCACCTCTGCCCTACTGACACCATCCACTGCCCTACTGACACCATCCTCTGCCCTACTGACACCACCCTCTGCCCTACTCACACCATCCTCTGCCCTACTCACACCATCCTCTGCCCTACTCACACTCACCTCTGCCCTACTCACACCATCCTCTGCCCTACTCACACCATCCTCTGCCCTACTGACACTCACCTCTGCCCTACTCACACCATCCTCTGCCCTACTGACACCATCCTCTGCCCTACTGACACTCACCTCTGCCCTACTGACACCATCCTCTGCCCTACTGACACAAACCTCTGCACTACTGACACCATCCTCTGCCCTACTGACACCATCCTCTGCCCTACTGACACCATCCTCTGCCCTACTGACACCATCCTCTGCCCTACTGAAGCGTCCACTATCTACTGACAATGTCCATGTTTTAATCCATGTTAAAATTATTGTTTACATTGATTTATAAGAGTGTTTGTGTATATATATAAATCTATATCTATATATACACTATATTGTCAAAAGTATTGTGACTCCTGCCTTTACACGCACATGAACTTTAATGGCATCCCAGTCTTAGTCCGTAGAGTTCAATATTGAATTGGCCCACCCTTTGCAGCTCTAACAGCTTCGACTCTTCTTGGAAGGCATTCTTTATATGACTAGCATTTATCCCATCTACAGTACAAACATTCTTTCGTCCCCGTTTTCTCCAACCTATTATTTGGAACAATATAAAATATATAAAGTATTGGGGTTATTTATTAAAACTGGAGCAGACAGAATCTGGTGTAGCTGTGCATGGTAGCCAATCAGCTTCTAACTTTAGCTTGGTCAATTAAACTTTGGCAAAAAAACCTGGAAGCTGATTGGTCGTCATGATGCACAGCTGTTCCATTCTTAGTAAATCCCCCTCTATGTGTGCATGTTCCCTTCATATACAGATAACTACAAATATACATAATCTCCATACAGTGTATTTACCTTTATCTCCTGAGAGCTAAAAAAAGTCCTTCTGTAGTCAGTGGAGTCCGGAGATGCTTATGTCAGGAAAAGCCTGGCTACTTCCCACGTCCCCTCAATATATAGCCCGGGATTCCTTCTGTAAATCACTGTGACAATGGACATTTACATGTTTTACATGCAGTCTATGTATATGTCATCTCCTCCGGCCCCTCTGCCGGGAATAAACAAATAGTGACGTTATTATGGCTTACTCTAAATCTCATATCTGGGGCATCTTCTTTACCAAATGTGTTTTTTTTTACCTTGGGATATGTAAAGCTTATTGTTCTTTCTATGACCCCCATCTAATGGGTGAGGATAAACCTGGACGACTGTGATGTGCTGGGAATGGACACCCTAAAGACCAACTCAAGGCATATTTTTCTTTTATCATTATGGACCTTCAGGTCCGTTAAAAAATTAAAAAGCAGCTCACGCTGCAATAATCACCTTTAATCTGGAGATGCCTCTGCAGAACTCCTATTCTTTCCCACAGGATTCTGGGTTGAATGGCACCTAGCTTCAGGCCTGTCGCTACAAGGCAGGCAAGCCAAGCAATTGCTTGGGGCCCCGAGCTTGCTTGGGGCCCCGAGCTTGCCTGGGGTCCCAAGCAGGACCCTTGCTGTGCTTCCTATATGCTGCAGCCGCCTGAGTACTCTATAGAGAGCACTACTGCCTCGAGTCGTCACTTCCCTTTTCTCTGTAGCATGACGCTCCTCTTCCTTCCTCCTGTCAGTCTGGACTCCGTCCGGGTACCCCGCGGTACAGGAGATTCAGTTTCCTGTTCTCAGCCGGACTGACAGGAAGTGCACACTGAGTGCTCACTTTCTGTCAGTCCGGCCAGGAACAGGAAACTGAATCTCCTGCTGTGCGGTACAGACCCGGTAGGGAGGGGGGACGTTGGGGGACCTCCATGTCCATTTTACTTAGGGCCCCCAAAGTCCTTTAAACGACCCTGCCTAGCTTCATTCAACCCAGAAGAAGGAGGACATACTGTGAGTGAATGGATATCACGTCCCCGCCCACTAAAGGTGTCGGTCATTAACTGCACTCCCACATGATGGCGATGGGGCTGTTGCCTGGCACTTTCCAACATTTGTAAACTTTTTCCTTGTCCCACCCACTTGTCTCTAGTAAACAAGGCAATAAATACAGTCATGTTAAAACAAACATCTCGAATGGTAAAACAATATAAGACATTGAAATGAAATGGAATTGGAATGTAATTATTTTATAATTATTATATTTTTTATAAAGGAAGTTTGGGGCCCCCTCTGGCTTGGGGGGAATTTAATTATTTTATAATTATTATATTTTTTATAAAGGAAGTCTGGGGCCCCCTCTGGCAGGGGGGCTTGGAGCAATTTCCCTTTTGCCCCCTTATAAATCCAGGCCTGGCTGCTATGCAGGGGATTGCAAGGAGCTGATCCCATTCAGGAATGAACCCTCTGTGCATTTAGCCCCCTTTCACACTTGTACGACTTTAAAGTTGCGCGAATTTTACTGCGATTTCGCTGCCGCGATTTTGCCACGATTCGTGGCTGCGATTTTAATGAATGCCTGTGTAAGTGGCGTCAAAATCAGACTAAAGTAGTGCAGGGACTACTTTGAAGTCGGCACAACTTAAAGTCATGCCAGTATGAATGGTGGTCATTGAAAATAATGGGGAATGACTTGTCATACGATTTTGCAGTCCAAAATCGTGGGACAAGTCGTATAAGTGTGAAAGGGGACATAGGCTTTATTTAGACTTGTGGTTGGGGGGGGGGGGGGCGGGCAGCAAAAATGCGCAGTAACTGTCGTTTTGCCACTCACCAACTGCTCCCCAACAGGTAGCAGACAGAGATGTTCACATGGCATGGCACCAAAGCTTTGCTTCGTGCCCCTGGCAACGTTGATCATGTAGCAAGTAGATTGAGACGTGTTGCAAATGCCCCACATCGCTTCCTCACCACCCGTCAGTAGCTTCTAGATGGTGATCCAAAGACAAGGGAGATTTGGATGCATGTCTAAATTTACCCTTAGGCTAGGTTAACACATATGCGGCTCTGTGAGTTGCGTTTTGCGTGGGAACAGTAGCCCATTCATTTGAACGGGGCTGCCGAGCCACCTGAAACACAGAATAAAAGGTCCCTGCAGCATTTTAGAAATCGCAGTCCGCACGGGAACTGCAAGTGAAGTGCGGTGCAATTTCCAGTGCATCCGACGTGCCAATAGGAATTTTTGGCACCTGCACACATCAAGCGCATTTTTGACGTGAGCCCAGCCTTAGTAATGTAATAATGAATACAGAATTGCATTCTTTTGTATCTTTTTATATCTGCCTGGAATTCAGCTTTTAAAGCAACAAAGTTTCCTTGCAATAAATTCAGAAGAAAAATTAAATTTTTTGTGTTTATTGATAAATTACATAAAGAGCTATTCTGAGAGAAGGCGTACATCAGAAACACAAATAGTAGAAAATCTCTGCTTGCTTGGCTGACTTTAATAGTAGAATGGAAATAACAGCTTTCAGTTTCTTGGGTCCTGAAGAACAAGTTATTCCCGTAGTCCATCTCATTGTCCTGACTGTGCCAGAAAAATAGAGACCCAGGCTATACACCAAACACAACATGGCCCTCCAGGCCATTTCATGTGGCCCTTGCACTTCTCCTCCCCCTCATTTCTGCCCCCACCTTGTCTCAGCAGTCGGCAGCAGAGAGAAGGACAGAACTCCCCCTACAGATCCTGCAACCTCACTCCTTCATCTCCACCTCCCCTGGTCTCAGCATTCAGCAGACTCCAGCCATTCTCTGGTCCTCTTCCAGACCCTGTACATTCTGCTTCCCCCGGCAGCAGCACAATGTTAGGGGGGTGCACTGGGATGTAAGGAAGGATTGGGAATTCGACTTCTGATGTAAGGGGGGGTACTCTAGATATCTAGTCATACACAGGGTTGGTGCAAAGATTTTTGACGACCTAGGCGAAGCGTCATTTTGCCACCCCCTCCGGCTCCACCCCCTTTGCCCTGCCCATGTATACCCCACCTTTTTAATGAAGCACCCATCAAATGCAGCCCACCAGCGCCCATCAATGCAGACTCACCAGCGCCCATCAATGCAGACTCACCAGCACCCATCAATGCAGACTCACAAGTGCCCATCAATGCAGACTCACCAGCGCCCATCAATGCAGACTCACCAGCGCCCATCAATGCAGACTCACCAGCACCCATCAATGCAGACTCACCAGCGCCCATCAATGCAAACTCACCAGCGTCCATCAGTGCAGACTCACCAGCACCCATCAATGCAGACTCACAAGTGCCCATCACTGCAGCCTCACCAGTGCCCATCAATGCAGCCTCACAAGTGCCCATCAATGCAGCCTCACCAGCGTCCATTAAATGCAGCCTACTCTTACCCATCAATGCAGCCTACCAGCACCTATCAATGAATGTTTACTTGCTTCCAATCAATCGGGAGCTGGGACACAGACACAGTCCTCCGTCGCTCCTCTGACACTATGTGCGAATGGAGCGGCGGCTGCTTGCTGATGCTGAGACTTAGTTGCTTGCTGCAGAGAGAATAGAGTAGGAACACCAGCGGCTGGGCACCCTAGGCAGCAGTGCGCCCTAGGCGGCTACCTAGGTTGCCTAGTGGTATCACCGGCCCTGGTCATACAGATACAACCGGCCCTGTCTGTGCAGATTGGACACGGACACAGTCATAGGTGTGCACAGCCTATTGCATTAGGGTGTGCACTTCAAAGCTCAAACACACTACCGATCGTTCACTGTTTATTCAGAAAGGGAAGAGGTCAGTAAATTACATATTTAACGGCCCCTTCTCCCATTCATCCTAAAACATCCTGCAGCATCAGCCGCAGGGAGAGGAGGCAAGCCAGCAGCGGTGAGGCAGGAAGGGGGAGCTAGGGCAGTAGGGGGGAATCTATGCTGCACAGGGTGATTAGGGTGTGCCTGGGCACACCTGGCACACCCTGTGCGCACACCCATAGAGCTCTCCTCTATGGGGAAATCAGATGGAAACAGAAATATTATGGACTTGCTTTTATTTACTCCATGTGTGCAGTGTGTGTCCAAGCACAGTGGACTCCCCTTCCCTTTGAGGCCCACACACCGCACACATGGATGATAGTCCATGGCCACACAGGGTGATCAGGGTGTGCCCAGGCACATCCGGCAAACCCTGTGCACACACCAATTTTTTCCCAACATTTTAGCACAGATCCACTTTATCTTCTCAACAATTGTATTTTAGTCTGCGGTAAAAACACATCAACTTGTCAGCCACGTGTTTCCACTCGGCAGAGGACAATCACTTGTAGATCCTATATGTGGGCATCTGGGTTATAATAACGTATAGGGTTGCCACCTTTTCCTCAAGCCAAACCCGAACACGCCACTACATATGGTGGGTGTGGCCATATTGAGGGAGGGGCCTCACGAGGCATGATTAAATTAAACAAAATAATTATTTTACCTATAAAATATGCTTACTTTGCTGTGCCACAAGTAAGAGTCTCACTGACATGAATAAACCTCAGCACAATCATTTAAAAAAAATAAAACTCTTCCATTACTACAGAGGTAAGTGCAGTGGAGATCAGGGGCATTAGTTCACCTTTTAATTTTCATTAAGTACAGAGGGTATTACAGTATGTGCAGGGAGGGAGTGCAGAATTTACAACAGTATATACAAGAGTGTGGCGCGTATGTTGGTCTGTGTAGGAAAGGAGTGCAAAGTGTAAGACATTATGTACAGGAAATGAGTGCAGAGGGTAGGTATTACTTGCAGGAAAGGAGTGAAGAGGGTGTAACAGTGACCAGTATATGCAGTAGAGGAGTGTGGAGGGTATGATGGGAGCACTATGTACAGGAGAGGAGTGCGAGGGTATGATGGGGGCAGTATGAACAGGAGAGGAGTGTGGAGGGTATGACAGTGGGCAGTATGTACAGGAGAGGAGTGTGGAGGGTATGACAGTGGGCAGTATGTACAGGAGAGGAGTGTGGAGGGTATGACAGTGGGCAGTATGTACAGGAGAGGAGTGTGGAGGGTATGACAGTGGGCAGTATGTACAGGAGAGGAGTGTGGAGGGTATGATGGGGGCAGTATGAACAGGAGAGGAGTGTGGAGGGTATGACAGTGGGCACTATGTACAGGAGAGGAGTGTGGAGGGTATGACAGTGGGCACAATGTATAGGAGTGGAAGGATGTTTAGGGACTGCATAGTGGTTAAGCGGGTCATACATTAATTGAAATTACACCAATTATGCAGAGACCAGCCATAGTAGATCTATGTATGGGCTAGCTGGTTTTACACGAGTCAATCTATTAATTGACTTGAGTACAACCAGCCTGTTTTTCCAAAAACAATCAGTGCTGCCAGCTATAGATAGCAACACTGATCATTGTACTCACTGGCAGAACACAACAACACTACAGGAGTGATTCCCCCATCCACAGGTCAGCAGGTGAGAGGGTGTGTGGGGACAGGCTAGGGAGAGATACCAGTCAGTGGCTGGGTAGGCACTGGCTAGTATCAGAGCCAGATACACACAGGTTACATAAGTCACAATCGTTAGAGCGAGAGCAATAATTCTAGCACTAGAACTCCTCTGTAGCTCTAAACATGCAACCTAAAAAAATGTAAAGCATCGCTTAGGATACCAAAAAAAAATCGTGCTAACTTTAGTGTTTTTTTTTAATGAATGAAACAGTTTATTTCCAAAAAAAAAAAAACACGTTTGAAAAATTGCTGCGCAAATACAGTACCGTGCTAGAGCTGCACAATTAATCGTTAAAAAATTGTGATGTCGATTCAACCCCCCTGACATCTCCAATGCAGAGTTTGCTGATTCTTTCATATAACAAGTGGGGAGACTTTCAGCTGTCAAAAGAAAATATCTGGGCAATCTGCTAAGTTAGCAGGAAACATTGTAACTAACACTTTCTTCATAGATCAAAGGGATAAACTTCTGTGTGTAAAGAAAATATCGGGGCAGTCTGCCAAGTTTGTAAACAACATGAAACATTGTAACCAACTTCCTTTTTAGATTAAACTTCTGTGTGTAAATGCAAGAAATGTAACCACTTAAAGTCCAACACTTGTTAAAAAGCAATATTTTTTGCTAGAAAATTACTTGGAACCACCAAACATTATATATATATTAGCAGAGACAAAAATGGGAATTGCTGCAATATTTTATGTCACGCTGCATTTGCCCACTTCATTGAATAATAAAAACCATAAAAACAAAACAGTAAAGTTAGTCCATTTTTATTTTTTTCATTTTAATGTGAAAGATGATGTTATGCCGCACGAATCGTGAGAGAATTGTCATCTATCTTCTAAGCAAAACAATTGCAGTTGTCGTTTTAGCCAGAATCGTGCAGCTCTATACCGTGCAACATAAAAAGTTGCAAAGACCACCATAGAGTCATTTTCTAGCAAAAAATTAATGATGATTTTTTTTTCTCAGTCTGCTGCAGTGTGTCAGCTTGTATTTATAATGGCCGCTCTGTATGTAGCTTCTGACAGGCTGTGCAAGCACCCCCCTTATCTCCGGAACCATAAATGATAGCCATCCCATATTTTGACCAGTTGTGGGGTAGGTCTTCAACTGACTACCCCCCAAATGTGGGGTTTTTGTGACCTCTGGTCATCGAGCTACAACCCCCGCTCCATCAGCCCCTCTGTTAATCCGGCCCTGTATGGAGGGGGGGCAGGACTGTATGTATGGCTGTGGATGGTATGGAGGGGGGGCAGAACTGTATATACGGCTGTGGATGGCAATGGTATATGCAGGGGGGGGCAGAACTGTATGTTTAGTGTATGGTGGGGGTAGTGTATGGTCCGCCCATCCACCCACCTCCATGTGTATTCTGTAGCCAGTCAGAGAAGAGCTGAGCACTCTGTGTCCCATGTGTCCTCTTCCACTCTGCAGCACACAATGCAGATGGAGGCGCGCCGGAGGGAGGGGGAGGGGCTAGCACAGTGAGAAGTTGCACACAGCCCGGTCGGGGGGCTAACAGAGAGCACTGCTGTGGGCGGCACACCTTCTACTAACACTCAGGCAAGCTGGTGGAGCCGGGGATGTGCAGCTCTGTTGCGGCCGGGCCAGGATGGACAGCTAAAAAAAAAAAAAAAAAAAAAAAATTTTTTTTTTTTTTTTTTTTTTTTTTTTAAATGTGCCCGGGTTTCAGGAGGCTTCAAAACCGGGCACATGTGTCCAAACCCGGACTGTCCGGGTCAAAACCGGACAGGTGGCAACCCTAATAACGTAAGAAGTCGCGTCAGATCCCAAGTTTTCTATGTTAAGCAACGATAAAGGAGTGGTAGGATTACATAAGATCCAAGCCTGGAAGACGTACTGACATGCCTTGCATACCTCCAGTACAGTTAAATCCAGTTATTTAATCCTTTATATAGAGCTGGAAAGATGAAAAAACATCCACAAGCTCCCGTGAACAAACACTCCAGACCTTCAATACAAAGCACGACGCAGCCAAAATGAAAAACATCAATACAGATGGGCTTACAGAAGGCATACAATATAATCACTGCACAGCAAAATACACCCAGATAATGAACAACAATATGTAAGCTGACATTAGATAGGCGTCCCGTATCCCGGCTGTGCTCATATCAAGGAACCGCCAGCTGACCGCTCGCAGGTGGACGGATCGATTGATCGGGCTCGAAAGCCTAGTCTGAGAAATATTCTTTCCTGTGTGATAACCTGGCGCCTTTTCTATCCGCTCACATAATCTCCATTTGCCTAAAGAACACCTCCAGCTAAAAATGTAAAAAAATTACTTTTTGGATACAATGAGGTACAGGAAATCTTCAACACATTTGTCCTTAGATTTATAAATAATAATAAAAATTAATTTAACTGTTTGTGGACCCTGCACTGTATATATACGTCCTATTTTTAAAGATGGATATCTCGGTAACGGCAGCAGCTTCTGCCACAACGGAGGTATCCATCTTTAGTGCTAAGGGTCCTTTAAACAAAAACGGCGGTCTCCGCGGTTATCGGTGGCGGGAGAGGGCCCCACCGATCTCTCGCGCCCTCCGCCGCTTACCGTTGCCGTCGGTAGCGGCGGAGGCGATCGGGTCTGTTCGGCAGCTGTGTGGGGATGCGAGTGAGGGAAAAATCGCCCCCTCCCGTCCCCATAGCTCTGCTGGGCGGAAGTGACGTCAAAACGTCAGTTCCGTCCAGCGTCTTAAAGAAAAAAATGTTGTCTTATTTTTTAATTAAAAAAAGTGATTTTTTTTCCAAAAAAAAGTGATTTTTTTCCAAAAAAAAGACCGCTGCGCAAATATGGTGTGACAAAAAGTATTGCAATGACCACTATTTTATTCTCTAGGGTGTTAGAAAATATATATATATATAATGTTTGGGGGTTTTAAGTAATTTTCTAGCAGAAAACACCAAATCTGAAAAACACCTAAGTGGTTAAAGCAGAACTTCACTCTCTCAGACAACATTGACTATTTGTAAACCTCATGCTGCTAGTAAATAGATAGCAAAGTAGATAATAATTACTTGTTTTAAACTTTTTTTTTTTATTACAATTCCATACCTCTCAACTTGTTTTTTTTATTTCCAATATTTTTTTTTTTTTTTTTTTACCTCCCAACTTTTTTAATGGGAAGAAGGGACACCTATTAGCAAAAATATGTAGTCACAGGACACACCTCCTGCCACACCCCCTTAACCACTTTGTTACTGGGCACAAATACCCTCTTCCTGTCCAGGCGAAATTTCAGCTTCCGGCACTGTGTCGCTTTAACTGACAATTGCGCGGTCGTGCGACGTGGCTTCCAAACAAAATTGAAGTCCTTTTTTTCCTACAAATATAGCTTTTTTTGGTGGTATTTGATCACCTCTGCGGTTTTTATTTTTTGTGCTATAAACAAAAAAAAGAGCAACAATTTTGAAAAAAAAAAAAAAACACAATATTTTTTACTTTTTGCTATAATAAATATCCCAATTATTTTTTAAAAAACAATTTTTTTTCTCAGTTTACTCCGATAAATATCCCAATTATTTTTTAAAAAACAATTTTTTTTCTCAGTTTACTCCGATACGTATTCTTCTACATATTTTTGGTAAAAAAAAAAAAAAATGCAATAAGCGTATAGTGACTGGTTTGCGCAAAAGTTATAGCGCCTACAAAATAGGGGACATAATTATAATTTTTTTAATGATTATTTTTACTAGTAATGGCGGTGATCTGCGATTTTTATTGGGACTACGACATTATGGTGGACACATCGGACACTTTTGACACATTTTTGGGACCATTCACATTTATACAGCGAGCAGTACTATAAATATGTACTGATTACTGTATAAATGTGACTGGCATGGAATGGGTTAACACTAGGGGGCGAGGAAGGGGTTAAATGTGTACCCTGGGAGTGATTCTTACTGTGGGGGAAGGGGACTGACTGGGGGAGGTGACCGATCTGTGTCCTTATGTACAAGGGACACAGCATCAGTCTCCTCTCCCTGACATGACGTGGATCTCTGTGTTTACACATATAAATCCACGGTCCTATTCAGTTACTGGGCAATCGCGGGTGCCCGGCGGCCATCGCGGTCGCCGTGCATGCGCATCGTGTTCCCAGTAACGCGGCGGGTGCATGCGTCCCTAGTGGCTCTGAAAGACGAGGACATCATATGATGTCCTGTCAGAACAATAGCTCTATCGTGCCGCCGTCAATTGGCCGTAGTATACTGGTTAAAGGAGAATTATACAAAAAATAATTAGTTAAACCCACAAGTGTTGTTTCTTTTTTTTATCCACCACTATTCCTTTATATTGGCTTTTTGAATTTTCAAATGCAGCAATTTAGAAATTGGATGAAAGATTTAGCACTGGGAAACACTTTTTGAAAGATAAAAAGTGCATTTATATACATCTATATGGATCAGATCAAAATGAGGGACAAATAAGGGGGACCGAGGGACATTGTTACAAATCAGGGAGAGTCCCTCGAAATCAGGGACGTTGGGAGATATGCATTTCTTCAGCTACTTCCTAAATTTCCAGGCCTAGGCAAATGATGCCATACATTCCAGGAGTACTCAGGAAGGGGGAGGAGTTTTCTCAGCTAAGCACACCCTCCTGCCTGCATGCATGAGCTAAGGGCAGATCGATTCCAGTAAGAAAATGCTACGCAAGTCAGATGGCCACGGCCAGAAATGCTGGGGGCGTTTTTTCAAAGTGATTTCAAAATAAGGCATGAAGAAATGGATGAATGGGCAAGTTTGATTTAAATATAAAAAAATTATTAAATTGAGTTTTTGCTTTGTGGTGCTTAGATGCTGTGTAGTTCCACTTTAAATAATAAATAAAAAAACAGATCCATAAGAAGAACATAAAAGGAACTGCTAATATATCTCTATATATAAATATCGATAATATATATATATCTTGCTCTCTTAGGTTAGAAGGTCGTTAAAGGAACACTTATGATCCATTGATCTCAAAAGTTGTGTACACAAATCATGAAAACATTGGTTTGCTCTAAAGAGACCCAATCAGGGCAAAGTGACAGAGTCTGTAAATGCCACCTCAAGACCACTTAAAAGTACACTAAACTCTGATTTGCTAAAAAAAAAAATCTATTCAATTGTGTATTCTTAACCACTTAAGACCCGGACCATTATGCAGGTTAAGGACCTTGCCCATTTTTGCGATTTAGCACTGCGTAGTTTTAACTGACAATTGCGCAGTCGTGCGACGTGGCTCCCAGACAAAATTGGCGTCCTTTTTTCCCACAAATAGAGCTTTCTTTTGGTGGTATTTGATCACCTCTGCGTTTTTTTATTTTTTGCGCTATAAACAAAAATAGAGCGACAATTGAGAAAAAAATTCAATATTTTTTACTTTTTGCTATAATAAATATCCCCAAAAAAAGATATAAAAAAACATTTTTTTTCCTTTTTTAGGCCGATACGTGTTCTTCTACCTATTTTTGGTAAAAAAAAAAATCGCAATAAGCGTTTATCGATTGGTTTGCGCAAAATTTATAGCGTTTACAAAATAGGGGATGGTTTTATGGCATTTTTATTAATATTTTTTTTTTACTACTAATGGCGGCGATCAGGTTTTTCTTTTCGTGACTGCGACATTTTGGCAGATACATCGGACAATTTTGACACATTTTTGGGACTATTGTAATTTTCACAGTGAAAAGTGCTTCAAAAATACACTGAATACTGTGAAAATGACAATTGCAGTTTAGGAGTTAACCACTAGGGGGCACTGTAGGGGTTAAGTGTGACCTCATATGTGTTTCTAACTGTAGGGGGCGGGGCGGGGTGGGCGTGTGACGTCAGTGATCGTCTTTCCCTATGTCAGGGAACAGACAATCAGTGACACTGCCACAATGAAGAACAGGGAAGGTGTGTTTACAATCTCCTAATCCTAATCCTAGCAGCACATCTAACAACAAACCCGTCACTAAAAGAAAAAAATGTTTTTGCTGAAATGACTGTTTACAGGGTATAGAGACATAAAAGTTAACTGATTCCTTTTAAAAATGATTAAAAATAGATAAAAAGCAATCATATAATGTGCCTGCAGGTTAGTTTGACTTTTAAACTGGTTTCATGTTTCTGTGAAGTAGAGAGACACACAGAACAAAAACAAACAAATCCAGGGCAGTGTTTTGTTTTTAAAATGAATCTGAGAAGTTTTAGACACAGTGAATGACAGCTTGGACCACAGTGAAAAGCTGTCATGAGATTTTTCATAAGGAGCCAGACAAGCAGGAAGTGTGGAGATCAGAGCAGAATTACAGCAACTTCAAAGCAAAAACGAACAACGAGGACATGAAACCAGGACTGCAGAAAGGTAAAGGAAGCTATTTAGCTAAAAAAAATCTTTAGAATTGAATCTGCTAAAACCTAACCTCATTCCTAAAGGGGTTGTAAAGGTAATATTTTTTCCCTAAATAGCTTCCTTTACCTTAGTGCAGTCCTCATTCATATACCTCATCCTTCCATTTTGCTTTTAATGTCTGTAACTCCACGCAGTAATGCAAGGCTTTCTCCCTGGTGTGGAGAAAGCCTTTTGAGGAGGGAGGGGGTGAGCAGGAGTGTCAGGACACTTCCTACTTTGCAGATAGAGAAAGGAGCTGTGTGTTAGTGGGCGTCCTGACACTCCTGCTCGCCCCCTCAAGAGGCTTTCTCCACACCAGGGAAAAAGCCTTGCATTACGGTGTGTAGTTACAGACAGAAGAACAGGAAGTGAGGATTTCTCAGAAGAAATAAGGACATTTAAAAGCAAAATGGAAGGATGAGGTAAGTGAAGGAGGACTGCACTAAGGTAAAGGAAGCTATTTAGGGATTTTTTTTTTACCTTTACAACCCCTTTAACTCTAACAGTAAATTGTCTAAAATCTATCACTATTCTCAGCCTCAACATCAAATCATGTAAATCTAACACAATTTCTAAATCTCCTAAAGCCTAACCTCAACATTAACCCGTAAAGGATCACTAAAGGAAATATTTTTTTTTAGCTAAATAGCTCCCTTAACCTACTGCAGTACTGGTTTCATGTCCTTATTGTTCGTTTTTGCTTTAAAGTTGCTGTAATCCTGCTCTGTTCTCCACACTTCCTGCTTGTCTGTTTCCTTATAACCACCATACTGGGAGCTTTCTCACGGTGGTCTAAGCTGTCATTACTGTGTGTCTAAAACTTCCCAGAACCAATCAGATTCATTTTAAAAACAAAACACTGCCCTGGATTTGTTTGTTTTTGTTCTGTGTGTCTATTTCTAGTTCACAGAAACATGAAGCCAGTTCAAAAGTGAAACTAACCTGCAGGCACATTATATGATTGATTTTTATCTATTTTTAATCATTTTGAAAGGGAATCAGTTAACTTTTGTGTCTCTATACCCTGTAAACAGTCATTTCAGCAAAAAATAAATTTTCCTTTAGTGACCCTTTAACCACTAACAGTAACCTATCCCCTTGTGATGACACATTTATGCTCCTGTCTGCTCCGGTCTCTCTGAGCACCAACAACAAAGCAGCACCAAGTGGATGTGGTAAAAATTAGGGTTGTCCCGATACCACTTTTTTAGGACCGAGTACAAGTACCGATACTTTTTTCCAAGTACTCGCCGATACCGAATACCGATACTTTTTTTAGATGTCATGTGACTGTTTTTAAACCACAATACAGACTAAGGATATTTTCTTTAGAATTATAAAGAACTCTAACTCAAGACATTATAAAAGAATAAAAATGAATAAACCATTTTTTTTTTCTTGTCACGCAGTAGTAAAAAACTCAAAGAAATTTCACAGAACATGTTGATAAATACAAAAAAAGTATTCTATTTAGGTATCGGGAGCATTTGCGCGAGTACAAGTACTCCCGCAAATACTTGGTATCGGTCCCGATACCAATACTAGTATCGGTATTTGGACAACCCTAGTAAAAATCAATATAAATGTACAATAGAATATCAATGTACTATACCCAGCCATTCATATGGTAGTGCACTTCATTCATTTACTGTTCTGCAGAATAATGGTCCCCAGCACCATCTATTCCCAGCGGATCCCGTCCTACACAACAAGAATGTTCACTTCCTGGAATCTGTCCGCTCAATGGACTCATTAGCATTCATTAGCAATTCCGGAGTGACAACTTTCCTGCTGTTATTACTAATAATTATTTATTAACTTCACAACATCTTTCCATGTGACAAGTAAATAGGCAGTAAGAAGGAATAAAATGGTACAGATTGTATCTCTGGTTACACACTGACAAGTATCACAGAACTAGAGGACAGAGAACTTCCCCCTAATGAGCAATCATTTCCCCCATTGGATAATCAATTTATAATAGATGGAACCTGATTGGTTATCTCTGTGTTTCTGTCTTAAAAAGCAAACAAAACACAGGTATATTTTGGACGGATCGGTAATTTCTATTCACTTGCTATGTTATGTTTACTTGCTCATATTCATATACACTCACCGGTAGACATGTGCGGTTCATAAAACGTTAGGGTCTTATGCCCGGTACACAAGATCTGATTAGCGGACGATTGATCGTCCGTTTTTTTTTTTTTTTTTGTATGCTAATCTCACATCGAATCTGATGAGTTTAAAAAAGTCACGAAAATTCTCTTACGGCAGAATAAAAAAAATCGGAAGTGATGTCATGTGTTGTATTGCATTTTCAAACGACAGCTGTACTGATTAAACGAAAATCGTACGATCTGGCATCTTACGAATTTTTTTTACGTGCATGTCCGGCATTTTTCGAACGATTTTCAGATCGTGTGTACGGAGCTTTAGCGGTGCTTTACCAGCACATTGGGATTGCAGATGAGGCTTCGCTCGAATAACGCTCGAAAAACGCCCCAATTTGAAAGGGGCCTAAGTGTACTATTTTGAAATAATGCTGTTTTTGTTAAGCCAAAGGTGACTTAACCACTTAAGACCCAGACCAGGTTAAGGACCTTGCCCCTTTTTGCGATTCGGCACTGCGTTGCTTTAACTGACAATTGCGCGGCCGTGCGACGTGGCTCCCAAACAAAATTGGCGTCCTTTTTTCCCACAAATAGAGCTTTATTTTGGTGGTATTTGATCACCTCTGCGGTTTTTATTTTTTGCGCTATAAACAAAAATAGAGCGACAATTTTGAATTTTTTTTTATATTTTTTGCATTTTGCTATAATAAATATCCCCCAAAAAGATATAAAAACACATTTTTTTTCCTCAGTTTAGGCCGATACGTATTCTTCTACCTATTTTTGGTAAAAAAAAAAAATCGCAATAAGCGTTTATCGATTGGTTTGTGGAAAATTTATAGCGTTTACAAAATAGGGGATGGTTTTATGGCGTTTTTACATCGGACAATTTTTTTTACATTACACATTTTTTTGAGACCATTGTCATTTTGCTATAAAAATGCACTGATTACTGTGAAAATGACAATTGCAGTTTAGGAATTAACCACTAGGGGGCGCTGAAGGGGTTAAGTGTAACCTCATATGTGTTTCTAACTGTAGGGGGGCGGGGCTGGACATGTGACATTACTGATCGTCTTTCCCTATATCAGGGAACAGACAATCACTGATACTGCCACTGTGAAGAATGAGGAAGGTGTGTTTACACACACCTCTCCCTGTTCTTCAGCTCCGGTGACCGATTGCGGGATCGGGTTCGCAGGTTCTGCTTGCACAGTCACGGAGCTTCGGACCGGGTTGTGAGCGCGCCGCCGGTGGCACGCTTATGACCCCACAGCTGGGCCTTAAAGGTACAGGTACAGGTACAGGTACGTTGATGTGCCCAGCCGTGCCATTTTGCCAACGTATATCGACGTGAAGGGGTCCTTAAGTGGTTAAAGAGTCATTGTAATCATTTGGTGAAGATTTTTGTTCGCTTTGCTGCATTAGTTTTGAAAACAATATAACATTTTCGTTTAGACCGATTAGAAAAATGTATCGATTTGATAATTTTGAGTGAAAAATAACAAAAAACGGTGAATTCTAAGAAAATTCTAAATTTTCTAATACGAATTCCGAAAAAACAAATTCAACAAATCAATCGAATTTAAAGGATCACTAAAGGATTTTTTTTTTTTTAGCTAAATAGCTTCCTTTACCTTACTGCAGTCCTGGTTTCATGTTCTCATTGTTCGTTTTTGCTTTAAAGTTGCTGTAATTCTGCTCTGATCTCCACACTTCCTGCTTGTCTGGCTCCTTATGAAAAATCTCATGGCAGCTTTTCACTGTGTCTAAGCTGTGTGTCTAAAACTCCTAAGAACCAATCAGAATCATTTTAAAAACAAAACACTGCCCTGGATTTGTTTGTTTTATGTTCTGTATGTCTCTCTACTTCACAGAAACATGAAACCAG
This sequence comes from Rana kukunoris, assembly GCA_029574335.1. Classification (NCBI taxonomy): domain Eukaryota; kingdom Metazoa; phylum Chordata; class Amphibia; order Anura; family Ranidae; genus Rana; species Rana kukunoris. Next base: position 34,023,845 of record CM056050.1, on the reverse strand, counting down.
TTTAAAAGTGAAACTAAACTGCAGGCACATTATATGATTGATTTTTATCTATTTTTAGTCATTTTTAAAAGGAATCAGTTAACTTGTATGTCTCTATACCCTGTAAACCTTCCTTTAGTGACCCTTTAACTAAAAATAACTTGATTAACGGATCAAAATGAAACAGAATTAATTTTTTCGTCATGCACATGTCTACTCACCGCCCACTATATTAGGTACACTTGTTCAATTGCTCAGTAAGGCAAATTGCTAATCAGCCAATCACATGGCAGCAGCTCGATGCATTTAGGAATTTAGACGTGGTGAAGACGACTTTCTGAATTGAAACCGAGTCAGAATGGGGACGAAAGGGTATTTAAGTGGCTTTGAATGTGGCATGGTTGGTTGTTGGTGTCAGACGGGTTGGTTTGAGTATTTCAAAAACTTTTGATCTACTGGGATTTTCACACACAACCATCTCTCGGGTTTACAGAGAATGGTCAGAAAAAAAGAAAATATCCAGTGAGCGACAGTTGTGTGGGGGGAAATGCCTTGTTGGTGTCAGAGGTCAGAGGAGAATGGGCAGGCTGGTTCGAGATGATTGAAAGGCAACAGTAACTCAAATAACCACTCGTTACACCCAAGGTTTGCAGAATACCATCTCTGAACCCACAACCCATCTAACCTTGAAGCAGATGGGCTACAGCAGCAGAAGACCACACCGGGTGCCACTCCTGTCAGCTAAGAACAGAAACTAAAAAAATTGGACAATAGAAGATTGGAAAAACATTGGTCTGATGAGTCTCGATTTCAGCTGCGACATTCAGATGGTCGGGTCAGAATTTGGTGTAAATAACATGAAATCATGGATCCATCCTGCCTTGTAACAATGGTTCCGGCTGGTGGTGGTGTAATGGTGTGGGGGATATTTTCTTGGCACACTTTGGGCCCCTTGGTACCAATTGAGTATCATTTGAACGCCACGGCCTACCTGAGTATTGTTACTGACCATGTCCATCCCTTTATGACTACAGTGTCCCCATCTTCTGATGGCTCCTTCCAGCAGGATAATGTCACCATGTCACAAAGTGCCAATCATCTCACCATTGGTATCACAATCAGAAAGAAAAGTCATGAAAGTCTCTTTGTGAACTGCCCTTCCTGTCTATTGATTTGCCAGTCTATGATATCTACGTTGATTCTCACAGTGATAATAACGTGCTTATCTGGGAACTATGGCTTATGGGACATTGTCCTTTTGTCCCCTTCATCATATGTTTACCATAAAGAAGTAAAAAAAAAAAAAAAAAAATGCATGCACACAAAGTACCAGATTTCTGAAAGGGAAAGGTCAATCTTAAAAAAATATATAATTTTTTTGTAGTTTAACTTCTTAAGGACCGCCTCCTGCACATATACGTCGGCAGAATGGCACGGCTGGGCACATCCACGTATATTTACGTTGGTTCTAGTACCCAGCCGTGGGTCACGGACGCGCGCCCGCGGCGCGCTCCCGTGACCCGGTCCGAAGCTCCGGGACCGCGGGACTCGCGGTCCCTGGAGCTGAAGAACGGGGAGGGCGTCATCCCTTTTATAGGGGGGATGCGATCGATGACGTCACACCTACAGCCACACCCCCCTACATTTGTAAACACACACAGGGAACACATAACCCCTACAGTGCCCCCCTTGTGGTTAACTCCCAAACCGCAACTGTCATTTCCACAGTAAACAATGCAATTTAAATGCATTTTTTGCTGTGAAAATGACAATTGTCCCAAAAATGTGTCAAAATTGTCCGAAGTGTCCGCCATAATGTCGCAGTCACGAAAAAAATCGCCGATCGCCGCCATTAGTAGTAAAAATTAGTAGTAAAATTTTTTTTTAAAAATGCAATAAAATTATCCCTTATTTTGTAAACGCTATAAATTTTGCGAAAACCAACCGATAAAAGCTTATTGCGATTTTTTTAACCAAAAATAGGTAGAAGAATACGTATCGGCCTAAACTGAGGAAAAAAATGTTTATATATATTTTGGGGGAATATTTATTATAGCAAAAAGTAAAAAATATTTTTGTTTATAGCGCAAAAAATAAAAACCGCAGAGGTGATCAAATACCACCAAAAGAAAGCTCTATTTGTGGGGAAAAAAGGACTCCAATTTTGTTTCGTAGCCACGTCGCACGACCGCGCAATTGTCAGTTAAAGCGACGCAGTGCCGGAAGCTGAAACTTCACCTGGACAGGAGGGGGGTATATGAATGAATGAATGACTTGTATAGCGCAACGCATGCAAACTGAATCGCCTCTGGGCGCTTTTTCCAGCCAGTGTCTGCTTGGCTGGTGCGGTCATTTTTACCCCGTAGGATCTTGACACTCTAGGGACACACAGTCATACACACATATATACTGGGCCAATTTTGGACGAGATCCAATTTACCTACCAGCATGTCTTTGGAGTGTGGGAGGAAACCGGAGTACCTGGAGGAAACCCACGCAGACACAGGGAGAACATGCAAACTCCAGGCAGATGGTGTCGTGGTCGGGATTTGAACCAGCGATCCTTTTGCTGCTAGGCGAAAGTGCTACTCACTGCACCACTGTGCTGCCCAGTAAGTGAGTTGTTAACTTTACTGCCAGCTATTAATGGAGGCAGGAGGGGAGGGGCGGCTTACACACACAGGAGCTGACAGGCAGGGAGGGAGAGAGAGAGAGGAAAGCAGCAGGATGATGGAGACACGTAACCTGACCACGGTAATCAGCAGCCATGATTACCGTGGTCAGCACACTGAGGGGGACTTAGGAACAGGCAAGATCAATCAGGTTTTTTACAGCATAGAGAGGGACCAATAGACAGCACAAGTACAGTGCTGTTTAACTTGCTATAAGGTAACAGGATCTTTTTTTAGGGGTACAACCATAGGTGTGCGCACAGGGTGTGCCAGATGTGCCTGGGCACATCCTAATCACCTTGTGCAGTGCAGATTGCCCCTTCCTTCCTCTTCTCTCCCAAAGGCTGCTGCTGCTGGCACACACTGGGGAAGTTTTAAAAAGAGTGGGGGAAGGGGCTGGTAAATATATAATTTACTGGCCCCTTTCCTTTGTGAATAAACACAGTAAGTGATCGGTACCATATGTGTTTGAGCTTTGGAGTGCACACCCTAATGCAATAGGCTGCGCATACGAATGGGTACAACCTCTTTACCACTCAATCTGTTCTTTCTATTTAGTAATTCTGAACAGTGACTGTGCTTTACTATTATCAATGCCAACCTATCAGTCTGCTCAGACTACAAACAATAGACCTTGTGGATAATTTATTTGATTTCAGCTGTTGTTCAGCACGGCGGGTGATAAAAGATTAAAGAAAGAGAAGAAGAATCTACACATTTCCACATCACAAACTGGTATCTCTCTGCTATCAAAACACGGAACTGCAATAAAAAACGAAAGCCGGCATGGCACACCACATTGGGGCTATCAGTGCCAGTGGCGGCTGGTGCTCAAAATTTTTGGGGGGGCGCAAACGAAAAAAAAAATATTGCAGCCTCACTGTGCCCATCACATGCAGCCACTGTGCCATGCCACCAAATGTAGCCACTGTGCCATGCCACCAAATGCAGCCACTGTGCCATCAATTGTCACCACTGTGCCATGCCACCAAATGCAGCCACTGTGCCATCAATTGTCACCACTGTGCCATGCCATCAAATGCAGCCACTGTGCCATCAATTGTCACCACTGTGCCATGCCATCAAACGCCACCACTGTGCCATCAATTGTCACCACTGTTCCATGCCATCAAACACAGAAACTGTGCCATCAATTGTCACCACTGTGCCATGCCATCAAATGCAGCTACTGTGCCCATCAATTGTCACCAATGTGCCATGCCATCATATGCAGTCACTGTGCCATCAATTGTCACCACTTGTGTCACTAATTGTGCCATGCCATCAAACGCCACCACTGTGCCATCAATTGTCACCAATGTGCTATGCCATCATTTGCAGTCACTGTGCCATCAATTGTCACCACTTGTGTCACTAATTGTGCCATGCCATCAAACGCCACCACTGTGCCATCAATTGTCACCACTGTGCCATGCCATCAAAAGCAGCTACTGTGCCCATCAATTGTCACCACTGTGCCATGCCATCAAATGCCACCACTGTGCCATCAATTGTCACCATTGTGCCATGCCATCAAACGCAGTCACTGTGCCATCAATTGTCACCTCTCTGCCATGCCATCAAATGCAGTCACTGTGCCATCAATTGTCACCTCTCTGCCATGCCATCATATTCAGTCACTGTGCCATCAATTGTCACCACTGTGCCCGGCCTGTGCTCATTGTTGCCTCTGTGCCCCATGCTGCCACTGTGCCCCATGCTGCCACTGTGCCCCATGCTGCCACTGTGCCCCATGCTGCCCCTTTCCCTGTAAAAAAATCACTTACCTGACGCTTCCATGTCCTCCCTCGATGTCTTCTGCCGCCCTGGAGAAGCTTCAGCCAATCAGGTTCCTGAAAACCAGAATCCGGGAACCTGATTGGCTGAAACGGCTGTCAGTCTAATGCAAGGACCGCAGATTGTCTGCGCTCCGAGCATAGACTTCCGAGAGCCGGAGGGCGGGACTGGAAAAGCCTATCAGAGCCACTGGCTTTGATAGGCAGTTCCCCTCAGCCAACCAGCTGTCGCTATTCGGGTAACCGGCGTCCCATGTCCGGTTATACGAATAGACCAGGCAGCTGGCAACAGTAACACACGTCCAATGCATAGCATTGAACGTGTGTTACTTGCGAGAGGGGGTGGCGCTGCAGCGCCCTCTATAGACGGCCGCCAGAACTTCGGCTAAAATGTCAAAATGACATTTTAGCCGAATAAAAGTTCTTAAAGGGCCCGTTTTTTTTTTTTTTTTAATTCTTTTTTTTTTTTGTGACTGCGGGAGGGGGGGCGGCGCCCGTGCGCCCATATGGGCGGGCCGCCACTGATCAGTGCCCTTCAGTGCCAGCAAGTCTCTAACTGGCATCTCAAGCTGTGAACTGTCAGAGGACAGGGGACCAGTCCTATAAGACTACTGTCTTGCCACAACAATGCCAGCCTGTCTCAGAGTGGCATACAAGGCAGATTTTTTTTTTTTTGGGCAGCAGTCCAAACTGGCACAGATGGCCACAGCAATCCAAGGCTTGTAGTTTCACATCAGCTACCTTGCAATCTGATTGGACAATCTCCTTGCAATCTGATTGGACAATCTCCTTGCAATCTGATTCGACAATCTCCTTGCAATCTGATTCGACAATCTCCTTGCAATCTGATTAGACAATCTCCTTGCAATCTGATTGGACAATCTCATTGTAATCTGATTGGACAATCTCTTTGCAATCTGATTGGACAATCTTCTTGCAATCTGATTGGACAATCTCCTTGCAATCTGATTGGACAATCTCATTGCAATCTGATTGGACAATCTCTTTGCAATCTGATTGGACAATCTCTTTGCAATCTGATTGGACAATCTCTTGCAATCTGATTAAAATAATCTCCTTGCAATCTGATTGGACAATCTCTTTGCAATCTGAATGAACAATCTCCTTGCAATCTGATTGGACAATCTCCTTGCAATCTGATTGGACAATCTCTTTGCAATCTGAATGAACAATCTCCTTGCAATCTGATCAGACAATCTCCTTGCAATCTGAATGAACAATCTCCTTGCAATCTGTTTGGACAAACTCTCATTTCTAAATAGGGTTGCCACCTGTCCGGAACCTGTTTCGGAATTATGTGTCCGGGTTTCAGACCCCCTGAAACCCGGACACATTTTTCAGACCAGACTATGGCCTACCAGCAGGGTTTCTGGCTGCAGTTGTGTAAGCCGAGTGTATCAGAAAGGAGAGGAGAGAGGTCTCAATCTACTCCTCTTCCTCCCACCCCTACCCCTCTGTAACTGCCTACACTCTAGTCCCTGATGCTGTGCATCAGAAAAGGAAAGTGAGGATTTTTTGTAATTCTGATTTCTCAAAAGAAGATAAAGTCGTATTTATTTTTTCCAAAGATTCCTGATTTTGTATTTATTTTTGTTTTGCTGTAATGTTCCAGTGTGTTTTTTACGTGTTCCATTGTATTAGGCTCCATGCACACTGAAGCTTATAAAAGCTATAAAAAAAATGCCAGTAGCTTTGCAGGGAGCCTTGCAAGGTTTTTTAGCGTTTTTGCAATAGCTTTAATCAGCGTTTTTCAGTGTAGCCTTTATCAGCTTTTTTTTTTAACATGGATAAAAAAACGCTGGCGTTTTTGAGCGTTTTTGGGCGTTTTTGATCGTTTTTCCTGTTCTTTTGTCTGTAACTCCACACCGTAATGCGAGGCTTTCTCCCTGGTGTGGAGAAAGCCTCTTGAGGGGGGAGGGGGCAAGCAGGCAAGTCAGGACACTCTCTACTTTGCAGATAGAGAACGGAGCTGTGTGTTAGTGGGCGTCCTGACACTCCTGCTCGCCCCCTCCCCCTCAAAAGGCTTTCTTCACACCAGGGAGAAAGCCTTGCATTACGGTGTGTAGTTACAGACAGAAGAACAGGAAGTGGGGATTTCTCAGAGGAAATAAGGACATTTAAAAGCAAAATGGAAGGATGAGGTAAGTGAAGGAGGACTGCACTAAGGTAAAGGAAGCTATTTAGGGAAAACATTTTTTTTTCCTTTTTAAATGAAATGTAGTGCAAATCTGCAAAATGCAAAAAGCACTAAAGCTGCATAGGTGTGAATCCAGCCTTCAACTGCATATGCATTTTTGATGCACTTTTTGTATTTTTATAGGGGAGCAGTGTGAAAGCAGCCACTGTCCTCAATTGAAATGATGTCAGAAAAGGGGAAAAAACGCACTGGAATGCATCAAAAATGCAAAAAAACGGAATGCATTATAAATACAAAAGAAACACACTGGAATGCATTATTAATACAAAAGAAACGCACTGGAATGCATCAAAAATGCAAAAGAAACGCACTGGAATGCATCATAAATGCAAAAAAAACGCACTGGAATGCATCAAAAATTCAAAAGAAGCGCACTGGAATGCATCAGAAATTCAAAAGAAGCGCACTGGAATGCATCAGAAATTCAAAAGAAGCGCACTGGAATGCATCATAAATACAAAAGAAACGCACTGGAATGCATCAATAATGCAAAAGAAACGCACTGGAATGCATCAATAATGCAAAAGAAACGCACTGGAATGCATAAAAAATGCAACAGAGTGCATAAAAAAGCGCACTTGCAGAAACGCATCCGGAACGCAGAAATTGTGGTGAGAGCAGCCCCTTACAGACAGATCTGTGTATAAGGCTGTATAGAATGAATACCTCCTGTCCCTTCTGTATTGTACTGTAATTGTGCGGTCTCCTCTCTCCATTGTAAATCGATGCGTAAAAAACGTTATTTAAATGGTGTAGAATAATAATAATACTTCAGCATTGTTTGTAATACCCCCAATCCTGCACTGGGCAGACTTTGTTTGCAAGTTTGCTAATATGCTGACCATAATCAGGTTGGCATGGCATGCTGGGTTTTGTAGTTCCACAGCAGCTAGCGGGCCATGCGTTGTCATTCTGCATGAGGAAGTTGGCACGGTTTGCGGTATATTTATTGAAACAACATCCACACCCCCTTGAACTTTCACAAAGTTTTACTAGCAATCACAGCAATGTATTTAGTACTCACCGTAGAAGTTGGAACCAATGTCTTGGGGGGTCTCCCAACCTCCAGAAGGCTACATGTCCTCCTTTCGAGCCGCCTGCCAATCCCTGGATCCAAAGTCTATAGAATCAGCATGGTTTTCCTAGCGCTTCCCCACCAGTCCAGGCTCGTTCCTTCCCCAGCTATCAGCCTGTGTGAATGAATACCTTGAGAGGCCAACTAGGAGAGGAGGGAGGAGAGGAGCTGGGAGTGACTGGCTCAGACTCACACATCTCCAGGCACTCAAACATACACACATCTATGACATCACAGGGGAAATGTCACCATCACACCTGGGATCGTTAGGTACAGCACAAGGTCTACAGGCCAAAATATCTCCGCCGTTATATCAGGAGGAAACACATTGCATTTTTTTTATTTATTTTTAAAGAATAAAACCGTTTCACTTCATTTTTCCTGTTTTGATCGAAACAGTTTCTGTGCGGAGTTCCCATTTTTCTTTTGAAATAAACACTTCTTGTGGTTTCTACTGGTGGGAAGCCGGTGATATATTAACTCCCAGCGCCTGGGAGATCGGTACATTGTAACATCTAACACTAAACTTCCCATTAACTCTAATATAAATATCTTTCAAAAACTAAACTTACAACATTTCTTCTCCCCAAATCCCTCCAGAGATCAACAGCGGTGCAATCAATGGCTGGCTGATCAAAAAAAACAATATATTTTGGCCAGCTAAACACTAACAATTACTTTTCCTATACCCATAACCTTCCTACTAAACCTACAGTACTTGCATCAATAACCCTAACATTCCTTATTACACCAAGCACACCACTAAACTGTCCTTAAATCCTAACACTGGCTTTCCCTAATAAAAAAATGATTCCCTTGTTTGCAGGGACACTAGACCTTACTATATCTCTGTAACCCTAACCCTAATCTTTCATCCTCCCTGTAACCCTAACCTTTACGCTAACCTTCCCTGTAACCCTAACCTTTACACTAACCTTCCCTGTAACCCTAACCTTTACATTAATCTTACCTGTAACCCTAACCTTTACACTAACCTTCCCTGTAACCCTAAACTTTACATAAATCTTCCCTGTAACCCTTACACTAATCTGCCCTGTAACCCTTACACTAATTTGCTCTGCAACCTTAACCCATATACTAGTCTGCCCTGTAACCCTAACCTTTACATTAATATTCCCTGTTACGCCAACCATTAATCGTCCCTGTAACCCTAACCCTTACACTAATCTGTCTTGTAACCCTAACATTTACACTAATCTTCCCTGTAACTCTAAGCCGCCGTACACACGGCCGAGGTTCTCGCTGAAAACCACACAAAATGCACATTCCAGCGAGGACCTCGGCCGTGTGTACGGTCTCGGCGAGCTTCCTGTCGGGAAGCCCGTCGAGCCGAAATAGAGAGCACGCTCTCTATTTCCTCGACGGCCCGCCTGGCTGGTTGCCATTCCCGACGGGCGGGTCGCCGAATTCGACGGCCGGGAGAGAACCTCGACGGGCGGAAAGATGTGTTCTGCCCGTCGAGGTTCTCTGCCGTGTGTACGGCGCCTCACCTTTACACTAATCTTCCCTGTAACTCTAACCTTTACACGAATCTTCCCTGTAACCCTAACCTTTACACTAATCTTCCCTGTAACCCTAACCTTTACACTAATCTTCCCTGTAAACCTAACCTTTACACTAATCTTCCCTGTAACTCTAACCTTTACACTAATCTTCCCTGTAACCCTAACCTTTACACTAATCTTCCCTGTAACTCTAACCTTTACACTAATCTTCCCTGTAACCCTAACCTTTACACTAATCTTCCCTGTAACCCTAACCTTTACACTAATCTTCCCTGTAACCCGTTTTCATCAGACAACTATGAACTTGTCTGATGTGCGTACACACCATCGGACCAAAATCCGATCAGACCAAAACGCGGTGACGTAGAACACAACGACGTGATGAAAAAACAAAGTTCAATGTTTCCAAGCATGCGTCGACTTGATTCTGAGCATGCGCAGGTTTTTGGTCCGATGCTTTTGTGTACTAACCATCGAACATGTCCGACGGACAAGTGTCCATCAGACAGGTTTTAAAGCAGGTTTTAAAACTTTGGCCCGACGCACAACGGTCTGATGGGCCTTACACACCATCGAACTGGTCCGATGAGACTGGTCTGCAGACCAGCTTCATCGGACCTGTCTGATCGTGTTGTGTACGCGGCCTAACCCTTACACTAATCTTTCCCGCAACCTTAACCCATAAACTAATCTTCCCCGCAACCTTAACCCATAAACTAATCTGCCCTGTAACCCTAACCCATACACTAATTTGCTCCGCAACCTTAAACCATACACTAATCTGCCCTGTAACCCTAAACCTTACACTAATTTGCTCCAGAGCCTTAACCCATACACTAATCTGCCCTGTAACCCTAACATTTACATAAATCTTCCCTGTAACCCTAACCTTTAATCGTCTCTGTAACCCTAACCCTTACACTAATCTGTCTTGTAACCCTAATCTTTACATTAAACTTCTCTGTAACCTTTAATCATCCCTGTAACCCTAACCTTTACACTAGTCTTCCCTGCAACCCTAACCTTTACATTAATCTGCACGGTAAGCTTAACCTTTAATCTTTCCTGTAACCCTAACCTTTACACTAATCTTCCCTGTAACCCTAACCTTTACATAAATCTTCCCTGTAACCCTAATCTTTACATAAATCTTCCTTGTAACCCGTACACTAATCTGCCCTGTAATCCTAACCCTTACACTAATCTGTCCCGCAACCTTAACCCTTACACTAATCTGCCCTGTAATCCTAACCCTTACACTAATCTGCCCTGTAACCTTAACCCTTACACTAATCTGCCCTGTAACCTTAACCCTTACACTAATCTGCCCTGTAACCTTAACCCTTACACTAATCTGCCCTGTAACCTTAACCCTTACAGTAATTTTCCCTGCAACTTAACCCTTACACTAATCTGCCCTGTAAACCCTAACCCTTACTCTAATCTGCCCTGTAACCTTAACCCTTACACTAATCTGCCCTGTAACCTTAACCCTTACACAAATTTTCCCCGCAACTTAACCCTTACACTAATCTGCCCCGCAACCATAACCCTTACACTAATCTGCCCTGTAACCCTTCCCCTTATACTAATCTGCCCTGTAACCCTAAACCTTACACGAATCTGCTCCGCAACCTTAACACTTAATACTAATCTGCCCCTGATCACAGCAGAAGCAGTGTGCCAGTGGCGGGCACCCCCTATCTGGAAGTGCAGAATTATGTACATATATATAAGAACGCCAGTATGGTGGCCTGAATTTTTTGGAGGCGCCTGGGGGGTATATATTCAGCCCACTCACCAGTATCCCTTGTCGGTTTTGGTGCCCAATTCATTACGTCACCAGGCCGACTCTTCTCAGCTCACTTCGTAGGTTCATAAATCTGTGTGATCGATTACCCGAGTGTTACGGCTCCTCTGTTTGTGGTCACCGTTGGCAGTTCTCGCTCTCTGTCTCAGGTAGGATTCGTACCTTCTCGTATCAAAACGCAATGTTGCGATTCGTTGTTTTTCCTGTCTCATAGAAAAAAAACTAAAATCATTCATAGTTTCGCATGCTCCCGAGTCCTTGTCCGACTCAAGGCCTCTTTGCTTCGCAGTTTGTCATTTCTGCAGCCTCATTCGTTTTACCTGTTCCGCAACCTAAAACTCATTCGTAGTTTCGCAAGCCTCCGAGACATTGACGGTCGTTGTCTGACATTTCTCGGCACAGGCTTCATTTGTTCGTAGTTTTTTTATTTTTTATTTCAACCTTGTTTGTTAATGCCACACATTCATGCACGTCAGCCCGATTCGAAATTCCGGTCGCAGCTGCGACACAGCGATTCGTATCCTCAGCACGATTCAACACATCTTGTGTGACACACACACAACAGCTTCCGCAGATCGCCCCCCCCCCCCTCGAGGCACCTGCCACAAGCACCCAGTCGCTACTCACACTACTCATTTGCAGGTTTGCACTCACAACTCATGGTTTGCATATCCGACACAAGTCGGCACGCTTCATTTTTTGTTTTACAAACATACGATCACGACATACAATCAACATGGCCATGGTTCCTCCCCACACATGCTCTGATTTCTCTGCTTTCTTGCTTTTTCGCCTCCCTCATGAGGCTCTTTTTGCAACTCGTCCTACAGTGGCACACGTCCTCGACCACTCATCATCTCCAGTGGCACGGCCACTTATTTTTTCATGTCTGTCTTTTCTCCGTTAGTTCAGTTGAGTTCAGTTTGTCCTATCCTGCAAAAAGGTTGGATGTATTTCTTAAAGGTAAAAAACAAAATGCGGGGTTCACAAATACACATACATGGGGGGGGGGTCAGTCACATTTAAGGGGGCAGGGGTGGGTTAGGGGTCACTTCCACACCAGGTTTAAACCTGGACCTCCATCTCACCTTTTCCATAGGTTCCTGGTCATCTGAGTATTCTCGGCTACAACCAGGACTTTTGAAACCAGGGCATTGAGTCAGGTGTGTAGTGCACGGGTTCCACGCTAACATTGCCCTGGAGCACCCTTACACCTGTTTGACTTTACATACATGATTTGGGGAGTTCATCTGGGGTTTAGCTACTGTCACATTCCTTTCTCAATATGCTATTTTCTGAAGGTCATCACCTTTACCTTACATAGACACGGTTGCTAAACAGTTTGCTTGTAGACAGTACAAGCGTTAGCATTCCTACGATACATCATGTACTACTACTTAGGCCACCCACAACCAGACATCAGGTTCTCATCCTAGCATGCCCTGGGGCTCTGGTTTTACAGGTCTGGGTGTGACGCAGACTGGGCACCTGAGCCATTGGCTATCTGGCCAGTCACCCCCTGGCTGATCTCGGTTCCCTGCACCCTTGAGTTTCCCAAGTCTCCATTCGATCAGCATTCGCCGAAAGGCATCGGTATTCATCACTACGCCTCTGTTTTTCACAACTGTTCTTACCTAATCTTGTGTACTCCAACTCTTCTCTACTGTTTCTGCCTTTTCTGACTCTTTTTAACACAGCCCTTCTCTTTTTCTTATAGCCGGAGCCATGTCACGGGCCGACAGCGATGATCTCGCCTCCGTCCCTCTGTCACCCTTCGGGGGTTCAGAGCACTGCAACGCTCAAGCCCTGTACACACGATCGGTTTGTCTGATGAAAACAGACCGATGACCATTTTCATCGGACAAACCGATCGTGTGTGGGCCCCATCGGTTTGTTTTCCATCGGTGAAAAAAATAGAACATGTTTTAAAATTTTCCTATGGATAAAAAAACGATAGAAAAAAAACGATCGTCTATGTGGTCCATCAGTCAAAAATCTACGCATGCTCAGAATGAAGTCGACGCATGTTTGGAAGCATTGAACTTCAATTTTCTAAGCACGTCGTAGTGTTTTACGTCAGCGTGTTGGACACGGTTGGATTTTTGACTGATGGTGTGCAGGCAAGACTGATAAAAGTCAGCTTCATCCGACGAAAAAATCCGGATTAGATTCCATCAGATATCCGATTGTGTGTGCAGGGCTTCAGTCTCCGAGGGGATGGTCCATCTCAAACCCTGACACAAATGCTCCCTATAACCCCAGCCAATGCTGTATTCTGGCCTAGGCCAACAAGGCCCAGGCCTAGGGCAGCACTTTGCAGGGGGCAGCACGGAAAGAGTCCACGCCGGCTTGCGCTACACTGTGTAGCACCAGTCTTATGGGGCGGAGGGGGCGCTGCTTTTAATTTTGACTGTCCTATCATCCTGAACCACAAACCCTCCTCACTGTGCTATATGTTTTCTGCAGCACCATTGGCATGGTTATATCTTCTTAGTCCTCTCCATAAAATTATCAGAAATTGGTGCTTAACCACTTAACCCCCGGACCATATTGCTCCCCAATGCCCAGAGCACTTTTTGTGATTCGGCACTGCGTCGCTTTAACTGACAATTGCGCAGGGGTGCGACGTGGCTCCCAAACAAAATTGGCGTCCTTTTTTTCCCACAAATAGAGCTTTCTTTTGGTGGTATTTGATCATCTCTATGGTTTTTATTTTTTGCGCTAAAAACAAAAATAGTGCGACAATTTTGAAAAAAATGCAATATTTTTTACATTTTGCTATAATAAATATCCCCAAAAAATATATAAAAAACTTTTTTTTTTCCTCGGTTTAGGCCGATACATATTCTTCTACATATTTTTTGTTAAAAAAAATCGCAGTTAGCGTTTATTGATTGGTTTGCGCAAAAGTTATAGCGTTTACAAAATAGGGGGTAGTTTTATGGCATTTTTATTTATATATATTTTTTTACTAGTAATGGCGGCGATAAGCGTTTTTTTTTCAGTACTGCGATATTAGGGCAGACACTTCGGACACTTTTGACACATTTTTGGGACCATTGGCATTTTTATAGCGATCAGTGCTATAAAAATGCATTGCATCACTATAAAAATGCCATTGGCAGTGACGGGGTTAACACTAGGGGGCGGGGAAGGGGTTAAGTGTGTTCCTGGGTGTGTTCTAACTGTATGGGGGGGTGGCCTCACTAGGGGAAATCACTGATCTTCTGTTCATACATTGTATGAACAGAAGATCAGCGTTTCCCCCCCTGACAGGACCGGGAGCTGTGCGTTTACACACAAAGTTCCCTGTCCTCGCTCTGTACCGAGCGAACGTGTGTGCCCGGCGGTGATCGTACCCGCCGGGCATGCGCGCGGGACTCAGGGGCGAGCAGGGACGCGTGCGCGCCGGCGGCACGCACGCACCCCCTAGTGGTTGCAAAGTAGCGGACTTATAGCTACGGGCTCTCGCCCAGGCGTGCCAACTTCCCGCAGTAATATGACGGCGGGAGGTCGGCAACCAGTTAAAGTAGAACTATAGGCAGCACTTTTTTTTCCCATTTTGAATAGAGTAAGGGAGGGTTATAGCCCCTGTCAGTTTATTTTTTACTATCCCTGTCCCATTGCAGAGATTTCACTTCCTGCCCCATAGCTAAACAGGAAGTGAGAGCAAATCTATGCAAATTAAGGGAATTCATTGCCCCCCCCCAGGCCCTCAGCCCCCACTTGAAAATGTCAGGGCGGGTCTTAAACAGCAAGTGGTCTTGACAGAATGTACTGTAACATATTGCAGAGTTGTATGCTCACCCTTGCAAGTGCACACAGCCCACGGTAACAAGGTAAGACACTACCTGGGCTGTGAGTCTGTGCACGGGGGCTTGACAGGGATTTGCCAAAGGACAGTCAAAGTTAAGCCGTGGTCAGGGATTCCAGAATTCAGAATTAACGATAAACATAGCCAGAGTCAGGAGCCGGAGTCAGTCTTGTAGCTGAAACAAAACACATGAATACAGGCATACAGGAATCTTTGGCAATGACAGAACAGAACAATGAACTGACGAATCCCTCAGTGTAAGGCAGTGTTTTATACCCTAGTTGACTGGGTAACCTGCCTCAGCTCGACCAGGAGAGACAGGTGCAAGGAGATCCAGAGAAAGGCAATGAGCACATCATTCAGAACCAGGCTTAGCTGGAAAGCAACCAAACTGAGGAGTGGCTCAGAAGTAAAGAACCAAAGCAACAACAGAGCTGGTCCCAGGTTCAATACCACCCAGAGCCACTTATGGCATGACCATGCCTTGCCGTTTGCTTGGCACGGTAGGGACCGTGACACAGAAAGGGGTGGGTTATTGTTAAATTAGGGGGTGCATGAGTTTAGTCAGGCCTAGGGCAACATAAAACTTAAAGCGGATCTCCCATGCCAAAACGTTTTTTGTCAGTTATTGTCAAGGCTTACATAAACTCACGTTTCTCGTGTTCAAGGTCCGTCCATATCTGATGCTGTCTGTAATAATAACTTGTATTATCTCTCGTGAGCCATTGCCATCTTCACTGTGGGCATTATGAATCCCACCAGCAGAGACTTCCTGGATGCGGTGATGCTGTAATGCCAGCATCCACCGCTCGATCTTGCGCATGCGCTTTTGCACCAGGAGCAGCGGCGTCAGCGTCGCAGTATCTGTTCTGTAATGGAGATTTGTGTACCGCCCGCCCTCCTGCCTTTCACTTCCTGCTGCACGAAATCGCGCAATGTTTACTCTAACAGGGCAGAATGCGATAACAAGGGAGCTATGACACAAGCTCCCAGAAGACACTGCGTGGGACAGGAAACACTGAAAAACCCGACAAAAACCCGAGGGCTGCAGACCGGAAGCCTATCTAGTTTATCTGGTAATGTAAATCTTTTTTAATTGAAAATATCGGTTTAAGCATTACAATAACAATAAACATATCATCAGCATTATTTTTGAGACTATGTGTAATTTCAGGTGGAGCTCCGCTTTAACCTCCCTGGCGGTATGATTCTGTCTGGAATTACGTACCAAAAGCGGTACAATTTTTTGCATGAAAATTTGGCATTTTATACTGTAGGCCTGCAATTCTTACGAATAACTCACTTAAATCTGTCCAAACCAGAGTCTAGTAGACATCCCGGGTATGATAAAGTTTGAAACACAAAATTATAATATAATAAATAACTATAAATTATTTTAACAAATAATGTAATTATAATAAAAATTATTCAATAATGTAATCAAATCAAAATCACTGAAATTTGATCAGTTGCAGAATTGTCGCTGTCATTACTTTTATTTTTTTATGACAAATTTCCCCACAAATCGCTAACGCTCAATTCTGCAAGTGATTATAATTTATTATCGCTGTTTTCCAGCTGCTCTAAAATCACTTTTGACATAAAGGGACACTTTTGGTTGCTATGGACAATCTACAGTTTGCAGGCACAAAAAAAATGTTTTTATTATATAAAAGTACATGTAGGGCACTGGGCAGACCACTAGGGACAAGGGGGGTGTGTATTTTTTACATACAGTACTGTAACCTATAAGATTACAGTGTACTGTATGTAATGTGTTTGTTTACTTTTTTGAATTTGGCGCCGGTCTCCGCCCCCGTGCGCCGTTACGCCGCAGGGAACGGAGATCGGCGGCACACGGAGGCACTGTGTGAGTCGAGCGAGGACGCCGCTCGCTCACACAGCGGGGATGCATCGCTGGATCCAGGGACAAGGTAAGTACAGTACCCTGCCTGGATAAAAGTTAAGCCAGCGCACGCTGCAGGCTCTGCACATACACCCCGAGCGTGACTCGGGGTTACCGATTTTTACATTGAAAATCCACCCCGAGTCACGCTCAGGGGATACCAGTAGGAGGGTTAAATACACTACAGATCCCAGCCCCCACATTAAACCTTCCTTTTACTAACTCTCTAAATTTAACACAAACCCTCCCTTTAGCCCTAGCAGTAAATTTACCTATAGCCCTAACCACTACCTGTAACTCTAACTCTCCCTATGGACCCTAAAACTAACCATACCACGGTAATCCCAAAACAAACTCTAAGGCCTCGTACACACGAGCGGACAGATTTGTTCAAATCTGTCCGTCCGACAGATTTGAACAAATCTGTCTGCTGGGATTTTGGTTTGCTCGCGTGTACACACGAGCAAACCAAAATCCCCGCCAGCAGACGGCGCGCTGACGGGTCGGTGACGTGGCGGTGACGTGACCCCGCCACGTCACCGCACAGGAAGTAAAACATTCCGCGCATGCACCGAATCCATTCGGCGGCGGTGCGGGACGACATGTCTGCTGGTAAGTGTACTAACGAGCAGACATGTCGGGCGGACGGATTCCCACCCGATCGATTTCAAAGCATGCTTTGAAATCTTTGCTCGCTGCTCGGCCGTACACACGATCGAATCTGTCTGCTGAAACGGTCCAGCGGACCGTTTCCAGCGGACAGATTTGATCATGTGTACGAGGCCTAACACTAAGCATCCTTGTAGCCCTAACACTCACAGTAACTCTCTGACCAACCCTACCTGTACTTCCAACAGAAACACAAATTATTTCTGTAAATCTAAAGCCTAGTACGCACCAACCGCTGGGTTGAATGAAAAAAAAAAACCTGACAGTCGGCTGCTGGTGTCCAGAACGGCTGCTTAACATATATATTTTACATATATATTTTATTGAACCGGCCAATGTCGTCGTTATTTTTTTTTTTTTGGGGGGGGGGGGGCGGCAGTAGCAATACCCACCTTCCTGGTTGATTGGTCTGGTATGGAGCACTTACTCCATCTATGGTGGACAGTGCTTCTCCCGGGCTTCACCTGCTTGGCTGCAGCTTCCCCTTGCCCTGCTCTCCATGGGCATCACAGCAGCACCAGCTTCCATTTCCTCCCTCCTCCTCAGCAGCCAGTCGGGACTCTTCTCTTTTTGGTCAATCAGAAAATGGGTCTCAGACTTCTAATTGGCTCGATTAAGGATCAGTGTTTCAATAGCGAATATTCATTCGCTGTTGTAACACCTGGGTGGGCTCGTAGCGCAATGCTCTGAGCCAGGAGCCTATTGTAAAGCCTATTAGAGCCTCTGGCTCTAATCAGGTGCTTAAAAAAAAAAAAACACTGGTGTAATTCATGCGCCCGGCATCCTAAAAGGGGCCAGATGTATGAATAGGGGGTGGCGACCGTGGATAGAGAGGGTGGCACCCAGGCGTCTAATGGAGGGGCCGCCACTGCTTTAAACAAACTCTGCCTAATGTAAAATGATCCCTTTGTTTGCTGGGTTCCTTGTGTGAAAACCAATTTTTTTTCTGGCAAATGGACATATTAAAATGTATTGTAACACATTGTACTACAACCTTGTTAATGGATGTAGTACAACTTGTACAATTTCCAGCTTTACAACACAAAAGACTGTATTGATTCAGAAACGATTACATAACAATCAGCCAAACAAAATATCACTAGAGACACAGAAATCCCAAGCATGACTTAAAGGAGATCTGAGCCAAGAGAAATATGATGGTGGTTCTGCTCCAGGCAATGCAGGCACGCTGATAATTCAGTACCTTCAACACTGTAAGTCACTCAAACCAAACAAGCTTACTACTCAAAAGCTTTATTATGACCTTACTTGCTGCATGCCTGGTCTGAGGCAAGGTTTAAAGTTGGGTGCTAGTATTCTAAAAATCCCTTCTAAGCTTTTTTGAACTTAAAACCATCCATATGTACCTCCTAGTACTTCTAAGTTTAGGCTTGGGACTTTTATCTTTAATGTCACTAAACAAACTCTAGCGGGAGCGTGGAGGTCCGGACCTCCAACAGTTATGCAGGTGAAACAAAGATATCATAGTACTTATTCAGTAAAAAGCTGGCACCTATCTTACACAATATAATAGAAAATGTTTAAAAAGCCTGGAATTTTTGGATATCCAATTTTTGGAGGGGAGATTTTGAAGTCCTGTACACATGACTGGGATTCCCTGCGGTAAAAAGTCAGCCGGGAATCCCAGGGGGAAAACCGAGAACCTGCTCGGTAACTTTCCCCCTGTACACACCATAGGTTTTCTCGTCGGGAAAACTGCGGTGAGAGCTTTGGCCGGGAATCCCGGTCGTGTGTATGCTCCGCCGCAGTGTTTCCCATAGGGAAACTGAGGCCGCGTACACACGATCAAATTTGTCCGCTGAAAACGGTCCGATGGACCGTTTCAGCAGACAAATCCGATCGTGTGTACGGGCTAGCGGACAGGTTTGTCCATCGGACAAATTTCAAAGCATGCTTTGAAATTTGTCCGCTACAAACCTGTCCGTCGGATATGTCCACTGGTTAGTACGGCAAACCAGCGGACATATCTTCCCGCACATGCGTCGTATCCTGTGAATGGATCCGACGCATGCGCGCGGAAGTGTTTACTTCCTGGTGCGGTGACGTATCGGTGACGTGGCGGCGTCAACGTCACCACCGCGTCACCACGCTGTCTGCCGGCGGGGATTTTGATCCGATGGTGTGTACACGCCATCGGACCGAAATCCGATGAGACATGTCCGCTCTAAACTGTCCGTCGGACAAGTTTGAGCGGACATATCTCATCGTGTGTACGAGGCCTGACGGAAAAAGAATGCCGGGATAGCCAGGATTCCCGGCGGTTTTCCTGTTGGGAAAACTGCCATAGAGCATACACACGGACAGTTTTCCCAGCCAAAAGCTGTCAGGGAAAACTGGTCATGTGTAGGAGGCATAAGTCACTATGGATAATTTAACCCTCAATTGACGGTTAAATGGGGATTCACATTATGCATAGATGTCTACGCTGGCCAAACTCCAAATTCCGTACCCTGATCCCCTTCCTCCCTGCTTTTTTTTACTCTACTGCCTAATTTGTAAACTTTCTTTTTTTTTCCAACAACGGGTTTTTATTAGGTTTTTTTTCTTTACAAACAATATTTGCTCATTCAAGCAGTGGACAAACAAAAGTAAAATGGAAAAAAACAAGATTGTCCAGTGGCGGTAGAACACAATAGGTAGCAACATTATGGAGTTTACAATAGTTATCCTCAATGAATGTACAGTATCTTAGTTTAATGAACCGTCAAGAGGAGGGGCCCGGGCACCCCCAAATGGGTTCAAGACTGTGCCCAAAACCCAAATTAGCCCACCCCCCAAACATAGTCCAGTCATCACACTAGAAGCAATATACAAGTAACCATCTAGGGTAGCCTTAGGAGAGTGAGGGAAAACCCCGGCACCCCTGTCTAGGTATTGTAGCCTAAGGTATAGATAGAGTAGTCATAGAGTTTCTATTGTACCAGATCAACCATGGGCGCCACTTTCATTTGTAAACTTTCTTTTTTAAACAAATTTCTATTTTTCAAGTCCTTTATCCTAAAAGTACATGGATTTTATGCTTTCAAAAAAGCCAGAGGCGTGTTCTCTTGGTGGGGACCTTTCCCAATATAGCACTCAATTTTAGAGGGGATACTTTACCCTAATTATCCTTAGAAGACATCTAAAATATATAAAACCTCTCCCAAAAGGATTGTTCATCACTTTTGAGGCATATGTAGCCCTAGAGTACATTATTATTATTATACAGGATTTATATAGCGCCAAAATAGTTTATGCAGCGCTTTACAATATAAAAGGGAGACAATACAGTTATAATACAATAAAGAGGATTAGGAGGGATTTACTCAGAAGAGCTTACAATCTAATAGGGTGGGGCAGGTGGTACAAAAGGTTGTAACTGTGGGAAATGAGCTGATGGAAATGGTAAAAGATTAGTTGGAGACATGATATGCTTCCCTAAAGAGATGAGTTGTCAGAGATTACCTGAAGGTAGCAAGAGTAGGGGATAGCCGGACAGGTTAAGGTAGCGAGTTTCAGAGGACGGGAGAGGCTCTGGAGAAATCCTGGAGACGAGCATGGGAGGAGGAGACAAGGGAGCTTGAAAGTAGGTGGTCTTGAGTAGAGCAGAGAGGATGGTTTGGGTGATATTTGGAGACAAGATTGGTGATGTAGCTCAGGGCAGAGTTGTGAATGGCTTTGTATGTTGTGGTTAGTATTTTGAATTTAATTAGCTGGGAGATTGGGAGCCAGTGTAGGGATTGGAGGAGGGGGTTGGCAGACACTGAGCAGACATATGTAGCCCTCTTTTTGGGGGAAGTGGGGGGTATGAGAAATGACCTTCCCCAAACAGAATATTGTGCTAAACCTGCATGTAAATAGGAGAATCAGAACCTTCACTAAGTAGAAGGGTGGAATTGATAATAAAGTTGGCAGGGCCTCTATGAACGGAGGGGATCCCCTTACCAGGAAATGAATCCGTAATCTAATCAAAGTAATTGGGAACAGAAAAACTACTGCAACCACCATATAAAAATAACAATATGTGTATAGATGCACGCTAGTGTTAAAATAATACAAGCTTTATATAAGAAAAGAATAATAACAGTACATACTGTACATCTAATGTACAAATTGTGGGAATGTGGGAATTGTGCACATATACCATATATATATTATTAATATAGAAATCTCCAAATTAATGTTGCAGCAAAGTTCAGTTGCAGGGGCCCCTGAGGATGATGCGACGTCTGTCAGAAACCAGAAGACAAGATCTACGATGATGAGGAGACCCTCAAGCCATTACCTGACCAGCCTGGAACACAGTCCTAGTTATCTGCCACTAATTGTCTCTTTTGATCTGGTATTAGTAGCATAGACAGAACATTTGGTTGAGACCTTCTCCTCTCCACTTCCTCCTTGCAGGATCTTTTCCCAACAACTCCAGAGTCAAGAAGTGAGATACATAATTATACATTACAATGTGATACTAGCAGCTGACAGAGGGCATCAGATCATTACACAGCCAATACATATCTGTAACTTACTGTACTGATCTCTGTACTTTCATTTTATGCCATATTTGAAGTTGTGTGACTGAAATTACTACATGTTTTTGTACATGGATTATATAGTATTATATCAGCATTTTAGCTATGTGGTCAGTAAAAATCTGCAGTGAAATTATTGACAATTCTTTTTCTTTCATAAGCCTGAGAGGCAATGGGGGTCTGAAAATGACTGTCACATGGCTAAAAATAAAGATCCTTAAAAAATAAAAATAAAAATAAAAAATAAAGATCCTGATTGTGTTGTGTGAAAGCTTTGTAAATACAGTCTATAGTCTATTTGATAAAAAAAAAAAAAATGTTCACCCAAAATGTAGTACGGTAATCATATGCTGTAGCATTTATTATTATAGATCCCAATAAAAATATATAAAACACATGTATAATATTAGAACTCTCAAAATTCACAATAAATAAGGACATTGTGAATCTGGAATGCTGGAATGCAGCATGTACTAAAAAAAAATCCTTCAGCTCCTTGGCCCAATCTTACACTTAATTGCTGTCTTACCGCATGCCAAAAAAATAAGATCTATCATGACCTTGAGATTTATAAGCAATCTTTTAGCCCAGGTTTACACTGACAGCGGGAATGAAATCGTGCCAGTTCAGCTGAACACGCACAATTTCATTCCTGCATGTCAGTCTCGACTTCAGAGACTTGTAGAGACATATGCACGGGTTGCTGCACAAATGTCTATGGAAATCGCACCCGAAGTCGCCAAAAGTATCACAGAAACTACTTTTGGTATGCACCGCACTGATTCGGACAGTGCAATTGCCGGCAATTGACGCTGATTTGGCATGTCAAACAGGGGTTCTAATCTATCGCCACTGTATATACACTGTAATCAGACTGTACAAATAGATTTACAAATACTCAGACAGTCCTATGTATAGCAGATCATCTGTCACCCACCTCCCCATATCAATCAAAAATCTATTTTTTTTTTTACTAGTAATGGCGGCGATCAGCGATTTTTTTTGTAACTGCAACATTATGGTGGACACATCAGACACTTTTGACACATTTTTGGGACCATTGTCATTTTCACAGCGAAAAGTGCTCTAAAAATGCACTGATTACTGTGAAAATTACACTGGCAGTGATGGGGTTAACCAGGAGGGGGCACTGTAGGGGTTAAGTGTGCCCTAAGGGAGTGTTCTTACTGTGGGGGGCGTGGCTGTGCGTGTGACGTCACTGATCACATCATGGGAATTTCAAAGTTATGTATATATACGATACCTTTTCCAGCCGTGCCATTCTGCGAACGTATATGTACAGGAGCCAGTCGGGAACCGGTTAAATTGGACCTGAACTCAAAAAATTAAGCTTTGCAATTTTTTAAAGGAGTTGTAAAGGTACACTTTTTTTCCCCTAAATAGCTTCCTTTACCTTAGTGCAGTCCTCCTTCACTTACCTCATCCTTCCATTTTGCTTTTAAATGTCCTTATTTCTTCTGAGAAATCCTCACTTCCTGTTCTTCTGTCTTTAACTCCACACAATAATGCGAGGCTTTCCCCCTGGCGTGGAGTGTCGTGCTCACCCCCTCCCTTGGACTACAGGAGAGTCAGGACACTCTCAACGTTGCAGATAGAGAAAGGAGCTGTGTGTTAGTGGGTGTCCTGACTCTCCTGTAGTCCAAGGGAGGGGACGAGCACGACACTCCACGCCAGGGAGAAAGCCTCGCATTACTGTGTGGAGTTACAGACAGAAGAACAGGAGGTGAGGATTTCTCAGAACAAATAAGGACATTTAAAAGCAAAATGGAAGGATGAGGTAAGTGAAGGAGGGACTGCACTAAGGTAAAGGAAGCAATTTAGGAAAACAAATTGTACCTTTACAACCCCTTTAAGGAACATCTGAAAACGCTAATTATGCCTAAGCAGTTCCCTGAAAAATCTACCTTTTTATATGAAAAATAGCAGTGCACCTCCCGGTATGTCAGTGTGCCTACTCACTCCTCACTCCTGTGCCTATAGTCGTATATCTGCAGTGTGATATCTAATGTACTGCTGCCTCTGACTGCTAGTCTAAAGAGATCTAAGTGTGATTTGGTGATGTCACTACTGTGCTGTTCTCCTTGCTGGAGGCTCTGATATGAGGAGGCAAATCCCTGCATACAGAGACACAGTATAATATGAGGCATGGTAAGTGGGGAGAAGTTAAGCTCCCGGGAGACCACAATTAATGCTGGGGTCAGACATCTTCTTGCAGGCACCTTTAAAGAGGAAGTAAACCCTGATGGGGTTTACTTCCTCTATCTTTCCCTGCAAAAGTAAAGCATAATGGGCTACTATGCATTGCATAGTAGCCCATTATGTGACACTTACCTGCAGTAGAAGCCCACAATGTCACCATCTTCCACGTCGTCTTCCAGGGGGGTGCTCTGACTGGCTGAGTCACATGACATCACTGCCGTTTTTGGAGCCGCCTTTTTACGGCATGACCCCAGCTTAAAACGGCACAGCGTGCCCTTTCAAGATGTTGCATGTGCCGTTGAAGTCGTCGCTCTGGGAAATTGCAAATTTCTCAGAGACCGTGTAGGTTTAGGAGATATTGCAAGCACCTACAGGTAAGCCTTAAACTAGGATTACCTGTGTAACTTGTTCCCGAGGGTTAACTTCCACTTTAAATGACACTCCAACACAAGTAGGTATATGTACTGTAATGGTATGGCCCGTGGCACCCAGAGGCTCTTGAAGGATGCGGGGTACTTCTGGTTCAGCTTCACCAATGACTCTTGGGTCTAGGGTCATCCTATGTCCACTAGGGGCATAGGATGACTGAGAAATTATATCTTGAATTACATGAGATGGGACAGTAATGATAATTCACAATGTATTGCAGGATATCTTAAAATATTACAGGTGGTTATTTCTGAACCCAACAGGTCAATAATAGTGTGATTCATTCAATGTGGGGACACATACTGTTAAGGTGTTAATTAAGTCTGGCTCCTAAGATATTTCATTGTGCTATGCTAATTGACACTGTTTTGTGTGAATTTCTATTAATGATAGATGTGTTGTGGGCTAGCAGTCTGAAAGGTCACATGTCTGACTTTTCAGCTGTAGTTGATTAGCATGTCAATTACGTCTACAAAGGAATGTGTATTGTGTAGCAGGTGAGAATAGCTTATCGCGGAGTCAGAATGTCTGTCTAAGATGTGAATCGAGGGGGGCTCGTTAGGACCCATTGTATGATGTTGTGGGTGGAGTGTGTCATTGTCCCTTTGATTACTGCAGGATGCTTTTTGGTTGTTAACTGTTTTAAAGCCTGAGTTTTACCATTAAAAGATCTATTCGTTTGGAACCAGAGAACAGAGCCGTGTCTCGTTTTTCTGGGGAATTCTAATGGGTCCTGTTTGGTGTATTGTGGAGTGTCGAGAAGCTGTCGTGGGTTGGTGGAATGGAATATTGTAACCCCTGACCGTTACATGTACAAAAAGGGGCTATTGATCAACTGATTTCTGGATAACAGCCAAGACTCAGGTGAGAAATCCCCTAAACACAGCTTAGTTACAGTTCAACAGTACAAAGGCACACTATACTGTACATGTGTATGTATGTATATATATACCAACTAGAAGATAAACTGGAATCACTGGTTAATGCAATATGATAACACATTAAAGGGGGATCCCAGGCTGGTCTATTCAACCTTTATATCCTAATGAGAGACCAGATAGAATAGAAGTAGGATAGGTCCCTTTAAAAGATAGCAACAGCAATGTCCAGGACGCAGGCCAGGAATGGTCTTCACCGGCTGATGAAGCTCATTGAATTATATCCAAGATATGACACAGTGAGGTGATGGCAAGCAGGATAGCTTAAATAGACTAGTGATGTTCCTTACTGTACAGTAGTTTGATCTACAACCTAGCACCTTGGACTAGACTGCTAAAATTAAATTATAGAATTATCAAATTTTAATTTACCAATTGGGAAGGAGTCAAAGGGAGTTTAGTCCATGCAGTCCATTCTTCAAATCTTGGCTGCAGACAGAGACAATCCGAAGTGGTTACTGATGAGAACCAGTAGGGTGAAGTGTCCTGGGCCTGAAGGAACTGACAGCTTCAGTTAATAGCTACAGTGGGTGATCCCGATTTTGTTGTTCTATCAGGAGCCCATCACGCTGGGGCTCGGCGCTGCCGCTTTTATTTCTCCCGATTGCTGTCCCCGAGATCAACCTCGCTGGACTTGCGATGTTAATTATTACATGCTCAGACTGTTGTTGCCAAATGTAACCACAGGGTGGCGCTGGACCAAAATAGAGCTTGCATGACACCTAGCGGTGAAAGTGATTTAGGCAGGAATGCAGAGGAAAAATAAAATGAATGAGCGACACAGCTCGGCGCTGGCTCACGAGATACGGCTCACAGAGGCTCAATCTCGCCGATGCAAGAACGTTTTTTTGCACAATCTCGCGGTCACCCACTGTAGCTGTCCCCATGCTGTGCATGGTGCATGATTTGGGAACCAAAAATTGCGTTTCGGAGTATGGAACACAACTCTTTTGTCGGTTTGACCTATTGCTTCAGGACCAGTCTATACTTTTCCACAAAGACATTATCCTGAAGCACCTGTATTTCTGCTTTTTTGTTGTCCTTCACCTAAAACACGAACACTGTAATTGAGGGTTGTAGAAATAGTTAGACTGAGCAGATTTACTTGTTTCAGAAGTTGAAATAATCTGCTTCTCTACAAATTCCTGTGTCCGACTATTGTGCTGTATGTAAGTCTAGCTTCAGTGGTCCTACACAGCACCCAACTGCCCACCCCCCACTATCTCCCTCCCCTGCTGTCAAGGCTAGAGCTCTCCCATCAGTATAGCTCATGTCCCCTGCTTATTGGAGAGCTTTAGCTCTGATATTCATACTCAACCATAGCAAGGGACTGACTTACCTGGATATGCCCTGGGAATATGTGTCCTGGCTTCCCACCTATAGCAGCACAGAGAAACCACACCTGGTGAAGCCGAGGTGTCTGGACATGTAATCTGCAACTAGGTATATGGCAGGAACCCAATAGGAGCATGCAGCTTTAATATGCATTGGAACTCACCTGTGTTACCAGCCCCAAGACTCCTCCACCTGTTCACCTGTGTTACCAGCCCTGAGACTTCTCCACTCACTCACCTGTGTTACCAATCAAGAGATTTTTCCAGACCCTCGCCTTACTAGCCCTGAGACTCCTCCACACGCTCACCTGTGTTACTAGCCCTAAGACTTCTCCACCCCCTAACCTGTGTTACCAACCATGAGATTCCTTGAGCTGCTCGTCTGTGTTACAAGCCCCAAGGCTCCTCCACACTCCACACTTTTGCAGTACCATTCGTAGCCACATGCTGGCTGGGTCTGGACGCAGCTCCTGACAGCTCCTGACATCCAGGGCTGTACCACACGCTCTCCCCTGGCGTCTCCCACTGCTCTCTCCTGGTTCTCTGCCTGCACAAAGGTAAGCCCCTAATCTACAGGGCTCTCCCACCCTCCCGAGCTCCGTTGGCGGCCGTCCTTTTTAGGATAAGCCGCGGCGAAGGCCCTCGCGCCACCTCTGGAAGCATTTTCGGCCGCCGCACTTAGGAAAGGCCGCGGCTTCACCCACGGCCTAGCGGCGCGCCGCTCTATTTACTTACCAATACACCACAAACCCCCCCGTACACCGGCAGAACCCCCCAGCCACCACCAGCCACCCCCTGAGTCGCCCACTCACAGTAATCTAGCCGCGTAGCCCCGGCGGTGGTTTGGTTGGGTATTTCCACAGCTTGCGGCCCCCCCCCCCGATACACCATCCACCTGCCAGCTACACAGCAATCCCCCACGGACACCAGCAGGACCCCCCACTTCCCCAGGGCTAGAACTGCATCCCGGCAGCTACCGGCGCACGTTTCCTAGGAGTAGGACGTGTGGCCCACGGGTTGTAGATAGGTAGGACCCCCGCCACCCCCCCGCTTCATCGCTGCGACCTGCCAGCTGCACATCAATCCCCCCCCCTTGACACCAGCAGCACCCCCCTCTTCCTTAGGGCTAGAACTGCATCCCGGTAGCTACCGGCGCACGCTTCCTAGGAGTAGGACGTGTGGCCCACGGGATGTAGATAGGTAGGGACCCCTCCCCCGTTCATCGCCACGACCGAGTGCCCCCCCGCACCCCCTCTCCAGATACCAGCTTGCTACTCCCTTGTAATTGGGTCACCTACCACCCTGTCCTGACTCAATAACTACTAGTTGGCAACCCCCCCCCTTAAGGTCACCACCCTGGCTCTTGCAGCCGGAGTGTTAACCATCTTGCAACACCCTAGCCCCATTCCCCCCTCCTCAATACCATTTGAACTTGATCCAGGGTTTGCCCGATCGCCTCTCAAGGGGTCAGGAAGGAATTTTTTTTCCCTGTCGTAGCAGATTGGCGTAACACGGCCAGGTTTTTTTTGCCTTCCTCTGGACCAAGTCAGGATCAAGGATTAAGTTAATCCTTGATAATCCGCCCACCCCCTCTCCCCCTGGTGTTTGGCGACGATGGTTAATCTGCAATATTCTGCAGAAACCATTGGGGATTTGAGGCAATTTGCCGCAATACTACCAGCCATCACTAAAAAAGCCCTAAGATCTGAGCGACTTCTGAGAATCGATCGACGACCGACTATCAAAAAGCTCAGCAGTGTGCCCCAGCCTAAGCATATATCATACAAGATCAACACAAGATCGGCAGTAAAACACCGACTGGAAATCCATGATTTCATTCTACAATACGATTTAGACTGCCTCTTTATTACAGAGAGCTGGCTCACAGCCGACTGTAACACCATTCTAGGAGAACTGGTGCCAGAAAACTATCGTATTATAACGAAAAACAGAATAGGGCAAAGAGGAGGAGGACTGGCGGTGATCCATAAGAATCGTCTTGCGATCACTAAACCAGTCCTCCAAAACCCTCTTCCATTCATGGAAACCCTTACTCTGCAACTGCAAATAAACTCCCAGGAGACCGTCCGGATTCTTCTCTGCTAT
Organism: Rana kukunoris; assembly: GCA_029574335.1. Classification (NCBI taxonomy): domain Eukaryota; kingdom Metazoa; phylum Chordata; class Amphibia; order Anura; family Ranidae; genus Rana; species Rana kukunoris. Next base: position 33,994,824 of record CM056050.1, on the reverse strand, counting down.
AGGCCACCTGGCCCAAAATCGCAGCTTCTTCCATCATTGACGGACTTTATCTCCACCTATACCCTCAACAGCAAACACCTTTTGCTGCTCGGGGATTTCAACCTCTGGGCCAACTCCCCGCAAGACCCCGTTGCCGACGCCTGCATCGATCACCTTGAAGGATTAGGGCTACAACAACTAGTATGTGGGCCCACACATGCTTCAGGTCACACACTCGATCTTATTTTCAGACAAGATCTGGAAATAAAAATCTTGGAAAATGAACCGTTGCCATGGACAGATCAACATGCAATTAAATTCATTATTTCCGAACTCCCCTCCTTAACTAAAACATCAAATCCAGTGACAACACACTGGACTAGATGTCAGAAGAAGCTCCACTCGGAACTCTTCAAAACCACGTTAAGGAAAAAAATTAATACAATTCAGCCGATCCAAACGGCTGAAGAAACACTGGATACCATAAATACAGCCCTATTACAGTCAGCCGACTTAATAGCGCCGAAACGCAAAACCCGCATCCGGAAAAATAACTCCAGCTGGTTCAACAACCAACTGGCGTTACTGAAGCAAGAACGTAGAAGGGCGGAAGCCGCCTGGAAAAGAAGCTCTTCAGATGAGAACCTCAGCGTCTACAAAGCAACAACAAGGAAATACCACAAAGAAATCTTCAAAGCCAAGAAAAACAATTTTTCTAAGGCTATCAACAGCGCCCTTAATCGTCCACGCGAACTCTTCAAGCTGGTCACTCAGACCATGAATCCAGGATGTCTTGAAGCCCCCAACTCGGACCCACAAGAATTTTGCAATGAATTGTCGGATTACTTCATTAACAAAATCGAGGGAATCCGGCAAAGCATTCGGCAAAATAATTCCCCCCTCAACCCTCCCCGTAAGTATCTGCACAGCCCCTTCAGTAATTCACCACAACCAGGTAGGTTCACGTTGGAACCTATCTCTATCAATGACACTAATAATATCATCGGTACTTTGCGTAACAGCACCGCGCCGAATGATATTATCCCCACTAAAATGCTGAAGGAATGCGCCGACATCCTGGCACCTTCTATCACGCAGATTATCAACCAGTCTTTCAGGGAAGGCACAGTGCCCTCCCAATTGAAGGAGGGTATAATTCGACCCATTCTGAAGAAACCCAATCTGGACCCCAAGGATCCACTCCACCGTCGTCCAATAACAGGCCTAAATGTACTCTCAAAAGTAATGGAAAAAGTAGTGGTACAACAGCTGCAACAGCATCTAGATACCCACAACCTACTTGATCCATTTCAATCGGGATTCCGGCCTGGATACGGGACGGAAACCGCATTGCTCAAAATATGGGACGACGTTCTCGAAGCCTGCAGACGAAGGAGAATCTTGTCTTCTGGTTCTGTTGGACCTAAGCGCAGCCTTCAACACAGTAGACCACAAGCTTTTATTGACTCGGCTAGCTGAAGTAGCCAGAGTCGCAGAAGGCGATTTATCTTGGTTCTCTTCTTTTTTGGAAAACCGAACGCAAACAGTGAAGTTAGGACCTTTCACTTCTGAGAAACGCATATTATCGTGCGGAGTCCCTCAAGGATCCCCCTGTCACCGGTGTTATTCAACATCTATCTTCGCCCTCTTTTTGAGATTATTAGCAGCCAAAAACTGCTCTACCACTCATATGCAGATGACACGCAACTGTATTTTCGCATTTGCAATGAAAAGGATCATCACCTCAATCTAGAGACATGCCCCTCTTTGATAGAGGACTGGATGACAAAGAGTTATCTTAAACTCAACGGAGCGAAAACTGAACTTCTTCTGTTTCACGCCAAGCGTATGATTCAACCTGCAACAACCTGGACCCCCCAGCCCATTCTGGGCAAAATCATCACCCCTAGCGACAAAGTCAAAAGTCTTGGGGTCATCTTTGACTCCTACATGACAATGGACGCACAAATAGGGTCAGTGGTCAGCGGATCTCACCATCTACTGCGCCTACTATGCAGACTTACTCCTTTTATTCCCAAGGAAGACATAGTGGTCGTGGTGGGAGCAATTGTAAACTCCAGACTGGACTACGCAAATGCCCTTTACCTCGGACACCCTAGGTACCAAAACGCTCATCTACAAGTCGTTCAAAATACGGCCGCTAGACTTGTGACTGGGAAAAAACCCTGGGAATCAATCTCACCTTCACTGAGATCCCTTCACTGGTTACCAGTAAAAGACAGAATCACTTTTAAAGCTCTCTGTCTAACGCATAGATGTATCCATGGGAATGCACCCCATTATCTATGAGAAAAAATAAAAGCTCATAATCCCAATCGCGTTCTGCGATCCACCAATCAAAATCTACTCCAGATACCGAAAGCCAAGTACAAGTCCAAAGGAGATTTGCGGTCCAAGGTCCCAGACTATGGAACGCTTTACCAACCAGCATTCGGTTGGAGGCGAACCACTTAGCGTTCAGGAGAAAGATCAAGACTCATCTCTTTTGATACCAAAGGAGACAGGAACAACAAGCGCCCAGAGGCGATTAAGTTCGCATGTGCTGCGCTATATAAGTTTTCATTTATTCATTCACCCACTCACCTGTGTTACAAGCCCTGAGACTTCTCCCTTCACTCATCTGTGTTACCAATCATGAGATTCTTCCAGCCACTTGCTTGTGTCGCCAGCTCCGACACTCCTCCACCCGCTCACATGTGATACCAGCACAGAGACTTCTCCACCCACTCACCTGTGTTATCAATCATGAGATTCCTTCAGGCACTCTCCTGTGTTACCAGCCCTGAGACTTCTCCACCCGCTCACATGTGTTATAATCATAAGATTCTTACAGCCACTCACCTGTGTTACCAGCCCTGAAACTTCTCCACCCGCTCACCTGTGTTACCAATCATGAGATTCTTCCAGACCCTCACCTTACTAGCCCTGAGACTCCTCCACCCGCTCACCTGTGTTACCAGCCCTGAGACTTCTCCACCCGCTAACCTGTGTTACCAACCATGAGATTCCTTGATCTGCTCGTCTGTGTTACTAGCTCCAAGACTCCTCCACCCACTCACCTGTGTTACCAGCCCTGAGACTTCTCCCCTCGCTCACCAGTGTTACCAATCATGAGATTCTTCCAGCCACTTGCTTGTGTCGCCAGCTTCAACACTCCTCCACCCGCTCACATGTGATACCAGCACAGAGACTTCTCCACCCACTCACCTGTGTTATCAATCATGAGATTCCTCCAGGCACTCTCCTGTGTTACCAGCCCTGAGATTTCTCCACCCGCTCACATGTGTTACAATCATAAGATTCTTACAGCCACTCACCTGTGTTACCAGCCCTGAGACTCCTCCACCCACTCACCTGTGTTACCAACTCTGAGACTTCTCCTCCCGCTCACCTGTGTTACCAGCCATGAGACTCCTCCACCCGATCATCTGTGTTACCATCCATGAGATTCCTTGAGCTGCTCATCAGTGTTACCAGTCCCAAGACTCTTCCACCCACTCACCTGTGTTACCAGCCCTGAGACTTCTCCACCTGCTCACCTGTGTTACCAGCCCTGAGACTTCTCCACCCGCTCACCTGTGATACTAGCACAGAGACTTCTCCACCCACTCACCTGTGTTATCAATCATGAGATTCCCCCAGCCGCTCTCTTGTGTTACCAGCCCCAAAACTGCTCCACCTGCTCATCTGTGTTACCTGTCTTGAGACTTCTCCATCTGCTCACTTGTGAGAATAAGAACAAATTGTCAGCGCCAGGATCGGTAGCGGCAGAGTCGCCCATTTCCCCTCAGCCTTTGTGTACTGTACTATTTGTATAGGTGACCACTGTCACCAAGAAAAAACATGAGACGAAATCCAAAATGTTATAGTTGTCAATAAAACAAAAAGGTAATTTTCCAGTGAGAAAAGGACATGTATTCTGGTTAAAAATGTCTTATAGGGGAATTTCCCTAATTTCGGGAGATTTCCACATTGCTATACAGGGACTAAAAATGGTATTAATAACACTTACAATGTTATTCTCCTGGGGGTTCACAAAGTGATTTTGAAAAGAGCCCAATCCAGACTCTTTATATAACTTCAGTGTGCAGGTTTTTATTGAATCCTCCAGTTATGTGGGATGGTGTTGCTGCATTATAAAGAATCTCAGGGTCAGCTTACATGGAAAGTTCCCAGCTAGCAGCGCCGATGACATCATGCCCTGCGCTCGGCATCTGTTGTTCTGGACGCCGGTCAGGGAACAAACTGTAAACAATTAAGGTGACAAATGTACTTTACTGTGCAGGTCAGGTCTAATGGGAGAGGTCTCCCACACTCTCCAAACTATCAGTCCAACGAATCCAACTGAATTAACACAGTTCTAAAGCCAAAATGACAGATCGTAATACAGTTGGATTCCAAATTTTCCAGAAACGACTCAATATTTAATATTATCACATGATGGTACTGCCAACAGAAATACATAGATAAAAAGCAAGGAATATACCAAATTCATAAATAACTGGGCTGGCAGAGATGCGGTAATAAGTGAGTGTAATGAGAATTGTCAGTTTGGTACCTTATACCTCCCCGTCTACAGACACACTCAGCCCTGGTTCACACTGGTGCGTTTTGAGATGCGATTTGGCATGTCAAATCGCATGTCAAAACGGCAGATTTTGCCTCAAATTGACGGCAATGGCACTGTTCTAATCGGTGCGACGCTGCATCTGCGGCATTGCACCGATTTAAAAAAGTAGTCTCTGTACTACTTTTTGCGATTTCAGCCTGCGATTTACATTGACATCTGTGCAGAAACCTGCACAGATGTCTCTGAAATCGCGGCTGAAATCGGGACTGCCGGGCGGGAGTGAAATCGTGCGAGTTCAGCTGAACTCGCACTGCTTCACTCCCGCAGCCCAGTGTGAACCAGGGCTTAGGGCAGAACGCCAGCTAAAAAATGTTTTTTAATATATACAGTATCTTACAAAAGTGAGTACACCCCTCACAATCTTTTCATGTGACAACACTGAAGAAATTACACTTAACTACAATGTAAATTAGTGAGTGTACAACTTGTATAACAGTGTGAATTTGCTGTCCCCTCAAAATAACTCAACACACAGCCATTCATGTCTAAACTGCTGGCAACAAAAATGAGTACACCCCTAAATGTCCAAATTAGGGCAAAATTGTCATTATTTTGTGTGGCCACCATTATTTTCCAGCACTGCCTTAATCCTCTTGGGAATGGAGTTCACCAGAGCTTCACAGGTTACCACTGGAGTCCTCGTCCACTCCTCCATGACAAAATCACGGTTCTGGTGGATGTTAGACACTTTGCTTGACAATATTTTGTGTGGCCACCATTATTTTCCAGCACTGCCTTAACCGTCTTGGGCATGGAGTTCACCAGAGCTTCACAGGTTGTCACTGGAGTCCTCTTCCACTCCTCCATGACGACATCACGGAGCTGGTGGATGTAGGAGACCTTGCACTTCTCCACTTTCTGTTTGAGGATGCCCACAGATGCTCAATAGGGTTTAGGTCTGGAGACATGCTTGGCCAGTTCTACCCTCAGCTTCTTCGTAAAGCCAGTGGTCATCTTGGAGGTGTGTTATCATGTGTTGGAATACTGCCCTGCAGCCCAGTCTCCAAAGGGAGGGAATCATGCTCTGCTTCATTATGTCAAAATACATGTTGGCATTCATTGTTCTCTGAACTGTAGCTCTCCAGTGTCGGCAGCACTCATGCAGCCCCACACCATGACACTCCCACTTGACTGTAGGCAAGACACACTTGTCTTTGTACTCCTCACCTCGTTGCCGCCACACGCCCTTGACACCATTTGAAGCAATTAAGTTTATCTTGGTCTCATCAGACCACAGGCCATGGTTCCAGTAATCCATGTCCTTAATCTGCTTGTCTTCAGCAAACTTTTTGCAGGCTTTCTTGTTTATCATCTTTAGAGGAGCCATGCAGACCAATTTGATGCAGTGTGCAGCGTATGGTCTGAGCACTGACAGACTGACCCCCCACCCCTTCAACCTCTGCAGCAATGCTGGCAGCACTCATACATCTATTTCCCAAAGACAACCTTTTAGATATGACGCTGAGCACGTACACTCAACTTCTTTGGTCAACCAATTGTTGAGTTTGAAAGACCGCTGTGCAAATAGAGGGTGACGTAAAATATTGCAACGGCCGCCGATTTATTAGGGTCTCTGCTAAAAAATATATATAATGTTTGGGGGTGCTAAGTAATTTTCTAGCAAAAAAAAAAAGATTTTTGCTTGTAAGCAACAAGTGTCAGAAAAAGGCCTAGTCTTCAAGTGGTTAAACCACCAGTTATGCTTTGGATAGCACCAGGTACTCACTATAAAAGGATATGTTCATTTTTAATTTCAGAGGTTTACAACCACTTTAACTGCTTGTCACACGCTCGCCATCATTTGACGGTGGAGCAGTGCGGCTCTCGTTCTGGGATGACGTCATATTGCGGTGTTCCAGAACGGCCACTCTCTGGTGCCCGGGGGGGTTATCGCGCCCGCGCCGTGTTGCTAGGACATAGCGCAGTCCCGATCTCTGTAAAGAGCTGCGCCCGCGGCTCTTTTACCATGTGGTTGGCTGTGTCCAATCACAGCCGGTCACATGTAAACACGGAGATGACAGTAACACTGAAAGTGTGTGTGGCGAGGAGAGCCGATCAGCGGCATCTCCTCATAGGGGGACATGTAGGAAGGTAATCAGGGCACTGATCATCAGTGCCCAGATTACAGTATAAAAGTGTCACAAATTAGTGCCGAGCATTGTCCACCAGTGCCAGCAATGAGTGCCTACCAGTGGCACCAATCAGTGCCCACCACTGCCCACAAGTGCCTCCAATCAGTGCCCATAAGCAATGCCAGTCAGTGCTGGCTATTAGTGACATCTATCAGTGCCCAGCACTGCTGTCAATCAATGCCCATCTGTGTCGGCCATCAGTGCCACCCATCAATGCCCATCAATGCCCACCAGTACCGCCTATCAATGCCGCCTATTAGTGCCCAGTGCCGCCTATTAGTGCCCACCAGTGCCGCCTAACAGTGGCCACCAGTGCCGTCTAACAGTGCCCATCAATGCCATTTATCAGTGCCACCTATCAGTGCCCATAATTGCGGCATATTAGTGCCTCCTCATCAGTGCCACCTAATCAGTGCCCATAAGTGCCGCCTCATCAGTGCCCATAAGTGCCAACTCCTCAATGCCCACCAACTCAGCCTATCAGTGCCGCCTCATCAGCGCACATCATTGAAGGTGAAAAATTACTTAGTTACAAAATTCACTGACAACTGACGTTAAGTAAAAAATCAAATTCCCGCGTACACACGATCGTTTTTCGGCATGTAGAAAAAACAAAGTTTTCCCAACTTCATCATTAAAACGACGTTGCCCACACACCATTGTTTATAAAAAAATGCTTTAGCAAAGCGTGGTGATGTACGACGGCACTATAAAGGGGAAGTTCCATTCGACTTTGGGCTGCTTTAGCTGATTCCGTGTTAGTAAAAGGCGCTTTTCTGTCTGTTACAGCGTGATGAACGTGCTTACTCCACTATGAACAGTATTTTTACCAGAACGAGCGCTCTTGTCTCATAACTTGCTTCTGAGCATGCGCAGGTTTTTCATGTCGTTTTAGACCACACACGATCATTTTTTACAACCCGAAAAACTACATAGTTTAAAACGTCGTTAAAAAATGCAGCATGTTCGGAAAAACAACGTTTTCAATCATGAAAAAAATGAAGTTTTTCAAACTTAATTTTCCAAAACGACGTTGCGTACACACCATCGTTTTTCTACAAAGCTCTAGCAAAGCGTGGTGACGTACACCACGTTCGACGGCACTCTTTTCCATTGAAGCTCCGTCTCATAACTTGCTTCTGAGCATGCGCGGGTTTAAAAACGTTGTTTTCAACATCGTTTTGCCCACACACCATCACTTTTTATGACACAAAAAACGACATTTGAAAAACGACACAAAAAATTCAAGCATGTTGGAATTTTTTTTTGGTCGTTTTTTTGAAGACAAAAAACGACGTTTTGCCCACACACGATCAATTTAAATGACGTTTTAAAAACGTTGTTTTTTTTCATCGCAAAAAATGATCGTGTGTACGCGGCATTAGGTATGTTTTCATGTATACATACTGTCGAATTGTTCTAGTTATATCCAGGAAATCTTTGTTGAATTTTTGCTTTGGGAACTTATTCTTATCCTTATCAACAGTCACTTTTATTCCTGAAAAGTGAAAATAAAGGATTATATTGTTTTATTCTGGCATAGAAGTGGGGCATTGTCACTTATGATTACCGGGCCTGTTATCACAGTGTAAATATTGAGACGTTAACGTTCCCTCTGTGTGTGAATGTTTAGCGCCTGCCAAAAACAGCAACGGCGGCAAAAAAAAAGATAAATTAATAAAGTCAGTGTTGTGATTAGAGACATCTTAGTGGTGACATCACAATCTCGGGTGTCTGTGTGACTAAACACAAAGGGCCAGATTCTCAAAAAATATACGCCGGCGTTTCGTAGGAAACACCGTCGTATCTCTGTTTTTTTTACTGGGTATCTATGCGTTTGATTAGTAGAATTTTTTACGCATAGATAAAGTGAAGATCCGACATGTGTAAAACACTTACACTGTCAGATCGTAGATGTAATGACATCGCTGGCCGCTAGGTGGCCTTTACGATGATTTCTCATTTGACTATGCAAATGAGCCTAATCCGACGATTCCCAAACGTTTTTACGCCGCCCCGTCGTCGTTTACGCCGTTTCCGTACGCGTAAGGTTACCTCTGCTATATGAGTTGTAACCTTACGAAGTTCCGTCATTGCCATGTTAAGTATGGCGTCGGGTCAGCGTCGTCTTTTTCCGTCGGTTACGTTGTATTACTAAGTCGTTCGCGAATAGGGATTTACGTAAACGACGCTCACGTCGGTTTCATTCACTTTTTCACTTTTTTTTCACTTTTTCCGACGTGCGCCCAGTGCGCATGCTGGAGTATGCGCACTGGGCTATTTTTGAGGCCGGCGCATGCGCAGTTCGATCGACGCGGGGGCGCGCTTAATTTAAATACAAGCCGTCCCCTTTGAATTACGCAGGGATACGCAGAGCCATTTACACTACGCCGCCGCACTTTACGGAGCAAGTGCTTTGGGAATACGGCAATTCTATGGGAATCTGGCCCAAAGCTGGTAAATATAAATCTTGCTATAAAAAAAAAAACTTGATCAGCTACGGTATCCAAGCACATCTGCTTCATCTTGACCACAAAGAGTACCTGTCACTCACAAGTCATTAACTCCTTGACCTCCAGAAGGTTTACTCCCCTTCATGACCAGGCCATTTTTTTACGTTACGGCACTGCATCACTTTAACTGACAATTGCATGGTCATGTCCCTTTTTCCCACAAATAGAGATTTCTTTTGGTGGTATTTGATCACCGTTGCGTTTTTTTTTTTTTTTTTTTGCGCTATAAAGAAAAAAAAGGCAGACAATTTTAAAAATTTAAATAAATATTTTTTACTTTCTGCTATAAAACATATCCAATAATTTTTTTTTTTTTTTTTTTTTTTTAGGGCTGTTACTGATTAAAATGTTTGTGTTTTTTTTTAAATCAATTAATCGACGAATTTTTATTAATTATAACGCACATACTGTACAGATCCAACTACTTTTAGCTGATCTCTTTGCAGACTGATTCCCAGTGCAGCTACCAACCACTGGAAAATTGGATAGCAGGATACAAAAAACACACAAAGGCAGCACATCGGGGGCATTTGCGGAACTACAAGTACTCCCGCAAATACTCGGTATCGGTCCCGATACTGATACTGGTATCGGTATCGGGACAATCCTAGTGAGTACCAATCAAATGAATTTTAATCGATCAAAAAAAAAAATTGATCGATCAAAAAAATTAAAGATTAATCGAGGAATTAATAGTTAATTTCCACAGCCCTAGAAAAAAATCAATTTTTTTCATAAATTTTAGGCCAATATGTATTCTGATACAATACGTGTAGATTAATTGGTTTGCATAAAAGTTATCGCGTCTACAAACTGGGATATTTTTTTTTATTTTTTTATTTTGTTTTACTAGCAATGGCGGCGATCAGCTACTTATAGCGGGACAGCTATATTGTGGCGGACATTCTGACATTAACTGACACTTTTTGGGAACCAGTGACACTAATACAGTGATCAGTGCTGAAAATATGCACTGTACTAATGACATTGTCTGGGAATTGGTTAACGTCACGGGCGATCAGAAGGTTAACTGTGTGCCTAACCAGTGTTTATGTGAACTGTAGAAGGTGCTTTTACTAGAGATAGAGATGGAATGTATTCTCTGTTTTGCAGAGACACAAACTCCATCCCTTCCACAGTGCTTCCAACTCTCATAGTTCCATAAACCCTCCAATAGTGGCCCACAGTGCCCCTCAACCTCCCCTAGCTTGTTGCAGAGCCCAAGCCTCTCATAGTGCCCCCAACATTGTTCCACAGTGTCCCTGAGCCCTTGCAGTGCCCTCAACTTCCCTAAATTGTTCCTGCAAAACTCCCAGGCTCCCGAGAGTTGCCCCTGGTTCCATCTAGAAATCTTATCCCCTACAGGGCCAACAAGTCTATTGCTGTGCCCTTACCACTTCCAGAACTTTTATTCCCCCACAGTTATATCCAACTCTTTCCAGAACTTCAATACATATTTTGTGTCCTTATACTTTTATTGTGTAAACATTTTTTTTTACAGATGGGGCCCAGGAAGTTTTAGAAGAATTCACAAGGCCCTCGTCTTAATAGGTTTGAGAATTACTGAATTACAGTAAGCTTACCTGGTGTAGATGGAAGAATCTCTCCTGCAGAGCTATTATAGAGAGTTCTCCGTTGTCAGAATACGATGATCAGTGTTGGCGGGCAAAGCCGGCGGCAGTAATCGAGCAGAAAAAACAATAGGCCAGTTATGCAGAAATGATTCAAGAGATGGACTCCTATACAACCAGCTTGCCCATAGATTGATAAAAAATTGGCTGGACCCTGCTGAACCAGTCGATTTTCAATCCACCAAAGGCCAGCTTAAGAGGAGATCACATGCTCCCATGTACCCAGGAGCTCAAGGTATATTGAATTGGCTGTAATGGAGAAACAAAGTTACGTGGGAGCCAAACAAAAGTGAGCATAATTTTGCCAGGGGGTGCGCACTTTGTCACTTTGTCCTTAAAGGATGTGACAAATACAGAGTCTCTTTAAGAGTAATCTATGACTGGATTTACATCTTAGGTGCCTGTAGGCACAGAAAACTTGGCACCTCAAAGTATACATAAACACAATCCCAATCTCATATAAGTATTAACTTGTTAATGTAACCTAAAGTAGAACTTTAGAAAAAAATAAGTGGCGAACAGGCAGGATTTTTAATACATGAGAGGCATATTGTGTCTCTTCTGTATTAAAGCTTCTGTCCCATACACAGAGCTGTCCCATACACTTATCTTTTCCATGTGAAGGAGTTCATTCATCTTGACATTGTCATTGTAAACTGAGCTGCGCAATGCCAGGGTGAATGAACTTCTGCACATGTGTGGGAGTGCCATCATCTCGGGGTAGCCAATGAAAATGGCCAGAGATCAGTACCCAGAAGCCGACCAGCCAAAGATGTCAGCAGCCAGCAGAGAGATTGAGGACGCTTCAGCGTTGGAATTGGAAATAAGGCAAGTATAGTTCCCCTTTGAAAAAATTATTTTGTTATATTTACAATCTGCAGCTTTCATTAAAAAATATCCAATGATCCTGCCATGGAAGTTCTTGTTCAGACACTTCCGATTATAGGTTGACAATAGACATGTGCAATTCATTTCATTCTAAAAAAAATTCTTTAACGAATTTAGACTTCCGAATTATCCGAATTAAGGAAAACCCGTTTAACAAATCTTTCCGAATATTCATAAATTTGAATATTCAAAAATTTGTAAATTCACAAATTTGGAAATTTAAAAATTTAGAAATTCTAAAAATTGAAAATTCACAAATTCGGAAATTCACAAATTTGGAAATTCTAAAATCCAAAAACCCGAAAACCAGTAAATTAAAAAAATCTGAAATAATAGCTAACTAATAACTTAACTATTACTAACTATCAAAATTGTATTGGAATACTATAAAGAAAGGCTTGGGACTTTATAAGAGGCGGCATAGACACCCGTCTCCATCCCTGTGGCGCAGCCAAAAAAGAAAAAGGTTGGCACTTTTTTTTTTATAATTCTTTATTTTATAACATTTTCCACTCTTATTTCTTCTTAATACATACAGAAAAGTAAATGACTACATTTTGACATTTTTCTTTAACCATTTTCTTATTGGTCATTATGCTTCTCATCATGGCTCACAGATTTTGCCATCATATCTACTGTATATAGCAATGGCATCATACACTTCCTATTCCCCAAATCTACCCTTCCTTTTAAGCTTTTAAGTCGCTTTCCCCCCCCCCCATTTCCCCCCCCAAAAAAAAAAAAAAAAAAAAAAAAAAAAAAAAAACCTCCCCTAATCCTCCTCCTTCTTCAAAGGTCTCGCTCTCTGAATCTTATATAGGGGGTCCACACTTGGCTGTACTTCCCCTCTTGTTCTCTTATTCCCATCGTCAGGTTCTCCATCTGCTGAATTTCTGTTACTCTGCCCAGCCATTGCTGTCTGGTCGGCGCAAGCGTACTTTTCCACAAAATTGGAATGCAAGCCCTTGCCGCTGTCAGCAAATGTCTAAGCAGAGAATTTTTAAATTTTTCCATGGAGATTGGAAGGTCCAAAAGTAGATAGGTAGCTGGATTATCTCCCAGATCTATCTCTGTGATTTTTTTTACCGTTTCGGTGACCATTTTCCAAAAATCTCTCAGCTTTGGACACTCCCAAAATACATGCAACATGGTACCCTCTCCTTCTCCACACCGCCAGCACCGGTCTGATACCTCGGGAAATATCCTTTTTAATGCTGCAGGGGTTTTATACCATCTAGTCAGGATCTTATAAGCACCCTCTTGATATCTAGTAGCAAGAGAAGCTTTGTGTGTAAAATTAACGATTTTTTTTTCTCTGCATCTCTGAGAATTTAGTCCCCATTTCTTTTTCCCAGGCTAGAATGAATGGTAATTCTTTTGGGGCTATTGATTCTTCTAAGAGAGTATACATTGAAGACAGACCATGTCTCAGTGGGTCACCCTTCAGACATAGTTCCTCGTATTTTGAAAGGTCTCTAGTTGCTTTGCCCAATGGATTTATTGCTCTAATAGCAGCTTTTAATTGGTTTGATCTCATTAAGTCTATTCTCTCTTCCCTTTCTCCCCCACAGCTCCTTTGATTCCCATCTTCAAAGTGTATTAGCCTACTCATTCCCGCGCGTCTAAGATTGTTAAAGTGTAGATCTGTAAGGCCTGGTTGGAATCTAGGGTTTCCCAGCACCGGGATTAATGGACTTGGATGTTCTGAGATTTTCGTTTTCTTAAATATTTTTTTTATAATTTGTAGTGTGGCTCCTATAGTAGGGTGTTTTTTCACTTCTTGTGGTATGTCTGCCTCTTGAATCCATGCCATTCCCTCTAAAGGAATGTTCGTGATTTTTTGCTCCATGTGTATCCATGGTTTTACCTTCTGTTGGGTACACCACTCCACCACCCTTGCCATATGGGACGCATCATGATATCCCATTGGGTCTGGAAGTCCCACCCCTCCTCTTTCCTTTGGCAACATCAGAATCTCTCGCCGTATTCTAGGTGCTTTCCCTGCCCAGATAAACTTAGCGAATCTAGTTCTTAACTCTCTCAGGGATCCTAAGGGGATCTTTACAGGTAGGGTCTGAAATATGTATAGTAATCTTGGCATCACATTCATTTTTATAATGTTAATTCTTCCGAACCATGTAAAGATTTCCTTATCCCATCGTTGGAAGTCTGCTTTAATCTGCCTTACCAGGGGTACGAAGTTTAGCTCATAAATCCTTTGTAGATTTTTCGGTATCTTTGTTCCCAGGTAAAGTATATGGGAATCTGTCCATCTCAAGGGGAAATTTGCCGCTAATTGCTGCTGCTTCTGTCTATTCACTTCTATTCCCATTGCTTCCGATTTACTATAGTTCACCTTAAAATTAGAAAGTTCTCCATATTCCTTTATCTCCTTCAATAGGGATGGTAGAGATAATTCTGGAGTCGTTAGCGAGAATAATAGGTCATCAGCAAATGCTGCGACTTTATACTCTGCTCCCTTAACCAAGAGTCCTCTTATATCTCTATTTGCCCGAATAGTTCTCAAAAAAGGTTCTAAAATGAGGATAAAGATAATGGGGGAGAGTGGGCATCCTTGTCTTGTTCCATTTCTTATTATGAAGGGGTCAGACATTACATCGTTCACCTTTACCCTTGCTGTCGGACATGAGTAGAGGCCTGCAATCCAATTTTGCATTCCTCTACCCAGCCCAATATGTTGTAATGTGGCTTTTAAGAAACCCCAATCTACCCTATCAAAAGCTTTTTCAGCATCAGTTGATATTAGTACTAAAGGGTTGTGGTAGAATTGGGACATGTAGATGGAGCTTAGCACTCGTTGTGTGTTTTCCCTCCCTTCTCTTCCGGGGGTAAAGCCGACTTGATCCGGGTGTATAAGGGGGGGTAAATGAATTACCAATCTATTGGCAATTATTTTTGAGAAGATCTTTAGGTCTATGTTCAATAAGGATATTGGGCGATAACTGGGGCATAGTGTCGGGTCCTTCCCCTCCTTAGGGATGACAGCTATGTGTGCTCCAAGTGTTTCCTCCCGCATCGGTCGCCCTTCTTTAAGTGAATTAAAGGCCCCCAGAAATTTAGGTGCCAGTTTCTCATAAAAAGTTTTGTAGTATGTTAATGTATATCCATCTGGGCCAGGGGCTTTACCTGATTTCATTTCTTTAATTGCTGCTAGAAGTTCATCTGGAGTTATCGCCCCCTCCATACTAGCTATAGTTTCTTCTGGGATTCTGGGCATGCCTGATTCGTTTAAATACTCCTTTATTCTATTCTCTCTGAGCAGATTCTTCACTACTGAAGATTTGTTCTCCAGTTGGTACAATTTGCCATAATATTCTCTAAAGGCTTTTGCGATTAATTGCGATGAGTTAACCAATTTATCTCCTTGTATTTTTATTTTTTCGATATGGTTTTTCGATCTTGTGTCTCTCAATGCCTTCGCCAGCATCCTGCTTGGTTTATTCCCAAATTCATAATATGCCCTTCTGCATCTACTTAATTTAGCCTTAGCTTTATCCATAAGTATCAGATTTAGTTTATCTCGAAGGATCGTTAGTTTCTCTTCGGTGTTTATTTTTTGCGATCTCTTATGTTGATTTTCTAATATTCGGATCTCCCCAAGCAGGCGATCCAACTCAGCATTGAGAGTTCTCTTTCTGTGAGCTCCTAGTGAAATGAGGATTCCTCTCAGATAACATTTGTGGGCCTCCCAGTTACATAATGGTGATGTATCTTCGTCTTTATTTAATGTAAAAAACATTTCTATTTCTTGCTTTATCTTATCCTCATACTCTGGCTCTTTAATTAATGTTTCATTGATCCTCCAATTCCATTCCCTCGGGCCTGCTGTCCCCCATTCAATAACACCGCTAACTGGGGCATGGTCTGATAATGAGAATGAGCCCATTGAGGTTTCTCTTAAATTCAACAATATACTTTGGTCCACAAATATGTAGTCGATCCTCGTATATGTTTTATATTTTGGTGAGTAAAAACTGTAGTCTCTCTCATGTGTATGTAACGTCCTCCATATGTCTATTAGCTGTAAGTTTTGTAGTATTTCCCTTGCTTTTCTTAGTTTTATGTTAGATATATTATAGGATCCCTTGGAAGAATCAAGACTAGGATCTAGTACCATATTCATATCTCCCCCCAAAATCAAGACCCCCTCTCTACTCCGGGTCACCGTCTCCGCAAATTTTTCCAGAGCCGATACCGGGTCTCCATTCGGGAGGTAAAGATTTACCAAGGTAACTTTTTGCTCGTTTAGTGTCCCCTTTACCATAAGAAATCTTCCTTCCTCGTCAGTTTCTACGTTTGATTCCTTCCATGTTACATTTTTGGCTAGCAGGATTGCCACTCCATTAGCCTTTGAGGTCTGAGATGCCCCCATATATACTACTGGGAATTTTTGGCTCTTCATCTTTGGGATCTTGTCTTTCCTAAAATGTGTTTCTTGCAAGAACACTATTTGTGATTTTAGTCTCCCTAATTCCAGTATTATTTTTGATCTTTTTTCTGGGATATTTAACCCTTTTACATTATAAGTGGTAATGTTTAATCTATCCATCCTGTCTCTTCCTCTTCCTCTTCACTCCCCTCTTGTTCTCTCCTATAGCTTCCGGTATACGTGCTGGTCTCAGGAGGACCGGAGGAGGGGATGAGACGAACTTAAGGAGTGCCCTACAAAATAAAGGCAAAAAGGTGTACGAGGAGGAGAAAAAAAAAAAAAATAAAAAAAAAAAAAACCCCACCCCCCCTGTAGCTCGGATTCAGGTCCTCCGTTCAAGTGTCCGAGTATTCTTGGCTCCCACCTCCGTGGTGGCCCAGCTCTTAGGGCCTTCCCAACGGTTGGTGTGAGAGAAAAAAAAAAAAAAAAAAAAAAAAAAAAGAACCCCCACCACCTGAGCGTCTCCGACTTTCCTCCACCAGGAGGAGAGGCGCTCTATGGGGGAAACGTATAAAAGCATCGCGGAGAGTCACGTCTCGGCCTGGGAGTGCCCTTTGATTATTTGATTATCCTATCCCCCTCTTCAGGGTTACCCTCCCCCTACTTCCCTCCCCCATCTAAAGAACAGGACTAATCCCCAGAGACCAATAAGTGTTACAAAGTTGTAATATGACACTGAACATATGTGTAGTCGTAAAATCATATAGTCACGTCTTTCATGTACATTATACATTAAACAACACAAATAAACCAATTAATAAACCCTTCACCACAGTTGTCCCATAGACCCCCCCACAGCTATGGCTGTATATACCCTCCTGTCTCCCCATCCCTTTATCCCCTACCCTTCCTCTTATATTCTATCTAGTCCCCTCCCTTCCTTCCCCCTTCATGCTCCTTACAATCCTGCATCTGGAATTTCTAGCGTTATCGGTCCAGGCTTCCTTCCCCTATACCCCCTTCCCCCCTCTATCCTTAACAAATCGGGGAAAGGGAAGGCTAGGTAAATTGAGGAGTGAAGAAAAAAAAAAAAAAAAAAAAAAGGATGAAAGGGGTCCTGTATGCACTCCTACCGGACCCCATTTACCATGTGTATGGAGATTACTCAGGTGTTGGGTGTGTGTATCTATGAGGCCCTATCAAAAAAAAAAAAATAGGTGCCATGTGGTGTGTATAAGATGTTATAGGTGCTGTAAGCACCTTTAGTTCAACGTGTTTAACTATATAAATTAAAAGTGTAATTCATGATTCATGTTCCTTCCTAATGTGTGAAGAAAAAAAAAAAAAAAAAAAAAAGTGAAAAAATTGGGAAAAATAGATATATATATATCTATATATATTTAAATTAAAAGTGTAATTCATGGTTCGTGTTCCTTCCTAAAGTGAGAAAAAAAAACAAAAAAAAAAAAACAAAGTGAAAAAAACTGGGAGAATTAGAAGATTTCCCTACCCTTCCCCTTCCTCTTCCTCCTTACCCCTTTACCTAGCCCACAGTTCCCCCATCCAAAAAAAAAAAAAAAAAAAAAAAAAAAAAAAAACCCTCATTAAACTTCCCCATTTCAACCCCCCAAGAAATAATTAATAAAAAAAAAGTGGAAAATACAAGAGAAAAAAAAAAAAAAAAAAAAAAAAAAAAAAAAATACCATAAAGATAGAATAATATAAATAGAAATGTGCCAAAAGATATTACCTTCCCTCCCCCACAACCCCCCCTTCTTCACTCTATTTCTCTGACCAAAAAAAAAAAAAAAAAAAAAACAGTGAAAAAATTAAAAAAATTGAGAAAAATAGAAGACTTCCCTTCCCCCGTATCCCCTTACCATAAAAAAAAAAAAAAAAAAATCAGCATGGAAATAAAATAAGTAGGATAAAAATGTGCAAGTTACCTTTCTCCCCCACTACTCCTTCTTCACTCTCCCCTTCCCCCCCCCCCCACCCTCTGTCCCTCTACCTATCCCTCCCCCCCCCTCCCCTCCTAAGTCTAGATAGTTCTGTTTCATTCCAGGATGTTATTGCGGACTGAATTAATATGTTAAGTCCATCTGAGCTAAAGGTGGGGAAACCAAGAAACCAAAAAAAAAAAAAAAATGACTCGACCATGTCTTAATGGGCCTTGCTTAATGCGAGAAGTCCCGCCACAGACAAAAGGCAAAAAGAGAATATCCCATAACCTTACTGTCCAGGTCTAAATTCCTGTTAGTGCCTGTTAGTTCAATGAGATATCAGGTCCTTCCCCAGAATAGGGGGGCACAAAAAAAAAAAAAAAAAAAAATGAAAAGGTTGTAGTTGGGAGATGTCAGACGGGAGGTATCTCCCCAAGGGCCACCACTATGAGGGGTCCTTCTAGTGCCATCTCTTCTCCTTAGGGAATTCCAGTAGGGATTTCTATTCACTTAGGGGGTCCACCCCTGGTTATAGGTAGTTCCAGCCAATTAGGCACCTCTATTGGATCTGAGTTTAAAAATTCAAACAATGTGGGGAGCTGTGATGGCTCGCTCAGGTAGAAGCTCCTTCCTTCCCTTTTCACAATTACCGCTATTGGGAACCCCCAGCGATATGTGGCTCCTTTGCTTCTTATAAGGTCCAGTAGAGGTTTTAGCATACGTCTTCTGGACTTTGTTTGCCAACACAGGTCTGGGAATACCTGAATATCGGCGCCCTCCCACATCCCTGCTGAGCCCTCCTTCCATGCCGCTCTTAATATTTCTTCCTTCACTCTATAGAAATGTACTCTGCACAAAACATCTCGGGGGTTGGTCTGGTCTTGTTGTCGAAATGTAGGGACTTTATGTAATCTATCCAGTTCGAGCAATGTGTCGGGCGAGTTTTTTAACAACTTATTGAAAATAGCGGTGGCCGCCTCTCTTAACGCGGGACCCTCCAGCTCTTCTGGTATCCCCTTAATCCTTATATTGTTCCTTCTGCTTCTGTTGTCAGCCTCCTCTGCATTTAATTGAAGCCTGATCATGTGCTGATGTTGGGCCATTACTTTTTCCTCTAAGGCTACTAATCTGTAATTTGTTGAATTATGTTGCTTCTCCAGCCCTCCTACTTTATGTTCTATCGCCAGCACTTTTGAACGCACCTCTTCAATCTCGGTCCTCATTATTTCTGTTATGTTTAGTACTATTTCCTGTATGTCCTCTTTAGTTGGTAGGGCCTGGATAAGTCTGCTAAGCTGTTGTATTTCGGGTGAACCTTCTCGTTCAGCCACCTGGGGCATGGGCCTCTCTTTCCCTTGGTCACCTCTCTTTTGCTCCATATCTGATATATCTGATATATCTAATGACCTCTTTAAGAGCTCTGATGGCTCCTTGGTTAGATGTAGCAGTCTTAGTGCAGGACTAAAAAAAGAGAAAGACGGTACCTTTGGTGGAGGTGGTATATCGATGCCCAGGTGATTATAGCAATTGCGGCTCTCAGCGTCTCCCAGTATCGTTGCTAACTCTGCCGGCTCTGTCTGGGATATTTGTGGTATTAGCGGTATTGTTGGAGTTTGAGTTACACTCTCCTGCTCTGTCTCCGGTAACGCTCCTCTGGGCTGTGCTGTGTTCCCCTCCCAAGGCGGGTCTCTAAGCGTATTGAGTGAAATTACCGCAGCCTTCAGGGAGCTTTCTGTAAGTGATTGTCTCCTTGTGTCTCCAGACTCCACCTGTTCTCCCCTTCTCACCGTCATATACCTGGTAATATATGCGTGGCTGGGTTGGATCACTTCTCCTCTATTGCCTCTCCCAGCATTCCGTCCCCTCCGAGGCATCAGCTGTCCCCCCCCGCAACTGCAGTAGCTGACCTACAGTGCGATCCCACCGAGGGGAGAGGTGGATGAGGTGGATGGGAATGGGGTAGATCCGATTAGCTGGGCGCTATCCCTGTTATCCCCGCAGCAGCTGACACACGCGGGGACGCGGAGAGACTCACACGCTGACAGGCAGAGGTGCGGTGCGATCTCACTGCGTGTACGCTATTCCAGCCTCCAGCTGGCCGGGAGGGAGGGAGGTTGGCACTTTGAATGAGGTGTGTGTGCAAAAGTTGGTGCAGTTAACATGACCAATGTATGAATACATTGATCCATAAACCAAGGGTAAATGCACATTTTAAGATAAACTTTATTAAAACATCAATCAACATTTGTAACCATGTTGCAACAGGATTAAACAATTACATTGAAACAGTTGATTTAGCAACAATACAGCAATTAAGCATAAAACAATGAAGACAAGAATAATAGAGTACGTAATGTTGGATGTTAAAGAACAATAATAGGGTTGCCGCACAGCGTGCTCGACGCATTTTGTGAACCATCACTCATCAGGAGCAAGCGCCAACCATCTATCTATAGGTAACATAGGGGTATACATAAGTATAGGTTTGTTTGCCCAGATACGGGCAAAGGTCAGGAATTGGTTAAAGTTACTCACAAACACGGCTGCCATCATGAGCAGGTATTGGAATTTCCTTTCAAATTTTGCTGGTAGTGAACGTAACGAATACGAATTTATCCGAAGTTACGAATTATGCGAAAGAACAAATGCGGTATCTAAATAAATGAAACGGAACAAATTCATAATAATAAATAATAATTAAAACTTTTTATTATTATTATTTATTTATTAATTCGTTTTTTTCCATTTGTTAAGCATTCGTTATTCCGGATAATTCGTAACTTTGGATAAATTCGCATTCGTTACGTTCACTAACAGCCAAATTTGAAAGCAACTCCAATAGCTATAATTTAATAGTTAGCTATTATTAGTTAGTTAGTTATTCTTTCGAATTCTCTGATTTTCTTTCTTATTTTCGGATTTTTAAATTTACAAATTTTTGAAGTGACAAATTGACAAATTTACAAATTTTTGAATTGATTAATTTACACATTTTCGAATTTCTGAATTGCGATGATAACGAATGACCCCTAAAAAAAAAAACGAATGAAGCGAAAACGAAAATGAACACATTTTCCGGCAGTGCACATGTCTATTTGACAGCGCTTTCTTCTTATCTCCCAATTGGGGATAAGCATAACCCTATTTGGTAAGAGGTAGGGGGAAGCATACCCTTTTATAAACACTCTGGTAGTCCATGGGTTCAAACCAGCTCACACCTGCCGTTGCTGTAGAGCAGGGTTACTTAGCCTTTTGAAGAGCCAGTCAAGTGATTTGGTAACTGGGGTCTTACCACCTCCCAAACCACAAACATAAATGAACCCTTACTGTCCTGAGCCCCCTATAAGGCTGCTTTTACACTGATCCGCAGGTGCACCTGCGGCTTTCCTGAGCTTAGCTGCGCTTTGCCATGGACTTCTATTATATCTTGCGTGTGTTTTGCACTTTCTGAAAGTACACCAAAACTCTTGCAAGCAGCCTAATAACCCCTTTAAGTGCTAATATGCCCATTGCAAAAATGCAGTGTATGTGATATTTAAAACCCTGACCTTTTCCTCTTCCATCTTCTTCTGGTATCGCTCTCCAGGCTTCTAGAAAGGTCCCAGGGGAAGTGCAGTTGGTATCATTCCATCTGGGACAGGAGCAGGGGGTACAGAGGAAGCATCAGCTTACGAGGGGTCCTGCTCCCTCTGCAGCTGCCTGCTTCCTCCACTGTCAGCACTGGTTCCATGCCCTCTGATGCTCTGGGGTGGCAGGTTGGTAACCTGTTGATCATGATCTGGGGTTGCGCACCCACCATCCTAAAGCATTGACATTTACTTCTCTGGTTTGAGGTCGCAGGCCACATCAGAGGGCTCCGATGGCCACATGTGGCTCACAGGCCACAGTTTGGGCACCCCTGCTGTAGAGCCACCTGTCTATTTTTACAGTAATTTGAAGTGCCTGCCCCCCTCCCCTGCTGTGGTGTTCCAATTGGCTTTTCCATCCCTCTGGGTCATCCCAGGACCGCTATAAATTGCTTTAGGATGCCGAGCAGTGGGAGATCAAAAACCTCCTGTGGCCAGATGTTTGGCTAAGAATAGAGAATTAGTAAAACAGCTGCTCTCTGTAGCTGCTACCCCACGGTGTTGAACTAGGAAGAATTCAATGGACTGAGTCAGGTAGCACTGCATTGTGAGAACTGTAGTCAAAAGGAGAGCGACTCTACTGTGATCAAGATCTTTTGAACTGCATTTCCCAGAAAGGAGATTGCCAGGAGAAGGGGAAAGAGCTGCATTTCTCATGCTGTACAGGACACAGCTTACTCTTGCCATGAGGGAGCCTGGAGAGTGCACATTGTTGTCCAGTGTGCACTATCACTGCTGCATTTAAGTGGCCTGAGTGGGATCTAGAGTGCTGAGTTCAGGGGTGCCAACAGCCAGAGTAATCTGGGTTCAGAGCAGAGAGTGGACTAATCGCTGTGTGGGACCAGATGGTATGCTGCAATATCACTGGGACTAGTAAGTTGTGGCTGTGTGGATTTACTATCTGCTTCTAGAGAGACTGAGCCTTTTAGGAACTGACCATACAGCCATCTAGTAACCTTGTTGTGACTTGACCGGGACTATTCTTATGTGCACCAATGGTACATCTGAGCCCCAACGCTAGCCGCCTGAAGAGCTAGGACTAAAGACTGTCCCTTTACAGCTGCTACACAGAAAGCTTTACCTATTGTTTATGCTAAGTACTTCTCAGGGGACATAGCTCAAACTTTCTTAACCTTTTTAGGACAGAGGAACCTTTCAATCCCAGGGAACCCCTGCTAAAATTAACTATATCTACAACCTGTGTTGCATTAGTGTGATGGTCAGTGGGAAGAATTCTCCTTACATTTATTACTGGTACTTTTATAGCACCATCCAGGTATATATTCAGGTTTTGTGCTGCCCTAGGCCTGACTAAACTTGTGCACCCCTAATTTAAATATGACCCACCCCTTCCTGTCAAGGCCACACCCCTTGTTGTTAAAGACCTGCCCTTACCTTACCTTACCCTTACTCTATCCAAAATTAAATAGAAAAGTGTTCCTAAAGTTCTACTTTAGGCCCAAAATTCTGATAATTTTATGGAGAGGACTCAAAAGATATAACCATGCCAATGGTACAGCAGAAAACATATAGCACAGTGAGGAAGGTTTGTGGTCCAGGATGATAGGACAGTCAAAATGATAAGCTCCCCCCCCCTACAGTTGCGGAATGCTTGCCTCTTTGCCCAGTCCGCCCCATAAGACTGGCGCTACACTAACAGTGCTACACTAATAGTGCAAGTCGGCGGAGACTCTTTCCGTGCTGCCCCCCTGCAACGTGCTGCCCTAGGCCTGGGCCTTGTTGGCCTAGGCCAGGATACAGCTCTGGCACCATCAATTTACATAGCACATACATACATTCTTACAATGTAAGGTCCCTAACTCACATTCATTCATACACATACTAGGGCCAGTTTAGACAGGATCCAATTAACCTACCAGCATGTCTTTGGAGTGTGTGAGGAAACCGGAGTACCTAAAGGAAACCCACACAGGCACAGGCAGAACATGCAAACTCCAGGCAGGTAATGTGATGATTGAGATTTGAACCAGTGACCCTAGTGCTGCCAGGTGTAAGTGCTAACCACGTAGCCACTGTGCTGCCCATTTGAGGTCATTGGGAAGAATTAGGCCATTACAGATAGCTAAAAAGATCAATGGCGTCAGTGAGAACTTATGCAAGCGGCATTACTCAACAACCTCTGGGAGAACCCTATGGTTCTTTAGAAACCTGGATGAGAAAACCTTGTCCTAGCTATTCTCCTAGAGTGCACTTTAGACTAGTTCACTTATGCTCAAACCACTATTAATTGTAACCCTTAACAATACATTGAGTTAAATTACCACTAAATGTTCTTGTGTCTATTTCCCGGTACTGATTCACAACCTAGGGTATAAGCATATATACTTGTGTTCTTATAAGTATATGCAGTGACTTTCATTCAACCAGGTGTGTCAGAGAGGCTACGGTTGCTTTGCTTTAAACAGAGAACCCAAATTATCAAGCGGTTCTTTGATTTGATTCTTTGATCTCTTCTGCGATAAATGAACCTGGAAGCTTTTAGGATTTCATCAACTTCCAGGTTGAGAGTTGTGATTACAAAGATACTGTAGCCAGGGACAGTTAATCAAGCATTTTATGTGCTTGGTAAACTGCAGTGGAAGGCAGGGGAAAGATTGGTGGCCTAATAAAGTCCAATGTCTCTATAAAGAGGACCCGACACTAGCCCAATTATTTCACGTGGGGGTCTTGTTAGTCCCCTTGTGATAGCAATACATTTTAAGAAAAATTATAAAAAAATATATAAAATTATTTAAAAACATTTACAAGCACCTGCGCGCACACCCAAATGGAATAGCCTTCCTTTTGGAGACAAGTCGATATTTCACACATGGTCCATTGTTGTCACCTTTGGGAAACCCACCCAGAAGAAATGCCATGCATAAGTCGCTGAAAGGAGGCTGTAAAAAGTCAACTGCACTGAGATACGAAAAAGGGTGGAGAACAGTAAAAACACAATTTTATTATAAAAATAAATAATGATTATGATACACTGTTCTAGAAAACTAAATGCCATTAAATTAGGATGTACATCTACTATAACCCCAGCCCATCAATACATATTGCACCCTAAGCCATTACACTGTTTTGCAGACAAGCTAATAGTGTAATAAATGTACTTTAGGCAACATGTGGGATAGTATGATTCAAAAAATATATATAAATATATATCACCATTGCACCTTCTTCTTCTTCATTTAGTAAACCCTTTTTAACCTTCTATTTATTTATGATATAAAGCCTATGCAACTAACGACAAAAAGCTTTCTTACCAAACACACAGGGTTTCTACATTAAGGCAAGAGTGGCAATGTACCAATACAAATATCATTCCACCCCGAAGGGAACAAACAAATAAAAGCAAACATATCCACAAAAAATATCAATGGCATAAAATAGAAATCAAAGCATACACAGATAATAAAACTGTTGGCTGGCACAACAGAAGTGTGTGATTTGTTTAAGTATTCACTCAAAACAAATGCTTATTCTTCTTCCTACTGACGCCAATGATATGGAGCTTATTTTATTCCATTGGCACCAAGGATAAGGGGCTTATTTTATTCCATTGGCGCCAAGGATATGGGGCTTATTTTATGTAATTTACACCAATGATATGGGGCTTGGGGATTATTTTATCTCACAGAAAAAATGATACAGAGCTAATTTTATCCCACTGACACCAACAATGGAGTTTATTTTATCCCACTGACTTACTGTTTTATCACACTGTCAATAACAACGAGGCTTTATTTTATCTCATGGATACCAGCAATAACAGCCTATTTTATCCCGCTCACTCATTGTACTCTCATTAACAACTTATCATCCCGTCCCCATCAACTCTTCTCTACCTTTAACGCTCTACTTCATCCTCCACTGCCTCTAACCACTAACTCACTCACTGCCCAGGAGAATGCCAATCACTTCAAACATAAGATTGATAAAATTTGCGAGGAGATCTCTGCTGTACAGATACCTTCTCCACTTAACACTCCATGTCCACAGGTACAATCATTGCTTCCTTCATTCAACCCCACCAATATAGACCAATATAAGGTTGCTAAACTTTTTTCTAACTTCCACCTAACCAACTGCCCCCTAGACCTTGTTCCATAGCAAATGCTACGGTCACCCTCTGGCTCTGTCTTACACAGTTAACCCCTTGATCACCCCCCAGTGTTAAACCCCCTTCCCTACCTGTGTCATTTACACAGTAATCAGTGCATTTTTATAGCACTGATCGCTGTATCACTGAAAATTATCTCAAAATAGTGTCAAAAGTGTCAAAAGTGTCCGATGTGTCCGCCACAATATCGCAGTCATGATAAAAATCGCAGATCGCCACCATTACTAATACAAAAATAACAATAATAAAAATGCCATAAATCTACCCCCTATTTTGTAGACGCTATAACTTTTGCCCAAAAAATCAATATACACTTATACACTTTTGTTTACCAAAAATATGTAGAAGGATACATATCAGCCTAAACTGAGAAATAATTTTTTTTAAATATATTTTTGGGGGATCTTATATACACTGCTCAAAAAAATATAAGGAACACTTTGAAAACATCACAGATCTCAATGGGCAAAATGCTGCATAGCTATACTGATATGGACTGGGTAATGTGTTAGGAATGAAAGGATGGCACATCATTTGATGGAAATGAAAATTATCCACCTACAGAGGGCTGAATTCAAAGACACCCTAAAAATCAAAATGAAAAAATTATGCAGCAAGCTAGTCAATTTTGCTGAAATTTCATTGCAACAACTCAAAATTGTCCTTAGTAGTTTGTATGGCCCCTAAGTGCTTGTATGCATGCGTGACAAGATCAGGGCATGCTCCTAATGAGATGGCGGATGGTGTCCTGGGGTATTTCCTCCCAGACCTGGACCAGAGCATCACTGAGCTCCTGAACAGACTGAGGTGCAACCTGGCGGCACCGGATGGACCGAAACATAATGTCCCAGAGGTGTTCTTTTGGATTTAGGTCAGGTAAGCGTGGGGGCCATTCAATGGTGTCAATTTTGTCATCCTCTAGGAACTAGCTGCATGCTCTCGGCACAGGAGGCTGGGCATTGTCGTGCACCAGGAGGAACCCAGAAACCCACTGCACCAGCGTAGGGTTTGGCATGGGTCCAAGGATTTATTCCCCGTACCTAATGGCAGTCAGGGTGTCATTGTGTAGCCTGTAGAGGTCTGTGTGTCCCTCCATGGATATGCCTCCCCACACCATCACTGACCCTCCACCAAACCGGTCATGCTGAAAGATGTTACAGGCAGTATAAAGTTCTCTGCTGCTTCTCCAGACCCTTTTACCTTTTCACATATTCTCAGGGTGAACCTGCTCTCATCTGTGAAAATTCTGGTGTTCAATGGAAAATGCCAATCGAGCTCCACAGTGTCCGGCAGTGAGTACAGAGCACACTAGAGGACGTCGGGCTCTCAGGCCACCCCCAAGAAGTCTGTTTCTGATTGGTCAGAGACATTCATACCAGAGGGCTGCTGGAGGTTATTTTGTAGGGCTCTGGCAGTGCTCACCCTGTTCCTCCTTGCACAAAGGAGCAGATACCGGTCCTGCTGATGGGTTAAGGACCTTCTACAGCTCTCCTAGAGTAACTGCCTGTCTCCTGGAATCTCCTCCATGCTCTTGAGACTGTGCTGAGAGACATGGAAAACCTTCTGGCAATGACACATATTGATGAGCCATCCTGGAGGAGTTAGACTGCCTGTGCAACCTTTATAGGGTCCAAGTATCGCCTCGTGCTACCAGAAGTGACACTGACCCTAGCCAAATGCAAAACTAGTGAAAAACAGTCAAAAAAGATCAGTAGGGGAAAAAAATGTCAGACACCTCCACCTGAAAAACCATTCCTGTTTTGTCATTGTTGTCCATCTAGTGCACCTGTTGTTAATTTCAATTAACAGCAAAGCAGCTGAAACTGATTAATAACCCCCTCTGTATACACCCCCCCCCCTGTATACCCCCCACCCCCTCTGCTACTTAAAGCGGAGTTCCACCCAAAAATTTAACTTCCGCTTATTCCACTCCTCACCCCCTTACATGCCACATTTGGCATGTACTTTTTTGGAGGGGGAGTGGGGGCTTCAGGACTTCCTGTCCCACTTCCTCCTTCCGCCGAGGGGCTGGTTAGGCGATTAAGCTTAATCGCCTACAGCAGCCCCTCCCTGTAGGCGATCGCATGGGACACATGACAGGTCCCATGCGATCGCCTGTCCAATCAGCGGCGGGCTGCGCCGCTCGCGCATGCGCAGTGGGTGCCCGGCCGTGAAGCCGAAGGCTGTCACGGCCGGGTGCCCACAGTTGTGATGAGGACGCCGGCCGAGGAGGAGGGGAGAGGAGCGGAGCCCTTGCCGGCCCGTCGCTGGAACGCTGGAGCAGGTAAGTGATTGTTTATTAAAAGCCAGCAGCTACACTTTTTGTAGCTGCTGACTTTTAATAAACACAAATATTGGCTGGAACACCCCTTTAACTGACCAGATCAATATCCCAAGAATCAAAAGTGTTCCTTTAATTTTTTTGAGCAGTGTATATGTATATTATAGCAAAAAGTAAAACTTTTTTATTTTTTTTCAAAATTGTTGCTCTTTCTTTGTTTATAATAAAAACCGCAGAGGTGATGAAATATCACCAAAATTAAGTTCTATTTGTGGGAATAAAGGGAAGTCAATTTGGTTTGGGTGCAACATCGCATAACAGCGCAATTGTCGGTTAAAGCGACTCAGTGCCGTATCGTAAAAAGTGCTCTGGTCAGGAAGGGGGTAAATCCTTCCGGGGCTGAATTGGTTAAAGCTGAGCTCTGGTCAAATGCAGAGTTAAAACATACAGCGTCATCTACCACAATATTTGTAATATTTTCCAGCTATTCCTGACATATACAAAATACTGTGAGGCAGAACAGTCTAGTAGTGGATGACCTGACTTTTCTATACTGCAGTCAAACAATATAGCTAGTAGACATGTGCAATTTTTTTCGTTACGAATACGTTTTCCGTCATTGTTCGTTATTTTCGTTGATTCGTTAACCTACGAATGATCGAATGGTTTAGCGCAAATAATAACGAATAACGATATTTCCAAAATTAACGAATATGGAAAACTACGAAGATACGAAACTACTAAATGTAAAAGAACAACACAACGAAAGAAAAAAGAAACGAAAACATAGAAATAACGAAAATACCAAACACCGAAAAAAAAATCATGATTACGAAAAATAAACGAAAATGCAAACTTACTAATATTCGAAGAACGAAAAGAAAATAACCGAAATGCCGAACAAAGAATAAAAAACGAAAAGCAAAACTAACGAAAAATAAATTACGAATCTTCGGAAAACGGAAATGAAAACAACGAATATACAAAATAATGCAAATTCACTTTCATTAGTACTGTGACCAATAGCCACTCAGCGCTGTCCCTTACCCTGAAGAGGTTTGTTCCTTCCCCCAATGAGCTTCTTTCCTATTACTTAGTGGCTCCTTGACCTTGTGTCTTTATCTGTGTTAGACTGCAGTGCATTCCATCCAGAGTCCAGGGTGTGTTTGGGTAGGTTGTGGATCTGTCAAGTCAATCGCAGTAAATTACGATGTTTTACAAAATTACGACGAGTAGTGTGTCGAATAAACGTAAAATGTATTTTAACAGAATTACGAATGCAATAAAATCTACAAAAGAACGTTGTTACAATCAAATGAAATTAGACACGAAAATACGAATGATCATAAAGCAACGAAGATTTATTTCTTACGAAAATACGAACGCGGCATGATGGAAAATACGAACGCGGCATGATGAAATGTATAATGTAAATACGAATATCAAAACAACAAAAAAAAGTGTTACGAAAATACTAAAGAGTACGAATACGATAACTAACGTCTTACGAAACTACGACTCGTTACGAATCACGATAAACGAACAGAAACGAAACAGAAATAAACGAAAATTTTTGCTGTGCATGTACATGTCTAATAGCTAGGTCACCTTCCAGCCCCTAGCCTGTGATTGGACAATGAAGGGACATAGCTCTTCTGCTGTCAGCACAGTAACAAAGCCTAATTGGTTTAGAGCTCTGCCCCTCCCTCTCCCAACTGTACAGGGAATTGCACTAGGGTTTAAATATTTACACTAGTTGCATTTAAAACCAATTAACAGTATTTTCATAATGGGAGCATAGCTGCATACATTTGTGTTTTTTGGATCTCTACCTAGTATTATCTGTAAGGATAATGTTTGCATTGGTGTACTGTCACTCTTGTCTGGAAAAGGTGCCCTGAGGCTGTTTTTCTTTCTCTTTCCTCTTAAAGCCGTATTTTCTTAGTAACCAACACTGGCAAAATGCTGTTCTGTAACTTTATAATCTTTTTCTTTTCAATCATTTTTAGGTAAGGTAAGTACAGAAACAACACAATAAAACATTTTTTAGTCCATCGCAGCATACAGTACTGGGTATCTAAGATAATATATTATCAATCAGTAGTATGAAACACGTAAGTAATCTATTATGGGCCAGATTCAGGTAGATGGGCGAATCTTTATTTTAG
This sequence comes from Rana kukunoris, assembly GCA_029574335.1. Lineage (NCBI taxonomy): Eukaryota > Metazoa > Chordata > Amphibia > Anura > Ranidae > Rana > Rana kukunoris. The sequence goes on along the minus strand of CM056050.1, from coordinate 33,964,493 downwards.
AGTAACGTTTCTCATTTACGTTACTCCGCCGAAACTTTAGGAGCAAGTACTGTATTCACATAGCACTTGCTCCTAAAGTTGCGGCGGCGTAGCGAAAATGAGCCGGTGGAATTCAAATTGGGCGGGTAGGGGGCGTGTATTATTATAACTAGGCGCGATCCCGCGGCGTACGTACTGCGCATGCGTCGACTGTCAGTGCGCATGCTCCAAATTCTGTCAGGGAACGTCAATGGCGTCAATCCCCATTCACGGACGTTTTACGCAAACAACGCAAACATTTTTAAATTCGACGCGATGACGACGGCCATACTTAACATAGGATACTCCACTAGGGGGCTGGTTTTTCTTTACGCCGCGTACTCTTACGGAAACGTCGGAAAGTCACTGCGTCGGGCCCGAATACGATCGTGAATTGCCGATTCTCGCTGATTAGCATATTCTCGGCGTTAATCAGCGGGAACGCCCCGAGCGCCATTTTTAAAATTGCAGTTCCGATACGACGGCGAAATACAATTACGCCGCTCGTATAGGAACTCCAACCCGGCGTTTCTAGGGAGGCCCAGAGTGACAGGACAAAAAGGATAACGGAGGGCCAGGCATGACTAGAGTGGAGGATGGACAGCAGAAGGGTTAAATTTTGAAGGAGGTGCTCCAGGGGAGTGGCTGTGAGGCTGGAGAGTGTGGGGGGAGGAGCCCTATATATACAGGGGCGGGGCATCCCACGTGGCACAAGTCGGAAGGAATTCACACAGGGAGGCAGGTTTTCCCACCCACCCTCCCCGTTGGTTTTGTGTTTCGTGTTGTGTGTTTGTTTTCTTTCTTTCAGGTCGGTACGGGTTGTCATGACAGCTGTGGCGGTGTCCTTGGTCTTTGGATGGTGGCAGTTTACAGATGGAATGGAAAATGGTTGGGGGCTCATCTTGGGATGGGCCCATGATGGGGTTATTTGCAGTGGAACGGTGTCCGCTGTAATACGGTTGTGGTACACTGCGGGTTAAAAAGTGGGTGTCTCCGAGCTGGAGTCGGCTGGGGGCCGTGGATGGAAAAGGTATAGCAGTGTGGTGGTGGAATGGTTAATGGGGTACTGTCAAAAGACCAAGAGACTAGTGTTTAATAATAACAGTTTTGTAAGTATTGTTAATAAAGAAAAAGTTGGAATTTATTTGAAAGTATTTAATTTTGGTTAAAATATTTAATTTGGTTATATAAAATAAATGGCTGTTGTGGCCAATTTTACTCCAATATCTGTGTCGATCTCGTTAATGGGAAAAGGTTGGGGAGGTTAAGCAAAAGGGGGTGGGGGAGGTTAAGCTAAAGGGGGGGTCAAGGGAGGGTTGGCCTATTAGAACTACACTAGTCATGTTTTCTGCTTACAGAAACGCTGGCTCAAAGTGAGAGTTAGACTGGAGTATCACTGATACTCCAGAGTAACTCTACCTGAATCTGGCCCAATGAGGTCAGATAGCTGAGCCATCATTTACATGGATCCTTGACAAAGGTGTAAACTACTTGAACATGTTCTTCAAGGAACAGGCCCTCCGAAATTGAGAAAAACTCAAAATAAGAACAAAACCCATGTCTATATATATATATATGTCAACAGAAAAGAAATGTCAACCTATTTGACTCAGTAACTTTATAATCTTTTTAAAGGAACTTAAAAACATTGCTGAATAGTAAAGATAAGAAGATTTAAATAATATTAACGCAACCTTTCATATTTTTATGGGATAATAGGGATAATAGTGGTATATTGTGTGCTTTAAATGTATACAGTGCCTTGAAAAGGTATTCATACCCTTTGAGATATTCCATTGGGATTTTATTGGGATTTTATGTGATAGACCAACACAAAGTGGCACATAATTGTGAAGTGGGACTCGATCGCCGCGATCGTCTCACGGTAAGGAAAAAGGGGGAGATGCTGCTGTATGTGAGTGAGTGAGTGAGTGAATAACTTGTATAGAGCTGCAAATGCGAACTTAATCGCCTCAAGGCCATTATTTCCATCCAGTGTCATCCTGATCCTTCGGAACAGGTTGGTTTTAAGTGTTTTCCTGAAGGCCCAATGGTTTTCTTCCATGCGGTCCTGTGGATGTTTGTGGGTAGAGAGTTCCATAGTCGTGGTCCTTGGACTGCAAATCTTTGTTCTCCCTTCAATTTGTAGCGGGACTTGGGAAACCACTGTAAACAAGCATTTCCCCGCTCTGCCTAGTGACAAAGACAGTGATCACCGCTTCCTATAATCGGAAGCGGTGATCACTGGCTTGTCACATGTGGTCCATCCCCCTTTCAGTAAGAATCACTCACTAGGGCACACTTAACCTCTACAGCGCCACCTAGTGGTTAACCCTTTCATTGCCAGTGTAATTTTCACAGGAACCAGTGCATTTTATAGCACTGATCGCTGTAAAAATGACAATGGTCCCAAAAATGTGTCAAAAGTGTCCGATGTGTTCGCCATAAAGTGGCAGTCATAAAAATTGCTGATCGCCGCCATTTCTAGTAAAAAAAAAATATATAGATTAATAAAATGCCATAAAACTATCCCCTATTTTGTAGATGCTATAATTTGTGCGCAAACCGATCAATAGACGCTTATTGCGATTTTTTTTTTACCAAAAATATGAAGAAGAATACATATCGGCCTAAACTGAGGAAAATATGCGCAAAAAAAACAAAACTGCAGAGGTGACCAAATACCACCAAAAGAAAGCTCTACTTGTGGGGAAAAAAGGATGTCAATTTTGTTTGGGAGCCACGTCGCACGACCGCGCAATTGTCACCTAAAGCAAAGCAGTGCCAAATCGCAAAAAGGAGCAAGGTCCTTAACCTGCATAATCTTAAGTGGTTAACTATCCTGTAATAAATGGAAAGAGTATGGCACAACTGCAAACCTACCAAGACATGGCCGTCCACCTAAACTGACAGGCTGGGCAAGGAGAGCATTCATCAGAGAAGCAGCCAAGAGGCCCATGGGAACTCTGGAGGAGCTGAAGAGATCCACAGCTCAGCTGGGAGAATCTGTCCACAGGACAACTATTAGTTGTACACTCCACAAATCTGACCTTTATGGAAGAGTGGCAAGAAGAAAGCCATTATTGAAAGAAAGCCATAAGTAGTCCTGTTTTCAGTTTGCGAAAACCATGTGGAGGACACAGCAAACATGTGGAAGAAGGTGCTCTGGTCCGATGCGACCAAAATTGAACTTTTTGGCCTAAATGCAAAACGCTATGTGTGGCAGAAAACCAACACTGCACATCACCCTGAACACGCCATCCCAACCTTGAAACATGATGGTGGCAGCATCATGTGGTGGGGATGCTTTTCTTCAGCAAGGACAGGGAAGCTGGTCAGAGTTGATAGGAAGATAGATGGAGCCAAATACAGGGCAATTTTAGAAAAAAAACTGTAATGCCGCGTACACACGATCGGTCAAACCGATGAGAATGGTCTGATGGACCGTTTTCATTAGTCAAAACCGATGGTGTGTGGGCGCCATTGGTTATTTAACCACTTAAGGACCGCCTACTGCACATTTACGTCGGCAGAATGGCACGGCTGGGCACATCAACGTATATATACGTTGATTTTATTACCCAGCCGTGGGTCACGGGCACGCGCCCGCGGCGCGCTCCCGTGACCCGGTCCGAAGCTCCAGGAACGGGACCGCGGGATTCGCGGACCCGATCGCCGCTGCAGTGCGGCGATCCGTCCCTGGAGCTGAAGAACGGGGAGAGCCGTGTGTAAACACGGCTTCCCCGTGCTTCACTGTGGCCGCAGCATCAATCGCGTCATCCCTGTAATAAGGGGACGCGATCGATGACGTCACACCTACAGTCACACCCCCCTACAGTTGTAAACACACAGGGAACACTCAATGTCACAGCGCCCCCTGTGGTTAACTCCCAAACTGCAACTGTCATTTCCACAGTAAACAATGCAATTAAAATGCATTTTTTGCTGTGAAAATGACAATTGTCCCAAAAATGTGTCAAAATTGTCCGAAGTGTCCGCCATAATGTCGCAGTCACGAAAAAAATCGCTGATCACCGCTATTAGTAGTAAAAAAATAAAAATTAATAAAAATGCAATAAAACTATCCCTTATTTTGTAAACGCTATACATTTTGCGAAAACCAACCGATAAACGCTTATTGCGAAGTTTTTTACCAAAAATATGTAGAAGAATACGTATCGGCCTAAACTGAGGAAAAAATATTTTTGGGGGATATTTATTATAGCAAAAAGTAAAAAATATTGTTTTTTTTTTTCTTAAATTGTCGCTCTATTTTTGTTTATAGCGCAAAAAATAAAAACCGCAGAGGTGATCAAATACCGCCAAATGAAAGCTCTATTTGTGGGGAAAAAAGGACGCCAATTTTGTTTGGAAGCCACGTCGCACGACCGCGCAATTGTCAGTTAAAACGATGCAGTGCCGAATCGCAAAAAGGGGCAAGGTCGTTTACCTGCATTTTGGTCCGGGTCTTAAGTGGTTAACCATCGGTTAAAAAAAAAGCCAACTTGTTTTAAATTTAACCGATGGATTCCTAACCGATAGAACAAAACCAATCGTTAGTAGGCACGACCATCGGCTAAAAATCCATGCATGCTCAGAATCAAGTCGACGCATGCTTGGAAGCATTGAACTTCATTTTTTTCAGCACGTCGTTGTGTTTTACGTTACCGCGTTCTGACACGATCGTTTTTTTTAACCAATGGTGTGTAGGCACGACGGACCATCAGTCAGCTTCATCGGTTAACCAATGAAAACGGTCCATCAGACCGTTCTCATCGGATGGACTGATCGTGTGTACGCGGCATTAGAGTCTGCAAAAGACTTGAGACTGTGGCGGAGGTTCACCTTCCAGCAGGACAACGACCCTCAACATACAGCCAGAGCTACAATGGAATGGTTAAGATCAAAGCATATTCATGTGTTAGAATGGCCCAGTCAAAATCCAGACCTAAATACAATTGAGAATCTGTGACAAGACATGAAAATTGCTGTTCACAAACGCTCTCCATCCAATCTGACAGGGCTTGAGATATTTTTCAAAAAGAAGACTGGGCAGAAATGTCCCTCTCTAGATGTGCACAGCTGGTAGAGACATCCCCAAAAAGACTTGCAGCTGTAATTGGAGAGAAAGGAGGTTCTACAAAGTATTAACTCAGGTGGGAGCACTATACAAATGCACCCCACACTTTTCACATATTTATTTGTAAAAAAAATTGAAAACCATTTATTATTTTCCTTCCACTTCACAATTATGTGCCACTTTGTGTTGGTCTATCTCAAAAAATCCCAATAAAATCCATTTTCGTTATTGGTTGTAACATGACAAAATGTAGAAAATTTCAAGGGGTATGAATACTTTTTCAAGGCACTGTATCTAAACACAAGAACAATAATGTAATATATTCCAGCTTACCAATTCTTATTTGTGATGGCTGCATTAGTTTACTGTTTCTTTACTTTCACCTGGGAGCCAGCCAGTAACACTCTTCTTACTAATACTCTTCCTGCCCTAGAGTTACAGCACTGTACTGTATCTGTAAAGGGAAATTTGAATACCTCTAAATGAGTGGGATTTTCTAGGCAACAATAATAGGGGGTGACAACTAGGTCATAAAGAATACTAATTTATTACAAGAATAATTACATAAACTGAATATTACACATGAACAATATCAAAAAACGTAATTAAAACCATGTTTGTGGAGAAATGCTGTAGGTCATCCCATGTCCCAGGACAAGGCTAAGGGCGGGGACGGTTTTTCCAACGCGTTTCAAAATGATCTTCATCAGGGTAGGTTGTACAGTTATTTTCTCTATAACAACAAAACACAAAAAATAAATATAAAAAGCAAACACACAAAACAGAATAAAGGGTTACATGATTATACATATAAGTACAATGTGGATGCATGCATGGGGCATATGGGACAACAATAGATAAAGGAGTTCCAAAAGGACCTCAAGAAAGAGGGGGAGAGAGAGAAAGGGGGAAAGAACCTTAAAATGAACTCACCCTTTCTAACACATCACTCCTTAATTTCCCCAAGAAAGACATGTATATCCCACAACAGCCGCAGTGGCAGAGTCGGATGGCACCCCAAATGTCCAAAGGGGCTGTCTCCTAGCTCCAGAGACCTCCACACCATGGGGGGTGGAAAAATGTATGAGTAGATTCAACTCGCTGATCTGTATCTGTAAAGGAGCAGTGTTGCCACCCTAGGACAGGAAGTGTGTTAGGACCAAAGAACACCTCCCCCTTCCTGCCTAGAACCCTGCCCCCTGTGCACCTCCTGCACCACACATCACAGATCAGGGTACAGCGGCCCTTTATCATGTAATCAGCTGTGTCCAATCACAGTTCATCACATGTGAACAGACTTGTCGATTGTCTGCAGTCTTTTCCAGTACCCGGTGTCTGCGGGAAGAAAAGAGAACCATTAACCGGCAAGCATGTCAGCACATTGTTTACACTGATAATCAGTGCAGCCCTATCAGTGCCCATCAGTGCTGCCTATCACTGCCTCCTCAAAAGTGCCGCCTATCAGTGCCCATCAGTGCAGCCTATCAGTTTCTATCAGTGCTGCCTATCAATGCCTCCTCATCAGTGTCGCATATCAGCGCCTTCTCATCAGTGCAGCCTCATCAGCACAAATCAGTAAATAAGAAAAATTACTTATTTGCAAAATTTTAACAATTTTATATGGGTACAGTGGTGCAAGACCGCACAATTGTCATTCAAAGTGCGAATGAAAGCTAAAAATTGGCCTGGGCAGGATAGTTAAAGGACATGAGAACAAAATTGCAATATGTTGTAGTTTTCAGTCCTTAGATGTGCTGGGGGCATGTTTTTTTTTTTTCAAGCAACAAACTTTTTCATCAAATACAGAAAATATGATAATAATGAACTTACCAGAAATGTTATGTCCTTGGAACCTCCTGTAAGCTGCACTGAAAAATGTCTTCCTTCCTAGTTGTATTATGTTATCTACCAAATGCCCTGCCTTGTGTAATGGAGATGAAAATATACGAACATGTCCATAGTCCATATCAGGAGAGCAGCCTAAGGTGTCAACCTCAACACTAGTAATATATTACATTTTGGTTTTGGGTTTAAATAGACGGTAATGATAACATCAGGGTGGATTTGATTTAAATTATTTGTAAAAAACTTGTTTTAAATCAACTCAATTTAAATCATACTTTTTAAAGGACAACTATCATCTCTGTCCCGCAGTAGCTCCTCCTCTGACCCGCTGTTGACTCACCGACAGTCCTATTCACTTTAATGGGACGGCTGGTGATGCGGCAGTGACACACACTGGTGTAGCGGGGGGGGGGGGGCAGGGGGGGCCGTCGCACCGGGTGAAAAATGGGGGGGGGGCGAAACCATCTCCTACACCTGCGAAATAATTCCATCCGGCTCCGCGGAGCGCTCCGGAGCCTCGGCCTAGGAAAGTCCCCGGCTTCGGCCTAGCTCCGGAGCGGCGGCCATCTTGGTACACCCGGCGGCGGCCCTCCTCTCTGTTCACACCCACAGAGGAGGAGGAGCCAGCGCGCGAGGGAAACACACACCGCTGTCTAAGGTATGAGGTCTGCACTACTGACTGTGGGGTTACTGTCTGAGGTCTGCACTACTGGGGGTTACTGTCTGAGGTCTGCATTACTGGGGGTTACTGTCTGAGGTCTGCACTATTATGGGGGTTTCTGTCTGAGGTCTGCACTACTGGGGGTTACTGTCTGAGGTCTGCACTACTGGGGGGGTTATTGTCTGAGGTCTGCACTATTATGGGGGTTACTGTCTGAGGTCTGCACTACTGGGGGTTACTGTCTGAGGTCTGCACTATTATGGGGGTTACTGTCTGAGGTCTGCACTATTATGGGGGTTACTGTCTGAGGTCTGCACTATTATGGGGGTTACTGTCTGAGGTCTGCACTACTGGGGGGGTTACTGTCTGAGGTCTGCACTACTGGGGGTTACTGTCTGAGGTCTGCACTACTGGGGGTTACTGTCTGAGGTCTGCACTACTGGGGGTTACTGTCTGAGGTCTGCACTACTGGGGGTTACTGTCTGAGGTCTGCACTACTGGGGGTTACTGTCTGAGGTCTGCACTACTGTGGGGGTTACTGTCTGAGGTCTGCACTACTGTGGGGGTTACTGTCTGAGGTCTGCACTACTGTGGGGGGTTACTGTCTGAGGTCTGCACTACTGTGGGGGTTACTGTCTGAGGTCTACACTACTGTGGGGGTTACTGTCTGAGGTCTGCACTACTGGGTGTTACTGTCTGAGGTCTGCACTACTGTGGGGGTTACTGTCTGAGGTATGTTAAATAGGGGGTCTGTGATTGTGGGGGGTCCATCTGTGATTGGGGGGATCCATCTGTGATTGGGGGGGGATCAGTCTGTGATGGGAGGTCTGTTATTTAGGGGGTCAGTCTGTGATGGGGGATCTGTGATTGTGGGGGGGTTCAGTCTATGATGGGGGATCTGTGATTGTGGGGGGGTTCAGTCTATGATGGGGGATCTGTGGTTGTGGGGGGTTCAGTCTGTTAATCTCTTACAGTAAGGGGTTAAATGATTAATCCTGCAATAATTTACCCCTTACATGCTGAAAGCCCTGAAGGCTGGCTGCATTACATTGGATTAATCATTTAACCTCCTACATGCTGAAAGCCCTGAGAGGGATACATTACAGATCCTTATAACCAGAGTGGATGATTATACAAAAATTCTGCCCCGGGCGGCCATAACTCTGGTTACGCCACTGGTGACAGGATTCCCGCTAACAGGAGCTGCCATGATGGATGTGAAATGACAGGTGCTCTGCAAATGTAAGGACTTATTCTTGCTGGTAGTTGGACCCAGGGCCGGTGCAAGGATTTTTGCCAACTCAGGCGAAGGTGCATTTTGACGCCCCCCCCCCCCCCCCCCCCCCAGCACGCACACATATCACCGCAAAAACTTCAGTAAAGTGCCGCCAGTGCCGTCAGTAAAGAGCCTGGCTTTGGGGTTCCCCTAATTGCAAGTCTCCTCTCTGTCTTGTCCTCCACAGAAACATCACCTCATTTTACATTACACAGCACTGCACCTCTGGACCAAATTTGCCTTTTTTTACAGCACCACACCTCTGAGCCCCTTTACATTACACAGTACCGCACCTCTGGACCAAATTTGCCTTTTTACAGCACCACACCTCTGGGCCCCTTTACATTACACAGCACCGCACCTCTGGGCCCCTTTACATTACACAGCACTGCATCTCTGGACCCCTTTTACATTACATAGCACCGCACCTCTGGGCCCCTTTACATTACACAGCACCGCACCTCTGGGCCCCTTTACATTACACAGCACTGCATCTCTGGACCCCTTTTACATTACATAGCACCGCACCTCTGGGCCCCTTTACATTACACAGCACCACACCTCTGGGCCCCTTTACATTACACAGCACCGCACCTCTGGACCCCTTTTACATTACACAGCACCGCACCTCTGGGCCCCTTTACATTACACAGCACCACACCTCTGGGCCCCTTTACATTATACATAACTGCACCTCTGGGCCCCTTTACATTACACAGCACCACACCTCTGGGCCCCTTTACATTATACATCACTGCACCTCTGGGCCGCTTTACATTACACAGCACCACACCTCTGGGCCCCTTTACATTACACAGCACCGCACCTCTGGACCCCTTTTACATTACACAGCACCGCACCTCTGGGCCCCTTTACATTACACAGCACCCTGCACCTCTGGGCCCCTTTACATTACACAGCACCCTGCACCTCTGGACCCCTTTTACATTACACAGCAACACTCTGCACCCCTAGACCCCTTTAGATTTACACAGACACCCCCCCCCCAGCTCTGTCCCTTTCTACATTAATCATGCAGATGGAGAGACAGTGAGCAGCACTGAACAGAGGGCAATCACCTGCTGGTTTACTTACGTTAGCTTCAGCAGCTGAAAGCTCTCTACTCAGCGCTGCTCATTGTCTCTCTCTCTCCCCTGCTTACCCTGCTGCTGGATGCTTCAGATGCAGTAGAAAACCAAATTTGGCGCCGCTGTGCTGTAAACACAGCATCATTTCCCATACGGCCAATCACCACAGAGGCACAGCGCCTCCCACTCCGCCGCCCGCCAATCACGCACAAACGAGCCTAGAAAAAAAAATCATTTCCCCGCCGGGCTCATTTGTGCGCGATTGGCGGGCGGCGGAGTGGGAGGCTATGTGCCTCTGTGGTGATTGGCCTTATAGGAAATGATGCTGTGTTTACAGCAGAGCGGCGCAAAGTAGAGAGGCCAGGAGACAGACCACCAGGAGCCCTAGTGAAGTGCTGTGCCGCCGCGGCGCCGCCGGGGCTACAGTGCAGGAGGCGGTGAAGGACGGGTTTTAATTTTTCCCGAGCAGGGAGTTTTTTTTTAGCCCCCCCAGGGCCGGCGCTGGTACCGTAAAGCAAGTGCCCATGTTGCCTCGCGCTAGCGCCGGCCCTGGTTGGACCCTTTATTATTTGCAAACAAAATGAAAGTTTCCTATTTAGAATAATAAGCTGTCAGGTTAGTAAAACAGCGATATCAGAACCGATTCAATCATACAGTTGGGGGCCCCTGCACTTTCCCCAAAGCAGCTGGTCCTTTAGCCCACACTGCCCGAAATTGGGGGCCCCCATGATGGCACTGAGAGTGATAGATACACAGGGGAGGCAGTCTGCCTCCTACCTAATTGATGTCTGTTTACCTGCACTGTCATCAGTGTTGGGGCCCCAGAGCATTACTTTGCCCAGAGGCCCATGATGCTATTAAGACGGCCCTATAGCAGCGCAGCCATTGGCTCCCGCTGCTGTCAATCAAATCCAAAGACACAATGACAGTGGGCGGGGCCAAGTCATACATTCGGCGGCTATGGACGCCGAGTTTATGACACAGGAGCACGCCCACAAGGTAACCCCCTCGGGAGAGAGCTTCCCAGAGGGGGTTAGCTATTTCCGGGAGGAACCGCGAGAGTCGCCGTGGGAACATCAGAAGAGGACAATTGGGGCCACTCTGTGCAAAACGAACTGCACAGTGGAGGTAAGTTTATTATTTAAAAAAAAAAACCTTTACAACCATTTTAATGTATCTTAAATAGAAAACTATCTTTAGATTTGTATTCCAAAAGCATTTTATTAAAATAAATGTGATTTAAAACGATTTAAATAAAAAAAAAAAACTTGGTTAAAAAAAAAATAATAATTTGTATCCACCCTGGTTTACATACACGCCTATAAGTGAAAATGTATTTTACCACTAAGAGAAATAATAGATGTAGCCCTGGCCGGACTTTTAGCCCAATCTTCTGACACCAGGAAGTGTCCTCAGTACAGAAGAAGCTGGGGACCAGAACAGGACTGGGATTGGCTGCCTTCCTAAGACTGGACTTTGGATCTGTCCACTGGTTCAAGTATGAGAAGGAGAGCTTACTAAAAACAAAAGTTGCTTCCAAACTCAGTGCTCAGCCTAGGCAGACTAGGTCACATGGTTGCTATCTACCAATCATTATTACAAAGAATCCCTTGTTTTCAACAGAGCAAGATAAGAGGATTAAAAGGCTAAACAATGTATATAGATAATTACAAACCATACAGAGAATTACAGGGTTTAATACATGAACACACACTGATAAGATTATTTAAACTAAATAAATCTCTTTTAGGCCCCTTTCACACGGATGGATAGAATGGTGCTTTTAGCTGTGGGTTCTCAAGTTATAGGGGCCTTTCACACGGACGGATAGAATGGTGCTTTTAGCTGCGGATTTTACTGCAGCTAGAAGCACACAATGCTTTCCTATGACATCATTCACACACTGCAGATTTTTTCCCCGCGATTTTGTGCGGATAGAAAAAATAGTACTTGATGCGTCCAGCTGCGAAATCCCGCAGCTTGCGGCACATAACCGCAGGTAATCGCAGTGCACTGTGTCAGCTGCGTTTGGTATGAATCTTGAGGGGGAACTCCATGCCAAATTTCAACTAAAAAACCGGCATGGGTTCCCTCTACAGGAGCATACCAGGCCCTTGGGTCTGCTATGGATTTTAAGGAGACACCCCATACGCCGAATAAACGGCGTGGGGGTCCCCCCAAAATCCATACCGGACCCGTATCCGAGCAGCAGCCCGGCTGGTCAGGAAAGGGGTGGGGACGAGCGAGCGCCCCCCCTCCTTAACCGTGCCAGGCCGCATGCCCTCAACATGGGGGGGTAGGTGCTTTGGGGCAGGGGGGTGCCCTGTGGCCCCCCACCCCAAAGCACCCTGTCCCCATGTTGATTAGGACAGGGCCTCTTCCCGACAACCCTGGACGTTGGTTGTCGGGGTCTGCAGGAAGGGAGCTTATCGGAATCTGGGAGCCCCCTTTAATAAGGGGGCCCCCAGATGCCAGCCTCCCACCCTAGGTACCCCTAGCCATTCACCTGGTGGAACAAAAAATGTAAAAAAAACACACGACACAAGGCAAAGTAATTTATTAGTCAGCTCCGGTGCCCCTCCTCTCTTCTTCAGCTCTTTTACGAGAGGGGGGCTTCTTCTTCGATGTCTTCTGGGGGAGGGGATGTGCCGCTCTTCGGCGCCGTCTGGATCTCTTCCGCTGGGAGGGGGGGCCGCTTTTATAAATCTCCTTCTTCTGTCGCCGTCTGCTTCTTCTTCGTCTTCTTCCTCTTCTTCTTCTTCTGTCGCCGCCGCCGTCTGCTGCTGCTTCTTCTTCTTCTCCCGATGTTGACACGTCGCTTCCTCCCGCTGTACTGCCGGGTGCGCGGTTCGCACCGATTTATATAGGCCTCTTATGACGTCACAGTCCCAGCATGCTCCGGGTGGTACCGCAGCTAAAAGCACACAATGCTTTTCTATGGCCCCATTCACATTTAGCTGCAGTTTCGTTACATGAGGTTTGGCGCAGATAGAAAAAAAAAGTTAGTCGCAGTGCACTGTGTCAGGTATGAATCATGAGGGGGAACTCCATGCCAAATTTTTAATATAAAATCGGCATGGGTCCCCCCAAAAGCCATACCAGATCCTTATCTGAGCACGCAGCCTGGCCGGTCAGGAAAGGGAGTGGAGACGAGCGAGCGCCCCCCTACCCCCCTACCCCCCTCCTGCCTGGCAGAATTTTTTTAGTGCATCATTATCACTATAGAACTTTCACAGGTTGGGACTAAAGATGCATTTCTGCGTGTTCGCAAAGCCCACGTACAGAGCCCGCCAGGAAGTCGGCACTGCGCTAATCACAGGCAGTGAGAAATTGTCCCGATGCGTGCCTGCAGAGATCGGGAAATGTCTCACTGCTTGTGATTATCACACTGCAGTGCCGACTTCCTGGCGGGCTCTACACGTGGGCTTTGCGAACACACCGGAGCTCATCCTTAGGCCATTTCACACTGGGGCAGGAGCCGTGGTGGCGGTATAGCGCCGCTAAAAATAGCGGCACTATACCGCCAGAATTTTCGTGGGAATCGGCCGCTACCGGTGCGGTATTGACCCCCGCTAGCGGCCGATAAAAGGTTAATACAGATAATACGGTTACAGTTAATACGGTTAATGCAGAGGCGCATTGCGGGCCGTATTGCCACGGTTTCCCATTGTTTTAAATGGGAAGGAGCGGTGAAGGAGCAGTATACACACCGCTCCTCTCACCGCTCCAAAGATGCTGCTGGCAGGAGATTTTTTTCATTCCCGCCAGCGCATCGCCTCAGTGTGAAAGCCCTCGGGCTTTCACATTGAGTTTGCTGGGCAGGAGTTTTTCAGGCGGTATAGCAGCGCTATTTTTAGCGCTGTACCGCCTGAAAAACCCCTTAGTGTGAAAGGGGTCTAAGTTGGGACCATGGGCGGACTGACCATTGAGTCATTCGGGCACTGCCCAAGGCCCCATGCCATTAGGGGGCCCCCATCAGGGTTGCCAGGCTCAGTAGAACCAGGGACAGTATGTAAAAATCTGCTGATGTCTGAAACCTTCATGCTTTTGATGTGAAAATCCAGAGATTTTAGCTGCCCCACCTCTGCACTGCCTCCTGGCATGGTGGCCATCTGTAAGCCTGGGGGCCCCAAAATCTTCTATTGCCTGGGGGCCCCATGAGTTGTCAATCAGCCCCTGGTTGGGACCCACCTGTCGTTATTCAAGATATTAGAACAGTTGAAGGACAAGATCAATCTAAAGCCCATCAGGATGTTATACAGTAACAGTGCATACCTCCCAACTTTTTGAGATGGGAATGAGGGACACCTATCAGAAAAAGTATGCCGGCATAGAACAAACCCCCCGCCACGCCCTCTTAAAGGAGAATTGTACAAAAAAACAAGATTGGTGCTTTTTTACTACTACTATTCCTTTTTATTGGCTTTTGGAATTTAAAAAAGCAGCCATTTAGAAATCAGAGGAAAGGTTTAGCACTGGGAAAACACTTTTTGATAGATTAAAAGTGCATTTTATATAAGGAATGAGGGACAGAGGGACATTGCTCCACATCAGGGACAGTCCCTCACAGTAACCAGAGTATGAAAACAAGAATTTACCCCCTTCCTGACCGGCCATTTTATGCGATATGGCACTGCGTTGCTTTAACTGACAATTGTGCGATCATGCAATGTTGTACCCAAACAAAATTTACATCCTTATTGACGTCCATTGGTTCCCTCGCAGTGCCGTGGGCGGTTGCTGTCCCTGCTTAAAGGCCCGACGCACAGCTATGACGGCTTGCGGGAACGTGATGAACTGCCACAGTATAATGACGACGGCTGGTCGGCAAGCGGTTAAGCTGCTTCTCCTTCCATTAAAAAATAGACACTTGACGAAGTGTACCCATTTACATTTTTGTGGTGCATTAATGCGCATTATGTTGCATGTACTTTGCATTGTGTTACGGTAGCATATTGAAATGCATGGACTGCCAGCGCACCCTAAAGTGGTGACATGACCTATTGTTTCAGAATCATGCACCATAGCTGGACCCTTGGCTGACAGTACTAGCACACAGGGTAGCCAAAAAGAACAGGCCCCTAGATCTTTGGTCTGTACTCACAGGAGTCGCAAACAGATCCTTTCAGGCATGGCCCCCCTTCAGTCTCATGCCGTGTACACACGATTTTTGACGGAATTCCGCTCAAGCTTGGTGACGTACAACACTACGACGAGCTGAGAAAATTAACTTCAATGCTTCCGAGCATGCATCGAATTGTTTCCGAGTATGCGTTGGAATTTTGCACTTCCGAATTGCTACTGGCGATCGGAATTTCTGTCTGAAAAAAATGACAAAACCAGCTCTTAAATTTTTGTTGGCGGAAAATCCGGCAGGAAAAGTCAGATAGAGCCGATGGAGCCTGCACACAGCCGGAATTTTCAACCAAAAGCTCACATCAGACTATTCTTGTCGATTCATGTTGCTGGCTTAAGTGATTTTCTAAACAGAAGTGTGATTTTTAAACACAAGTGGGAAGAGTTAAATACCAGGAGTTGAAAACAGAAGTTAAGACAGGAGTCTTCTAAACTGTAAGTAACATCTTAAACTTCCTACAAGTAATTATATTGTAACTGGGAAATGTGTGCTAGCAGGGTTGAAGGTTTTGCTCAGTGCACAATGTGTCACATGTATACAAAATTGGTGCAACAGCTCCAGGATGGATACCGCTGTGACAGATGTGAGCAGGTTGCCCTTCTGGAAGCTCGCATTAGAGATCTGGAGGAGCAAGTTGCAACACTGGGCAGAAAGGACAACCTTGAAAGGGGTCCTCTGCTCGCTGAGCAGGTGGTCAGTAGGGTTAATGTGGAGGGTGGAGGGGCAAGTCAGGATTATCAGATAGGAAGATGGGTTAATGTAGTTAGAGGGAGTGGAAGGGGCTTGCAGACAAGGAAGGCCAATCCTGTGTTTGTGCATCAAAACAAATTTGCCAAGTTGGGTGAAGATGTGGAGGTGGCTAACACAGAGGTGGCAGCCCTAGATGTTACTGCTACCCCTAGCAGCCGGGAGAGCAACCCATCTAGTAGAAGTGGTGAGGGGAGTGCAGGTAGGCCTAGACAGTTGGTGGTAATAGGGGATTCTATAATCAGAAGGACTGATAGAATAATTTGTCGCCAGGATCGCCTCAACCGAATGGTTTGCTGTCTCCCTGGTGCCAGGGTTCGGCATGTGGTGGACCGGGTGGATAAATTACTGGGAGGGGCTGGGCATGACCCAGCTGTCTTGGTCCATGTTGGAACCAATGACAGTATACATGGAAGGTGGAGGCTCCTTAAGAATCAATTTAAAGAACTAGGCTGCAAGATGAAGGGAAGGACCTCCAAGGTGATATTCTCTGAAATATTGCCTGTGCCATGCGCAACACAGGAAAGGCAGGGGGAGATTAGAGAGCTGAATGCATGGCTAAAGACCTGGTGTAGGAAGGAGGGATTTGGGTTTCTAGAGCACTGGGATGACTTTTCATTGGGGTGCAACCTATATGCTAAAGATGGTTTGCACTTGAATGGAAGGGGGTCTGCTGTGCTGGGGGAGAGGTTTAGGGGAATGCTGGAGGAGTATTTAAACTAGACTTGAGGGGGGAGGGTGAACGTGAATTACATCGGGCACACAGGTCAGTTAGGGGTCAGACATTAATGGAGAGTGGAATGGGGATAGATGGAGGTGGGGTTATGGCAGGTGACAAGAAAGTTCCCATGTTGCAAACAGCCATTGGAAATTATAGTGCCATTTGCACTACTAAAAATTATATGAATCATATGAAAAACGCCAGCGAAAAATGTAACAATACATTTAAGTGTTTGTTCACCAATGCCAGAAGCCTTCCAAGCAAAACAGGTGAGTTGGAAGCTCTGGTGCATGAGGAGAGCTATGATGTAATCGGTATTGCTGAAACTTGGCTTCAATCCTCACATGACTGGGCTATTAATATTCCTGGCTATGCTCTCTTTCGGAAAGACAGGGTAAAAAGGAAAGGTGGAGGGGTCTGTCTCTATGTGAGAAGTGACCTCAAAGCAAGCGTGAAAGAGGACCTGGTTGATGGAGAGTGTGATGAAGTTGAAGCATTATGGGTGGAACTGCATACAGATGTGCGTAGTTCAAAGCTAATCATTGGAGTTTGTTATAGACCACCCAATGTTAATGAGGAGGTGGAGACTCGGCTCCTTGCACAGATGGAAAGGGCTGCAAGGGCAGGGACGGTGATAATAATGGGGGATTTTAACTACCCAGAAATTGACTGGAATAATGGAATTTCTGGGACAGTTAAAGGACAAAAATTTAAAAACCTATTGCAGGACAATTTTATGGTCCAGTTTATTGAGGCCCCAACTAGGAATGATGCTCTGTTGGACCTGGTAATCTCAAACCATGCAGAGCTCATTACTAATGTTCAGATAAAGGAACACCTGGGTAGCAGTGATCATAACATGATTTCGTTTAATGTAAACTATAAGCAAGAAATACATACAGGAAAGATAAAAACACTTAATTTCAAGAGAGCAAATTTTCAAAGCATGAGGACTGCTCTCCAGGGCTTGGACTGGGAGGGAATATTGGCACCGATGAACACAGAACAGAAATGGGAATTCTTCAAAAAGACTCTTTGGAACCTCACTGCAAAGTATATTCCCATGGGCAATAAGTTTAAAAGGCTAAAGATAAAACCTATGTGGCTCACGGTCAAAGTTAAAAAAGCTATAAACAATAAGAAAATAGCTTTTAAAAAATATAAAAATGAAGGAACACTAGTGTCGTTTAAATGTTACAAAGAATATAATAGAATATGTAAAAAGGAAATCAAGGATGCAAAAATTCAAAATGAACGACAGATTGCAAAAGATAGTAGGACAAACCCCAAAAAATTCTTCAAATATATTAATAGTAAAAAGGTCAAGTCTGAGCATGTAGGCCCTTTACAAAATAATCTAGAGTGGGTGACTGAGGACATAGAGAAGGCAAATTTATTAAATGCTTTCTTCAGCTCTGTGTATACAATGGAGAATGGGGGAGCTCATGTCGATATAGGGGGTGGGAGTGACACAGCCCCAAATCCACAATGGCTCAAAAGTGATATGGTCCAGAAATATTTAGACAGAATAAAGGTGGATAAAGCACCTGGACCAGATGGCATCCACCCACGGATCCTAAAAGAATTGAGCTCTGAAATTTCAAAGCCACTGTATCTAACATTTAGGGACTCATTAATGACAGGAATAGTACCACTGGATTGGCATAAAGCCAATGTGGTGCCCATATTTAAAAAGGGAACAAAGTCTTTACCTAGTAACTATAGACCTGTTAGTTTAACTTCTATAGTTGGGAAGATACTGGAACGTTTAATAAAAGACCACGTGGATGAGTTCTTGCTGGAAACAAACTATTTAAGCAGCAGACAGCATGGATTCATGAAAGACAGAAGTTGTCAGACAAACCTGATTTCTTTTTATGAAGAGGTAAGTAAAACCCTGGACAGAGGCGTAGCAGTGGATGTGGTATACTTGGATTTTGCAAAAGCGTTCGATACAGTTCCCCACACACGGCTCATGTGTAAGGTAAGGTCTACAGGATTAGATATATCAGTTTGTAAATGGATAGAAAACTGTCTGAAAGACAGAATTCAGAGAGTTGTGGTTAATGATTCTTACTCTGAATGGTCCAAGGTTATCAGCGGTGTACCTGTTGGGTCCCTTACTTTTCAATATATTTATAAATGATATTGGGTCTGAGATCAAAAGTAACATTTCTGTTTTTGCAGATGACACCAAGCTATGCAGTGGAATAACGTCCTTGCAGGATGTCTCCAATTTACAAGCCGACCTCAATGCTCTGTCTAATTGAGCGACTATGTGGCAGATGAGGTTTAATGTTGATAAATGTAAAGTTATGCACTTGGGGGCTAAGAATATTCATGCATCATACATGCTAGGGGGAGTACAACTGGGGGGATCTGTAGTGGAGAAGGATCTGGGTGTTTTAGTTGATCATAAGCTCAATAATGGCATGCAATGCCAAGCTGCGGTTTCCAAAGCGAGCAAAGTCCTTTCTTGTATTAAGAGAGGTATGGACTCCAGAGATAGAGATATCATTTTGCCCCTGTACAAATCATTAGTAAGACCTCATCTGGAATATGCAGTCCAGTTTTGGGCACCAGTTCTCAAAAAGGATATCGGAGAACTGGAGAAAGTGCAGAGAAGGGCAACCAAACTGATAAGAGGCATGGAGGAGCTCAGCTATGAGGAAAGATTAGAGGAACTGAATTTATTCACTCTTGAGAAGAGGAGAATAAGGGGGGATATGATCAACATGTACAAATACATAAGAGGTCCATATAGTGAACTTGGTGTTGAGTTATTCAGTTATTCACTTTAAGGTCAACACTGAGGACAAGGGGGCACTCTTTACGTCTGGAGGAAAAGAGATTTCACCTCCAAATACGGAAAGGTTTCTTCACAGTAAGAGCTGTGAAAATGTGGAACAGACTCCCTCCAGAGGTGGTTCTGGCCAGCTCAGTAGATTGCTTTAAGAGAGGCCTGGATTCTTTCCTAAATGCACATAATATAACTGAGTACTAAGTTTTGTAGGTAAAGTTGATCTGGGGTAAATCCGATTGCAAATTGGATCATCGCTCTGCTGGGGTTTTTTGCCTTCCTCTGGATCAACTGTGGGTATGGAGTTGGGTGTATGGGAGGATGTACTGTGTTTTACTTTGTTTTATTTTATTTATTTTTTTATGGTTGAACTGGATGGACTTGTGTCTTTTTTCAACCTGACTAACTATGTAACTATGTAACTATGTAACTATGTGTATGGGGCATCAGGCTTTTCAGAAGCACCAGAGTCACTTCTCTACTTTAGCTTCAGGCCCTCAGGTTGCCCACCTGAGGCCACATAGCAGCAAGTGCCAGAGGTTGCAAGCCTCTATCTGGGAATGGCCCAGAGCTCACATGTTCTCTCAATATATAGACCAATCCCAACATACCGAGTTGCACTTCCCCTGTTTGAGAATGGCTGACAATGCTATAGTACATAGTCATGCTGCCAATTTACCTAACTCCCACCCATGTTCCAGAAAGCTCTACTAGCTTCTAGAACACAGGAGCAGCCCTAACTAATGAATTGCAGCCTCCTGTTAAGCAGACATGATTAAAGGGGTTGTAAAGGTTCATGTTTTTTTTACCTTAATGCATTCTATTCATTAAGGTGAAAAAACATCTGACGATTACTGGCCCCCCAGCCCCCCCGTTTTACTTACCTGAGCCCTGGAAAGTCTCACGTCGCGAACATGCTCGATCATTGCCCGGGGTTCTCGGCACTTCATTGGATAGATTGATAGCAGCACAGTCCCTGGCTGCGGGCACCGGGGGGGGGGGGGGGGGAGTCATACACTGGGCGACTATGGATAGAGACTTTCCCAGAGGGGGTTAGCTATTGCGGGGAGGAGCCGAGAGAATCGCCGAGGGACCCCAGAAGACGGAGTTCAGGGCCACTCTGTGCAAAATGAGCTGCACAGTGGAGGTAAGTATAACATGTTTGTTATTTTTAAATAATAAAATTTGAACGTTTAGTATCACTTTAAGATAGATTTGCCTCTAGCCCCACTGTTAGGCGGAGGGGCAAACTACACTAATCTCTTTACATCTAGCACCTATACTAGGAGGGTGCTACATCTACAACTCATGATATATTAATATGATGGTCAATGGGAAGAATGCTCCTTACACTTGTGATCATTAGGAAGAATTACCCCCTTACAGATAGATAAAAAGATCAATGGTGTCAGTGGGAAGTTATCTGAGAGGCAGAAGTTGCTCATTGCTCAAGGAACCCCGAGCAACCTCTGGAGTCACCCAAGGGTTTCATAGAACTTTGATTGAGGAACCCGGATATAGACATTTATGATAACTCTCAGTGAACGAATTGCTCACCTCCCATCATCTGAATCAGTCTTCCACATCATCCTCCTGGCTGCAGGGTTCACTGATTGTTCAGTCTCTGGGATTACTCTAATCCAAACATTGTACTCAATAGCAAGAATTTATTTAATAGTTTTCATAGTTGTTTCATAGTTTTCAGTGCTGCAGGGGCAGTGATAGAGACAGTTCCCAGGGATAGAAGAAAAGACATATGTCCATTGGGGTCAATCTTTAGGGCTCATTTCCACTGGCGTTTTTACAGCCACTTTTCTGAAAGTTTTTTGCAGCTTAAAAACGCCTGTCCATGTTAGTCTATGGCCTCATGCCCACCATTTTGAGCTGTAGATGGCTGAGACGTTTTTAAGCTGCAAAAAAAAACGCAGGACCAGTGCGTTCTGAAGCTCCAGCAATAGAGCTGTAAAAAAAAGCCAGACATTAAAAAATGTTCAAAAGCGCGCAAAAACGTGCAAAAACCCCCCAAAAATTTTTTTTTCTAAAATAAACATGGACAGGCGTTTTTAAGCTGTAAAAAACGCTCAGCAAAGTGGCTGTAAAAACGCCAATGGAAATGAAGCCTTAAAGTTAATAACCCTTGCATCCACACAAAGGCCAAATTGCTGTGGTCCAGTTTGTTTTGGCAGAGGATAAAAATTATTTTTGCCCTCTGATAGATAATTCCTAGACATACTGAAATATTTTGTTTCGAAATTTTGTATTCGTCAGAAAATTATAGGCGGCGGGAGGGGACATGCCCCCTCCCACCGCCATCCGGTGCTTCTCCAGGCTCTTCCGTGCCGATGGTTATGTCTATGACCGTCGGAGGCCTGGCGCGACGTTATGACGACACGCCTGGGTACCCGGAAGTAAACAAATCCGCAATCGCGGCTGAAAGCATGAGAACACTGAATTTTTTTCCCGATCTCATGCTTTCTAGCCTGGAGGAGAGATGCGGGGTCTTATTGACCCTGCATCTCTCCATAAAGGGGACCTGTCACACACTATCCCTATTACAAGGGATGTTTACATTCCTTGTAAAGCCTCGTACACACGATCGGATAGCTGATGAAATCTAATCTGATGCATTTTTTCGTCGGATATCCGATGAAGCTGACTTTCATCAGTCTTGCCTACACACCATCAGGCAAAAATCCGACCGTGCCAAAACGCTGTGACGTAAAAGACTACGACTTGCTGAGAAAAATAATGTTTAATACTTCCAAGCATGAGTCGTCTTGATTCTGAGCATGCGTGGATTTTTGACCGATGGACTTGCACACAGACGATCGTTTTTTTCTATCTTTTTTTATCCATAGGGAAAATTTAAAACTTGTTCTATTTTTTTTCACTGATGGAAAACAAACCGATGGGGCCCACACACGATCAGTTTGTCCGATGAAAACAGTCCAACGGTCTGTTTTCATCGGACAAACCTATTGTGTGTACAGGGCTTTATAGTAATAAACGTGATCATTTTTTTTTTTTAAAAGTGTAAAAATAATAAAATTAAGTAAAATAAAAAATAAAATATAAAAAAATAAAATGTGAAACGCCCCTGTCCCCAGTAGCTCGCGTTCAGAAGCGAACACACACGTAAGTCCAAACCCACATATGTAAACGCCATTCAAACCACACATGTGAGGTATCGCCGTGCGTGTTACAGCGAGAGCAATAATTCTAGCACTAGACCACCTCTGTAACTCTAAACTGGCAACCTGTAAAAAAAATTAAGCGTCGCCTATGGAGATTTTTAATCACCGAAGTTTGGCGATATTCCATGAGTGTGCGTAGTTTTAAAGCGTGACAAGTTAGGTATTTATTTACTTGGCGTAACATCATCTTTCACATTATACAAAAAAATTGGGATAGCTTTACTGTTTTGTTATTTTTTAATTCATGAAACCATTTTTTTCCCAAAAAAAGGCGTTTGAAAAATTATTGCGCAAATACTGTGTGAGATAAAAAGTTGCAATGACCTCCACTTTATGTTTGCTAAAAAAATATATATAATGTTTGGGGGTTCTGAGTAAATTTCTAGTAAAAAAAATAAATAGATTTTTACTTGAAGGAGAGAAGTGCCAGAATAGGCGCGGTATGGAAGTGGTTAAAATCTGAACTGCAGGAATGATCCTTTTTGGCCCAGTTTGGCTCGATGTACATATCAATTACTGATATCCAAAGGGTAGCTGGGGATCTTTCCCTCTGCACAGTGAATGCAGAGGATTGCTCATTTAGATCATGGCATCAGCTACTCCTCCTTTCTTCCTTTCCTAATCAGAGAATGTCTTATATTCATAAAGTCATGGGTACTTACATGACCAGTGTAGTTTTGCTAAAAATATGGGGGCAGATTCACAAAACAATTACGCCTGTCTAACTGGGGTTAGACAGGAGTAATTTCAAATTTTGCGCGGCGTATCACTAGTTTGAATCCTCAAACCATGATACGCCGGCTTCGGGCTTCGATCCGAGAGGCTTACGTCTTCGTAAGCCTTCGGATCTACGCTGCCATCTATTTGCGGCCGCTGGGAGGAGTTCGCGTCGTTTTGGTGCGTCGGGATATGCAAATGTGTTTTTACGGGGATTCACGAACATACGAGCGGGCGTCGCAATCGTTTTCGTCTATTTTTTTATACGTAATGTTAGAGCAGCTTTTTGCTGCTCTAACTTTACGTAGCCCATGTTAAGTATGGCCGTCGTTCCCGCTTCGAATTTATTTAAAATTTTATTTTGTTTACGTAACTCGTCGGGACGTGGATCGCCCGTAAAGTACGCTACATAAACAACGAATGACGCCACGACGTGATTTCGCGCAATGCACGGCGGGAAATTTGCGAACGGAGCATGCGCAGATCGATCGCCGCGGGAACGCGCCTAATTTAAATGTTTCACGCCCCCTACTCGCGCAGATGGATTGCGACGGGAGAAATACACTACGCCGCCGTCGTTTACCGTAGAAAATCTACCTGAATTCCACGTAGAGCAAGGTAAAAAACGGCGGCGTAGTGTATTTCTGATACGCTACGATAATCCATTTCTCTGTGAATCTGCCCCATAGTTTTTTCCAACTTCATCATTAAAACGACGTTGCCTACACACGATCGTTAAAAAAAATGCTCTAGCAAAGCGTGGTGACGTACAACATGTACGACGGCACTATAAAGGGGAAGTTCCATGCGGATGGCGCCACCCTTGGGGCTGCTTTAGCTGATTCCTTGTTAGTAAAAGACAATTCACGCTTTTCTGTCTGTTACAGCGTGATGAATGTGCTTACTCCATTATGAACGGTAGTTTCACCAGAACGAGCGCTCCCATCTCATAACTTGCTTCTAAACATGCGCGGGTTTTTCACGTCGTTTAAGCCCACACACGATCATTTTTTAGAACCCGAAAAACGACATAGTTTAAAACGTTGTTAAAAAATGCAGCATGTTCGAATTTTTTTTTTGTTGTTGTTTTTTAGCACCCGAAAAATGATGTGAAGCCCACAAACGATCGTTTTAAATAACATTTTTTTTAAACATCGTTTTTTACATGCCAAAAAATGATCGTGTGTACGCGGCAAAAGAGTTCATCAATAAAGACATCTATAGGGATTTTAATTATATACTTTTTCAGTGGTTGTATGCTATTTATCATGAAAGCACAACTCTTTATCATCAAAGCACAACTCCTTTTTTTTTTATGATACTAATATATTTTATTTTGGGTCAGCAGCTGGATTTTTGGAGAGCTTTTGGTAAAGAATTGTGGATTTTTTTTTTACCACTGACTTACGAAATTAGCACAGCACATAGTTTTATGATAATGATTAACTCCTTTTGCGTGATAGAAAATATTTGGAACGAGAGCGCGATGTGGTTTATGAGTTACATAAACATCTACTTGGAGTGGAATGTCAATATTAGAGAAGTAGGATAAAGCTATACTACATTTCAGTGCTCTAGGACACACATTATTGAAGAAGGACCCCGTCTCCTATTAAGGGTTGCGCTAACGATATATCTTTAGATTTCTCTTGATCCATAAGCTGATCAAGATAAAATCAATAGATTCCTCAATCCAGCTACACACAGTGTGAATGGAGCAACCTGCACTGCCAGCTATTGTATTTAGACAGCCACAGCACCCAAGGCTGCCTGAATACTTGAACTGTTTAGCAGATAATGTTTCAATTGGCTCAGTTGATCGTTAAAATGATATTAAAGCGTATTTAATCTTTTTAATAAAATGTAGCACCCTCTATAAGTTAGTGTAGACAAACCATACTCTAATGCCTCGTACATACGATCAGGTTTTCTGACGCGAAAACTGCGAGGAGAGCTTTTTGCCAGGAATCCCTCTCAGTTTTTCCGACAGGAAAACTGCCAAACCCGCTGGCAAAAAAAAGAGAACCAGCTCTCTTTTTTCCCGTCGGGATCCCCGACTGACTTCTTCCCATTGGAAATGCCCATCGTGGGTATGGGGGAATTGACTCACGCTTAAGCTAGTGAGTTTTAATTGGGTCAGGGTTTATTGGAGTTCAGGGCTAGGGGACTCATCCCGGCAACCCTTTGGTACCTCCCCTGGTCTGGAAAAGTTGGAGAATCTTCTAGAATTAGAGGGTGGGGATTAGGAAGAGCTACAATGCATATATATGAGGCCTCAGTCAATCCCCAGTGGTGGGCTGGCAGGGGGCTGAGACAACCTCATAAATAGTCATGGGTCTTGCCAGCAGGGGCAGTCGGGTGGAAGATGGATATGGATTGTTGCGGAGGTTGTCGGTGGCCCTGAGGAATGCCCCCTAGTCTTGGCAGGAGGGGGGGTTTCCTGCCTTGTGCTGGGGCTTGGGTGCTGGAAGAATCCTGCTAAAACACAAAGGAAGAGGTCTTTCTGGAGGCACGGAAGCAATAGAGGACAGAGTGAGTAGCTTAACACTGATGTGGACTAACAAGGTGGAAGGCTGCCACATGCTAGTTTGCTAGCTAGTCTCCCTTGAAGACAGTGGTGTGCTTAAGCTGCAGCCAGGAGGGCTGGCAGGGCCTGGAGAGTTGGTGCAGGGACCAGCAGGGGCGGACTGACCATTGAGGAACTGGGGCACTGCCCGAGGGCCCCATGCCACTAGGGGGTCCCATCAGGGTTGCCAGGCTCATTAAAACCAGGGACAGTATGTAAAAATCTGTGTTTTTTTTACATCTGTCCCTGATATGTCCAAAACCTACATGCTTTTGATGTGAAAATCGTAAGATTTTAGCTGCCCCGCCTCTGTACTGCCACCTGGCTTGGTGGCCATCTGTAAGCCTGGGTGTAAGCGGGGAAAGGGTTTTTTTGCGTTTCACAGAGGAAGCCAAGTAAGTTCTTTGAACAAGGTAACGTTTATTACCGAAGGCGGTAGTAACAACAGTCTTTATAATCAAACAGCAAACGGTTCTTCTCCAGGCACGGAGGCACACATATGCAACACAGCAGCTATTGTTCTAAGCGATGTGGCTTTCTGGGTAACACAGGCACTCCTCACTCAATGGTACGCTATATACCCCGGCACCCAATGCAGATTGGAAGAGGCTGGAAACACGTTACCCGTAGCAGCTGGGAGTCTTTCATCCGACCCAGGTTACCACTGCGCGACTCCGTAGGAGCCCTGAACTATCCCTGCAGGCCGGAACACTCTCCCTGACTTCTTCTACCTCTCCCTCACAAGTAGGGTCTCTCTCCCTCTCTACATCCACACGTGTTCTCTCCAAAAACGAGCCTGAGCTTTTTATATAAGGAAACCACCCAAAAATGGCCTCCCAAATCTTTCGAGATCTAGTGCGGCCTATCAGGACTAGTGTTGCTCACGAATATTCGCATTGCGAATATTCGCTACGAATATTGCATATTCGAGTATTCGCGAATATCGCGGCGAATATTCGCTATTTCGAATATTCGAATGTTTTAAAATTTTTTTTAGAACAGATCACATCCTAGAGATCCCCATCGACGTCTAAAAGCATTGCTGGTATGATTAGAGACCTTGGGCCGAGTAGCTGCAGCGCTCATTTTATATTCCTGAAAAATCGCAATGCGATTATTCGGCAAATAGCGATATCGCGCGATTATTTTATATTGTAATATATCACGAATATTCTGAGCCAATCAGAGTACTCCATTCCGCATTTCTCAAAATTTCTAAATTATTTTGTATTGTAATATATCACGAATATTCTGAGCCAATCAGAGTACTCCATTCCGCATTTCTCGAAATTTCGAAATTATTTTGTATTGTAATATATCACGAATATTCTCAGCCAATCAGAGTGCTCCATTCCGCATTTCTCGAATATTCGCAATTATTGTGTATTGTAATATATCACGAATATTCTGAGCCAATCAGAGTGCTCCTTCCGCATTTCTCGAATATTCGCAATTATTGTGTATTGTAATATATCACGAATATTCTGAGCCAATCAGAGTGCTCCTTCCGCATTTGCCGAATATTCGCAATTATTGTGTATTGTAATATATCACGAATATTCTGAGCCAATCAGAGTGCTCCTTCCGCATTTGCCGAATATTCGCAATTATTGTGTATTGTAATATATCACGAATATTCTGAGCCAATCAGAGTGCTCCATTCCGCATTTCTCGAATATTCGCAATTATTTTATATTGTAATATATCACGAATATTCTGTGCCAATCAGAGTGCTCCATTCCGCATTTCTCGAATATTCGCAATCGCAATTCGCAATTCGCAATCGCATTCGCATTCGCGATAGCGAAAATTCGCAATCATTTCATTTCGAAAATATATCACGAATATTCGTATTTAGCGAATATCTGTCGAATATTCGACTATATATTCGAGATATATCGCGAATTCGAATATGGCATATTCTGCTCAACACTAATCAGGACGCAGGGCTCCTGCAAAATGGTGTTGGAGACACTATAGAGGTAAATAGTGGTAACATAATAAACATAACAACTAGCTACAGTGTGAAATACATACGATGCTTTACCACTTACTCTTGCAGCACTGAAATACCCTATCACTGACAGCTGCTTACATTTTCCCCCCGTTTGAAAAGTGCAATCCCTTGCATTACCTAAGGGGAGACAATTAACACAGTGCAAGAAGATAACATGTGAGTCAATAAGCAACACAACAGTTCAAGATATAGTCAGCAAAGCGGGCAGGTCTCCGTCCCTGTGTCGTACGCCTTGGAAAGCGAGGCTCCAGATCCCCCAAATGTCCATCTCTATCAGCTACAGCAGGGTACTGTTCCTCACCCACGACAGGGTCAATAGGTACTACTTCATCCATAAGAGGTTCATCTTCCTCAGGGATGGGGGCCACTTGCACATCTGGTTCCCTTGCTAGCAAGTTCCATTCAGTTACAGCAGCCGGATTCTCTGTTTCTCCTTCTGCCGGGGGGAAAGGTCTCTATTGCAGGCAAAGGAGGCAAACACCATGTTGCAGAGTCATTGTTGAGGATTTCCTGGCTGCAGTCCCGTCTAGCCGACGGTGGAAAGACAGGAACAGGATTATCCGTTTGTGACTCCGCACTGAACACACAGGGACGGAGGAGATTACGATGCAGTCTTTTGCGCGGCCCATCTGGCTTCTCTGCGACCAGATCGTACACAGGCCGCCCCGTGAAAGGTTGCTGTTCGACTCGATACGCACATGGCTCCCACTTAGGCTCCAGCTTACTGCCCCTCAGATGTTTGGGATTCCTCACCAAGACTCTGTCGCCCGGTGCAAGTAGCAACAATTGGACAGCACTTTCCTCTGCTAACTCCTGGTGTTTTCCCAACACTATTTGTTTGGCTTGATCCAGCCGATGCCAGTGATCTTGGACCCACTCATCCGGGGTCCTTGACGTAATAGGCTCTGGGGTTTCTAGGAGTAAATCCACCGGTAACCGGCCGTAACGCCCAAACATCAGAAAATGAGGAGTATAACCAGTGGCTCTATGCACAGTCTGATTGTAAGCCCAAACGACATCTCCTACATACTGTGGCCAACGTACTCGGTGCTCCTGCTCTAAGGTGCGAATTAATCCCAACAAGGTGCGATTAAAACGTTCACATGCTCCATTTCCTTGGGGGTGGTAAGGAGTAGTATGCGACTTCCGGATACCACTAAGACGACACAGTTCAGAAAACACCTTAGACTCAAAGTTCGGCCCTTGGTCCGACAGAATCCTTTTGGGGCACCCATATGGCTGGACTACATGGGTCCAGAACAGTTTAGCCGTGGTGGTGGCAGTCTGATCTTTAGTTGGCACTACGATGGCAAACTTGGAGAAGTGGTCCACAAACAACAAGGTATAGCGATACCCTGACGATGTGTCCGCCACTGTCAAGAAGTCCATGGTCAGCAATTCAAAGGGTTCTCCCATTCTCACCACCAGAGGGGTAGTGTGCTCTGTTCCTCCCTTGTGGATGGCACAACTCTGACACTCCTGACATGCCCTTTTCACCCACTTAGACAGTCCCGGACAAAATATGTACTTACGAATAAGGGCCTCTGTCCGTTCCGCACCGAAGTGTCCTCCAATCCGGTGAAAAATTTGACAAACCTCCAAGGCCTCCGATTGAGGGATGACCAGCTGATGAACAATTCGCAGCTCTCCAGGAACCGGTGCTTGTCGATATAAGAGCCCATTATATCTTTCCAGCCGATCCCACTGTTTTAGCAGCTGGCACAACGTCGGTGAGAGCTTTCTTCGCTCCCTGGAATCAAGATGTAGCAAATGGTCCTCGAACGTTCTGGAGAAAATGATAATGTCATCCAAATAAATCAAGACAGATTCAAAGTTCAAGTCTCCCAAGCAGCGCTCCATCAACCGTTGAAACGTACTGGGGGCATTGGTCAGGCCAAAGGGCATCCGATTGGACTCGAATAGTCCCAGAGGGTTGATAAATGCAGTTTTTTCACGATCTTCCTCTTTTACGGGGACCTGCCAATATCCGCTGGCCAAGTCGAGCGTGGAGAAGTACTGTGCCTGCCCCAAGGCCATCAAGGATTCCTCAACCCGGGGCAGTGGGTAAGCATCCCGATGGGTGCAGGCATTCAATCTGCGATAGTCCACACAAAAGCGTAAGCTCCCATCTTTTTTTCGCACCAGAACTATGGGCGCAGCCCAAGGGCTACGACTCTCTCGAATCACCCCCCCTTTCAGCATACCGCGTAACAAGTCTTTGACCTCTTGACAAAGGGCGGGGGGTATATTACGATGTCTTTCCCGAACCGGAGCAGCGGCTCCGGTGTGGATGGAATGATCCAAAGCGTTAGTACAACCGTAGTCCTCAGGGCCTTGAGAGAACGCCATCAGATGTCTATGAACTAATTGCTGGAGCTTGTTACGTTGGTCAGGAATCATTCCCGGCACCGGAAGCGCTAGTTGTTCCAACAATTTCGGAAGATGGTCTTCTGCTGAATCAGGTAGAGCCGTTTGCAAGGCAGCGCAGGCGGCCTCCACCCCAGGGCAAGGGTCAGTAATGCAGCTTTTGGGTACTGTATATAACTCAGCAATGGTCATGTCTGTGGGCACTTGAATAGGGGTGGACCCCAAGTTAACTAGTTGCACCAACACCTGTCCCTTACGGACAACAGACAAAGTTCTGGCTACCAGCCATTCACCTTTGGTTTCCAGATTGCGTTGCGGTTCTACCATCACAGTGGCCCCTCTGATGGGTCTTCTAGCTGCCACCGGAAGGGGGCACACCAACTCCTGGCGTGGGGGTATAGTAACCCGATGTCGGGCAGGGAGGCGGATGAGCCCCACTTTCTCAGTATGTTTACGGCTCTGCGTCTGAACTGCCCGACACGCTTTGATCAGATTCTGCAGCCGTTGTTCCGATTGTCCAGATGTTTGTGATGAAGCCTCCTGAAGAAGGCGTGTTAAGTCCAGTTCCTTTAGGGCGTTCATGCCCAACACTACTGGGATCTCCGGGAAAGAGGCATTCCGGGTCACCACGATTCCAACCCTAGGGAGGGTCTGCTCATACACATTCATGGACATCCAAGTGACCCCTACTACTGGAATAGTAAGGTTATTGGCAGCTTTCAGTCTCAACCAGGAGGGGTCTAACGTTGTGGTCGGCCCAAAATGTTGTTGGTAGAACGAATAGGCCATGGTAGTGACTTCTGATCCAGTGTCCACCAGACAACTGGCCGGCTGTCCGTTGAAGATCACTGTCGCCACGGGGCAACCAGAAATCATTGTAGGATCACATTGAGGAGGGCCACGTTGAGGCGGTGACTGAACATTTCCCGCGGGTCGCCCCTCTACCACGGGAATCATTAGTTTAAAGGATGCCTTTGTACGTTCTGGGCTCCCCGTTTCATACAGTCCCTTGCGAGGTGGCCTAACCGTCCGCACTGCCAGCATTTTCGGTCAGTATCTGGGTTCCTCCGGAGTGGGTTGGTCTCCACTCGGGGTTGTTCTGACCCTCTCCGCAAGGCCGCCACCTCTTGGCTGAGGGAGGCGACCTTCTCAGCTAAGTCTCGTACGACCTTCTCCATCGAGGGCGTCTCCACCGTCGAGACTGTGGCAGGGCATGGAGCAGTCGCTTCCACCCGCCCCACCGGCCACCCAGCTCCTTGAGTGCGGGTAACCTGGCTTCTGGCCCCAGGCCGTTCATGGTCCGCCTCTTCCTGTTCCCTCTCGATGGCCTCTTGTAGGATCACTGCAAACTTCACTGTATCATCAGCCCTCACTCGATCCTTCAAGGCTCTTTTTAAGGAAGGGGACCACACACCAGCGAGAAACTGGTCCCGTATTAGCTGATCGGGGTTAGCAACCCCAGTTCCTGCGGGGGCCATTTTCTCCTCCAACCGGCACCAGATCTCCTGCAATGCCACTGCAAATTGAGGAATAGTCTCTCGATCATACTGCTCCCGACTGTAGAAATTCTTCCGAAGTTCGGCTATGGAGGTACTCTCACCATACAGACTTTCTAGGCGGGCCACAATGGCGGCTCTGTTATCTCTCTCCTTCTCGGGCAGAACCATCACAGCCCGGCAGGCTTCTCCTTCTAGCGCATTAACCGCCAAATCTGCAAAGTGTGCTGCGGGTATTTCGAATAATCGGACCGAGCTGTCCAGTCTCTCCACCCAATCTGTCAGGGGAATATTGGCACCATTAAATTTTGGAATCAGTGCTAAGGCCGCTCCATACGGTGCCATGAAGGACCCTCTAGCCACTCCCCCGCTTGAGGACGGTGGTTCTGACATCCTGCCGACTACGCCAAAATGTAAGCGGGGAAAGGGTGTTGCGTTTCACAGAGGAAGCCAAGTAAGTTCTTTGAACAAGGCAACGTTTATTACCGAAGGCGGTAGTAACAACAGTCTTTATAATCAAACAGCAAACGGTTCTTCTCCAGGCACGGAGGCACACATATGCAACACAGCAGCTATTGTTCTAAGCGATGTGGCTTTCTGGGTAACACAGGCACTCCTCACTCAATGGTACGCTATATACCCCGGCACCCAATGCAGATTGGAAGAGGCTGGAAACACGTTACCCGTAGCAGCTGGGAGTCTTTCATCCGACCCAGGTTACCACTGCGCGACTCCGTAGGAGCCCTGAACTATCCCTGCAGGCCGGAACACTCTCCCTGACTTCTTCTACCTCTCCCTCACAAGTAGGGTCTCTCTCCCTCTCTACATCCACACGTGTTCTCTCCAAAAACGAGCCTGAGCTTTTTATATAAGGAAACCACCCAAAAATGGCCTCCCAAATCTCTCGAGATCTAGTGCGGCCTATCAGGATGCAGGGCTCCTGCAAAATGGTGTTGGAGACACTATAGAGGTAAATAGTGGTAACATAATAAACATAACAACTAGCTACAGCGTGAAATACATACTATGCTTTACCACTTACTCTTGCAGCACTGAAATACCCAATCACTGACAGCTGCTTACATGGGGGCCCCATAGTCTTCTATTGCCCGGGGGCCCCATAATCTTCTATTGCCCGGGGGCCCCATGAGTTGTCAGTCTGCCCCTGGGGACCAGTGACCACAAAGGTAGCTGTAAGGAAAGTTAAATGCTGTGTCACTCCATGTGTGCTACTGTTAAGTGACTGTGAGTTCCTGCCTGTAATGGGCCGTTGCTGAGCTGACAACTAGACTGTCAAGTTCCCTCCAGGAGTGTACCAGCAGAGCCTGAGCAAGAGTGTGCAGGAGGAACGTGAGGAGTCGGTACATAGGATTATATTGGAGTTGTCCAGTTACAAACTGGAAATGGCTGTATGTTTAGGGTCGTTTTCCTGCTGGAAAGTGAACCTCTGCCCCAATCTCAAGTCTTTTGCAGACTCTAATGTCTTGTACACACAACCGGTTTTCATGACGAGAAAACTGCCATTTTTTATATTGGTCGTAAAAAACGGTCGTGTGCATGATCCCTAGCAGTTTTCTCGACGAAAAAACTGCCTGCAAAAAAATTGAAAACGGTCGTGTGTATGCTTTCCAAAGGGGGAAAAACACGTGCATGCTCAGAATAAAGTATGCAGCCCAAAGGGTGGCACCATTTGAATGCAGCCCAAAAGCAGCCCAAAGGGTGGCACCATTTGAATAGTCCCATCGTACGTGTTGTACATCACCGCGCTTTGGTTGGACGTTTTTTTGCATGAACATGTGTATGCAAGTCAGGCTGGAGAGGAATCACGTTAGGAAAAAGTTTGTTTTTTTTCCTGCCGAGAAAAATGGTTGGCCTGTATTTGGCTTTATCCATCTTCCCATCAACTCTGACCAGCTTCCCTGTCCCTGCTGAAGAAAAGCTGTCCTGACCTTGGATGTGGGCGGTGAGAGCGTGGGGGACTTGGAAAGCTGCTCCAGTGTCCTCTCCTGGAGCAGCTTTAGCTGTGTCTCTTCTCTCCTCCTCCTGACACTAGTGTCCGCCTGTCCTTTCAGCCAATCGTGTGATGGGTATCAGACACGCTTTCCGATTGGCCGGGAGGAGGATCAGTGTTGCAACAGTGAATAGTTATTCGCTGTTGCAACACACCTGAGTGGGCTCTGAACGCATCCTCTGCGACCCAAGCCCACCCTATTTTGAAGCCTATTAGAGCCTTCAGCTCCAATCAGGTGCTTAAAAAAAAAAAAACTGGTCTCTGTAATTCAAGCGCCCAGTACCCTGAAATAGTTCCAGGTTGTGGAGTTAGAGCAGCCACAGACTAGTATACTGTATGTTCAGATAATGTATGTTCAGATAAGTGTGGGGATGATTTACTAAAACTGGATAGTGCAAAATCTGGTGCACTCTTATAGAAACCAATCAGCTTCCAGGTTTTATTGTCAAAGCTTAAAGCGGAATTTCACCCAAAAATAGAACTTCCGCTTTAACCACTTAAGCCCCGAGCCTGTTTTTCAGATTCGGTGTTTACGAGACTAAAACATTTTTTTTTTGCTATAAAATTACTTAAAACCCCCAAACATTATATATATATATATATTTTCTAACACCCTAGAGAATAAAATGGCAGTCATTTGCAATACTTTTTGTCACACCGTATTTGCGCAGCGGTCTTACAAGCGCACTTTTTTTGGAAAAAATTCACTTTTTTAAATTAAAAAATAAGACAACAATACATTTTTTACATATTGTGAAATATAATGTTACGCCGAGTAAAATGATACCCAACATGTCACGCTTAAAAATTGCGCCCGCTTGTGACATGGCGTCAAACTTTTACCCTTAAAAATCTCGATAGGCGACGTTTAAAAAATTCTACAGGTTGCATTTTTTGAGATACAGAGGAGGTCTAGGGCTAGAATTATTGCTCTTGCTCTAACGATCGCGGCGATACCTCATTTGTGTGGTTTGAACACTGTTTTCTTTGCGGGCGCTACTCGCGTATGCGTTCGCTTCTGCGCGCAAGCTCGTCGGGACGGGGCGATTTAAAAAATGTTTTTTGGGGTTTTCGTATTTATTTTTATTTATTTTACCAATTTTTAACACTAAAATAAAAAAAATAAAAAATTATCACTGTTATTCCTATTACAAGGAATGTAAACATCCCTTGTAATAGAAAAAAGCATGACCAGTGTAATAGAGATAATCCCACTTGCATTACTTTTGTAACCCCAGACTATTACCTCCCGCACTTAACCCCCTTTATCATAACCATTCCCCATCTTATACTACTAATAAGTAATAGACCACACCAGAGTTGGAGTATAAATGGCCACAACAGCCTTTTTTATTAACCAATATTCCAAAATAACTCCCTTTAAAACTTTAATAAAATAACTTTCCATTAATATGTAAAACCCATTAACATGTAAAAAACACAATTTTTAATCACATTACTTTTACTCCCCCAGTCTATTGGTCTCTGACGGTACCCCGGAAACTTCTCTCTTTCCACCACTACACTGCGGGACACACTTTGCATAACCAGGCCTCCAGCCGTAACCAGCCCTGAGACAACCCCTTCCTGCAGTGCAACCATCACCGTATTCCAGCAGACACCATTCCACTGGAATACAACCGAGGGGCACATACCACCCATGAGCCCCCACCATTTTATCATACCATCTGATTTTAGCCACCGTCAAAGACCAAAGACACCGCCCAAAGACACCGCCTTCTTCAGCTGTTATGACGACCAGAATCCAAAACCTGAAAGAGAAGAACAAAACCAGCAACACAGCAAAAACAACAACCCCATGTGCCAAAACCCAGGGAGGGTGGGTGGGAAAGCTTCCTCTCCTTGGCTAAAACTCCCCCGAATGCCTCATCCGCTCCCGCCCACACCTTATATACAGCTCCGCCCCCTCTGCCCTCACTTCCTCCTCCTATTCCTCGCATTCTCCATTCCTCCAAATTTTAACCCTTGCCCTGCCATTCCTCTACCCCCTGTCATGCTGGCCCTCCATTATTTTCCTTGGGGTTTTTTCCATTTCGGGCCTTCCTTGACAGGTCCTCTTAAATATGAGATCTGGTGTCAAAAAGACCTCAGATCTCATATTTAGGCTTAAATGCAAAAAAAAAATATGTAAAATGTCATTTTTCAAATGACATAAAAAAAAATGTCTCTTTAAGACGCTGGGCGGGACTGACGTTTTGACGTCACTTCCGCCCAGCAGAGCTACAGGGATAGATGAGGTAAATTTTCCCTCACTCGCATCCCCACTGAGCACGGGAGAGGACCCAATCGCCTCCGCCGCTACCGACGCCTCCGGTAAGCGGCGGAGGGCGCGGGAGGGCAGCGGGAGGCGGGGGCCTCGCCCGCCGCCGATAACGGCGATCTCGCGGTGGGCGGTCGGCAAGTGGTTAAGAACTCCTCACCCCCTTACATGCCACATTTGGCATATCATTTTTTTGGGGGGGGGGTGGGGGTGTCGGTAGGAGTGGGACTTCCTGTCCCACTTCCTCCTTTCGCCCAGGGACTGCCTCGGCAACTTCGTGACAGGTCCCAGAAGATCGCCTGTCCACTCAGGGTGTGTAGCGCCGCTTGCGCATGCACAATACGTGCCTGGCTGTGAAGCCAAAAGCTGTCATGGCCGGGTGCCCACAGAGTGAAAGTAGGCACAGGCAAAGAAGGGGGCAGCGGAGCTCCGGACGGCCGCGTCGCTGGACCGTGGAGCAGGTACTGTAAGTGTCTAGGGTGACCACGTGTCCCAGGCTACCTGGGATTATCCCGCAATTTAAATTTGTGTCCCGTGTCCCTGGCACCTTCAATACGGGACAATTCATTGTCCCTGAATGACATAATGACTGGCTTCCGAAGTTCCACTGTAATAAAATATTGCAAAACTCACTGGTTGCTACGGCAGCCCCGCTTGGCGTGTAGCAACCAGTGACGTCACATGCAGAGACTGAGTGGTCGTACTGGTGTCCCTAAATGGCAGTTTGGAAATGTGGTCACCCTATAAGTGTCTGTTTAATAAAAGCCAGCAGCTACACTTTTTGTAGCTGCTGACTTTTAATAAACCTAAAAAAAGGCTGGAACTCCCCTTTAATTGAACAAGCTGAAGTTAGAAGCTGATTGGCTACCATGCACAGTTTTAGTAAATCAATACATATTTCTTGCTCCCACTGACCCCAACTATTTGGGGTTTATTTTATCTTACTGGCATCAACCATAGAGCTTGTTCTATCCTACTGACACCAACAATGGGGAATGTTTTATTCCACTCCCTGTAAGGATTGTGCTTGTTTTACACCATAATTGGGTTTATTTTTACTCCTTTTGACATCAGTGATGGACAGTGGACCTTATTTTACTAATACCTTTTCTTCACTGTTCCCCTAAGACCTACAGTATATTGTATAAAACATAATGAAGGAAAGGGTGTCACACTACAGTTAAGACTTGTACGTGCCTGGTTGGTGGCGTGCAAAGCTCTTGTCTTGAACTCTGAACTCTTCAAGGTGTGCCTACTATTTATTTTCAGATGTTTGTAACTATGAACTGTACTTACCTTATTCTTGGTTTCACCAGCAGGCAGCGCTCTTCCCTGCTCTGACACTCCTGGGATGTGGATGAGCCCTCACAATCCTCACATAAGTGAATTGGATGTGTTATTAACCGTATCCAATTCGCATAACACGTGAGTGTGAGTGGCTTTTAATTGAGCCAGTTCACACATTTACGGGGGGGCGGCGCGTTTTTGGGTGCAGTTCAGGTATGAATTGAGAGACAAATTTTCACCTGAATCACACCTAAATGGGTATACAGGCACGCACCGGACTGCAAAGCGCACCGCAGACATGGGAACCAAGGCTAATGTCCTGCAAGAAACAGCTGTAAAAGATAATGTTTCTGAGTACATAAAGGACAGAATAGACGATTGTTTGTTTAATGTCGGTAACCAGCGATACCCGGCAAAATACACTTCTGTTGACAGAACCATTTATAACATTTTGACAGCGACCATTGCTGGTACATTCCTAACAATATAACTCCTGTCCGGGTTTTATTATGTGGCACGTAAAGTAAATGTCAGCCTGTAAATGTCATTCTTGTTATTTCTTTGTAAATCTTTTCCTCCAAATTCATCTTACTAATGAACTCCAATGTGAGAAAAATTTAAATGGCATATTCATACCTCCCAAATTTTTGTGATGGGAATGAGGGACACCTATCAGCAAAAGTAGGCAGGCATAGAAAAAACCTCTTGTCACGCCCCCTTAAAGGAGAATTGTAAAAAAAAAGTGCGTTTTTACCACTACTATTCCTTTACATTAGCTTTTGGAATTTACAAATGCAGCCATTTAAAAATCAGATTTAGCGCTGGAAAACAATTTTTGATATATAGAAAGTACATTTTATATATGTAACGGAACCCCAAATGGGACAGGGGTTAACTCCGTTAAAGATATTCCATTCCGAACCCAAGACAGCTTATCGACACTGCACAATCCGGAGAAAATGCCCATACGGATTTCCCCAGAAACGAGACACACAGCTCTGTTTGAGGTTCAAAACGAATACTATTTAATGAGAAAATCAGGCTCTTTATATACAGTCAGTAACCAAGAATAAACAATGACTCAACTCCACCCACAACATTATGCAATGGTTCCTAACGAGCCCCCCTCGATACACATTCCTTTAGTGGACATAATTTACATGAGCTAATTAACTAATCATTTACCCAGACAAGTTGACTCCGAGATATGACCTTTCAAGATAGACACCTGCTATACAATACACATTCCTTTAGTAGACATAATTTATATGAGCTAATTAACTACAGCTGACAAGACATCTGACCTTTAGACTGTGCTAACTCACAACACACATCTATCATCAATAGAACTTCACACAATACAGTGTCAATTAGCATAACACAATGAAAGGTTCTTAGAAGCCATACTAAGATTCATTTACATCACAGTAGCAGACGACATTAACACCTATCAGTCTGTGTTCCCACCAGTGGCGTAATTATAGGGGTGCTGAGATCGCCATGGTGACCGGGCCCCTTGCTGCAGGGGGCCCTTTAGGGCCCCCTCTAATCTTTGATAGGAGGAGCGGCAGGGGCGACTGAGATGAGCTCCCCGATCGTCAGCCGAACTGTGCAGGGAAGGAGCTTGTCACATTAACCTAAAGTGAAAGTAGTGTGTGCTCTTTGTCTCCCCCTAGAGTGCAGTACCCGGCAGGAAGTGCCAAGGTAAATGTCTGCCGTTTTTGTATGTATATACTGTGTGTGTATATGTATGTACTGTATGTGTGTGTATGGATGCATGTGTGTGTGTGCATATGTATGTGTTTATATGTATGTACTGTATGTGTGTGTGTGTGTGCATATGTATGTATGTATGTATATATATGTATGTGTGTGTGAATATGTATGTACTGTATGTGTGTGTGCATATGTATGTACTGTATGTATGTGCATATGTATGTACTGTATGTGTGTGTGCATGTGTTTATCAGTGGCAGTGCGTCCATAAGGGCGCATGTGTGCCGATCCCTCTCCCCAGTCACTTCCTCTATGACCAATGGATAGATTCATGCATAGCATGAATCTATCCATGGCCACCACTGCCACCCCTATATTTAGGTGTCCGGCTCCTTTTCGGGCGCCTGAATCACAGCAGGGGGGGAGTTGAAGCACCTGATTAGAGCCATAGTCTCTAATAGGCTTCAAAATAGGTGAACCGCGAGCGCCATGCTGGGCGCTCAAAGTCCACCCAGGTGTGTTAGAAAGGCAAATTAATATTCACTTTCCTAACACTGAACCACCTCTCCACCAATTAGGTGTGCGGGTTTGTTACCCGTCACCTGATTTTCTGAAACATTAGGAGCGGCTATTGGACACTTATCAGGAGGAGAGGACGGGATATGAGGACGGCAGGAGATGCATGGAGGATCCTTCTCGTAGGAGTCACCCGCAGCCCCACGAGACAGGGTAAGAGTCGGGTAGGCGGGGGGATTCACAGTGGTGGCATTCGATGGCACAGTTGCAGCATTTGATGGCACACTGGCAGCATTTAATGGGCACACCAGTATTTGCTGGGCACACTGGCGGCATTTGATGGGCACAGTGGCGGCATTTGATGGGCACAGTGGCGGCATTTGATGGGCACAGTGGCGGCATTTTGGCACAGTAGCAGCGTTTGGGCACAGTGGCAGCATTTGATGGAAACAGTGGCAGCGTTTGGCACAGTGGCAGAGTTTGGGCACAGTGGCGACATTTGATGGGAACAGTAGTGGCGTTTGGCACAGTGGCTGCATTTGATGGGCACAGTAGCTGCATTTGATGGGCACAGTGGCTGCATTTGATGGGCACAGTGGAAGCTTTTGATGGGCACAGTGGCAGCTTTTGATGGGCACAGTGGCAGCTTTTGATGGGCACAGTGGTTGCAAATTATGTTTTTTTAAGTATTTTTTAGTTTGCTTGCGCCCCCCTAAAAAATTTGAGTACCAGCTGCCACTGTGGTGTGTGTGCATATGTGCATTTATATATATATATGTGTGTGTGTTTTTATATGTGTGTTTACATGTATGTATGCACATTTTATGTATGCACTTTTAATCCCGATCCCCTATTTGTGTACAATCAGAACCTATTTGTTTATTTATTTATTTTGCTTGTTCATAGTATCGTCAAAAAATGCTATTCCTCCGAAAAGGGATCCGTGCTTAGATCGCTTTTCAGAGACATTTGACAGCCGGTAAAGAGGCAACATGTTGCCTACTGACCGCCTGTTTTAACCCCTTAAATACATCATCACTATGCTGCAACTGCATGCAATGCACACAGTTGCAAGGGGGTTGCAGTGTAGCCCCATTCACCTAGGGGTATACTTCAAGGGTGCCCTGACTGGAAAAAGATTGCGAAACACCGACATAGAAGAATCGATCTCTCCATTTTCCTCCTGCAGCCGCTGAATGCCTGCGGGAGGGAGAGGAAAAAAAGCAAGGGGAACTGGAGAAATCGGTTCATTTATATGCAGCCGCCTACTTGCGACCGTGTCCTGTAACGCCACCGGGCTCGGAGAAAAGGCCCCTATCTGGGGGTCAGGGGGGGGCCCTTCCTGGTTTCTTGCATCGGGGCCCTGAAGGTTCTAGTTACGCCACTGGTTCCCACATTAAATGAGTCACTCTTTCAACAACCTGTTTACAGATATCCT
Organism: Rana kukunoris; assembly: GCA_029574335.1. NCBI lineage: Eukaryota > Metazoa > Chordata > Amphibia > Anura > Ranidae > Rana > Rana kukunoris. The sequence continues at coordinate 33,923,514 of CM056050.1, read as the reverse complement.
TGAGAATATTGTGGATTACAAGTAATCCAAGATATTTCCTGGCTCATACTTTGTAAGAGCTTCTGGGTCCCACTGGCCCTCCCGTTACAATAAACAACTATTTAGATCAGGGCAAAATGAGGGACAAATGAGGAGGAATGAGGGACATTGCTCCAAATCAGATACAGTCCCTCGAAATCAGGGACAGTTGGGAGCTATGCATATTTATAAAGCAGCAAACCTAAAATTCAGCAAAGATTCTCTGTAGGTGAATGCTTTATAAATAGACCCCTTAGCCCTCGTTCACATTGAACACTGCTTTGAAATTGTGTGAGTTAATCTGAAATCACACGATTTCAAAGCCGCATGTCTGTGCGACTTCGGGTGGGACTTGAAAGACATCTGTGCACAGATGTCTATTGATAGCACACCCGAAATCAGCAAAAGTAGTGCAGGAACTATTTTTGCAAACCCGTGTGGCACTGCAAAGATTTCAAGGGACTGTCCTTGATTTCGAGGGACTGCCCCTGATTTCAAAGGACTGTCCCTGATTTTCAGTAAAGTCCCTCTTTCCCTCTTTCCTCCTTATTTGATCCTCTTTTTGGTCTGATCTATATAGTTGTATATAAAGTTGTATATAAAATACGCTTTTTAACTTATAAAATGTGTTTTCCAGTGCTAAACCTTTCATCCAATTTCTAAATTGCTGCATTTGTAAACTTCAAGAGCCAATATAAAGGAGATAATAGTGGTAAAACTAATATTTTTTTTTGTACAATTCTCCTTTAACCTCCTGCCGATCGTGTACTGTATATACTGTATACAGTCATGGCCGAAATTTTTCCAGAAAATCAAGTATTTCTCACAGAAATGTATTGCAGTAACACAAGGTTTGTCGCTTCCTATAACCATCAATAAGCTTCTGAGGCCCCATACACGCGACCGAGTTTCTCGGCAGAATCCATATTATATGGGATCCATATTCTGCCGAGAAGCTCGATCGTGTGTACACTTTCGTCGAGCCTCCCGTCGGGAAGTTCGTCAAGCCAAAATAGAGAGCAGGTTCTCTATTTGTTCGACGGGCCATCGGGACTAATGGCTCGACGCCTTTTTCGACGGCCGGCCGAGAACCTCGTCTGGCGGAACGATGGGTTTAGCCCGGCGAGGTTCCCGGATGTGTGTACGCGGCCTTACACCTCTCACCTAGAATTTTGGATCACTCTTCCTTTGCAAACTGCTCCAGGTCTCTCTTATTGGAAGGGCACCTTTACCCAACAGCAATTTTAAGATCTCTCCACAGGTGTTCAATGGAATTTAGATGTGGAATCATTACTGCCCACTTTAGAACTCTCCAGCGCTTTGTTGCCATCAATTTCTGGGTGCTTTTTGACGTATGTTTGGGGTCATTGCCCTGCTGGAAGACCCAACATCTCGGACGCAAACCCAGCTTTCTGACACTGGGCTCTAAAGTGCCACCCAAAATCCTTTGGTAACCCTCAGATTTCATGATGCCTTGCACACATTCAAGGCACCCAGTGCCAGAGGCAGCAAAACAACCCGCGAAACATCATTAAACCTCCACCATATTTCACAGTAGGTACTGTGTTCGTTTCTTTGTAGGCCACATTCCGTTTTCGGTAAACAGTAGAATGATGTGCTTTACCAAAAAGCTCTATCTTGGTCTCGTCTGTCCACAAGACGTTTTCCCAGAAGGATTTTGGCTTACTTAAGTACATTATACATTATGATTGTGCCCCCACAAAAATTTTGAGCAGTAGGAGCTGTGAAATGTGGAAGACTCTGTCAAGAGCTGGTTCTGGCCAACTCAGAACTCAGAAGATTCTTTTAAAAAAGGCCTGATGCTTTATTGTTGTTTGTTTTTTTTGCCTTCCTCTGGATCAACTGTGGGTTTGGATAGTGTATGTGGAGGTTTTCTATTTGTGAGTGTTTTGTTTTGTCAAAAAAAATTACTATGTAACTCTATATGTAACATTGACTTTCCTAAGCACTGTCTCTTTGAATGAACACCGTCTTGGGGAACATGGAGGAAAAAGGGAGGGTCTAACTATGAGTCTGAACTTATTAGCACTAAACAAAAGAGGACGACACATAAGTATGCACATTGTAGTGGCCCTAAACTGCACCGATTTCAAAAAGTAGTTTCTGTACTACTTTTTGCGATTTCAGGACGCGATTTACATTGACATCTGTGCAGAAACCTGCACAGATGTCTCCTAAATCGCGCCGAAATCGGAACTGCCAGAGGGTGTGAAATTGCGTTATTTCAGCTAAAATCGCGCAATTTCACTCCCGCAGCCCAGTGTGAACCAGGGCTAAAGGAGGATCTCATGCTTGAAACAATCTTATTTATGCACAATTTTGAAGGGGTGGCAAGAATTTTGACCAGCCCATTTTTGGAGTTTTGTGTGACATTATGTGCAATTTGCTTTTTTTCTCTCCCTTTTTTTGGTTTGTTCCAATACACACAAAGGGAATAAACATGTGTATAGGAAAACATGTGTTACTGCAATACTTTTCAGTGAGAAATACTTTATGGGATGCCAACAATTTTGGCCATGACTTACTGTGGCAAGGCGGCTCTTCTGCGCAGGATTAAGTACGTGATCCTGCACTTCCGGGTCTGGGGTGGGCATGCTCACCGCCGGTGACCCGCTCCTGCTATAATTAGACATGGCGGGAGCTGATCTGCGAGTACCGTGGATTCGATGTCTGCCTGCACCCGCCGATCATTCATTACAGATTGCTGTTCTGTCAGTAGGTAAGACATTAATCCTGTGTTCCCGCATAGCAGAAACATGGATCAATGCCTTACTATAGTTCAAGCATCTCCACCACAGTGAGAAAGCACAGGTTAGGAACACAGTTAACCCTTTGCTCACCCCTGATGTTCGCCTCTTCCCTGCCAGGTCATTAGTACAGTGACAGTGCAAATTTTTACCACTGGTCCCCCCCAAAAAGTGTCAAAAGTGTCTGCAGTGCAATACAGTATCATTATACAACTAGTGTGGTGTGCAGTGACCAGGGACACTAGCTGGTGACTGGTTTGTTGTGCTTTTTTAAGGTCATTTTTACCAGCACATATTTTTTTTGAATTCTTTTCTAATGAAGATATTTTTGAATACAAGTCAATCTATATGACATAGGGCTAGATTCAGGAACACTTACGACGGGCCTATCAGTAGATAAGCTGTCATAAGTCCTAATCTAAGCCAGTGTAACTTTAAGCGTATGCTCTAAATGAGATACGCTTAAATTTTGCTAAGATACGACTGGCGTAAGTCACTTACACCGTCGTATCTTAGTTGCATATTTACGCTAGACGCTAGGTGGCGTTCCCGTCTAAAATCTGCAAATGAGATAGAAACGCCGATTCCCGAACGTACGCCCATCCTGCGCATTTTTTTTACGTCGTTTGCGTAAGCGTAACTCCGGCGTAATGTTACCCCTGCTATATGAGGCGCAGCCAATGTTAAGTATGGACGGCGTGCCGACGTATTTTTTCACATCGTTTACGTAGTTTGCGTAAAACGTTCGCGAATAGGGCTTTGCGTAAGTGACGTTCACGTCGTTTTCATTGACAATTTGCGACGTGATTTGGAGCATGCGCACTGGGATAAATTCACGGCCGGTGCATGCGCAGTACATTCGGCGCGGGATCGCATGTAATTTAAATAATACACGCCCCCTACCCGCCCAATTTGACTTACGATGGGCCATTTACGCTACGCCGCCGCAACTTTACAGGCAAGTGCTTTGTGAATACAGCACTTGCCCATAAAAGTTGCGGCGGCTTAACGTAAATGACATACGTTACGCCCGCACAAAGATAAGACGGGCTACCTGAATATAGCCCATAGTCTATAATATGAAACTTATTCACGGAGACGTATGATCATACAAAATAGCTAATTTATTGGTTGACAAAAATATAAATATTTACATGAAATTAAAATACCAATTGCGTTACATGAACGACTTGAAAATCAATAAAATACCCCCAAAATGGCATGCAGTACATTTGATATTTGTGCCATGGTAAGTTCTCAATGTAGTTTCAATAACTTTATGTAAATGACAATGAAACAAAAGTGTCTATTTCACATGTCCAACCGTTACTATACTGCAGGTAAGTAAGTGGTTCACAATGTGAAATATATTGGACGTTTGTTTTGTCTATAAAATTGGAACTATGTAAAAAGGAAAATATAATGAAAAATTGTGCTCTTTAATAGTGATGAGCGGAATACGCCATATTCGATTTCGCGATATTTCGCGAATATTTCGAAGAATATTCGCGAATATTCGTTAATATCGAATATTCGTGATATTAAAAAAAAAAATAAAAAAAAAAAAAAATTGCGAATTTTCGCCAATGCGAATTTTCGCCAATGCGAATTTTCGCTAATGCGAAATTTCACGTTTTTTTTTTTTTTTTTTATAAAATATCACGAATATTCGATATTTACGAATATTCGGTATATTTTATAAAAAAAAAAAGCGAAATTTCACATATGCGGTCGCGAATATTCGTAAATATCGAATATTCGTGATATTTTATAAAAAAAAAAATTGCGAAATTTCGCTATTGCGAAATTTCGCCATTGCGAAATTCGCGAATGCGAAATTGATTGCGAATTTTTTTTGCGATTTTTTTGCGAATTTTGAAAAATACGAATATTCGAAATAGCGAATATTCGCCGCGATATTCGAGATATTCGCGAATACTCGAATATGCAATATTCGTAGCGAATATTCGCAATGCGAATATTCGTGAGCAACACTACTCTTTAAGGAAAAATCTACCAGTTATTGATTATGAGAACAAATCATAGTTGCAAGGTATTCAATATTTTGTACTTTAGAGAACAACATCAATACTTCAACATTTCAACGTATTCCAACATGACTATTTCCTACTGGCAAGTAACCAGAGCTAAATGGCTGCAGTGGCTTTCTATGGATCTTCATGCAATAAGAATATGTCCTCATGCATTGTGCTAGTGTGCCCCTTCCCGTCTAAATCAGTCCTTAATCATCCCTGCATTGGTCCTCCTTCCTCCTTCAGTCATTGATCCATTGATTGATTCATCCCCCATTGATCTCATTTTCTTCCCTCTGTATATCCATCGGGACAATAAGATTTTAAAGTTATACTAAGTTCTGCCCAGCCGATATGTGTCCTTAACTCATAGGTTCGTGGCACATATGGGAGTTCCTGTCAAGACGTGTCTGGTTTCTATTGGCTGACAACTTAATGATTAACTGTTCCCTGGACTCTGAGATCCTCAAGTAATATCACTTTCAACCACCAGGTGTCTCACCTTTATTGTGAGATTATCTATACGTTAATATTTATTTTATTGGGGAGACTATCTACATATATGTATATATGTATATATATATATATATATATATATATATATATATATATATATATATATATATTTATATTTATATTTATATTTAGATATTTCTTTCTTCTAACAAGGTTTCTAAATCAACAGATGCGGTGGTCATATTTTTCCCTTTGTCCTAAGATGTCATTGAAAATTTAAACATTATTTTTCATTTATTTCATGTCAACATTAAATTCTTACTTTTAATATCATGTGTATTTTAAGATATTTCTGATATCATATGATGAGTCCATATCAGGGATAGATGCATGTCTTCATGATTTCACAATTGTTTAAAGTTCTGTTAGTAATTAACTGAGTTTTTCTGCTATTGTCTAAGGCCGTGTACATGCTAAGGCCAGTTTCATCCGACCAAACCGATCGTGTGTACGGCCCATCGGACCGTTGTCCGTCGGACCAAAGTTTTAAAACTTGCTTTAAAATCGGACAATAGTTGTGCAATAGTTGTCCATTATTATTGGTCAAAGCCTATTAGGCATCCAATCATAAGAGAGGACAGGAGGAGCGGGTGGGAGAAGACATTGAAGAAGCCGTTTGCCGCCGTCACCTGCTGCCTCACCAAGACAGGGTAAGTGCCGGGCAGATGGCGGGTGGGTGGATGGCACAGTGGCAGCATTTAATGGGCACAGTGGCAGCATTTAATGGGCACAGTGGCAGCATTTGGGGCACAGTGGCAGCATTCGATTGGCACAGTGGCAGCTTTTGGGGCACAGTGACAGTGTTTAATGGGGGACAGTGGCAACATTTGGGGCACAGTGGTAGCGTATGATGGGCACAGTGGCAGTGTTTGATGGGCACAGTGGCATTTGATGGGTACAGTGGCAATGTTTGATGAGCACAGAGGCTGTGTTTGGATAGCACAGTGGCTGCGTTTGATGGGCACAGTGGCAACGTTTGGGCACAGTGGCTGCTTTTGGAGAGCATAGTGGCTGCGTTTGATGGGCACTGTGGCTGCATTTGATTGTGCCCCCACAAAAATTTTGAGCAGTAGGAGCTGTGAAATGTGGAAGACTCTGTCAAGAGCTGGTTCTGGCCAACTCAGAACTCAGAAGATTCTTTTAAAAAAGGCCTGATGCTTTATTGTTGTTTGTTTTTTTTGCCTTCCTCTGGATCAACTGTGGGTTTGGATAGTGTATGTGGAGGTTTTCTATTTGTGAGTGTTTTGTTTTGTCAAAACAAATTACCATGTAACTATATATGTAACATTGACTTTCCTAAGCACTGTCTCTTTGAATGAACACCGTCTTGGGGAACATGGAGGAAAAAAGGAGGGTCTAACTATGAGTCTGAACTTATTAGCACTAAACAAAAGAGGAGGACACATAAGTATGCACATTGTAGTGGCCCTAAACTGCCACTAGATGTCAGCACAAATCAGAAAAATAGTAACCTGGCATAGTCCAATAAATAGTAAAAAAAAGCTCAATAGAAAAAAATAAATATAGGTGGATAAACACTTACAAACACTCTTCCTCCTTCCCTGTACTTTACTTTTAGGGTTAGTAGGCATTCCACTGTGCTCAGTAAATAAAATAAATATTGGATTAAGAACAATAAAACCAATTTATTACTTCCGTTCTGGCAGTCCCAACTGAAATACCTGTCCAATGCAACCTGCACTGTTAGTGTGCATTTCTAATATAAATAGACAGTACAAAGAAGCTGGTTATTGAGAGGTGGGATTGTTGGCTGATTGGCTGGCTCTGAATAAATACAGTTTACAAAAATTTGGAAAGAACGTTACTACGTAAGCCACAGTGTGCAAACAACAATCTTCTCCCAGGTATTAAATGCAGTCTAAATATTGTTTTTTTCTTAATGCTATTAATTGCCTTGTGCAAAAAAATTACAACCTAATGGCATAAATGAGGCATATCAGTTCTTCAGGGTTTCAGGATGCTCTGATCATCTGAAAAATTTCCAGCATGGCCCTTCGACAGAATTTCACTAAATAATTGCCTTCTGTCGAGCAGGGGAGGCCACACATGGAGCGAAGTCTACCTTGAGGTCATGTCCTCATGTTCTTTTCTCCAGACTGTACATACAGGTGAAACTCAAAAATTTGAATATCGTGCAAAAGTTCATTTATTTCACTAATACAAGTCAAAAGGTGAAACTAATGTAGCGCCTGTTACTTTTCATAACCGGTTTTATGTGAAATTGCAGGGGGTCAGAGAGTTAGTTAACTCTGACCAGTTTGATTTGTTCAAATTTGGGTCTCTGTCTCAGCTTTGGCTGTGCTGTGGGTCCATTCTGTTGTTTCTGGCATGCTGATCTCACCCCAGGTCGGCAGGTGGCAGCAATGGAGTCAAGGATTGGGTGCTCTTGCCCAGCAGCCTATCAGGAGGGATTGTCCTCGCTATGCATGCTGGGAGAGAGTATTTATGAGGCAGACGCCATCTTCCTGGGTTTCTCCTCGTGTGGTGCCCACCCTTAGGGTAGCCACTTCACGCTGCCCTGGCAAATGGCCTTCCGGGCTGAGGTGCACGTTCAACTCAAGGATCCTGGCTTCGGGACAACGTTGGCCCGGGGGAAACTGATCTGCCATTTGGGGCCTCAGTAATCGACTTGGTCCCACCTAAGGAGGTCCTGGGTCGTCCGTCCAGTTGGAGAAGGCCGTACAGTGGAGAGTCTGCCTGAGGAGTACCAAAAGAGGCTGGTGTTCCAATAGAGGCCTGACCATCCATTGGGGACCAGGGGAACCGGACACTGAGAGGCTGAGTGTTGACCGCTTGTCAGTCGGTACCCTAATTCAAAACTACCTGAAGGAGATCCAGGTGCCAAGTCTGCTTAGGAAGATTAACTCTGCTGTTTATCTATCAGGAGGGTCTGTGACAGAGACTTTTCCTGGGGTTCAAGTGACATTCTGGCTGCCAGGCTGGTGAGAGAGGCCTGTCCAGGTGCGCTATACCCACTCTGGCTAGAGTGGTGAAAGAGACATTACATGTGGGAGCAGGACTGTTTCCCTTTTACTGACATCTGGATCTGCTATTTTCATTTCTACTAAACCTCTACTCTTCGCCAAAGTTTTTTGTTTTTACCCAGCTGGGTAATAAAGAGCACAGAAAAAGACACCTGTTGTGGACATTCCGTTACTACAACTTTCACCAAACACCCCTAGACACAGGAGAAACACGAGGTAACATGCCACCCAAAACTAACCAGCAGCTTCATCGGGGGTAGTGCTACACAAATATATGAGATAGACTCATTACATGCAAAGCAAGATATTTTAAGCCGTGATATTGTGAAAAGGTGCAATATTCTAGGCTCAAAGTGCCCCACTCTAATCAGATAATTAAGTCATAACACCTGCAAAGGGTTCCTGAGCCTTTCAATGGTCCCTCAGTCTGGTTCAGTAGGAATCACAATCATGGGAAAGACTGCTGACCTGACAGTTGTGCAGAAAACCATCATTGACACTCTCCATAAGGAGGGAAAGCCTCAAAAGGTGATTGCAAAAGAAGTTGTATGTTCCCAAAGTGCTGTATCAAAGCACATTAATAGAAAGTTATGTGGAAGGAAAAGTGTGGAAGAAAAAGGTCCACAAGCAGCAGGGATGACCACAGCCTGGAGAGGATTGTCAGGAAAAGGCCATTCAAAAGTGTTGGGGACTTTCACAAGGAGTGGCCTGAGGCTGGAGTCAGAGCATCAAGAGTAGGGATGAGCCGAACACCCCTGGGTTCGGTTCGCACCAGAACCTGCGAACAGACCAAAAGTTTGTGTGAACTTTAGAACTCTGTTAAAGTCTATGGGACTCGAACATTTGAAATCTAAAGTACTAATTTTAAAGGCTAATATGCAAGTTATTGTCCTAAAAAGTGTTTGGGGCCCCAGGTCCTGCACCAGGGGACATTTATCAATGCAAATTTTTTTTAAAAAACTTCATTTTTTTTTAGGAGCAGTGATTTTAATAATGCTTAAAGTGAAACAATAAAATTGAAATATTCCTTTAAATTTCGTACCTAGGGGGTGTATAGTATGCCTGTAAAGTAGCGCTTGTTTCCTGTGCTTAGAACTGTCCCTGCACAAAATGTAATTTCTGAAGGAAAAAAGTCATTTAAAATCACTCACCTTAGGGTCTGGTATGGTATGGATTAAGGGGAACCCTGCGTCAAATAAAAAAAATAATGAGGGGTTCCCCCCAAATATCCATTCCAGACCCTTCAGGTCTGGTATGGATTTTAAGGGGAATGTCACCCCAAATTTAAAAAAAAATCCCGTAGACCCCCACACATTTTTTATGAATGACTTTTCTCTGTATTGCCGAGAGCCGACAATTCATTATAGCCGCGAGTGATTTTAAATAACTTTTTCAGAACTTCAGAAATTACACTTTGTGCAGGGACAGTTCTAAGCATGGGAAACGAGCGCTACTGTACAAGCATACTATACACCCCCCCCCCCCCCCCAGGTACGAAATTTAAAGGAATATTTCACTTTTATTGTTTCACTTAAAGGAATTATTAAAATCACTGCTGCCAAAAAAACGTTTTTTTTGCATTGATACATGTCCCCTGAGGCAGGATCCAGGTCCCCAAACACTTTTTATTACAATAACTTGCATATTAGCCTTTAAAATTAGCACTTTAGATTTCAAATGTTCGAGTCCCATAGACTTCAACAGGGTTCTAAAGTTCACACGAACTTGCCGCGAACACCCCAAATAGTTTGCTGTTCGGCGAACAGGCAATGTTCGAGTTGAACATGAGTTCTACTCAAACTCGAAGCTCATCCCTAATCAAGAGGCACCACACGCAGAGGGATCCTGGACATGGACTTCAAATGTCCTATTCCTCTTGTCAAGCCTCCTGAACAACAAACAACGTCAGAAGAGTCTTACCTGGGCTAAAGGAAAACACACCTGGTCTGGTGCTTAGTGGTCCAAAGTCCTCTTTTCTGATGAGAGCAAATTTTGCATCTCATTTGAAAACCAAGGACCCGGAGTATGGAGGAAGAATGGAGAGGCACACACTGCAAGATGCTTGAAGTCCAGTGTGAAGTTTCCTCAGTCTATGAGTTGGGAAGCCATGCCATCTGCTGGTGTTGGTCCACTGTGCTTCATTAAGTCCGGGGTCAACGCAGCCGTCTACCAGAAGATTTTGGAGAATTTCATGCTTTCGTCTGCAGGTGAGCTCTATGGGGATGCTGACTTCATTTTCCAGCAGGACTTGGCACCTGCCCACACTGCCAAAAGCACCAAAACCTGGTTCAATGACCATGGGATTACTGTGCTTGATTGGCCAGCAAACTCGCCTGACCTAAACCCCATAGAGAATCTATGGGGCATTGCCAAGAGAAAGATGAGAGACATGAGACCTAACAATGCAGAAGAGCTGAAGGTCACTATTGAAGCAGCCTGGACTTCCATAACGCCTCAGCAGTGCCTCCGGCTGATAGCTTCCATGCCACACCGCATTGAGGCAGTAATTGCTGCAAAAGGGACCCAAACCAAGTACTGAGTACATATGCATGCTTCTACTTTTCAGAGGACCGAAATTGTTCTATATACAATCCTTGTTTTATTGATTGCATGTAATATTCAAATTTTCTGAGATTGTGGATTTGGGGTTTTCATGAGCTGTAAGCCATAATTATCACACTTATGACAAATCACGGCTTGAACTGTCTTGCTTTGCATGTAATGAGTTTCATATATTAGTTTCACCATTTAAGTTGCATTAGTGAAATAGGTAAACTTTTGCACAATATTCAAATTTTTCAAGTATCACCTGTAAGAGCTGTCAGCTCGCAAAGCCTGTTGCCTAAACTATGAGCATTAGTGTCCATGATGAGATAAACCCTGCTGTCTACTGCTGTATTTTTAGTACCAGAATCTTTAACTGAAAAGTTTATCAATCTTCATGGAGCCCATCCATGGTGGAAGCCCATCCAGTTGTTTGTAATTACTGCACGCCAATTACGTAAGTACGGAAGCCCTGCAGACTGGATAAGATTTACTTTCCCACCTAATAGCTGTAGTCAGTAGCCCATGAAGCAATGATAACAGTACCATTTTTACTGTGTTTAATAATGTACTGTTTGAAATATTCTTGTTTGAAGTAGACAGTCACTGTAAGGTCAGAAGTAGGTAAATCAATATGAGGACAATTAACAGAATTCTCCTTCTTCCATTTTCCATCTGTCAAACCTGGAAGGACCATAAACTCAAAATCTTACGCACGTTGCTTACATAACTTTATTGTGTGTAGACTGTACCCAGTGATCGCTGAACTTCAAAAGAAATGTTGGCAATTATTGCAGTTAAAGCGGAAGTGTTTACAACATACTTAAACATTATGGCATACTTACTCACTAATGTTTCCTCCCCCAGCAATATGAAGCCCATGCGCGCTTTCATCGCAGCGTCCACTGATACTGCTATCTTTTTCTGGTCATTGGGTGACCACTGATGATGATTCCTGTGCATGCACAATAGGAGCTTCATCATCCTGACATCCAACTCCATTCTCAGCATTTTACAGATGCTGGGAGTGGGCCGGGAGTGTACACTGTATACAGTATCTCACAAAAGTGAGTACACACCTCACATTTTTGTAAATATTTTATTATAGCTTTTCATGTGACAACACTGAATAAATGACACTTTGCTACAGTGTAAAGTAGTGAGTATACAGCTTGTATATATATTAAATTTGGTGTTATCGCTCTCACTCGCTTATACTTGTCACTGGAAGTTTAACAAGGCACCTCATGGCAGAGAACTCTCTCAGGATTTGAAAAAAATAACTGTTGCTCTACATAAAGATGGCCTAGGCTATAAGAAGATTGGCAAGACCCTGAAACTGAGCTGCAGCATGGTGGCCAAGAATATACATCGGTTTAACAGGACATGTTCCACTCAGAACAGGCCTTACCATGGTTAACCAAAGAAGTTGAGTGCACGTGCACGTGCTCAGCGTCATATACAGAGGTTGTCTTTGAGAAATAGACGTATGAGTGCTGCCAGCATTGCTGCAGAGGCTGAAAGGGGTGGGGCGGTCAGCCTGTCAGTGCTCAGACCATACGCCACACACTGCATCAAATTAGTCTGCATGGCTGTCGTCCCTGATGGAAGCCTCTTCTAAAGATGATGCACAAGAAAGACCACAAACAGTTTGCAGAAGACAAGCAAAGGACATGGATTACTGGAACCACGTCCTGTGGTCTGATGAGACCAAGATAAACTTATTTGGTTCAGATGGTGCTAGCATGTGTGGTGATAACCAGGTGAGCAGTACAAAGATAAGTGTGATGGACTGGCCAAGCATGTCTCCAGACCTAAACCCTTAGGCCCCATACACACGAGCGGACAGATTTGTTCAAATCTGTCCGTCCGACAGATTTGAACAAATCTGTCTGCTGGGATTTTGGTTTGCTCGCGTGTACGGCAGACGGCGCGCTGACGTGTCGGTGACGTTGACGCCGCCACGTCACCGCACCAGGAAGTAAAACACTTCCGCGCATGCGCCGAATCCAATCGGCGGCGGTGCGGCGGCGGTGCGGGACGACATGTCTGCTGGTAAGTGTACTAACCAGCAGACATGTCGGGCGGACAGATTCCCACCCGATAGATTTCAAAGCATGCTTTGAAATCTGTCGGGTGGACAAATCTGTCTGCTCGGCCGTACACACGATCGGAGATGTCTGCTGAAACGGACCGTTTTCAGCGGACAAATTTGATTGCGTGTACGCGGCCTTAGAGATCTGTGGGGCATCCTCCAACGGAAGGTGGAGGAGCGCAAGGTCTCCAACATCCACCAGCTCTGTGATGTCATCATGGAGCACTGGAAGAGGACTCCAGTGGCCACCTGTGAAGCTCTAGTGATACATGCTGATCAGTGTATTCTGACAGTGGAGAGTCCCGCTGTAAGAATACAACATCCTGTTAGGGGAGATTCCTCCATCCATCTTGTTTGTGTGGATTGGGGAATACGTTAATTTTTATTTATTTTTCGTTCAGCCTGCTGCCTGCATGAACATGAACTGATCATCTACGTTCAACCTAAGACAATAACAACAATATCATAAACAAACAACAGCCAGGTTTTCACTGAGCCTTGCATGAAAAATACCCAGGGGTTTCATTGCGATTCAATGCATGAGGAAACCTCAAAGCATTTTCAATGCACATTGACAGTAAGTACTGCCAGAGTGCATTTGTTCCCAAACGCTTTCCCTGTAGTCTTGGCTTCTGACATAGATGAGGACACAACATACAAAGCAGCGTAAGATAAGAAGTACTGCACGGGGGTCCAGATATAGAGGAGGGGTACACAGCAAGAAACAGCATTTAGTTGGTGTCTGTTTCTATTTTTGTGACTTTGAGTTGATCCCTCTGTCCCTCTTGCCCCCTCATTTGTCCCTCATTTTGGTCTGATTTATATAGTTGTATATAAAATGCACTATTTATCTTTTAAAAGGTGGACAATTGGAAAGAAACTGCGCTAAATACTTCACAAACAAGAAAGAAAGAAAGAAAAACAGCAATGAAATCACAGTCTTTTCAATCCAAGAGCTGCGATTACCATGTAACAATAGATACAAAAAACAAACCGTGAAAAAAATATAAATCGCGCTACCTCTAAACCTTGTGATACAAATGTTTGAATCACAAAACACACAAAACTATGTGATATATATTGATATAAATCATAAACTATGTGGTATATGATGGTATATATAAATCACTAATATACCAAAAAACAAGAGAACACATCTTTTAAAAAGGGTTTTCCAAGGCGAAACCTTTCATCCAATTTCTAAATTGCTGCATTTGTAAATGTCAAGAGCCAATTAAAAGGAACAGTACTTTTGGGTTTAACCAATCATTTTTTGCGTATAAATCTCCTTTAAGTGGGCGTGGCAGGGTGTGTGTCCTATGCCTAAATTTGTTTGCCAATAGTCTGCCAATGTCCCGTGTTTACTTCTCAAAAGTTGGGAGCTGGGTGATTCACATAAGAGGAGGCACTTGAAGCCAATGTCAAGTGAAAGGAAACAAGCATGTGTTGACCATGAGAGCAGAGGCACAGTTTTCACGCCAATGCCGCACACACACGATTGGAAATTCCGACAAGAAAACCGTGAATTTTTTTTCCGACTGAATTTTGGCTCAAACATGTGTTGCATACACACGGTCACACAAAATTCCGACCATCAAGAACGCGGTGACATACAACACTACTACGAGCCGAGAAAAATGAAGTTCAATGCTTCAGAACATGTGTCGACCTGTTCCCAGCATGCATGTTTTTTTGTACGTTGTAATGGCATACAGTCGATTTCCTGAACCGGAATTTCCGACAAGAATTTTTCTTGTCTGAAAAAATGGACAACCAACTTTTAAATTTTTGTTGACGGAAATTCCGACCGTGTGTACGCAGCATAAGGTGACTGGAAACATCAAATTAAGTTCTGCTATATGTTATCTTTAAAAATAATTATAGCAACAGCTCGCTGTTTACACATTATTGTTTTATGAGCTGTAGATCTTAAAATTAGTTCAGGGGTTCCACAAGATCTTAAAGTTCCTCCAAGATATAAACATTGAAAAAAGTCACCATAAGCAGTAACCAAACCCTGGAAATGCCACGTACCTTCGCTGCCACATAACCTAAAAGAGGCCATCTTTTGCCCCATATCTACATCTGAAAATGCTATACACCAGTGTAATATGTGTCACGTCCTGTCAAAAGTTAGGCTAAATTTAAATTTTGGCCCAATTGTACTTGGGCCAAGAGAGGAGTAGTGATCTGTTTTTTTTTTGGTCTTGGTCAAGAAAGGAGTGCTAATCAGTTTTTTTGGTCTAGTCAGGTTTTCCTAGGGTCAGTGGCTGATTGCTTCTGTCTGCCTCTGGGAGGGGCTTCCAATAAATAGAATAGAATAGACACTGGCCAATCCCTGGGGAGAGGGTGCCCTGAAGGTGGCTGGGGATATGATACAAGTTTTGGGATGCCTGGGCAGAGGGTTCTTCCTCTGCTAAGAGGATTCCCTTTTCTCTTGGGGCTGCTGCCCCTGGATGACAGCTACTGTGGGAAAAGAGATGTAGTCTGGGCTAGGGCTGGGAGAAGATTGCGAAAAGATGTTTGCAGGAGCACATCGTTCTGGAATCCTGGTCTGGAGAAAGTTCTTTGTCTCGCTCAATGAAAAGTGTCATGTGTCATGTGTCATGTGGAAGATGGGTGGCAGAAGGCTCCAAGGACATTGTGAGTAAGACGTGGTTTTGGGGCTCTCCAGTATGCCTACTTTTAGAGGCAAGTGAATGCTAGGGGTTACTGTATGGAGTCTGCTTTTATAGAGACCTTCAGTTATTGGTAATTCTCGAATACCTCCAGTTAAGGCTGCTGTTAGAGAAGTTTGCCATTCTGGGGATTTCTGATATAGTTTTGGAAAAAAATTATCCCCTAGATCCCCTCCTGCTGAAGGTTCTGCAATAAAGTTCACAAAAAGTTATCCCTAATGCCGCGTACACACGGTCGTTTTTTGCGATGAAAAAAAAAACGACGTTTTCTGTGAAGTAAAAAACGATGTTTTTGAAACGTCACTTTCAAAGACAATTTTGCATACACACCATCGTTTTTTCACAAAAAGCGAGGTTACGTTCACCACTCTTTTCCATTGAAGCTCGCTTCATAACTAGCTTCTGGGCATGCGCGGGTTGAAAAACGTCGTTTTGAACGACGTTTTTGCTACACACGGTGACTTTTTGTGAAACAAAAAACAACGTTTTGAAAAACGACACAAAAAATTCAAGCATGTTGGAATTTTTTTTTGGTCGTTTTTTTGAAGACAAAAAACGACGTTTTGCCCACACACGATCAATTTAAATGAGGTTTTAAAAAAACGACCGTGTGTACGCGGCATTAGACCAGTGATGGCGAACCTTGGCACCCCAGATGTTTCGGAACTACATTTCCCAAGATGCTCATGCACTCTGCAGTGTAGATGAGCTTCATGGGAAATGTAGTTTCAAAACATCTGGGGTGCCAAGGTTCGCCATCACTACCCTAGACTAAGGTGACCAGATTTTTCAAATTAAATGAAATCTGGGGACATTTTTTTTTACTAGTTATGGCGGAAATCAGCAACTTTCTGCCTGTCACCGCCCGCCTCACAGCCTGTTAAGTCTCAGGCCCCTTTCACACTGGCCGCAGGAGGTGCGCTGGCAGTATAGCCGCGCTATTTTTAGCGCCGCTATACCGTCTTTTTTGCCGCGATATTCGAATGCTAGCGGGGCAAGAAAGGGTTAATACCGCACTGTCCCATTGATTTCAAGGGGAAGGAGCAGTAAAGGGGCGGTAAACACACCACTCCTCTCACCGCTCCAAAGATGCTGCTGGCAGGAGATTTTATTTTCTCCTGCCAGCACATCGCCTCAGTGTGAAAGCCCTCAGGTAGGATTATTTCAGGCATTATTTATGCGCTATTTTTAGTGCTAAAACACCTGAAATATGCCTCAGTGTAAAAGGGGCCTTACTCTCCATGCCCCGGCTACTACTGGGTGGGAGCAGAGGAAGATCACTCCGCCAGGGAAGGCAAGGAGATAAGCAGGCAGCTGGCCGGGACTTGAGCCAAGGCAGAAAAACAAGTGAGTGGAGCTGAATGGGCATGCAACCGAAACTGAAGAAATATTCCCTCCACTCCGACCAGGACATGATCATCAGAAAGGGGCACAGATAATGGAAAAAATACACCCCCCCCCCCTAAGCTAGTAGGAACGGTGGGTTTGTGTAATTGAGAATAGTTTTTTTTAATTCTGCACTGACTGTCTTTGAAATTGCCCCAGCCCCTGTTCAAATCCAATCCGGGGACAAAACCGGGGACAGACTTGGTCCGGGGACAGTGTCCTCAATCTGGGGACTGTCCCCTGAAACCGGGGATGTCTGGTCACCCTACCCTAGACTGAGCCTGTGTTGTTTGTGTGCATGGAACTGTGTTTGTGGCAGGAAGCCTTGTACTAGCAACAGAGACCTGTACATATTTCCACCGGCACCTTCTGGGATGAGCGCTACATAAGAATCATCTATTATGAAAGCGTTGCACTTAAAGAATAGTAAAGCGTTAAACAACCTCTATTATAGACAGTGCTGCTGTCTGTGTAAACATGAATTAAAAGGCTTTGTGGTTGTGTGTGAATCGGCATTGTGTCTATGCTGGAGCGCCAGGCTTATGTGTAAACCAGACAGAGTTATTGGTGATGGGAATAAGCAGTGCTGACCCTTGGCAGTCTGCAGGGGGTGATAGCGGCAGTTCTGAACTCTCAATAGAGTTTCCACAAATAGAGCTTTCTTTTGGTGGTATTTGATCATCTCTGCGGTTTTTATTTTTTGCGCTATAAACAAAAATAGAGCGACTATTTTGAAATAAATGCAATATTTTTTACATTTTGCTATTATAAATATCACCAAAAAAGATATAAAAAAACATTTTTTTTCCTCAGTTTAGGCTGATACGTATTCTTCTACATATTTTTCATTAAAAAAAATCGCAATTAGCGTTTATTGATTGGTTTGCGCAAAAGTTGTAGCGTTTACAAAAAAGGGGGTAGTTTTATGGCATTTTTATTAATATTTTTTTTTTACTAGTAATGGCGGCGATCAGCGTTTTTTTTTCGGTACTGCGATATTATTGGGGACACATCGGACACTTTTGACACATTTTTGGGACCATTGGCATTTTTATAGCGATCAATGCTATAAAAATGCATTGGATTACTATAAAAATGCCATTGGCAGTGAAGGGGTTAACACTAGGGGGCGGGGAAGGGGTTAAGTGTGTTCCTATTTGTGTTCTAACTGTATGGGGGGGTGGACTCACTAGGGGGAATCACTGATCTTCCGTTCATACATTGTATGAACGGAAGATCAGCGTTTCCCCCACTGACAGGAACGAGCGCTGTGTGTTTACACTCACAGCTCTCGTTCCCCGCTCTGTAACGAACGAGCGCGCGTGCCCGGCGGCGAGCGCACCCGCGCCCCCTAGCGGCCGCGAAAGTCCCGACGTAGAGCTACGGGCTCTCGCCCAGGAGAGCAGACCTGCCGCCGTAGAACCACGGCGGCTGGTCGGCTAGTGGTTAAAGCTTCATTGTCAGGGTGGGAAAGTCCATAATAAATGCAATGTCCAGACAGATGTAATACCTTCAACAGTTGGGTTTTTTTTTCTCTGCAGGGCAACTTGAACAGGAGAGAGTAGAAGTGAGGAGAAGAGTAGGGGAAGGTTCAGGCACACGGTACAGAATGCTCAAAAAACTCTCCACTCGCAACTATTGAGTGGGAATTGCTCACTCGGATAGTCCCCTCTCACATGACCTAGCAGTCGGGATGAAGCACAAACTAATGAAAATGCCAATGGTCCCAAAAATGTGTCAAAAGTGTCCGAAGTGTCCACCATAATGTCACAGTACTGAAAAAAAACGCTGATCGCCGCCATTACTAGTAAAAAAAAATATTATTAAAAATGCCATAAAACTACCCCCTATTTGTAAACGCTATAACTTTTGCGCAAACCAATCAATAAACGCTAATTGCAATATTTGTTACGAAAAATATGTAGAAGAATACGTATCGGCCTAAACTGAGGAAAAAAGATTTTTTTTATATATTTTTTGGGGATATTTATTATAGCAAAATGTAAAAAATATTGATTTTTTTTCAAAATAGTCGCTCTATTTTTGTTTATAGCGCAAAAAATAAAAACCGTATAGGTGATCAAATACCACCAAAAGAAAGCTCTATTTGTGGGGGGAAAAAAAGGACGCCAATTTTGTTTGGGAGCCACGTCACACGACCACGCAATTGTCAGTTAAAGCAACGCAGTGCCGAATCACAAAAAGTGCTCTGGTCATTGGGCAGCAATATGGTCCGGGGGTTAAGTGGTTAATTGACATTTTAACCTGTGTTAAAATGATCAGTCATATTTTCAATATTAATGCCAACATTTCACAATTTCAGCCAGGGTATGCAAACTTTTGAGCATAACTGTACACAGTTACATTGGTCCAAGATGTGAAAACCACCATAACTGGTATCACCATACACTGCCATTTTTCCTTAAGCTACTGGTGAACCTTCAAAAAACATGAATCAAAAGCATTCAAGAGGCATTAGACTGACACTTGAGATTATTGGTTAGCTTTTTTTGCATACAGAAAGCTGCCAAGTGATTGTAAACTAAAGTAATATAAAATGATTTTCATATATTCAGTTTCTGTATAACAAGACTCCAAGTTTTGCTCTACACTGGCTGAAGAATCTTCTGGTTGTGCCAGTTGGCTGCACCCCCACTACAAAAGGAATTACAGCAAACAGCTCTTCTCTTCTATCCCTTTAGCTAACCCACAGTACTCTGGGAATCCTTTGACACATATTAAATATTTATTGTAAAACAAAGTTTGTGTTATATGTATATTATGTATTTGTTTATTTTGGTGGTTTCTTTGGGGACACACCTGGTTATGTGCCTAGATAATGTTTTTCCCTCCTGTTACTGTCCACCAGTGACGTAACCAGGGTTATGGGCGCCCGGGGCAGAACTTTTTTTTCGCCCTCCCGGCGCTAGCACATGACCACATACGCCCAATCACAGGGCGCCATCTGCCGCAAAATGGTGGCCGCGTACCGTACTCGCTCGGGACACAGTACAGTAGGGGTACAACGGATCAAAAAACTCACGGATCGGATCGATCCTCGGATCAGGAGTCACGGATCGGATAATTTTCGGATCAGCAAAAAAAAAAAAACAAGACAAACATACGTTTTGTCTTTTTGTTTATGACATTAGTAATAATAGGCTAGCCAGTAGTTTAACATTGTCCCCATGTGACATTTGTAATAGCCAGTAGTATAGCATTGCCCCCAAATATTAGTAATAATAGCCAGTAGTTTTAGCATTGCCCAACATGATTCAACTCACTTGTTGCAGCCTTGCAGAAGCATCAGCGCGCGCTCTGGTAGGAAGAGATCCATGAGCAGGGTAGTGATGACGTCATCGCCAGGGGGGGGCGCAAACGAAAAAAACAAACAAAAACAATTGCAGCCTCACTGGGCCCATAAATTATCACCACTGTGACATGCCATCAAACGCAGCCACTGTGCCATGCCATCAAACGTAGCCACTGTGCCATGCCATCAAATGCAGCCACTGTGCCATCAATTGTCACCACTGTGCCATGCCAAACGCAACCACTGTGCCATGCCATCAAATGCAGCCACTGTGTCATGCCATCAATTGTCACCACTGTGCCATGCCATCAAACACAACCACTTTGCCATGCCATCAAATGCAGCCACTGTGCCATCAATTGTCACCACTGTGCCATGCCAAACGCAACCACTGTGCCATGCCATCAAATGCAGCCACTGTGTCATGCCATCAATTGTCACCACCGTGCCATGCCATCAAACACAACCACTGTGCCATGCCATCAAATGCAGCCACTGTGCCATGCGATCAAACGCAGCCACTGTGCCATGTCATCAAACGCAGCCACTGTGCCATGCCATCAAATGCAGCCACTGTGCCATCAATTGTCACCACTGTGCCATGCCAAACGCAACCACTGTGCCATGCCATCAAATGCAGCCACTGTGCCATGCCATCAAACGCAGCCACTGTGTCATGCCATCAAATGAAGCCACTGTGCCATCAATTGTCACCACCGTGCCATGCCATCAAACACAACCACTGTGCCATGCCATCAAATGCAGCCACTGTGCCATCAAATGCAGCCACTGTGCCATGCCATCAAATGCAGCCACTGTGCCATGCCATCAAATGCAGCCACTGTGCCATCAATTGTCACCACTGTGCCATGCCATCAAACACAACCACTGTGCCATGCCATCAAACACAGCCACTGTGCCATCAATTGTCACCACTGTGCCCATCAATTGTCACTGTCCAGACATCCATCCACCTCTGAGCTTTATATTATAACCTGCTGGGACTTGTAGTTCTCGATCGTCTCCTGGGGCTCAGGTGCATGCGATCCACCATCTTTGTTCAGTTTTTCTCACTGCTGGGACTTGTAGTCCCATAGATGGTGGATCGCATGCACCTGAGCCCCAGGAGATGATAGAGAACTACAAGTCCCAGCAGGCTATACATACAATAAGGCTCTGAGTTGAATGGGTGTGGATTGCATGCACCTGAGCCCCAGGAAACGATGGAGAACTACAAGTCCCAGCAGGTTATAATATAAGGCTCCGAGATGGATGGGTGTCCGGACATCCATCCACCTCGGAGCCTTATATTATAACCTGCTGGGACTTGTAGTTCTCCATCTTCACCTGGGGCCCAGGTGCATGCAATCCACACCCATTCAACTCAGAGCCTTATTGTATGTATAATCTGCTGGGACTTGTAGTTCTCCAATCTCCATCTTCTCCATGAGCCCCAGGAGAAGATGGAGAACAACAAGTCCCAGCAGTCTTACTAAAATGACAGGCTCTGAGGTGGATAGGTGGGGATCAGGCAGTGCACCCCTTTAGATTTACACTGACCCCCCCCCCCCATTTCTCTCTCTCCCCCCTGTGGTACAGAAGAGTGTTTTGCTTACCTTGCTGGCGATGGAGAAAATCAAACTTGCCGCCGCACTGTAAACATGTCCACGGCCAATCAGCGCAGCACAGAGGTACCGCCGTCGGGTGTACCAAGATGGCCGACTGACCGCTCCGGAGCTAGGCCAAAGCTGCGGCCTTTCTTAAGGCCGCGGCAAGTTCCGCGGATCTGTGACACGGACGCCAGGATTTCGCCTCCCGCCGCTACGCCAGTGCTGTCCACCCTCCCTATATACACTATATTACCAAAAGTAATGCACACAGGGCTGGTGCAAGGATTTTTTACATTCTAGTCGAAATCTGATTTTTCCACCCCCCTCGCTCCACCCTTGACTCCACGCCCTTTGCCCTGCCCATGTATACCCCACCTTTTTAATGAAGTGCTCATCAAATGCAGCCCACCAGCATCCATCAAATGCAGCCTCACCAGCGCCCATCAAATGCAGACTTACCAGCGCCCATCAAATGCAGCCCACCAGCGCCCATCAAATGCAGCCTCACCAGGGGTCATCAAATGCAGCCTCACCAGCGCCCATCGAATGCATCCTCACAAGCACCCATCGAATGCAGCCTCACCAGCACCCATTGAATGCAGCCTCACCAGCGCCAATCGAATACAGCCTCACCAGCGCCAATTGAATGCAGCCTCACCAGCACCTTCAATGCAGCCTTACTAGTGCCCATCAAATGCAGCCTACCAGCGCCCATCAATGCAGCCTCACAAGCACCCATCGAATGCAGCCTCACCAGCACCATTGAATGCAACCTCACTAGTGCCCATCAATGCAACCTTACCAGCGCCCATCAATGCAGCCTCACCAGCGCCCATCAATGCAGCCACACCAGTGCCCACCATTGCAGCCTCACCAGCACCCATCGAACAGAGCGGCGGCTGCCTTTTCGGAAACCCTCCCCCTCCTGTGTAACATTTGACACCTTTCAGGGGGAGGGGGGTGCAGATACCCGTATAATCAGGGCCGATCCGCCCTATAGGCTCACTATGCAAGACGCTTAGGGCCCCGCACCGCTGCGGAGGGCACCCCAAATTACTAGAGGCCCTGCCTGGTGAGAAGTCATTTTCGGCCCCTGAACTCACTGGCTGCATGGGAGAAGAAGTAAGAAGTCTGCATGCCCCGCTTCTAACTTTAATGTAAGATGTCATTTCCGACAGCAGAACACCCCGCTTCTCAACTTTAATGTGACATGTCATTTTGCTTAGGGCCCATAGGCGTGGGCACAGGGTGTGCCCAGGCACGCCCTAATCACCCTGTGCAGAACAGATCCCCCCCTACTGACCTGGCTCCCCCTCCTTCCCCCTACAGCACTGCCAGCTTCCCTCCTCGCCCACTGGTTGTTGCTGTGGATGTTTTGGGATGAGTGGGGGAAGAGGCCAGTAAATATGCCATTTACCTGCCCCTTCCCTTTCTGAATGAACATCATGAGTGATCGGTAGAGTGTGTTTGAGCTTTGGGGTGCACACCCTAATGCCAAAGGCTGCGCACACCTATGTTAGGGCCCCAGGGAGGTCAAGATCGGCACTGTGTATAATACAGGTATACCTGTATAATACAGGAACCCACTTCCGCGAGTGTCATGCCCCTTTGCGTCACCCCCGCTATCTTCTGGGAAACACACTGGTCCCAGGAGACAGCGGGGACCAGAAAGGACGCCCTGCGATACTCACGCATGCGCAGTAGGGAACCGGTCAGTGAAGCCGCAATGCTTCACTTCCTGACTTCCTCACCGAAGATGGTGACGGGGGCAGCCAAGAGACAAGCGAATGCTCGGCTTCGGCTGCCGACATTGCGTGCACCCTGGACAGGTAAGTGTCCATTTCTTAAAATTCAGCAGCTGCAGTATTTGTAGCTGCTGGCTTTTAATTTATTTAATTTTTTTCGTGGGACCTCTGCTTTAATGCCTATAGTTGTTCATTATGTCTAATCTTTGTCTTTTGTTAATATATTTTACACGATGTGTGAACAAAAAAGAAATACCGGTAGTTTTTTTTTTGGAAGTGCCAGGACATTGGCACTGACTATGGGCCAGATTCAGGTAGAGTTGCGCTGGAGTAATTCGATATGCGCCGCGTAACTGTGAAGATGCGCCGTCGTTTCTATGTGGCCGTACCCACCAAACTAGATGCGACAGAAAACGGGCCATTTCCGATCGGCTTAACTTTCCGACGCCAGAGTCTCGTCAGCGCATAATTTCGCTTGGCGCATCAGTCGCGCCTATTGATTTCCCCTGCAAATATGCAAATAGCACCATACGCTGGCTACATGCGCCGCGCGTATCTCGTCCGTCCGGCGCAAAGTTATTTCTACAAATAGCTGCTTTATCTTTACTCCAGACGGCCTCAGATCAGCAGGAGAGCAGCTACAGTGCCACAGAGCACATATACCGCAATCAGAAGCATTGGCATTCCATCAACGTACAGGTGATAGCCGATGCCCAACGCCTCATATGGCACGTCCGTGCCAAACACCCCGGATCCAGCCATGACAGCTTCATATACCGTCAGAGCCCCATCCCAGCAGAATTCGAGCAGAACATGTATGGGGACAGCTGGCTGGTTGGTGAGTGACATGGGTGGCAGGCATGACTATCCCCTCCCGTGATGCACAACAGAAATCGCACATGCATGACTAACATCCTCCTGTCTTTTCCCTTACAGGTGACTCTGCATATGCACTGGGACCCCATCTAATGACTCCTTTCCGGAACCCCCAAACCAGAGGAGAGACAAAATACAATGAATCACACATCAAAACCTGTGCAGTGGTGGAGCAAACATTTGGGCTCCTGTCGGCTGTCTGTACTGAGCGGAGGAGGGGAACACCAGAGAGGAGAGGAAGGAGACCAGTGTCACTGGGGTCCCCCTTCTCTCCTCTCTGGTGTCACCGGGGTCCCCCTTCTCTCCTCTCTGGTGTCACCGGGGTACCCCTCCTCTCTGGTGTCACTGGGGTACCCCTCCTCTCCTCTCTGGTGTCACTAGGGTACCCCTCCTCTCCTCTTTGGTGTCCCCCTCCTCTCCTCAGTGACACCAGAGAGTAGAGGAGGGGTACCCCAGTGACACCAGAGAGGAGAGGAGGGGGACCCCAGTGACACCATCACCCGGCGAGCATGGCTGTCTGTACTGAGCGGAGGAGGGGGACACCAGAGAGGAGAGGAAGGGGACCAGTGTCAGTGGGGTCCCCCTTCTCTCCCCTCTGGTGTCACTGGGGTCCCCCTTCTCTCCTCTCTGGTGTCACTGGGGTCCCCCTTCTCTCCTCTCTGGTGTCACCGGGGTCCCCCTTCTTTCTTCTCTGGTGTCACCCTTCTCTCCTCTCTGGTGTCACTGGGGCCCCCCTCCAATCCTCTCTGGTGTCACTGGGGTACCCGTCCTCTCCTCTCTGGTGTCACTGAGGAGAGGAGGGGGACCCCAGTGGCAACAGTGAGGAGAGGAGGGTGACACCAAAGAGGAGAGGAGGGAGACCCCAGTGACACAAGAAAAGAGAGGAGGGGGGGACACCAGTGACACCAGAGAGGAGCAAGCAGCGCACTCCTGAACCCTGCGCTTCCTATGCAGCGCAATAAAACTGGAGTGCAGATACAACCGGCCCTTTGAGGGCAACCAAACTGCTGATGTGGCCCCCGATGAATTTGAGTTTGACACCCCTGGTGTGTAGTTAGTACCCTTTAGTGTGCTAGAAGTGTAAAGAGTTTTTTTGTAGTGGTAGGCAGAGCTTTTTTTCTCAAAAAATAGGTGCAGGAACTCAACCATGACCCCGTTCAGATTTCACAAACAGTAGAAGGGTCTTAAAGGGCCATTAAATACCAGAATTGCATTACATACAGAGTACAGAGTTCAGGGGGTTACACGCAGAGTGCAGAGCTGTCACTTGTAAACACAGAAACCAGACTTATGTGTTTACAAGTGATTGTGGTGAGCAGGCACCAAAGGGTCTGAGCCAGAGGTGGTGGAACTGAGTTCCCCCAAGTTCCCCCTGAAAAAAAGCCCTGGTGGTAGGTAAGTAGGTAGGTTTCCAGGCTTGGCTGCCAGCCAAGCCAGTGTGTTTCCTGATAGTTTGACAAATTATTCATGAAGAGATTTCCCCAGAGATTTTAATAAATGCACCACCTCCTATAAAGTATAACAGAAAAGCAGAGTTTTAAGGTGCAAAAAAACTCAAAGAATCAATTATACAAAAAAAAAAAATATTGATACATAAACAGTATCAAACTACTTATACCAGGGCTGTCCAAACTTTTTTCACAGAGGGCCAGATTTGATGAAGTGAACATGCTTGAGGGCCGACCATTTTGCTTGACGTTCTTTAACCACTTAAGGACCCCTCACTGTATATATACGTCCTTTTTTTAAAGATAGATATCTTGGTAACGGCAGCAGCTGCTGCCACAACCGAGATATCCATCTTTTAAGTGAGCGGTCCTGTACACGATAACGGCGGTCTCCGCGGCGGATTCGCTGCAAGATCGGCGTTATCGGTGACAGGAGAGGGCTCCCCCCGATCGGGTTCTCTGTGCTGTGTGGGGATGTGTGACAAAAAGTATTGCAATGACCGCCATTTTATTCTCTAGAGTGTTAGGGAAAAAAATGTATAATGTTTGGGTGTTTTAAGTAATTTTCGAGCAGAAAAAAATGTTTTAGACTTGTAAACACCAAATCTGAAAAACACCCAACGTCCTTAAGTGGTTAAACTATTAAAACTTGTGGCTGTGTGTGGTGAAGAGCTTAGGCGTGTTATGTGGTATACCGTATTTATTGGCTTAAAATTTTTACATTTTAAATAAAGAACTGTGAAGCAAAATAGGGGTCAGTGCCCATCAATGCAGCCCAATCAGTGCCCATCTGCAGCCTCACAAGTGCCATGAATGCAGCACCCACTATATTGCCAAGAATGCAGCACCCACTCCATTGCCATGAATGCCATACTCCATTGCCATTAATGCAGCACCCCCTGTATTGCCATTAACAACTTCCATACCAGGCACTTACGCACCTTCCCGCCCAAGCCAATTTTCAGCTTTCAGCACTGTTGCAGTTTGAATGACAATTGCGCGGTCGTGCTACACTGCACCCAAACAAAATTGGCGTCCTTTTTTCCCCACAAATAGAGCTTTATTTTGGTGGTATTTGATCACCTCTGCAGTTTTCATTTTTTGCGCAACAACTAATAAAAGACTGATTTTTTTATTTTTTATTTGTTTCTGTTAATTATTTTTGTAAATAAGTAAGTTTTCTCTTTCAATTACAGGCACCGATATGGCAGCACTGATGGGCACCGATGAGGTTACACTGATGGACACCGATGAGATAGTACTGATGGGCACCGATGAGGTGGCACTGATGGGCACTGATAGGCGGTGCTTGGTATGCGGCACTGATGGGCACTCATAGGCAGCACTGATGGGCACTCACTTGTGGTTTGAACACCGTTTTCATATGTGGGCGCTACTCGCGTATGCGTTCGCTTTTGTGCGTGAGCTCGTCGGGACGGGGCGCTTTAAAAAAACAAACATTTATTTTTTTATTTATTTTACAATTTTTAAAATAATAAATAAAAAATTATCACTTTTATTCCTATTACAAGGAATGTAAACATCCCTTGTAATAGAAACAAGCATGACAGGTCCTCTTAAATATGAGATCTGGGGTCAAAAAGACCTCAGATCTCATATTTAGGCTTAAGAGCTATGGGGACAGGTGGGTGCCATGTTGGCCTCACTCGCATCCCCACACAGCAGCCGAGCGGACCCGATGGCCTCTGCCGCTACGGTAAGCGGCGGAGGGCGCGGGAGAGCGGCGGGAGGGGGGGGCCTATCGTTGACAGGACAGCCCACTGAAGAGATGGATATCTCGGTTGTGGCAGCAGCTGCTGCCGTTACCGAGATATCCTTCTTTAAAATCGGGACGTATATATACAGTGGGCGGTCGTTAAAGGGTCACTAAAGGAAAACATTTTTTTTGCTGAAATGACTGTTTACAGGGTATAGAGACTTAAAAGTTAACTGATTCCTTTTCAAAATGATTAAAAATAGATAAAAATCAATCATATAATGTGCCTGCAGGTTAGTTTCACTTTTGAACTGGCTTCATGTTTCTGTGAACTAGAAATAGACACACAGAACAAAAACAAACAAATCCAGGGCAGTGTTTTGTTTTTAAAATGAATCTGATTGGTTCTGGGAAGTTTTAGACACACAGTAATGACAGCTCAGACCACAGTGAGAAAGCTCCCAGCACTGTGGTTATAAGGAAACAGACAAGCAGGAAGTGTGGAGAACAGAGCAGGATTACAGCAACTTCAAAGCAAAACAAACAAACCGAACAATGAGGACATGAAACCAGTACTGCAGTAAGGTAAAGGAAGCTATTTAGCTAATATTTTTTTTTCCTTTAGTGATCCTTTAAGTGGTTAAAGGGTTAAATGGGAGAAATAATTGGTGTGTAATAATGATAACATAAAAGAAATGAAAACATTTATAAGGCTCCATTCACAGTGTTATCAGAGGAATACACATCATTATTTCAGCCCTGGGACTGTAAGGGTTAAATCTCATTCACAATAACATGTTCTTAAAGGAGCCGTATACTGAGCCTACAGGCTGAATTCACAAAGCTCACAAACAAGGACCAGGCCCCTTTAAGAAAAATCGTCAGTTGAGATTAAAAAAAAAAAAAAAAAGCCCAGAGCTGCCCTGTGATGTCATTGGCTGAACCCTTATAAGGAAGTGCAGAGGGAGCTGGCAGCAGAAGCCGAGTGTTTGCTGACCAGTGAAGACGTGCTTCTGATCTCTCCTGAGATTTTTCTTGCGATTCATTTGGATTTTAATTAATTCGTTTGAATTTCTTAGCGATTTCTATTCTTTTACATTTAAAGCGTGTTTCTTTATTCTTAATAATGAACCGATTTAAATGTAAAAAGCTTTTTTCTCTGAAAAACACCAAAGAGAAATCCAGCAAAGGAAGGGCAGCTATGGAAGGAGGTATCAGTGACCAGCCTGCAGATACCCCTAAAAAGCGCCCCATAATGAAGAGGACCCGAGCGTTTGTACGCGGCTGTTTCAGAGCCATTGTTGGACGTTTCGGATGCGGCTGTAAAGGCAATGGACATCACCGGGATACCGACACCGAGATTGGTAAGTACTATGGATAGTGAAGTGTAAAAAGCAGCTCATACTCACTGAGCACCGGCCGGATTCTACAATCCGCTCTCCTCTCCTCACTGACAACTCCTAGTAAGTTGCTGCAGGGCTGTGCTGTAAAGCAGCTCCCACAGACAGTAACTATTTCATCATTTGCCTGGAAATCTGCCTTAGACCCCGCCCACACTTGGCGATTTGGAAGGGCCGGCAGAAGTGCTATGATACTGCCTGCAATTCCAAATCATGGGAAATGTGAAGCAAGCATTCGGATTATTCTTAATGGCCCCCCAAACATGGCAAGATCTTGTCACGGTTGTCACATGACAGAATCGCATGGCAATCGGTCCATAATGTGCAGGGGACTATTTTTTTCACTGTGAGGTGTGGCGGAGTAATCTGCAATGCAGAGGTTCCTGGTCCCGGCCTCTTCTATATCAATCCATCGCAACAATTTGAGGGATGACAATAAAAGAGGCCGGGCGTTTAATAATAAGAAACAGAAACACTGCAGATTACTCCACTGCACCTGCAAGTGAAGAATCAGTCCCCTTTCTGACTCCATTCATTTTAGTGGGTCGGCATAACTGCCAGGCAACCAGAATTTGTATATGAAGGACAACATTAGTCATTTTGGAATTTTGAACTTTTCTCTCTATAATTTGATGTTGTATAAAAAATATAAGAAATGTAAGTGAAAGTGCTAAATCTCATTCTTCTTTTTAATTGCAGGTGTACGCGGTATTTACTGCAGAGACAGCTCACAAGGCAGGCCTGCCCCAGTGAGCAAGACAGAATGTGAAAGCTACATTGAGGCTCAACCAGCATGTGACGTTCATACGGAGACGCCACAAGCATGTGACGTTCACATGGAGACAGCCCCAGACATGGCCACTCCACCTGAGTGCGCCCCAGACATGGCCACTCCATCAGAGTGCGCCTCAGACATGGCCACTCCATCAGAGTGCGCCCCAGACATGGCCACTCCATCAGAGTGCGCCCCAGACATGGCCACTCCATCAGAGTGCGCCCCAGACATGGCCACTCCATCAGAGTGCGCCCCAGACATGGCCACTCCATCAGAGTGCGCCCCAGACATGGCCACTCCATCAGAGTGCGCCCCAGACATGGCCACTCCATCAGAGTGCGCCCCAGACATGGCCACTCCAACAGAGTGCGCCCCAGACATGGCCACTCCATCAGAGTGCGCCCCAGACATGGCCACTCCATCAGAGTGCGCCCCAGACATGGCCACTCCATCAGAGTGCGCCCCAGACATGGCCACTCCATCAGAGTGCGCCCCAGACATGGCCACTCCATCAGAGTGCGCCCCAGACATGGCCACTCCATCAGAGTGCGCCCCAGACATGGCCACTCCAACAGAGTGCGCCCCAGACATGGCCACTCCAACAGAGTGTGCCCCAGACATGGCCACTCCAACAGAGTGCGCCCCAGACATGGCCACTCCAACAGAGTTCGGCCCAGACATGGCCACTCCAACAGAGTGCGGCCCAGACATGGCCACTCCAACAGAGTGCGGCCCAGACATGGCCACTCCAACAGAGTGCGGCCCAGACATGGCCACTCCAACAGAGTGCGCCCCAGACATGGCCACTCCAACAGAGTGCGCCCCAGACATGGCCACTCCAACAGAGTGCGCCCCAGACATGGCCACTCCAACAGAGTGCGCCCCAGACATGGCCACTCCAACAGAGTGCGGCCCAGACATGGCCACTCCAACAGAGTGCGCCCCAGACATGGCCACTCCAACAGAGTGCGCCCCAGACATGGCCACTCCATCAGAAGAGGCCAGTACCCCAGAGTGTGCCCCAGGCGAGGCTACTCCCCCAGAGTGTGCCCCAGGCAAGGCTACTCCCCCAGAGTGCGCCCCAGATGAGGCTACTCCCCCAGAGTGCGCCCCAGATGAGGCCACTCTTCCAGAGTGCGCCCCAGGCGAGGCCACTCCAACAGAGTGCGCCCCAGATGAGGCCACTCCAACAGAGTGCGCCCCAGATGAGGCCACTCCAACAGAGTGCGCCCCAGGCAAGGCCACTCCACCAGAGTGCGCCCCAGACGTGGCCACTCCACCAGAGTGCGCCCCAGACATGGCCACTCCAGAGTTCGACTTCCACAAGATGACTCCATCAGAACAACCCTCGATCATAACAGAACCGGACAAAGGAAAAAGAACCAGAAAAAGAAACAAAAATAGAAAAAATAAAAGACAGCATGAGTGCGCCCCAGGCGCGGCCACACCCCCAGAGTGCGGCCCAGGCGAGGCCACTCCCCCAGAGTGCGGCCCAGGCGAGGCCACTCCCCCAGAGTGTGCCCCAGGCGAGGCCACTCCACCAGAGTGCGCCCCAGGTGAGGCCACTCCCCCAGAGTGCGCCCCAGGCGAGGCCACTCCCCCAGAGTGCGCCCCAGGCGAGGCCACACGCAGAGGCCACCTCCCCCAGAGTGCAGACGAGGCCCCAGAGGCACCCCAGACGAGTGCAGACCCCAGACGAGGCCACTCCACCAGAGTGCACCCCAGACGCCATTCCACCAGAGTGTGCGAGGAGGCAGACTCCACCAGAGTGGCCACTCCACCAGAGTCAAGGCCACTCCACCAGAGTGTGTCCCTAGACGAGGCTACTCCACCAGAGTGCGCCCCAGTCAAGGCCACTCCACCAGAGTGCTCCCTAGACATGGCCACTCCCCCAGAGTGCGCCCCAGACGAGGCCACTCCCCCAGAGTGCGCCCCAGGCGAGGCCACTCCCCCAGAGTGCGCCCCCGGCGAGGCCACTCCCCCAGAGTGCCCCCCAGGCGAGGCCACTCCCCCTCCCCCAGAGTGCACCCCAGATGAGGCCACACTCAACCAGAGTGCCACTTCCACAAGGAGACTCCACCAGAGTGCCACTTCCACAAGGAGACTCCACCAGAGTGTGACTTTCACAAGGAGACTCAAGCAGAGGGCGACTTCTACAAAAAGAAACCAGAACGTCATGTTCGCTTTATGATTCCTCCAGGAATGGACGATGGAACTGATACTCGACGAAAACATAGCCGTGAATTTCAGAAAGCTTTAAAGAAATACCTCCACCAACCGATTCCACTAAAACGTCGTGATCGCCCTACGCTTCCTCCAGAAAGCAACAATGACACTGGAACTCCCCAAAAAAGTGGCGCTCACTGTCAGAAAGAGAACAAGAAAGAAAACAAGAAAGACAACAAGAAAGAAAACAAGAAAGAAAACAAGAAAGAAAACAAGAAAGATAACAAGAAAGATAACAAGAAAGATAACACAAAAGAAATTCAAAGACCAGAAGTGTCATCAGCCCCCCCCTGCAGAACCCTCGATCATCATGGACAAAAGAAAAACCAGAAAAAGAAACAAAAGTAGAAAAAAAAAGACAGTACGAGTTGGACCGGCTGTGAAGGGAGGTTGAAATCCAGAAGATTTTTTCTTTCCTGCAGGCGTGTGTTGGACCCAGGGCCGCCATCAGGAATTATGGGGCCCCTTACACAGCAGAGAAATTGATTATACATATATATATAAATATATTAGGGTTGTCCCGATACCGATACTAGTATCGGTATCGGGACCGATGCCGAGTATTTGCGGGAGTACTTGTACTCCCGCAAATACCCCCGATACTGAAATAGAATGCTTCCCCCCCATATTGCAGCCATGTCCTGTCCCCAATACCTGTATATATGATGCCGCCGCCACTGCCGTTAATCCCCCTGCATTATAGCGTAGGACCGCGCGCGCATTACAAGCTTTCGTTGTGAATACTTGTAAAGCGTGCGCCGCCATGCATAGACACTCCCCCTTGCTCGTGATTGGACGGATCTCTCCAATCCCGAGAAGGGGAGTGTCTATACATGGCGGCGCGCAATTTACAAGTATTCACAATGAAAGCTTGTAATGCGTGCGAGGCCCTACGCTATAATGCAGGGGGATTAACTCCGGTGGCGGCAGCATCATATATACAGGTGTGTGGGGACCATACATGGCTGCGTTATGTGGGGGACCATACATGGCTGCATTATGTGGGGGACCATACATGGCTGCATTATGTGGGGGACCATACATGGCTGCATTATGTGGGGGACCATACATGGCTGCATATGTGGGGGACCATACATGGCTGCATATGTGGGGGGACCATACATGGCTGCATATGTGGGGGACATACATGGCTGCATATGTGGGGGACCATACATGGCTGCATTATGTGGGGGACCATACATGGCTGCATTATGTGGGGGACCATACATGGCTGCATTATGTGGGGGACCATACATGGCTGCATATGTGGGGGACCATACATGGCTGCATATGTGGGGGACATGCATGGCTGCAATATGTGTGGGACATACATGGCTGCATATGTGGGGGACCATACATGGCAGCATATGTGGGGGACCATACATGGCAGCATATGTGGGGGACATACATGGCTGCAATATGTGGGGGACATGGCTGCATTTGGGGACACATTTAAAAAAAGTATCAGTATTCGGTATCGGCGACTACTTGAAAAAAAGTATCGGTACTTGTACTCGGTCCTAAAAAAGTGGTATCGGGACAACCCTAATATATATATATATATATATATATATATATATATATATATATATAAAAGAAAAAAAAATAATAATATAAAAAGGAGGGTTGTCATCCGGGGCCCTGGGCACCTCTGGGCCCTGTAATAAAATAAAAATAAAAAAAAGTAAAAAAATATATAAAAAAAAATTTTTTATCTAAAAAAACAGACCCCTAAAAAAAATAAAAAATGGCCCTTTAATAAAAACATAAAAGAAAAATATATTAAAAAAATATATTTGTTTTATAAAAAATAAATAAAAAAGAGGGGGTTGCCATCTGGGGCCCTACGGGCCTCCGGGCCCCTGGGGACCTCCGGACACCTAAAAAAAAAAATTGTCCCTTTAACTTGTTAAGGACCGCCGCATGTACATTTACGTCGGCAGAATGGCACCGACATGCACATCAACGTATATATACGTTGGTACCTAGAGGGGGTTCGGGGTCCCCCCCCCCCCGTACATGCAGCGGTTGCAAGAACCGCAGGACCCTTGTATGGAGCAGAGAGCGAGTACTAGCGCCGCTATTCCTTCTGGTGGATTGGCAAGCACCAGCGGCCTAGTACACCCTGGTCGTACACCCTGTGGTGGTGATTTCACCACCACAGTTCAAAAAAGAGCATATATGCCGAAGCATGGGGGCATTAGGGGCGGAGGAGCGATTTTGCTCCTAATGCCGCATACATACGGTTGACATTCCTACGGAGGCTTTCCCGCGGAAAATTCTGACCATGTGTACACGGCATAGAAAAGTCTGACCATGTGTACACGGCATAGAAAAGCCCGACCGTGTGTATGCGGCATAACTTTTTTGCGGGAGGATGCCCCCATGCTTCGGCATATATATATATATATATATATTTTAGGCACAGGTTGCATTAAAAAATGTTTTATTTTTTACTGTTTTTTTTATTGGTATTTGCTTTGCAGGTATGGTATGATCTTACTGTTATACTGTAATGTTACTTTGTTTTAATGTTAACCATCATTTGCTTAGCAGGTACGCCATTCAGTTGCAGCACGGATTTATTTAGCGTGACAGCAACATCGTTTGCTCCCACGATATATATAAAGCCGCGACTCCAATGCTGTAGGAGGTGATTTCACCACCACAGTTCAAAAAAGAGCATATATGCCGAAGCATGGGGGCATTAGGGGCGGAGGAGCGATTTTGCTCCTAATGCCGCGTACATACGGTTGACAATCCTATGGAGGCTTTCCCGTGGAAAAAGTCTGACCATGTGTACACGGCATAGAAAGGTCCGACCGTGTGTACGCGGCATAGAAAATCCGACCGTGTGTACGCGGCATAACTTTTTTGCAGGGGAGGATGCCCCCATGCTTCGGCATATATAAATGGTGCATGTATGCCCATCATTAGAAGTGGGTGGATGAAGGGAGGTATTCTAATGGTGGGCATGCCCACCGATCAATCCACATGTAAAATTACACCCCAAAATACATTCTGCTGCTTCTCCTGAGAACGGGGATACCACATGTGTGAGACTTTTTGGGAGCCTAGCCGCGTACGGGACCCCAAAAACCAATCACCGCCTTCAGGCTTTCTAAGGGTGTACATTTTTGATTTCACTCCTCACTACCTATCACAGTTTCGAAGGCCATAAAATGTCAAAATAGCACAAAAAAAATGACCCCATTTTGGAAAGTAGACACCCCAAGGAAACTGCTGAGAGGCATGTTGAGTCCATTGATTTTTTTTTTTTTTGTTGTCCAAAGTGATTGAATAATGACAAAAAAAAAAAATTCAAAAAGTTGTCACTAAATTATATATTGCTCACACATGCCATGGTTATATGTGGAGTTGCACCCTAAAAATACATTCTGCTGCTTCTCCTGAGTACGGGGATACCACATGTTTGGGACTTTTTGGGAGCCTAGCCGTGTACGAGACCCCGAAAACCAAGCACCGCTTTCAGCATTTCTAAGGGCGCAAATTTTTGATTTCACTCCTCACTACCTATGACAGTTTCAAAGGCCATAAAATGCCAAAATAGCACAAACCCCCCCCCCCCCCAAATGACACCCCAAGCTATTTGCTGAGAGGCATGTTGAGTCCATGGAATATTATTTTTTTTTGCCCCAAGTGATGGAATAATGACCAAAAAAAAACAAAATGTACAAAACATTGTCACTAAATGATATATTTCTCACACATGCCACTGTTATATGTGGAATTGCACCCCAAAATATATACTGCTGCCTCTCCTGAGTACGGGGATACCACATGTGTGGGACTTTTTGGGAGCCTAGCTGCGTACAGGACCCCGAAAACCAAGCACCGCCTTTAGCATTTCTAAGGGCGCAAATTTTAGATTTTTTTTTTGACGTACAAAACCCCCCCCCCCCAAATGGGATCATTTGGGGGGGGGGGGTTGTACTGCCCTGCCATTTTAGCACCTCAAGAAATGAGATAGGCAGTCATAAAATAAAAGCTGTGTAAATTCCAGGAAATGTACCCTAGTTTGTAGACGCTATAATTTTTGCGAAAACCAATAAATATACACTTATTGCAAATTTTTTTACTAAAGTCATGTGGCTGAATACATTTTGGCCTAAATGTTTGACTAAAATTTAGTTTATTCAATATTTTTTACTTTTTGTTATAAGAAAATCTTTTTTTTTCAAAATTTTCGGTCTTTTTCCATTTAGATCGCAAAAAATAAAAATCACAGAGGCAATCAAATACCATCAAAAGAAACCTCTATTTGTGGGAAAAAAAGGGCGCAAATTTCGTTTTGGTAAAACATTGCATGACCGCGCAATTACCAGTTAAATTAGCGCAGTGCCAAATTGTAAAAACACCTTGGGTCTTTAGCCTGCATATTGGTCCGGGTCTTAAGTGGTTAATAAAAAATAAAAAATAAATTAAAAAAAGGGGGGTTGCCATCCAGGGGCCAGTGGGCCTCCGGGCCCCTGGGGACCTCCGGACCGCTAAAAAAAAAAATTGGCCCTTTAATAAAGAAATACAAATATATTAAAAAATATATTTTTTTCATAAAAAAATAATAAAAAAAGTGGGTTTGCCATCCAGGGCCCTGGGGGCCTCTGGGCCCCTGGGGACCTCCGGACCAGGAAAAAAAATAAAAGAAAAAAATTGTCCCTTTAATAAAAAATTAAATAAACATATACTAAAAAATATATTTGTTTTATAAAAAATAAATAAAAAAAGAGGGGGTTGCCATCTGGGGCCCTAGGGGCCTCCGGGCCCCTTACAGGTGTACTGCATGTACCCCCCTGATGGCGGCCCTGGTTGGACCGGCTGTGAGGGGAGGTTGGAGGCTGGAAGACTTTTCTTTTCCTGCAGGCGTGTGTTGGACCGGCTGTGAGGGGAGGTTGGAGGCCGGAGACTTTTCTTTTCCTGCAGGCGTGTGTTGGAACGGCTGTGAGGGGAGGTTGGAGGCCGGAGACTTTTCTTTTCCTGCAGGCGTGTGTTGGACCGGCTGTTAGGGGAGGTTGGAGGTGTTAAAGTAAAAAATAAATGCGCATCCAAAGATAAATGCAGGAACAAAGTGCAAGAAAAACATTATTAATGAAATTAATAAAAATCAGCTGTAAAGTAAACAAACTTGGTATCAGAGATATATGTGATACAACAAAGCTACATAAATGTCCATATTGCACAAGTGTCCGTGAAGAAAATATATAAATAAGGTGCAAGCGCTTCACTGTAGCCAGAAAAGGTACGCCACATATACGCTCTTCTTCAGATACTTCCACTGAACAGATGAAAAGCAGTTAGGGATATACAAAGTGGCTGCTTATCGGATAAGTTGGATCTCTATTACAGAGATCAAATCAGCTCAGCATACAGGGATCACTCAAACAGCGGCAGCTGGTCTCACTCCTCTACTGACAATCCACAAACTGCACCAGGGATCACTCACAGGGCATAATATAGTGAAATAAAAGTAGGATACTTCATGGTGCAGTATATATAAAATTAAATCCCTTTATTCATAGATAGCTGGGATACTGACATCATAAAAGTATTTTGCGAGCAGGGAAAGTTATTCACACAAAGCTATATAGTAACCAGCTGCGTCTTGAGCCAGCCAGCTGGAGCATGGTGACGTCAAATTCTATTGCTTCAGCTCCAGCGCATTTATTTTTTACTTTAACATATTTCAATTAGTTTATATTCAAACTAATTTTAATAGATGCAGCACCATCACTAATATTTTCAGTTTTGACATATTTATTTATTTGTTTGCACTTTCAGCACTGTGCACTTTGGGGGGGAAGCGCGGATTGTCTGAGCTACACAGGGGAGGTTGGAAGCCAGTATGTTTTTGAGGCGTGTGTTGGGCCGGCTATAAGGGGAGGTTGGAGGCCGGTATGTTTTTCAGGAGTGTGTTAGACTGTCTATGAGGGGAGGTTGAAGGCCGGTATGTTTCTCAGGCATGTGTTGGACCGGCTATGAGGGGAGGTTGGAACTCTTCCTGTCTTCAGAGGTGGTAGGAGTATTTCCAGCTTTCTTTAGGCTTTCTTTGCTGGGAAAATTAGAACTCTTCCCACCACTGAGGTGCTTCATGGAGAAATCCAAGGCCTCACTCGCATAATGTGTATGAACTGATGTACTGATTGTACCCCGCATGGGGGCAGGCCTTAGAGAATAGAGTCTGTTTATGGGCAGCACAGAGGCTTAGTGGTTAGCCTTGCAACACAGGGGTCCTTGGTTCAAATCCTGACCAGGACACTATCTGCATGTTCTCCCTGTGTTTGCGTGGGTTTCCTCCGGATTACTTTGGTTTCCTCACACACAACAAAGACATGCTATCTTGCATTGGTGGTGCAGTGGTGAGCATAGCTGCCTTCCCAGCAGCTGACCTGGGTTCAATTCCCGGCCAATGCCATCTCCAAGTACTTGGAGTCCCCAGAGCGAAAAGCACTATAGAAGGTCAATGCTGAGCATATATTATCAGTGGAATAAAGAATCAAAAACACACCAGAGTGCATCTAATACAACAGGGAGCATCTAAACACATCATATATACAATAGAGTTCATCTAAACTCATCAAAAACACACCAGAGAGCATCTAAATGCATCAAAAATACACCAGATAGCATCTAAACGCATCAAATATACACCAGAGTACATCCAAACATATAAAAAAAATACACAGAAATAATCCAAAAGCATCAAAAACACCAGAGGGCATCTAAATGAATAAGAAATACACCAGGGTGCATCTAAATGCATAAAAATTACAACATAGAGCATCTAAATGTATCAAAAATACACCACGGTGTATCTAAAGGCATCAAAAACACACAAGTGCATCTAAACGCATCAGAGAGCATCTAAATGCATCAAAAGTACACCAAAGAGCATCTAAATGTATTGAAAATCCACAAGAGTGCATCTAAACGCATTAAAAACACACCAGAAGAGGCATAAAATATACACCACAGTGCATCTAAAACGCATCAAAAAAACACAAGAGAGCAACTAAACGCATTTAAAAATACACCAGAGTGCATCTAAATGCATCAGAAACTCACTACCGTGCATATAAACGCATCAAAGATACACCAGAGTGCAACCCCCCTCCCTCTTCCACACACCCCCCTGTTCTACCTTACCCTTTCCAATGTGATATTTTTGATTAACCTTAAATCTTAATATCTACATTTACACTCTTGGCAATTCTTTGATATGAGGCAACTTTTGGGGGGGCTTGGTTTGGTTTCCCCTGAGCCTAGCAGGCTGTTTAACACCAACATCTCAGGCACTTTTTTTATAGGTGGTTATATTTGAATGATGTATTGTCTATCGACATTAAGTAGTTGATTATGTTGTGAAGTTTGGAGTCCAGCATGTTTTTTTGCCATGTGTTGGACTGGCTATGAGGGGAGGTTGGAGGCCAGAATGTTTTTCAGGCATTTGTTGGACCGGCTATAAGGGGAGGTTGGAACTCTTCTTGTCTTCAGAGGTCGGAGGAGTCTTTCCAGCTTTCTTTAGGCTTTCTCAGCTGGGGAAATGAGAACTCTTCCCGCCAGTAAGATCCTTCATGGAGAAGTCCAAGGCCTCACTCACATGATGTGTATGACTATGTACCCTGTGTGGGGACTGCATCTACCCCAAAAGGTACACACCCTGCGTCGGCACCCACACAGATGTCATATTGGGTACAGCCGCTGCACCCCAGTTGACACCAATAGGACTGTCTGTAGTGGTGTGTGAATAGTGTTGTGGGTAGTGTAGTGGTGTGTGTATAGTGTTGTGGGTAGTGGATTGGTATGTGGATAGTGTTGTGGGTAGTGTAGTGGTGTGTGTATAGTGTTGTGGGTAGTGTAGTGGTGTGTGTATAGTGTTGTGGGTAGTGGATTGGTATGTGGATAGTGTTGTGGGTAGTGTAGTGGTGTGTGTATAGTGTTGTGGGTAGTGTAGTGGTGTGTGTATAGTGTTGTGGGTAGTGTATTGGTGTGTGAATAGTGTTGTGGGTAGTGTAGTGGAGGAATCGGGGGGGGGGGGTCAGTACTATTGTAAGAAGGGAAGGGACTCAGGAAGTACTAAAAGTATTATTGTAGGAAGGGAAGATTAGGGGGGCACAAATTACTTACCTTGCCCCGGGTGTTTTTAACCCACACTACGCCACTGCTCCTAACTAGACTTTCCCTGTTTCTTCTATGCTGTTAGGTCTCCACATACAGGCTTTAGGAAAGTCATTGTCTTATTACACTTCAAAAAGACTAGAAAAACACCCTCTGTGGCATGCATGGCTGCCAACATTTGGCAAAAATGTATAGGGACACCTTTTGGTGGAAAGGCAATGTAGGCGGAGCAGAATGGTGATTAACCACTCGCCGCCCGCCTTATGCAAAAAGACATCAGCAAAGTGGTTTCAATATCCTGAGTGGACGTCATATGACGTCCTCAGGATATTGAGCCGATGTGCGTCCCCGGGGTTGAGCATTGCAGCGATCATTGTTGCAGGGTGTCAATCTGACGGAGACTCTTTACTACGTGATCAGCCTGTCTGTCAGACGCGAGTAGAGGAGAGCCGATCGGCTGCTCCTCTGACAGGGGGGGTTTGAGCACAGGTATGCCACTGGACCACCAGGGATGCCACTAGACCACCAGGGATGCCCACCACAGGTATGCCACCCTAGACCACCAGGGATGACAATCACAAATAATGGATGCCAATCAGTGCATACAATGGATGCCAATCAATGCCCACAATGGGCATCACTGATTGGCAGGCAATGTTTGGCACTGATTGGCATCTATTAGTACAACACATACATTATCAGTGCCCATCTGTGCCGCCTATCCGTGCCTATCCATGTCATCTATCCGTGCCCATCCATGCCGCCTATCCGTGACCATCCATGCCGCCTATCCGTGACCATCCATGCCACCTATCCGTGACCATCCATGCCGCCTATCATTGCCGCATATTTAGTGCCCATCATCAGCACCACCACATCAGCGCCACCTCATCGGTGCCGCCTTATCAGTGCCCATCAGTGCAGTACCATCAGTGCCCATCCGTGAAGGAGAAAACGTACTTATTTACAATGTTTTATATCACTGATTGGCAGACATTGTTTGGCACTGATTGGCATCCATTAGTACAACACATACATTAGTACGTTAGTGCCACCTATCAGTGCCCATCTATGCCCATCCGTGCCGCCTATCAGTGCCCAATCCATGCCGCCTATCAGTGCACATCCATGCCACCTATCCGTTTCGCTAAACCGTGCCCATCCATGCCGTCTATCCGTGCCTATCCGTGACCATCCGTGCAGCCTATTAGTGCCCATCATCAGTGCCACCTCATCAGTGCCCATCAGTGTTGCCTTATCAGTGCCCGTCAGTGCAGTACCATCAGTGCCCATCCGTGAAGGAGAAAACGTACTTATTTACAATGTTTTATATCACTGATTGGCAGACATT
This sequence comes from Rana kukunoris, assembly GCA_029574335.1. Classification (NCBI taxonomy): domain Eukaryota; kingdom Metazoa; phylum Chordata; class Amphibia; order Anura; family Ranidae; genus Rana; species Rana kukunoris. The sequence continues at coordinate 33,881,877 of CM056050.1, read as the reverse complement.
GTTTGGCACTGATTGGCATCCATTAGTACAACACATACATTAGTACGTTAGTGCCACCTATCAGTGCCCATCTATGCCCATCCGTGCCGCCTATCAGTGCCCAATCCATGCTGCCTATCAGTGCCCATCCATGCCGCCTATCAGTGCACATCCATGCCACCTATCCGTGTCGCTAATCCGTGCCCATCCATGCCGTCTATCCGTGCCTATCCGTGACCATCCGTGCAGCCTATTAGTGCCCATCATCAGTGCCACCTCATCAGTGCCCATCAGTGCCGCCTTATCAGTGCCCGTCAGTGCAGTACCATCAGTTCCCATCCGTGAAGGAGAAAACTTACTTATTTACAATGTTTTATATCTGAAACAAAAAAACATTTTTTTCTAAATTTTCAGTATATTTTTTTTGCAGAAAATGAAAATCAAAATAATAAAAATGTAGTTTGGGTACAGTGTAGCATGAGCGCGCAATTGGAAAGTGGTTGGGCGGAAAGTGCGGTACATCGGCATCACCCCCCTTTGACTGCGTAGTTCTATCCCTTTTGGACGGGTAGTCTGTTTGTTTCCGGACGAAGTACCAGACTGAATGGCTATGTGAGTGTTTTCTTGTCTTGTTTTAAATAAAAATGTTATCCAATGGTTTTACACTATTGTGGCCCCCTATGTTTTTTTCTATGTTACACGGCATCTAAGGTTTTTTGGAATGAGGCAGTGATTGTCATCATACTGCGTCCATCCAGCCTGCGGCTCCTTCAGTTTAAAACCTACATGCTACCTGGGGTCCCCTATGATTAAGGGAGCGCTGGGAATTTGGTAAGCAGATTCACTTACTCTGGTGGTGGAGACCACAGGGAGAGAGCACTGAGTGATTCACTGAAGATATTATTTATTTTTGCACGCAGCGCGCAGCACTTTTTGCATGAAGTTGGATTACATTTTGGGAAATGGACTTTTCAACTATTTTCTATTTTGTTTTCAGTGATGTGATATTTATTTATCTATTTATTTCATTATTTATGCATTTGTCTAACAGAATATATGGTTAGCACTATTAGAGCACTAGCACTTTATTATATTCACTGATTGGGAATCCATTTATTGTTGCACTTTTTACATTCTACCTATTAGAGGAGGCGCCACCCCCTGCATACCTTATTTTCATTCATCCTCACTCCATTTAGGTGGAGTATACATGTAGGGGCCGCCACCAACGCTAACACTCATTTACTTATTTATTACATTTCAATTCTATTTAATTATCCGTAGCGCCGATTCCTCTACTATTTTTTCATCTTTGTCAGCTAACAGCATTTATTTACTTCTATCTAAATCTAAAAGATAGAAATAAAAGAGTGCTGTTAGCTGACATGTAGCACTCTCCTGACTGTGAGAAATTGGGCAGTGCAGTTTTAAACCCAATATTCACAGTCCAGTGACTACTGGATAAAATAAACCTTTACCTTTAAAGTGTCATTAGTGCCCATTGGTGCAGTCTCATCAGTGCCCATTGGTGCAGCCTCATCAGTGCCCATCAGAGCCCATCACTGCAGTCTCATTGGTGATCAACAATGCAGTCTCATCAGTGCCCATCAGAGCCTATCAATACAGTCTCATCAGAGCTCATCAATGCAGTTTCATCTGTGCCCATCAATGCAGTCTCATCAGAGCCCATCAGTGCAAGCTCATCAAAGGCCATCATTGCTGTCTCATCATTGCCATCAATGTTGTCTCATTAGTGCCACTCATAGCTATCACACCAGAGCCCATCAATGCAGTTTCATCAGTACCCATCAGAGCCCACCAATGCTGTCTCATCAGAGCCCATCAATGCAGTTTCATCAGTGCCCACCAATGCAGTCTCATCAGAGCCCATCACTGCCATCTCATTAGTGCCCATCAGAACCCATCAATGTTGTCCCATTAGTGCCCATCAATGCTGTCTCAGTGCCCATCACTGCTGCCTTATTAGTGCCCATCAGAGCCATCTCATCAGTGCCCATCAATGCTGTCTCATCAGTGCCCATCAATGCTGTCTCATCAGTGCCCATCAATGCTGTCTAATCAGTGCCTATCAGAGCCATCTCATCAGAGCCCATCACTGCTGTCTCATCAGAGCCCATCACTGCTGTCTCATCAGAGCCCATCACTGCAGTCTCATTAGTGCCCATCACTGCAGTCTCATTAGTGCCCATCAGAGCCATCTCATCAGTGCCCATCATTGCTGTCCCATTAGTGCCCATCGGAGCCCATCAATGCAGTCTCATCAGAGCCCATCAATGCTGTCTCATTGGTGTCCATCAGATCCCATCAATGAAATCTCATCAGATCCCATCAATGAAATCTCACAGTGCCCTTCAGAGCTGTCTCATCAGAGCTTATCAATGTATAAACAGAAAAGTCAGTGCAACTACCCATACAACACATAGATAGCAGAGCTCCCGGGTGCTCGATCCACAGTCACTGGCTGAGTAGAGTAATGTAGAAAAAATGATCCGCACTTCAGTTGTTGCTCTTAAAATGTCTTAATTTTATTGAATAGCCACTGCGGCTATTCAATAAAATTAAGAAATTTTAAGAGCAACAACAAAAGTACGGATCATTTTTTCTACAGAGCCCATCAATGCAGTCTCATCAGAGCCCATCACTGCTGTCTCAGTGCCCATCAATGCAGTCTCTTCAGAGCTCATCAACGGAGTCTCATCAGAGCCCATCACTGTTGTCTCATTAGTGCCCATCAATGCAGTCTCATTAGTGCCCTTCACTGCTTCTCATTAGTGCCCATCACTGCTGTCTCATTAGTGCCCATCAATGCAGTCTTATCAGTGCCCTTCAGAGCTGTCTCATCAGAGCCCATCAATGCAGTCTCATCAGAGCCCATCACTGCTGTCTCAGTGCCCATCAATGCAGTCTCTTCAGAGCTCATCAACGAAGTCTCATCAGAGCCCATCACTGTTGTCTCATTAGTGCCCATCAATGCAGTCTCATTAGTGCCCTGCACTGCTGTCTCATTATTGCCCATCAATGCAGTCTTATCAGTGCCCTTCAGAGCTGTCTCATCAGAGCCCATCAATGCAGTCTCATCAGAGCCCATCAATGCAGTCTCATCAGAGCCCATCACTGCAGTCTCATCAGAGCCAATCACTGCAGTCTCATTAGTGCCCATCAATGCAGTCTCATTAGTGCCCTTCACTGCAGTCTCATTAGTGCCCATCAATGCAGTCTCAATAGTGCCCTTCACTGCTGTCTCATAATTGCCCATCAATGCAGTCTTATCAGTGCCCTTGAGAGCCGTCTCATCAGAGCCCATTAATGCAGTCTGATCAGAGCCTATCAATGCAGTCTCATCAGAACCCACCACTGCCATCTCATCAGTGGCGATCAGAGCCGTCTCATCAGTGCAGATCAGAGCCGTCATCAGTGCAGATCAGAGCCGTCTCATCAGTGGCGATCAGAGCCGTCTCATCAGTGGCGATCAGAGCCATCTGATCAGTGCCTATTAGAGCCGTCATCAGTGCAGATCAGAGACGTTTCATCAGAGCCTATCAGAGCTGTCCGGGGATTTCCGGGAATGTCCCGGGCAAATCGGGACTGTTGGCAACTATGGTACTTTACTGGTACTATCTGATGTGAAATTGTGTTGGATTCAACTTTTGTCCTATTGAAAATGTAAGCTGCCTGTGGTTGGTGCCAAGTCAGCAGGTAATCATACGGTCTGGACAGACGGGTTCTATGGAAGTACATCAAGGCATAAGGGGGTATTTTTACAGAACATTGAATTGGGGGAGAGGAGGCGCCTTCAGAGAGCTGGTAATATCCTGAATAGCTCCCACCCTGTGAATGCCTTCTGTACAGTTTTCCCCTCTAGCAGGCAATTTTGGGGTATTTCCTCTCTTACTATCAGGCTACAAAACAGCTTCTTTCCGCAGTCCATACGTTTTTTGAATGCTAGAGGCTTTTTAGGGTAAAGTAAACGCGCTGTACGCATTTTTTTTAATGCAATGTATGTGTTTTTTGTTTTATGTCCTCTGGACACTGCCAAACACAGATTGATGTAAAGAGCCAATCAGCGGCTCTTTACCACGTGATCAGCTGTGTCCATGTCAACAGAAACCGGTTACCGGCTCTCTTCACCGAACCTTCTCATGCTGTCAGCGTGTCGAGGAGAGGAGAAAAGAGCCGATAATCGACTCCTGTAAAAGTGCTGCCAATCTGTGCCCACCACTGCTGCCAATCTGTACCTATCTCTGCTGCCAATCTGTGCCCACCACTCCTGCCAATCTGTACCCACCTCTGCTGCCAATCTGTGCCCACCACTGTCTCCTCATCGATGTCACCTATCAGTGCCCATCAGTGTCGCCTACCAGTACCCATCTGCCCATCAGGGCCCGCTTTTAGTGCAGCCTCATCAGTGTCTCTTTATCAGTGGCCACCAGTGCCACCTCATTAGTGCAGGACATTAGTGATCATCAGTGCAGCCTATCAGTGCCACGTCATCAGTAAAACAGAAATATTAATTGTTTTCAAAATGTTAACCACTTGCCGCCCGCCCTATAACAAAACAACGGCGGCAAAGTGGTTTCAATATCCTGAGTGGACGTCACATGATGTCCTCAGGATATTGAGCTGATGCGCGCTCCCCGGCGATCGTTACTGCAGGGTGTCAGTCTGACACCTCGCAGCACCGATCTAGGTAACGAGTCTATGACAGCGACTCTGAACCACGTGATCAGCCGTGTCCAATTACGGCTGATCACGATGTAAACAAGAAGAGCCGGCTATCGGCTTTTCCTCACTCGTGTCTGTGAGACGTGAGTAGAGGAGAGGCGATCGGCTGCTCCTCTGACAGGGGGGTTTGTGCTGATCGATTATCAGCACGGCCCCCCTCCCCCTCCCCGAGGATGACCACACTAGAACACCAGGGATGCCACCAGACCACCAGGGATGCCACCCTAGACCACCAGGGATGCCAATCAGTGCCCAAAATGGATGTCAATCAGTGCCCACAATGAGCATAACTGATTGGAAGGCATTGTTGTTTGGCACTGATTGGCATCCATAAGTACAATATAATACCGTACATCCATGCCCATCCGTGTCATCTATCAGTGCCAATCAATGCCAATCTGTGCCACCTATCAGTGCACATCCGTGCCGCCTATCTGCTCCCATCCGTGCTGCCTAACTGTACCCATCCATGCTGCCTATCTGTACCCCATCAATTCCACCTCAACCACCAAAAGAAAGTTATATGTGTGAAAAAAATAAAAATGTCATTTGGGTAGTGTAGCATGACTGCGACAGCGCTGAAAGCTGAAAATTGGCTTGAGTAGGAAGGGGGTATAAGTGGCCAGTGGGCAAGTGGTTAAAGCTAAACTTACCTTTTCTTCCGGTCCCCACTCCTTTGCCAGCAGTCCCACAAAGGTAACCCCTGTGTATCTGTCTTCATTTTCATTTTTAAACTCTTTACTTCTTGTAATGTATGTAAACCCTTTAGCGTTTTTTACCGACAAAACATGAAAAATTTGCTGACGGAGCACATTTTTTTAACTAATACCCTGAAACATGTCAAAAGTTACTAGTGAAGGCTAAGACAAATATTACTATTTTTTACATTTTTTTTATTATTTTTAACAATATTATTTTTTCACCATTTTTATTTCTTTTACAATATCATTTTTAGTATTTTTTTTACCATTTTTATTCTTTAGTATTTTTTTTAGTATTTAAAAAAAAAAAAATATTTAAAAAAAATGTTTTAATTATTTTTTACAATATTATTTTTTTATTGCCTATTCTGGCACTTCTCTCCTTCATGTAAAAATCAAATTTTTTTTGCTAGAAAATTAATCAGAACCCCCAAACATTATATATATATTTTTTTAGCAGACATCCTAGGGAATAAAACGGCAGTCATTCCAACTTTTTTTCTTGCACAGTATTTTTTTTTTTCATTCAAATTTATGTTTTTTTTCAAATAAAAGAAAAGTATACAGCTATGCGCCAAATAACACAGTAAATATTATAGCTGGACATACATTTGAGAATGAACAGGTACATTCAGTGTTTATCGTTTCCAACCTATTTAACCCCAGAGGGTAGTACTTATTAAACATAAAAGAGAAATGAGAACTATTAAGGTAAATCAGAACCCCATAGGTAATATAGTTTGTCCCAAATCATCTCCCTAATCCCCCAAGATCTCATATATCCTATGGTCTGGTCCAAGATATTAAAGCGATGAGGAACATAGTAGACCAATCTTTCATAGATGCTAAGAAGGTGGGTATCCAGGATAATCCCTCCCTCTCTGATACCCCTACTGGGATCACTCTGTATCCTAGAGGTGGACCCGTCCCCTCCACCCAACCTCCTCAAAAGCAAATTTGATCTAACATTTGTCTAAGGAACCAAGACAACACCCTACCCAGAGTTAACTATAAGAGAAAAACCAGGGATATCATTAGTATTTCCGAACCCATTATCCCCAAAGTGAGAATATCACATTATGAGAAGTAATATACTATGGGCCAGATTCACAAACACTTGCGCTGGAGTATTTGGATATGCGCCGCGTAACTGTGCTGATGCGCCGACGTTTCTATGTGCCCGTACCCACCAAACTAGATGCGCCCAATAACGGGTCATTTGCGACCGGCGGAACGTTCCGACGCCAGAGTATCGTCAGCGTTTATTTTCGCTGGGCGCATCAGTCGCGCCCATTGATTTCCCCTGCAAATATGCAAATGAGGGATTTTTCACAATTCACGAACGGATTAGCACCATACGCTGGCTACATGCGCCGCGCGTATCTGATCCGTCCGGCGCAAAGTTATTTCTACAAAAGGCTGCTTTATCTTTACTCCAGACGGTCACAGGTCAGCAGGAGAGCAGCTACAGCAGCGTTACCGACGATAGGAGCTAGCTGAGCACCCCCACTTGCAAGGACAACACCTCTGTGTGCCAACATGCCAGGGGCACTCGTGGTCCTAGAACTACTGATGGGTCCCCTGGAACCAAGAAGGCGGGCACGTGAGAGGATATACCGCACACGTATGAGCCTCTTTGGCATGGGGGATGAGGAGGTGTATCGCCTATTCAGATTCAGCCCTGATGCAATACTTGAACTAACCACAACCCTGCAGGGTGACATCACCATCCCAACACACCGATCACAAGCAGTGCAGCCACTGGTGAAGGTCCTGGCAACACTCCATTTCCTTGCAAGTGGATCATTCCAGCGTACAAGTGGAGTGGTGGCTGGGATGTCACAATCCTCCATAAGCAGATGTGTGCACCAGGTTGTCCCTGCAATCCTCAGACGCATGTCCAACCAGTTCATCAGACCAACCACTGAGGAGCTACGGCAGAAGGCAATGACAGATTTCTACAGCATTGCCAGATTCCCACGCACTGTGGGGGCCATTGATTGCACACATGTGGCCCTACAGCCCCCCAGTGCCACAGAGCACATATACCGCAATCGGAAGCATTGGCACTCCATCAACGTACAGGTGATAGCTGATGCCCAACGCCTCATATGGCACGTCCGTGCCAAACATCCCGGGTCCAGCCATGACAGTTTCATATACCGTCAGAGCCCCATCCCAGCAGAATTTAACCAGAACATGTATGGGGACAGCTGGCTGGTTGGTGAGTGACATGGGAGTCAGGCATGACTATCCCCTCCCGTGATGCACAACAGAAATCGCACATGCATGACTAACATTCTCCTGTCTTTTACCTTACAGGTGACTCTGCATATGCATTGGGACCCCATCTAATGACTCCTTTCCGGAACCCCCAAACCAGAGGAGAGAGAAAATACAATGAAGCACACATCAAAACCCGTGCAGTGGTGGAGCAAACATTTGGGCTCCTGAAGTCCCGTTTCCGATGCCTGGATAAGTCTGGGGGGACCCTATTGTATTCCCCTACCTTCGTGTGTCAGATCATCGGTGCATGTTGCATACTACATAACTTTGCTATGAGAAAAGGCCTGCAGATTGACATACGTGATGACCTGACCCCCGACCCACACAGTCCCCACCTGCCAGAGGACACCCAGTCTGCTGATGGAAGAGCAGTCAGGAGGGTCCTCGCCGTAGGCATCTTTGGACACTAAACCAAAACATTAATCACACAGACAATGCACGCGTGTACACCACTGGATCACACACACCACAGGCACATCGCATTGGATTAGCCCAAGTCCAGCATGTAGGAGTTGGGAGCAGTAACGCCAGCGTCAAGGCCCCAATGATGTCACTGTCCATTCACACACCTTTCACACGTCATTCATTCAGCCGTGGGGTTCACTTCACCACCACGGCCGAGGGTGACACCCCTTACTTTCAGGAGTGCCACCCTCTCACATTCACACACCATTCACACTGTCCCCTGCACTCCTGACCGTGTGCAGTACAAAAATAAATTATAAATATCATATCCTGATCATTAAAAGAAAAAAAAATCTCATAACCTGAGAAAAATAAAAAATAAACTCATGACCTGAGTATGTCAAAAACAATAAGATAAAACCAGAAAAAATAAAAGGCCTCATCGGGGATGCCGGGGGCTTCTTCTGGGGGCCCCTCTCTGGCTCCGCAGCTGCCTGGATGGAGTGGGTGGGGGTGGGGGGGCATCTAGAGGTGGCTGATCCCCAGGTGGACCACTCCTGGCAGGTGTGGCCTGCGTGCCCTCCAAGGCCCTGGCTATCCGTCCAAGGTAATTGTTCGTCTGGGCCTGCATCCGGAGCTGACGGGTCACCTGGTAATGCTGGGCCCGCCGACTCAGCCTCCCCTGCTCCCGGATGGCAGCACTGTTCCCATGGATGGCAGCAGTGTTGGCCTGGACGGCTGCAGTAAGGTGCTGGATATCCCCCTGCACCTCCCCCAAAGTGGTGACCACTGCAGCGCAATTAGAGCTGACATCCTGCACTGCGTTGCTGAGGTTGGCAACGGAGCCCAGGCTGTCAGCCACTTTCTCCAAGTGCACCGCTATGGCCCCCATCTGTTCCGTCTGCCTGGCGTGATCCCTCGCCAACTGGTCCTGGACACCATCAGACACCCCCCTGGTCTTCTGGGTCGCCTTCCTGGGGCCAGAAGATGGATGTCCACGGGTGGAAGGAGTCGCCCTTGAGGGGCTTCCAAGGATGGGGGAGGGGACGACAGACGGGCCAGGAGAAGGGGAGGAGACAGACAAAACCAATGAAAAGTCCTGCTCTGCCACAGCAGGATCCTCCACAACCACCTCGGCAGGTGTGGTGTGGCCACTCTCCTCCTCCACAACCTCTTCACCACCCAGTGGCTCGGGCACATGATGGCGTGGGGGGGATGGGGTGGAATGCAGGCTGACAGATGATGGCCCAGCTCCGTCATCTGTGGATGACACAAAGCAGACACATGTTGGTGGTCCCACACACTTGGCACATGTCCCCCCCCCCCAAATGCAAAACAACAAATAGGGGATTATAAAACACTTACCTGTCCTTGTGCCTTCCTCCACGGAGTCATAGCCTGCGACCCCCTCCACCTGCTCCCTCTCCAGGCAGCGAGCAACCACCTCCTCCTCTGCGGTTAGGGTGACAGGACATGGGGGACCACCACCTGTGCCCCTCTCATACCTCCTGATGGAGGCCACCTTGTCCCTCACCTTGCGCCGCAGGTCATTTATTTTCTTTTGTATGTCCCCAGCAGTCCGGGTGGAGTAGCCCAGGACATTGACCCTGGCAGCAATGGACTCCAGGATGCCCTGCTTCCTCTCCCGGCTGGTCTTCCGGCTTTTTTTGCCATGGAGAAATTCATTCTCCGTCTCCATAGCCGAGATAATCACTGAGACCTCCTGGGTATTAAAGTTGAGGTTCCTCCTCTCTCTGGGGGTAGCGGGAGCAGCCATTACAGTGCAAAAGTATCTTCCCTGGGGTGGGGGGAAACGGAACTACTTTTGCGCCGGAATGGCGTTTCCGCCAGCGCTTTTAAGCGCCCAGCGGAACGCATTGCGCTGACGTTTCCCAGGAAGTGGTGCCGACGGAAGTTGTGAGCATGCGCACAAGGGGGCGAGTGGAGCCGCACTCACTGCGCATGCTCCGTGGATGATGCGCTGAACGTAAGCCTCTGCGCCGGGCTCCGCCCATCATTTACATATGATCACACCCACTTCCACTTGCGTCGGGTTACACCAGCGCATTATCGTTACTCTGGCGCAAGTTTACGCGCAACTGCTATGTGAATTACAGGAATTGCGCTGAAAGGGTCTTCAGAGTAACGTAAATGAGAAGCGTTACTCCAGAGGAAAGATACTCTCATCTACCTGAATCTGGCCCTATGTTTAGTCTTCTCGTATCTAAGAGAGGAAAAAAAAGAAAAAAAAAGGGGGGGAATAGTGATGAGAAGAGTAGAAGAGTAAAGAGTTCAAAGGAAAGAGTAAGCCCACCTGCCAAGATTATGCATCAGTCCGGAGCAACAGCCACTACAGTATCCCCGGAGTATAGGGGATACCCATGTACCTAAGCCAAGGTTCCCAAGTTTCAGTAAACAGAATAGTTTTATCTAACATTAAACTAATTCTCTTTTCCTGCTCCATCATCCACGTGACTTTTCTCTTCATGTGTAGAATAGAGACTGTCTGTTTCTTCCATGCTGCTGCAATAGTAATTCTGGCGCCTGTCAGGATAAATAGAATCAGTTTTCTGGTAACCTTCGAAATTTGTGGGATTAGACCATTTAATAGAGCAATTGCTGGAGACTGATGCACATTACACCCTGTTGAAAAACTTGGGAAAATCTCGCGCCAAAGTGAAATATGGGGGGGGGGGGGGATGTGCAAATTAATACAAGCTGCTCCCTAAATAATACAGAATACTGAATTATACATGTGAGACAATTAGAAAATAGGGGCGCTAACTAATGGTGAGTATAACATATATTATACAACATAGATAAGAAAAATATATATGTGAATGTCGTGCTGACAATATAACAGCAAACCAATGAGTGCAGAGAAAATACAGTGACAATAGACAGTGTATGTCTACCCAGAGTCCATAATTGTTTGGTGCAATATTGTGCTAAAAACAATAGTATTCCGATAGGTGCTCCGTGTATTAATCTTCTGAATATATTCCACCTTCACCAAAAAACACCGCAAGTGTGAATGGATGGCTCCTTACCCGAAGGTGTTGACCTATTAATTAAAATAAGGTCAAATGAGCTCAGAAATCAGCTGCTGTCCGTGGAAAACTCGATTGAAAGCCAGGCAGTGGACAGGTCTCATATAAAGAGAGAAACAGCTCCCATAGTGTAAAACCTTTTTATTAGAATAATTGCTAAAAAATACAATGCCAAATGGCCTCTTACTTGAGATGGTGCCCGTGTTCCCGGCACTGAGGCTGTAGGTGTATAGGGATTGGAGAGAGATGTTGTGGTGAGCTGGTGAAGCCAGCGTGCGTTCCACCGCCGTCAGGCTTGAAAACCAGGAAACCGGAAGTATGCTAGTAGTGCGTGCCCAGGTACCGCCTCGACGTACGTTTCGTTAATGTCGTCATCAGGAAGCGTGGCTTCACCAGCTCACCACAACATCTCTCTCCAATCCCTATACACCTACAGCCTCAGTGCCGGGAACACGGGCACCATCTCAAGTAAGAGGCCATTTGGCATTGTATTTTTTAGCAATTATTCTAATAAAAAGGTTTTACACTATGGGAGCTGTTTCTCTCTTTATATGAGACCTGTCCACTGCCTGGCTTTCAATCGAGTTTTCCACGGACAGCAGCTGATTTCTGAGCTCATTTGACCTTATTTTAATTAATAGGTCAACACCTTCGGGTAAGGAGCCATCCATTCACACTTGCGGTGTTTTTTGGTGAAGGTGGAATATATTCAGAAGATTAATACACGGAGCACCTATCGGAATACTATTGTTTTTAGCACAATATTGCACCAAACAATTATGGACTCTGGGTAGACATACACTGTCTATTGTCACTGTATTTTCTCTGCACTCATTGGTTTGCTGTTATATTGTCAGCACGACATTCACATATATATTATTATTACACCCTGTTACTCGTCTGACAATGTGAAACACCTTATTCCAATAACCCCGAATCTTTGGACATTCCCACCAAGTGTGAAACATGGACCCTATTCCTTGGCAGCCTCTAAAGCATAAGGGTGAGGATGAAGGATACATCGAGGCCAATTTAAGAGGGACCAGTACCATCTAGTAAAGATTTTCGCGTTGGCTTCCACCAGAGACATGCTTAACAAACCCTTGATAAATTTAGCAAAATTTCCATACCAATCCTCTAAATCCCATTCATCTCCAAGTTCTCTTTCCCAAGCGAGCATGTGGGGTAATTTAGTATCATTTGTCGCGAGAGATTTATAAATAATTGAGATATTACCCCGTCTCGCCGAGGCTTGGTCGCATCTATGTTCAAATGGAGATAGGGAACCAGAAATAAGATTATCAGACCAAAGATTTTGGGCATAGTCATGTAATAGAGAAAATCTCAATCTCTCGGAGGAAGGGAGATCAAAATTATCCACAAAAAATTGTTCGGGTAAAGGGCCCAGTCTTGAGAAGAAATGTCCAATGCGGTACACCCCCTTATCATGCCACCATTTGAAGGAGTCCACATTGATTCTAGATGCAAAGATCGGGTCCCGGAAGACCTCAGCTAAAGGTTGACCTTTTGAGACCAAAGAAGGATTTTTCCTAAGCGAATCCCAAAGTACTAAAGCTTGAGAAAGGGTCGGGGACATAATAGCGGGTCTACGTTTGGGAGTGCGCCACATCAAATCTTCTATAGTAGACGCAGAAGATGCTTGTTCTTCTATATTAATCCAGCCGGGAAGGTCCTTTTTAAGATAGACTTCAGATAGTTGGGCCAACCTAGCAGACTGGTAATACCACCACAAATTCGGGACTCCTAAACCCCCTTGTTCAGTTAGATTGAAGAGGCTTCGAGAAGGAACATGTGGACCCTTTTTGTTCCAAACTAACCTGGTAATTTTGCCCTGAAATGATTTTAGATGACTTTTAACTATCGGAATGGGCAATGAGCGAAAAAGATATAAAAGTCTGGGGAGAAGAGTCATCTTGACCGAATTAATCCTACCAATCCATCCTATTTTCTGTGAGCCCCATTCATTTAAATCTTTCTCGAGTTTTTTAAACATAGGAGGATAGTTGGCAGAATAGAGATTCTCAAAATTCGGAGTCAGATTGATTCCTAAATATTTGATGGATAAAATGTCCCATTTGAATTTATATTTGTTTTTTAACATTGAGACTGTGGGTTCAGGGAGTGATACATTAAGCGCTCTAGATTTAGCCCAATTTACTTTGAGACCCGACACTCTAGCGAAGTCAGTCAATAGGGAAAAAATTTCAGGAAGAGAGGATCAGGGCCGGCCTTAGGCCTTTAGGCGCCCTGTGCGAGAAAGATTTACAGCGCCCCCTAGTGACCACGCCCCTTGGTATCCACGCCCCTCAGTAACCACGCCCCTCAGTAACCACATCCCTCAGTAACCACACCCATTTCTCCAATACCGCCTCCATTTAAAGCCTTCCATTTTGTTAAGTTCCCAAAAAAAAGATTACAAGCTATGATAAAAATACAACTTTTATTCACACACTATAATAACGCCACCTATACTGCAAATCACACTCTCTAATAACGCCACAAATAAAGTAAATCACACGGTATAATACCACTACCTGTAAATTTACTATCAAACATAATTACAATAAAGTCTTTTTTAACTTGTGTATTTACTGTTCCTTTAAGAAACACCTTATTTAAAAAAGAAAATACAAAAACTGACATTAAGCAGTACACTGCATTTATAAAAAAATAATTTACTTACAGAAAAATGTTTTTACATCCGCTGCCTGCTTCTGTGGATTCTTGCCCTCCTTTGTCTTCTCAGTGCGCATGGCATATGAGCTCCTCATAGCAAGGCAAGGACAGTCACCCACGCCGACTTTCCGGTAGAATCCGCCTGTGGCCTGCCAGGTGTACCTAGAGCATTTGGCACCTATATCTGCCCCCCCCCCCCCCCATAAAATGTAAAAACACCCCATTGTGCCCCCTGCATCCTTCAATATCTCTGTCACTACTGTGTACCCCTCTCCACAACTGCACCTCTGGACCCCTTTACATTACACAGCACCCCACAGCTCTGGACCCCTTTACATTACACAGCACCCTGCATCACTGGCCCCCTTTACATTACACAGCACCCTGCATCACTGGCCCCCTTTACATTACACAGCACCCTGCATCACTGCCCCTTTACATTACACAGCACCCTGCATCACTGGCCCCCTTTACATTTCACAGCACCCTGCATCACTGGACCCCTTTACATTACACAGCACCCTGCACCTCTGGACCCCTTTACATTACACAGCACCTCTGGGCCCCTTTACATTACACAGCACCCTGCATCACTGGGCCCCTTTATATTACACAGCACCCTGCACCTCTGGACCCCATTACACTACACAGCACCCTGCACCTCTGGGCCCCTTTACATTACACAGCACCCTGCACCTCTGGACCCCTTTACATTATACAGCACCCTGCAACTCTGGCCTCTTTACACAGCACCCTGCACCTTTGGGCTCCTTTACATTACACAGCACTCTGCACCTCTGGGACCCTTTTCATTGCACAGCACCCTGCACCTCTGGACCCCATTACACTACACGGCACCCTGCACCAATGGACCCCGTTATATTACGCAGCACCCTGCACCTCTGGGCCCCTTTACTTTACACAGCACCCTGCACCTCTGGGCCCCATTACACTACATGGAACCCTGCACCAATGGACCCCTTTACATTACACAGCACTCTGCACCTCTGGACCCCTTTACATTGCACAGCACCCTGCACCTCTGGACCCCATTACATTACACAGCCCCCTGCACCTCTGGACCCCATTACATTACACAGCACCTCTGGACCCCATTACATTACAAAGCCCCCTGCACTTCTGGACCCCTTTACATTACACAGCACCTCTGGATGGACCCCTTTACATTACACAGCACCTTGCACCACTGGGCTCCTTACATTACACAGCACTCTGCATCTCTGGACCCCTTTGCATTACACATCACCCTGCATTTTTGGACCCTTTTACGTTACACTGCACGCTGCATCTCTGGACCCCTTTACATTACACAGCACCCTGCACCTCTGGGCCCCATTACACTACATGGAACCCTGCACCAATGGACCCCTTTACATTACACAGCACTCTGCACCTCTGGACCCCTTTACATTGCACAGCACCCTGCACCTCTGGACCCCATTACATTACACAGCCCCCTGCACCTCTGGACCCCATTACATTACACAGCACCTCTGGACCCCATTACATTACAAAGCCCCCTGCACTTCTGGACCCCTTTACATTACACAGCACCTCTGGATGGACCCCTTTACATTACACAGCACCTTGCACCACTGGGCTCCTTACATTACACAGCACTCTGCATCTCTGGACCCCTTTGCATTACACATCACCCTGCATTTTTGGACCCTTTTACGTTGCACTGCACGCTGCATCTCTGGACCCCTTTACATTACACAGCACCCTGCACCTCTGGGCCCCTTTACATTACACAGCACCCTGCACCTCTGGACCCCTTTACACTACACAGCACCTTGCACCACTGGGCCCCTTACATTACACAGCACCCCACAGCTCTGGACCCCTTTACACTACACAGCACCTTGCACCACTGGGCCCCTTACATTACACAGCACCCCACAGCTCTGGACCCCTTTACACTACACAGCACCTTGCACCACTGGGCCCCTTACATTACACAGCACCCCACAGCTCTGGACCCCTTTACATTACACAGCACCCTGCATCTCTGGACTCCTTTACATTACACAGCACCCCGCACCACTGGTTTCCTTTATATTACACAGCCCCGGACACCTGTATTTTACACAGACACCCCCCTAACAGTTCTGGACCCCCTGCATGTTACGCAGACCCCCGTACAGTGCATACCCCTCCCCCTACAATACAGATCTCTCCTTACAATACAGATTCACCCCTACAATACAGAACCCCCCCTACAATAGACCACCCCTACAGTGCAGACCCCTACAATAAAGAATCCCCCCACAATACAGAACCCCCCCCCCCTACAATACAGATCAACCCCTACAGTGCAGACCCCCCTAAAATAAAGAACCCCCCACCCCACAATACAGATAGAACCCCCCTTCAGACCTGTAAAGCAAGCAGATAATCTGCTTGCCGCGTGCTGCACACACAGCACAGTACAGACAAGGAGGAGGGGGAGGCGGCTTCACTGCTCGGCTGCGTGACTGAGACAGTCACAGGCAGCCGAGACTCAGACCGCGGAGCTGCCTAAGGAGAAGGGGGATCACTGCGGCCAGGTCCCGGGCTGGGAAGCGGCTTGCACGGCACCCCCCCTGCAAAGCCAGGCACCCGGCACCACGCCATGCTACCCAGCAAGGTCCTCTTCAGTCGCGGGGGGGCGCCGGCCTGACACCCCCGTGTGCGGCACGCCCCCCCCCCCCGCCCACTACTTAATACGAGGGCGAATTAAAGAATCTGTGCGGTCGCCAGGCGCTAGGGTGACCACATTTCCAAACTGCCATTCAGGGACAACACTCACCCCCCCCCCCCCCCAATTTTTTTGGCAGATTTTTGGGGCAGGGGCGTATGAAATCAGCGGCCCATGCGCAAGATCAAAAGTGGGCCCTAGGCATCAAGAAGAACAACTGAGTGGTCAGAGGGGGCCACAGAGTAGTCAGAGTGGCAGTAGGATGGACGGGGGGACTGTGGGATGGACAGGGGGACCATGGGATGGATAGAGGCATACCTCCCAACTTTCTGAGATGGGAATGAGGGGACACCTATTAGCAAAAATATGTAGGAGAATTATAAACAAAAAAAAACAGTTTTTTTTACCACTACTATTCTTTGATATTGGCTCCTTTAGGGACAAACAAAGAGGGACAGAGGGGCAGAGGGACAATGCCCTAAATGAGGGACAGTTTGTTCAAATCAGGAACAGCACAGGAGGGGGGGACTGAAGAACAGCACAGGTGGGACCAGAGGACAGCACGGGAGGGGGGGACTGAAGAACAGCACATGGTGGGGGACTGGAGAACAGCACAGGTGGGACCAGAGGACAGCACAGGAGGGGGGGGGGACTGAAGAACAGCACATGGTGGGGGACTGGAGAACAGCACAGGTGGGACCAGAGGACAGCACAGGAGGGGGGGGGGACTGATAACCACAGCACAGGAGGGGGGACTGATAACCACAGCACAGGAGGGGGGACTGATAACCACAGCACAGGGTGGGGGACTGAAGAACAGCACATGGTGGGGGACTGGAGAACAGCACATGGTGGGGGACTGGAGAACAGCACAAGTGGGACCAGAGGACAGCACAGGAGGGGGGGGACTGATAACCACAGCACAGGAGGGGGGACTGATAACCACAGCACAGGAGGGGGGACTGATAACCACAGCACAGGAGGGGGGGACTGATAACCACAGCACAGGAGGGGGGACTGATAACCACAGCACAGGAGGGGGGACTGATAACCACAGCACAGGGTGGGGGACTGAAGAACAGCACAGGTGGGACCAGAGCACGGCACAGGAGGGGGGACTGGAAAACAGCACAGGGTGGGACCAGAGGACAGCAGGGAGTTGGGAAATGGGGGGTGGGAGAGAGCAGAGAAGTTACTGGGGAAGATCGCAGAGGGGCCAGGAGAGTGTTGAGGGACCTGTGGGCAGCAGAAGGAAACTGGATAAGAGGGGCGGCATATAGAGGAACTGATGCCCTCCATGTTCTTCTTGCAGCCACTGAATGCCCGCTTTTCCTCCTTTACTTCCTGCAGGCATTCAGTGTCTGCAAGAAGAACATGGAGGGCATCAGTTATTTTATATGCCGCCCCTCTTATCCAGGTTTAGAGGGGAGCTGCATGGACCCCCTGGAGTATGAGGCTGGGTTGCAATGGCGCCACCTGTAGTGGAGTAACTAAAATATTTCTGGCAGTTTGAGGGAGCAATGAATGGAATTCTGGCAGGATTCTGAGGTTGTGATAGTTGCAGATGAGCCACTACTGAGAGGATTGCTTGGTACACAGAGGGGTAGGTGAAAAGGTGGCAGAACATGAAAGGCTGAGGGTGAAGGAGGAGGGGGAGGGGGGGGGCTGCTGCAGTGAGAGGCAAACAAGTAGTGGGAGAGAAGAGACATTGAGCAGCTGGACAGGTCTGGGTGTGAGGAGTTATCATGTGTGCAGGGATGAGGGAAACATCTTCAGTTCTGAGGGGTTCATGCTGGGACCTGTAGTTCTTCACTTTTGGGGAGGGAGTCATATCCCCAAAAATGAAGGATTACAAGTCCCAGCATGAACCCTGCCCTGATATCTAGGGATGTTTCCTCCTTCCATGCAGGGTGTAATCTGTCAGTGTCCTCTCCTGCCAAGTGCCGACCCTTATCTGCCGACCCTTATCTGCTTCCTCAGCCTGGAGCAAGCCTCCGAGTGTACTGTGCAGACACACACTAGAAGTGCTGAACTCTGACTGCTGGGAGAGAGCTGACAGGATTTTAACATGGATGGATCTTTAATGCTGGTCAGTGCTTTGCATGTCACTTGCCTTAGTTTCGTTTCCTCTGTACACTGCAGTCTGTCTCAGTCTGATGTTTCTTCTGCATGCCGCTGCCTGGCTGGACTCCAGTACATACACGAGGAGGTGGGTGGAGCTGAACAGAAGGCGCGGAGGAGGAAGTTAAATCTCCTCCGCTGTGATAGGTCTCTGCCTCTCTCCTGCTCTGACGTCACTGGTTGCTACACGCCAAGCGGGCATCAGGTAGCAACCAGTTTGGGCACTGAGCCAGCGGTGGTGAATAAAGTAAAAAGGGGTCTCTCTCTCTGTCAGCTAGGGGTCCACCACAGGCTGAGACAGAGATGATGCATGCAAAGGCTATTTTAGGGGGCATTAGATCGCCCCAGGCCAATTCCGGGACTCTGTATTGTCCCGTAATGAGTGTGCCCGGGACACGGGACACAAGTATTAATTAAGGGACAGTCCCGGGCAATCCGGGACACGTGGTCACCCTACCAGGCGCCCATGTTGCTATGGCGCCCTGTGCGATCGCACTGGCCGCACACCCCAAAGGCCGGCCCTGGAGAGGATGGAGGTGAGGTTATGAAAAGTAATAGATCATCTGCAAATAATGCACATTTATGTTCCTTTTGAGAGCATTTAATTCCCTTGATATCCGGGTCATCGCGAATAGCTATTGCCAAAGATTCGATCATAGGAGACAAGGGGCAACCTTGTCGTGTGCCCCTCCGGATCCTAATAGGTACTGAAAATAGACCCTGTACATGGAGTTTAGCTTCCGGACATGAATAGAGTGCAGATAAGATTCCCATGAATTTAGAGCCAAAACCCCATCGCTTCAGTACCTTAAACATATATGGCCAGGACACTGAATCAAAGGCTTTCTGGAGATCTAGGGAAAGGAGCATACCTTTTTGTCCATGATCCCCAGTCCACCCAGATTGCAGTATGGAGATCAGATCAACTGCCCTTCTTATCTGGTCCGGTCCCTGCCTCCCTGGAATAAATCCTACCTGATCCCCCTTAATATATTGGTTCATTAAAGGGGACATTCTATTGGCCATAATTTTGGTTAATATTTTAAGGTCGTTATTAATAAGAGATATTGGCCTGTAATTTTCAACTAGACTAAGGTCTTTATCAGGTTTCGGAATCACTGAGATATAAGCCATATTAAGTTGTTTATTTATAGAAATACCATCTGTCAAGGAATTATAAAAGCGAGCTAAGTAGGGCGAAAGAATAACTGAGAATGTTTTATAATATGGGGAGGAAAAACCATCGGGTCCCGGTGCCTTGTCCATCTTAAGGTTTTGAATTACTGATGAAACTTCCTCAGTTGATATGGGAGCCTCCAATATCTCCATATGTTCCTTTTTCAAAGTAGGAAGACTTATTTTATCTAAGAATTTCTCTATTTCATCTGAAGTAGATTTATCGTCAAAAGCGTAAAGTTTAGAATAGAAATCGTGAAAGGTTTCCATCATCCGCTGAGGGTTTAAAGTAAGGGATCCATCTGCTTGTCTAATCTTGGGGAGCGTCTTTGATTTAAATCTAGGTGACAATTTATTTGCTAACATCGGACCTATTTTATCCTTTAACTGGTAAAATCTGGCACCCGACCATTTCATATCTTCTCCTGCCCGTGCTGTTAGTGCTAGATTCAGGGCCGATCTGGCGGCATCAAGTGAAGAAGAGGGAAATCCAGAAGGATCTGACTTATGTTTTCTGCGCAAGTCTAGATATTTCTCTTCTAGCTCTCTCACCTCCATCCTCTTTTGTCTTTTAAGTCTGGACGCAATTTGAATTATTTTTTCCCTAACTGTTACCTTATGGGCCGCCCATAGAGTTTCCGGGGAAACCTCTTGTGTATCATTAAATTCAAAATATTCCTTTATAGCCTGTTCAATTTCCGTCACAAGGGCTGGATTTTTTAAAATAGATTGATTAAGAGTCCAATGAGACACCCTATGGGCTGTATTCTCCCGTCTTAGAGATACCAGAACCGTAGAGTGGTCTGACCATGGGACATCCACAATAGATGACTCTACCGCTGCCGGGACATGATGATTCGAAATCAATATATGGTCTATTCGTGAATATGATAGGTGGGGATTAGAGAAATGTGTATAGTCTTTAGTGTTTGGGTTCAATTCTCTCCAAATATCGATCAGCCTAGATTGGTGTAGCATACGTGCCACTTGTGTACTGGCTTTAGTTGGCCTAATTATTTTAGTCTTATTTGGTTTAGATTTATCTAAACCCGAATCAAAAGCCAAGTTGGAATCCCCCCCATAACTATGATACCCTCCATAAAGGGTCGGAGAGTATCCAGCATATGTGAAAAAAAATTATGTTGTCCCCTATTAGGAGCATAGTATGAGACAAAAGTGTACATTTTCTCATCTAGGATTCCTTTAGCCAAAATAAATCTTCCTTCCGGGTCCGCGTATTCCTTAATCAAAGTGAATTTACAAAATCTAAAAAATAAAATAGCCACCCCTTTTGTCTTATTTTCCGCCTTAGATAAAAAGAACACTGGAAAGTGAGCATGTAAAAAAGAGGGGGTGTACCGCCTTGGGAAGTGTGTCTCTTGTAAAAAAACGACATCCACATGCAGAGACTTATAGACTTGAAGAGCCTTTCGTCTCTTAATAGGAGAGTTCAGCCCCTGAGTGTTGTGTGTTACAACACGAAGGGGTGTGGAAGAGTTATTTGGTCCAGCCATGAGTCTTAAACCTTACATCCTCCAGAATGTATAGCCTGAAATGAGTCTGTAACCTAGAAAAACCATATCCTGACAGGTAGGCCCACAGAGAGGAGAAAACAGAGTAGGAAGACAGGGAGAAAAAGGGAAGAATCAAAAGATAAAAATAAAATAGTAAACAATAAAGTAAAATGTGGCATAACATAAGGTCAAACCATGACCCGAAATGGGGGGGGGACTAAGCCCCCTTCCCCCATTCAAAGAAGAAATTCCAAAGTGGTCCAGTGTTAAGGGACCAAACACCCGCTTCCCAGGACAACAAAAAGTCTGTCTGGAAAGTGAGTAGAGGCTCAATGCCTCACCACCACCTATTACTAACGGTCAATACGTTATCCTATACAAATTGTTTTTAGGAAGAAATTGATCTCGTACAGTTTATGCATTAAGACATGTGGCGTAACAAGATTTCCCAGAGGAAGATGGATGAAGAGAAAGAAAAAGAGGAAAAAAGAAAAAAAAGTATTATTTACATAAACATATATTATATGCATACACCTATATATATTATCCTATACATACATGTAAGCTCATAAGGAAAAAAAAAAAAAAAATTGTAAAAAATTATTATTTACGTAAACCAGGGGTCTCAAACTCAAATTACCTGAGGGCCGCAAGACAAGTTTTCATATCCTATGGGGGGCCGCATGCAAACTTTCAAACTTCAAAAACAGTACTGGTGTCAGCGAACGTATTAATAACCCACAGTTCTGTGTCAGCGGACGCATTATTAACCCCCAGCACTGGTGTCAGCGGACACATTATTAACCCCCAGCACTGGTGTCAGCGGACACATTATTAACCCCCACCACTGGTGTCAGCGGACACATTATTAACCCCCAGCACTGGTGTCAGCAGACACATTATTAACCCTCAGCACTGGTGTCAGCGGACACATTATTAAACCCTAATATTGGTGTCAGCAAACACATTATTAACCCTGACCACTGCACTGCACACGGACCACTGCACACGGACCACAGCACACGGACCACTGCACTGCACACGGACCACTACACTGCACACTGCCGACAGACCACTACACTGCCGACAGACCACTACACTACACACTGACCACTCACCATCATGGCACAGCACATCAAGGCTCACAGCCCAGCAAATTAGGGAACAGCACATAAGGGCACAGCACATCAGGGTACAGGGCACAGCATATCAGGGTACAGCACATCAAGGCACAGAGCCCAGCAAATAAGGGCACATGGCACAGCACATCAGGGTACAGGGCACATGAGGGCACATGGCACATCAGGGCACAGCGCACATCAGGGTACAGGGCACAGCACATCAGAGCACAACAGGGTACAGGGCACAGCACAACAGGCCACATCAGGGTACAGAGCACAGCACATCAGGACAGGACATATCAGGACAAGGCACATGGCACATCAGGGTACAGGACATGGCACATCAGGGTACAGGGCACATGAAACAGCACATCAGGGTTTAACCACTTGTGACCGGCCCCACGTCCAAAGACGTCACGTTTTTGAAGATGGATATCTCGGTAACGGCAGCAGCTGCTGCCACAACCGAGATATCCATCTCTTCGTGGGGCGGTCCTGTTAACGATAACGGTGGTCATCGCGGCGGATTCGCCGCGAGATCGCCGTTACCGGCGGCGGGAGAGGGTGCCCCCCCCTCCCGCCGCTCTCCCGCGCCCTCCGCCGCTTACCGTAGCCGTCGGTAGCGGCGGAGGCGATCGGGTCCGCTCGTTGTCTGTCCGGGGATGTGACTGAGGGAAAAAATGTCCCTCAGCCGTCCCCCTCTCTCTGCTGGGCGGAAGTGACGTCAAAACGTCATTTCCGCCCAGCGTCTTAAAGAGACATTTAATATGTTTACATTTTGACTTATTTTTTTTTTTTTTTTGCATTTAAGCCTGAATATGAGATCTGAGGTCTTTTTGACCCCAGATCTCATATATAAGGGGACCTGTCATGCTTTTTTCTATTACAAGGGATGTTTACAATCCTTGTAATAGGAATAAAAGTGATAATTTTTTTTTTTTTTTTTTTTTCAGTGTTAAAAATTATAAAATAATTAAAAATAAAAACCAAAACCAAAAAAAAATTTTTTTAAAGTGCCCCGTCCCGACGAGCTCGCGCGCAGAAGCAAACGCATACGCGAGTAGCGCCCGCATATAAAAACGGTGTTCAAACCACACAAGTGAGGTATCGCCGCGATCGTTAGAGCGAGAGCAATAATTCTAGCCCTAGACCTCCTCGTCATCTCAAAAAATGCAACCTGTAGAATTTTTTAAACGTCGCATATCGAGATTTTTAAGGGTAAAAGTTTGACGCCATGCCACGAGCGGGCGCAATTTTTATGCGTGACATGTTGGGTATCATTTTACTCGGCGTAACATTATCTTTCACAATATATAAAAAAATTGGGCCAAATTTATTGTTGTCTTATTTTTTAATTCAAGAAAGTGAATTTTTTCCAAAAAAAGTGCGCTTGTAAGACCGCTGCGCAAATACGGTGTGAGAAAAAGTATTGCAATGACCGCCATTTTATTCTCTAGGGTGTTAGAAAAAAATATATATATAATGTTTGGGGGTTTTAAATAATTTTCTAGCAAAAAAAACTGTTTTAGTCTCGTAAGCACCGAATCTGAAAAACAGGCTCGGTAATGAAGTGGTTAAAGCCCAGCAAATCAGTGTACATGGCACACATCAGGGCTCATGGGGCATATCAGGGCACATGAGAGCACATCAGGCACAGCACATCAGTACAGGGCACATGGCACTACAGATCACAGGGTACCCTGATGTACAGAGCCCAGCACATCAGGGCCCTTTTAGGGTACATGAGGCACATCAGGGTACCTGGGGCACATGGCATATCAGGGCACAATCAGAGCACATCAGGCATAACTCCCAACGAAGTTGTTGAGTCGAGGGGGGTTCGCAGATCATAGTTGATAAGCGGGGGGGTCCGCGGATCTGAGTTGTTGAGCGGGGGAGGTTCCGCGGATCGGAGTTGTTGAGCGGGGGGGTTCGCAGATCAAAGTTGTTGAGCGGGGGGGTCCACGGCTCGGAGTTGTTTAGGGGGGGTCCACAGATCAAAGTTGTTTAGGGGGGGTTCCACGGCTTGAAGTTGTTAAACCGAGATTTACCGCGAATCGCGGGGATTTAACGCAAATCGCGGGGATTTAACGCAAATCGCGGGAATTTACCGCGAATCGCGGGGGTTTATCGCGAATCGCGGGGATTTCCCGCGAATCGCGGCAAATTTGCCGCGAATCGCGGGGATTTATCGCGAATCGCGGGGATTTGTCGCGGGCCATTTATTACCGGTCCGCGGGCCGTAAATGGCCCGCGGGCCGGTACTTTGAGACCCCTGACGTAAACATATATTATATAAACATATATTATTTGCATACACCTATATATATTATCCTGTACATACATATAAGCTTATAAGGAAAAAAAAAAGGGGGAAAAAGAAAAGAAAAAAAAAAAAGGGAAAAAGGGGGCTTTTCCTTTCCCTTTCCTTTTTTAAATCTTTAACCACTTGAGGCCCGCGCTACCGTCGGATGACGGCAACAGCGCGGACCTCAATATCCAACATGCCGTCATTTGACGGCATGTCTTTCTGGCGTTCCCAGCGCGCGCTGTACAGCGCGCTGCAGGGAAGCCCTGTGTTGTCCGTGTCCCTTGGACACGGCCAATCACAGATCGCGGCAAACGGCCAATCAGAGCGGCCGTTTGCAATGCGATCTGTGGGCGAATGAGAGATGATCTCTCATAGATCATCTCTCATTGCCGGCTGACACAGAGACAATGTCCTGTCTCTGGAAGGGAGGAGCCCGATCTGTGTTCCTTCCTACATAGGGACACAGATCGGTCACCCCCCCAGTCACCCCCCCCTCCCCCTACAGTTAGAACACACCTAGCATACACATTTAACCCCTTCCTCACCCCCTAGTGTTAACCCCTTCAATGCCAGTCACATTTATACTGTAATTAGTGCATATTTATAGCACTGATCGCAGTATAAATGTGAATGGCGCCAAAAATGTGTCAAAAGTGTCCGATGTGTCCGCCATAACGTCGCAGTAACAATAAAAATCGCAGATCGCCGCCATTTCTAGTAAAAAAAATAAATAATAAAAAATAATAATTCTCTCCCCTATTTTGTAAGCGCTATAACTTTTGCGCAAACCAGTCGCTTATTGCGATTTTTTTTTTTTTTTTTTTACCAAAAATATGTAGTAGAATACGTATCGCCCTAAACTGAGAAAAAAAAATGTGTTTTTTTTTTTAATTGGGATATTTATTATAGCAACAAGTAAAAAATATTGTATTTTTCTTCAAAATTGTCGCTCTTTTTTGTTTATAGCGCAAAAAATAAAAATTGCACAGGCGATCAAATACCACCAAAAGAAAGCTCTACTTGTGGGGAAAAAAGGACGTAAATTTTGTTTGGGAGCCACGTCGCACGACCGCGCAATTGTCAGTTAAAGCGACGCAGTGCCGGAAGCTGAAATTTCACCTGGGCAGGAGGGGGGTGTAAGTGCCCAGTAAGCAAGTGGTTAATTAGTGTCTCCTCCGGGAAAGATCAACTGGAATTACTGATCCAAGTCAGGTTGCGGAGTTTCTCCCAACTTTCCTGTGTTTGACTCTATTCCATTCACCCGAAGTAGGGCTAGTAGGTGTCTGTCTTTTAGCTGAGAAAGGCTGTGGAGGTGTAGTATCCATGTCTGGTGCGGTTGCAATAATTCTTAGGTCTAATAGTAGTCTTTCCCCCTCCTGAAAGTTGCGTACAGCATAATGTCTGCCATTATAAGTACATTTTAGAGCAAAGGGAAAGGCCCAATTATACTTGACTTCCTTTTTCATGAGGGCAGACAATAATGGTTTCATCGCTCTCCTCTTCTGAATTGTGTGGGGGGAAATGTCAGAAAATATTTGGATCCTTGCTCCTTGGTACTGCAAATGTTCTTGTTGACGGGACTTTTGCATTATTTTCTCTTTGGTTGAATAATAATGTGGTTTGACCACCACGTCTCTAGGTAAACCGTCCTTGCGTAATGGGCCTAAATATCTGTGCGCTCTGTCTAATTCCAACTTATGTGCAGGAATGGATGGAATCAGATCTCTAATGATGTCTTGTATAGCAGAGTGAACATTAACTATGGATTCAGGTATCCCCCGTACCCTGAAATTAACTCTCCGAGATCTGTTTTCCAAATCATCTATCCTATCTTGAGCAGCTTCCAGTTGTTCTTGCATGATTGTAGATGTTCAGTATTCTGGTCAATCCTTGAAACATTAGCGTCCAATTTATGTTCAATAGATTCTATCCTGTTACCAAGGCTTTGGAAATCTGCTCTGATGTCTCTAGTGATCCTCTCAGCAGTCTGTGTCAGACCCTTGTCTAACATTTCAGCTATTCTGTTAAACAGATCAGTTACATTGAAAGTAACATCAAGAGCCCGTTCAGCATTCGCATGCTCATGTCCAGGAGGAGGTTGTGAGGAGATTGCAGTAGAAATTACATGACCAGTCAACTCAGTGACTGTTCTTTCTTTCATGTGGAAAAAAGTGTGTATAATATGCGCCACGGGAAACCAATATTATTTCTCCCAACTAAAGGGTAGAATAAAATAACAATTAAACCTAAATAAATTAAATATACCAGTTTAAGAGCTGCCACCTAAAAATTTTCAGTGTGTGAAAATACAAATAGAATCGGAAGTGAAGGGGCGCTAAGTAATACAACATCAAATTATGTGTATATATATATACATAGAAAAATGTGCAATCTTTAGAAAAACATATATTAGTATTACAGTGTCCATATAATGAATCAAACCATAAAACATATAATGAATAAAATAAGTCCAAATAGTGCTGAATAATAAGCACCCAATATTATTCTTGATTCAAACAAAAAACATGTGAATATTGCAGTTCTGGAACCTCCACCATAAATTTGCACCCGGTGAGATCAATAGAAATGGCTCCTTACCAATACTAGTGGACTCTTTTAATTAAAAAAGAAGTCATAAACCGCTTGTGTCAAAAAGATGACTCAGAGTAATCCAGATAGGCACGTTCAGATGATCCAGCATTCATATAAGTAAAAACAGAGGAGCAATCATAGTGAAATACTGTTTATTAAAATAAATTTAAAAGTAACATGCCAAATGGCTGCTTACTCAGGATTGTGCCCTGATCCCGGCACTGAGGCTTAATGGCGTTTTTCGATATCCAATCGAATCCGCAGATTGCGATGTGGTGCGGTACTCCGTCGCGCTGGTGGTCTCACTAGCCGGCGTCCGTCCGTTATACCATCGAAGTGCCGTTACATTCGGAGATAGATCGAAAATCCGTCGCACTACTATTTCGATAGTCGGCGTGCGTTCCACCGTCGGAAAACCAACGGGCCCGGAAATCGGAAGTGGTTTCTATTATTGCACTAGGTGTAGATCGTGTAAAACATCTAAGAGACAGGGCAAGAAAAAACTTCAGTTTAAATCTAATGTTACACAGCAAGAATTTAAAATTAAACCACTTATTACCTGTCATTCCAGATTTGTAACATACGTTATCGAGTGCCCTTGTCACTTGCAGTATGTAGGGCGCACTACTAGAGAACTGAAAGTGCGCATAAATGAGCATGTGGCAAATATCATAAATGGCTATCCCAACCATAGTGTCTCTAAACATTTTGACCTTTGTCATAATAAAGATCCTCGACAAATGACGTTCTATGGGATAGATAGAGTGACTAGTCACTGGCGAGGTTCAGATCTCACCAAGGCGATATCCCAAAACGAGACATTATGGATACATCGCCTTCGTGTTATGCAACCTCAAGGCATGAATGTAGAACTAGACCTCAACTGCTTTTTGAGCAACAAGTAAAAAGATTATTTCTTATGTACAGTCTTGGTAGCAAGTTTTCCAACTAATAGTACCAATTGTTAATTGTTAGTACAGCTAGCAAACCCGATTGGTAATAGTGGGTATTATAAGAGCAGCCGCACTATACAATATACATATAGATATGCTGGTTCCTCACAGGGGTACTCTAATTTGTTATTATCTTATATGTTATATATATTTTTTAATGTAATTTTAATTCTAATAGAATGTTGTTAAGTTTAAATATACTGCCATATATTGGCATTGTAAAATGTATTATTACACCATGGATCAACAATGGCGCATGTATGTAATATTGGACATAAGTTATCACTATTGCCAATAATGCAAGCGTAGTATCCATTAGATGTTATTGGTATTTTTTAGTGTATGGCATATGATAACGGGACCGAGGCTTTTCGATAAAGGGTTTTTTTATATAGGCTTTTTTTCGATTGGCTGGCTTTCCTATCAATCATAATAGGCCTTTGGGTTAAATTCGACACCATAGCGTAACTGGTCACGCTTCCTGATGACGTAAACCAACGAAACGTACGTCGAGGCGCTAACCAGTTACGTTTTTTCCCTACCACTTCCGATTTCCGGGCCCGTTGGTTTTCCGACGGTGGAACGCACGCCGACTATCGAAATAGTAGTGCGACGGATTTTCGATCTATCTCCGAATGTAACGGCACTTCGATGGTATAACGGACGGACGCCGGCTAGTGAGACCACCAGCGCGACGGAGTACCGCACCACATCGCAATCTGCGGATTCGATTGGATATCGAAAAACGCCATTAAGCCTCAGTGCCGGGATCAGGGCACAATCCTGAGTAAGCAGCCATTTGGCATGTTACTTTTAAATTTATTTTAATAAACAGTATTTCACTATGATTGCTCCTCTGTTTTTACTTATATGAATGCTGGATCATCTGAACGTGCCTATCTGGATTACTCTGAGTCATCTTTTTGACACAAGCGGTTTATGACTTCTTTTTTAATTAAAAGAGTCCACTAGTATTGGTAAGGAGCCATTTCTATTGATCTCACCGGGTGCAAATTTATGGTGGAGGTTCCAGAACTGCAATATTCACATGTTTTTTGTTTGAATCAAGAATAATATTGGGTGCTTATTATTCAGCACTATTTGGACTTATTTTATTCATTATATGTTTTATGGTTTGATTCATTATATGGACACTGTAATACTAATATATGTTTTTCTAAAGATTGCACATTTTTCTATGTATATATATATACACATAATTTGATGTTGTATTACTTAGCGCCCCTTCACTTCCGGTTCTTTCTTTCAGTACAGAGGAATATAGGGCAGGAGTTGGGTTAGATCCCAGAGGATGAGTTATAGAGGTGACAGGCATTTGAGATGAAATTTGTCTGTCAGACATGGATGCCTCTGTAATGCTCAGCATGTGTGTCTGAGGTGTGGCAGACATTTTGTGGAGATTTTTCACAGTGAAAGAGTCCTTGTTGTTAGTTTTGACTTGTTTGTGTTGTTTTCCCTTCATAAACTGGAACAGCAATATTTACCAACACCCACAGGCGTCGTTATAATAACAGGAGCAGGGCTTATGGAGCTTTTGAAATTACATAATGACCTTAAGCCAGGAGATTTATTTTGCAATGAACAATTGCCTTGCTAGACCCCAATAGGAATATTCAGTCAGCTAAATTAGGGGGGGACCGTATATATTGAATATCCATATTGTGTGCTGTTTGCGGCTGTCTTAAATGCGCTGAGAAAGATCAATATATTCTGCTGTGGTTGAGAGACATTCGGTGGTGAGTGAGGCACCCTCCTCATACCGCCATCGTGGAGACACTTCACATATTAACAAGGGGCCTTAAAAATGGCCTCAGTAACCACTCCTGTTTACTGCTCAGGTTACTGCCCCCGGGCCACCACTCAGGCTGCTATCTAATTTGCGGAGGATGGAAGTGTGGCAAAGCCTATTTCTTTAGCTTTTTTACCTCACACAAGCTCTGCTACAGCTGAGGTTTCCCAGACCTCTTAAAATGGCGGTGGGGCGTCTCCAAATGGATCCTGTCACGGATCGTTTTACTCCCTCAACGAACCTCCAGGAAGCGCCGCAACAAAACCGGGCTGTACAGGGAGAGTCCCCGGAGCAGGTCTGAGGTGAGAAGGGTTTGTGTCACCTGTTTCGGAGGCCGGAGACCTGCGGGTTGAGGTTGGTTTATCGGAGCCTCCTCAGAACACGTCCGCCATCATCCGCGTCCGGCCACGCCCCCTCTTGCACAGTATTTGCGCAATAATTTTTCAAACACCTTTTTTTGGGTGTTTCATGAATTAAGTTAGCCCAATTTTTTTGTATAATGTGAAAGATGATGTTACGCCGAGTAAATAGATACCTAACATGTCATGCTTTAAAATTGCACACACTCATGGAATAGCGCCAAACTTCGGTACTTCAAAATCTCCATAGGTGACGCTTTAATTTCTTTACAGGTTACTATTTTCGAGTTACAGGAGGAGGTCTAGTGCTAGAATTGTTGCACAAGCTCTAACGCACGTGACGATACCTCACATGTGGGGTTTGAACGGCGTTTACATATGTGGGCGGGACTTGCATGTGTGTTCGCTTCTGCTCACGAGGTACCGCAAAACTGCCGCTTTGATCGTTCCTATTGTGCACAAAATCGCCGGCTGAAGGCGGTAATATCTGAATGATGCCTGTAGCTGCACCCATCATTCAGATATGACCGCACAAAGCCGAGGACGTATATTCTCGTACTGCGGTGGGCAAGTGGTTAATACGTTTTTTTAAATTCCAATTATTTTAATTCTTTTTTACAATATTTTCTTTATTCATTTTTGGGCACTGATAGGCAGCACTTATGGGCACTGATAGGCGGCGCTGGTATGCGGCACTGATTGGCACTCATAGGTGGCACTGATGGGCACTCATAGGCGGCACTGATGGGCACTCATGGGCGGCACTGATGGGCACTCACAGGCGGCACTGGGCACTCATAGGCAGCACTGATGGGCACTCATAGGTGGCACTGATGGATGGCACAGATGGGCACTGATAGGTGGGCACCCTGCATGGATGGGCACTGAGAGATGGCACTGATAGACACTGAGGGGTGGCACTGATGGACACTGTGGAGTGGCACTGCTGGGCATCACTTTGGTCAGTGCCCATGTTGCCAGTCAGTGCCCATTTGTGGGCACTGATTAGCATCTATTATGCTCATTTTTTAATTGTTATTGTTGCCTATTATTGCGTCCTGGCGGCTTCCCCGGTGGTCCAGTGTGGGCATTCGAGGGGAGGTTGCACTGATAAACAATGCGCGAGACCCCCCCCCCCCTGTCAGGAGAGCCGGCGATCGGCTCTCCTTTACTCGCGTCTGTCAGACGTGAGTGAGGATGTGCCAATCAACGGCTCTTCCTGTTTACATCGTGATTAGCGGTGATTGGACACGGCTGATCACGCCGGAGTCTCTTTACCGAGATCTGAGATGCAGGGTGTCAGACACGGGCACACGCCGGCATGTTATTCTGCTGGACGTCAATAGACGTCCAGTTAGGATAACACAACCACTTCCCGGACGTCAATATACGGAAAGTGGTTAAACAGAGGGTTTTTTATTTTATTTTTTATTATTTTTGACAACTTTTATTATTTTACATTTTTTTTCAATTACATTTTTTGAAAAAAAATTCAATTACATTTTTTATATATATATATATATATATATATATATATATATATATATATATTGGAGCCCTGTTTGGGGTCTTTGGTGAAATATCAAGGGTCTAAACAGACCCCTTACGTCTCACTCTTGAGACAGAGTAAGAGACTGAGGACAGAGATTCCCTGCAGCCTCAACAAACCGAAGCACAATAAACATAGTTTACTATTCTTCAGTTAATATTCAACACAGGAGCGCCCAGTACAGATCACTCCCTGTGTTCATTCAGAATAGGAAGGGGCCGGTTAATTAACCACTTCCCCGCCGCCCACCGCAGGTATACGTCGGCACTTTGAAGATGGATATCTCGGTAACGGCAGCAGCTGCTGCCACAACCGAGATATCCATCTCTTCTCTGGGCGGTCGGGTAAACGATAATGGCGGTCTCCGCGGCGGAATCGCCGCGAGATCGCCGTTATCGGTGGCGGGCAAGCGTCCCCCCCCTCCCGCTGCGCTCCCGCGCTCTCCGCCACTTACCGGAGCCGTTGGTAGCGGCGGAGGAGATCGGGTGTGCTCGTCTGTTCAGCGGGGATGCGAGTGAGGGAAAAAATTTCCCTCGTCCATCCCCGTAGCTCTGCTGGGCGGAAGTGACGTCAAACGTCAGTTCCAAACAGCGTCTTAAAGAGACATTTTTTTTTAAATGTCATTTGAAAAATGACATTTTAAATTTTTGGTATTTTTTTTGCATTTTAGCCTAAATATGAGATCTGAGGTCTTTTTGACCCCAGATCTCATATTTAAGAGGACCTGTCATGCTTTTTTCTATTACAAGGGATGTTTACATTCCTTGTAATAGGAATAAAAGTGATATTTTTTTTATTTTTTTTTATTTTAGTGTTAAAAATTGGTAAAAAAAATACAAATAAATACGAAAACAACATTTTTTTTTAAATCGCCCCTTCACGACGAGCTTGCGCGCAGAAGCGAACGCATACGCGAGTAGCGCCTGCATATGAAAATGGTGTTCAAACCACACAAGTGAGGTATCGCCGCGATCGTTAGAGCGAGAGCAATAATTCTAGCCCTAGACCTCCTCTGTATCTCAAAAAATGCAACCTGTAGAATTTTTTAAACATCGCCTATCGAGATTTTTAAGGGTAAAAGTTTGACGCCATGCCACGAGCGGGCGCAATTTTTAAGCATGACAGTTAGCAGGTAAGAGAGTAGTCGGGTACAGACAGAGGTCATGGCAGGTAAGAGAGTAGTCAGGTACAGACAGAGGTCATGGCAGGTAAGAGAGTAGTCAGGTACAGACAGAGGTCATGGCAGGTAAGAGAGTAGTCAGGTACAGACAGAGGTCATGGCAGGCAGCAGGTAAGAGAGTAGTCAGGTACAGACAGAGGTCATGGCAGGCGACAGGTAAGAGAGTAGTCAGGTACAGACAGAGGTCATGGCAGGTAAGAGAGTAGTCAGGTACAGACAGAGGTCATGGCAGAGGGCAGGTAAGAGCGTATTTAGGTACAGACAGAGGTCATGGAAGAGGGCAGGTGCCAGAGAAGAGAGTAGTCGGGTCCAGTCTGGAGTCATGGCAGTTAGCAGGTAAGAGAGTAGTTGGTTCTAGACAGGAGTCATGGCAGGCAGCAGGTAAGAGAGTAGTTGGTTCTAGACAGGAGTCATGGCAGGCGGCAGGTAAGAGAGTAGTCAGGTACAGACAGAGGTCATGGCAGGTAAGAGAGTAGTCAGATACAGACAGAGGTCATGGCAGGTAAGAGAGTAGTCAGGTACAGACAGAGGTCATGGCAGGTAAGAGAGTAGTCAGGTACAGACAGAGGTCATGGCAGGTAAGAGAGTAGTCAGGTACAGACAGAGGTCATGGCAGGTAAGAGAGTAGTCAGGTACAGACAGAGGTCATGGCAGGTAAGAGAGAAGTCAGGTTCAGACAGAAGTTATGGCAGGCGGCAGGTAAAAGAGTAGTCAGGTACAGACAGAGGTCATGGCAGGTGACAGGTAAGAGAGTAGTCAGGTATAGACAGAGGTCATGGCAGGTGACAGGTAAGAGAGTAGTCAGGTACAGACAGAGGTCATGGCAGGTAAGAGAGAAGTCAGGTTCAGACACAAGTCATGGCAGGCGGCAGGTAAAAGAGTAGTCAGGTACAGATAGAGGTCATGTCAGGCGACAGGTAAGAGAGTAGTCAGGTACAGACAGAGGTCATGGCAGGCGACATGTAAGAGGAGTAGTCAGGTACAGACAGAGGTCATGGCAGAGGGCAGGTAAGAAAGTAGTCAGGTACAGACAGAGGTCATGGCAGGTAAGAGAGTAGTCAGGTACAGACAGAGGTCATGGCAGGTAAGAGAGTAGTCAGGTACAGACAGAGGTCATGGCAGAGGGCAGGTAAGAGAGTAGTCAGGTACAGAGAGAGGTCATGGCAGGTAAGAGAGTAGTCAGGTACAGACAGAGGTCATGGCAGGCGGCAGGTAAGAGAGTAGTCAGGTACAGACAGAGGTCATGGCAGGCGACAGGTAAGAGAGTAGTCAGGTACAGACAGAGGTCATGGCAGGCGGCAGGTAAGAGAGTAGTCAGGTACAGACAGAGGTCATGGCAGGCGACAGGTAAGAGAGTAGTCAGGTACAGACAGAGGTCATGGCAGGCGACAGGTAAGAGAGAAGTCAGGTACAGACAGAGGTCATGGCGGGTGACAGGTAAGGCCTCGTACACACGAGTAAATAGATTTGTTCAAAACGGTCTGTCCGACCGATTTGAACAAACAGCGCGCTGACGTGTCGGTGACATGGCGGTGACGTTGACGCCGCCACGTCACCGCACCAGGAAGTAAAACACTTTCGCGCATGCGTCGAAACCATTCGGCGCGTGTGCGAGAAAACATGTCTGCTGGTTAGCATACTAACCAGCAGACATGTCGGGCGGACGGGTTCCCAGCCGACAGATTTCAAAGCATGCTTTGAAATCTGTCGGGTGGCCAAATCCGTCTGTTTGGCCGTACACACGATCGAATCTGTCTGCTGAAACGGTCTAGCAGACCGTTTCCAGCAGACAGATTTGATCGTGTGTACGAGGCCTAAGAGAGTAGTCAGGTACAGAGGTCATGGCAGGCGACAGGTAAGAGAGTAGTCAGGTACAGACAGACGTCATGGCAGAGGGCAGGTAAGAGAGTAGTCAGGTACAGAGCTCATGGCAGGCGACAGGTAAGAGCGTAGTCAGGTACAGACAGAGGTCATGGCAGGCGGCAGGTAAGAGAGTAGTCAGGTACAGAGGTCATGGCAGGCGACAGGTAAGAGAGTAGTCAGGTACAGACAGACGTCATGGCAGAGGGCAGGTAGCTCTGGTAGTGGAAGTCCTAGGAATCCTGGAAGACCCAGCAGGGTTCTTGTGAGAACTGTAGGAGGCTCATTAACACTCATTACACTGCACACACGTTAATGTACATTGCGTCACGTATTCATTAGCAAGAGCACCACAATGGACATTTTGGGCCAGATTCAGGTAGATAGTCGCTTCTTTACTTTGGAGTAACGTTTCTCATTTACGTTACTCTGCCGACACTTTCGGCGCAAGTACTGTTATTCACATAGCAGTTGCGCGTAAACTTGCGCCAGAGTAACGATAATGCGCTGGCGTAACCCGACGCAAGTGGAAGTGGGTGTGATCATATGTAAATGATGGGCGGAGCCCAGCGCAGAGGATTACGTTCAGCGCATCATCCACGGAGCATGCGCAGTAAGGGAGGCTCCGCTCGCCCCCTTGTGCGCATGCTCACAACTTCCGTCGGCACCACTCCACGGGAAACGCCAGCGCAATGTGTTCCGTTGCGCGTATAAAAGCGCTAGCGGGAACGCCATTCCGGCGCAAAAGTATATCCGTTTCCCCCCACCCCAGGGAAGATACTTTTGCACTGTCATGGCTGCTCCCGCTACCCCTAAAGAGAGGAGGAACCTCAACTTTAATGCCCAGGAGGTCTCTGTGGTCATCTCGGCTATGGAGACGTTTAATGATTTCCTCCACGGCAAAAAAAAATGGAAGACCAGCCGGGAGAGGAAGCAGGGCATCCTGGAGACCATTGCTGCCAGGGTCAATGTGTTGGGGTATTCCACCCGGACTGCTGGGGATATTAAAAAAAAAATAAACGACCTGCGGCGCAAGGTCCGTGGCAAGGTGGCCACCATTAGGAGCCATGAGAGGGGCACAGGTGGTGGTCCACCATGTCCGGTCAGCCTGACCACGGAGGAGGAGGTGGTCGCCCGCTGCCTGGACAGGGAGCAGTTGGAGGGGGTCCCTGGCTATGACTCCATGGAGGAAGGCTCCAGGACAGGTAAGTGCTTTTTATCCCCTATTTGGTGTGTTGCATGTGGGGGGGGAGGGTACATGTGCCAAGTGTGTGGGACCACCAAAATGTGTCTGCTTTGTGTCATCCACAGATGACGGAGCTGGGCCATCATCTCGTACCGGCCAGTCCACCCCAACCTCCCAACGGGATGCTGATGACGAGGCCCTGGGTGCTGGAGACACCGAGGTGGAGGAGGAGAGTGCCCACACCACTTCAGCAGAGGTGGTTGTGGAGGAGCCTGTCCCAGAGCAAGACTTTATTTTATTGTTGGAGGAGTCCTCCTCCTCTGCAGGGCCCTCTGTCATCCCCTCCCCCATCCTAGGTAGCCCCTCAAGGGCGACTCCATCCCCACGGGGACAACCTTCTTCTGCCCCCAGGAAGGCGGCCCTGTAAGACCAGGGGGGTGTCTGATCTGGTCCAGGACCAGGTAGTGTTGGACCACGCAAGGCAGACCCAGCAGATGGGGGAGATTGCTGGCCACTTAGACCGGGTCGCTGACAGCCTGGGCTCCATGTCACAGCTGCCCAGTCGTGTGCAGGACGTTGTCACCAGCCTGGGGGAGGTGCAGGCTGATGTACGGCACCTGACAGCAGCCGTCCAAGCCAACACAGCTGCCATCCGGGAAGAGGGGAGGCAGCGGCAACGTGACCAGCGGCATCAGATCACCCGCCAGCTGAGGATGCAGGCCCAGACAAACCTGTATCTTAGCCGTATTGCCGTGGCCTTGGAGGGCAGGCAGCCAACAGCTCCCAGGAGTGGCCCACCCGGGGATCAGCCTCCTCCAGATGCCCCCCCACCCCCACCACCACCCACTCCCTCCAGGCAGCTGAGGAGCCCGAGAGTGCCCCCAAGGAGGAGCCCCCGTCATCCCAGATGAGGGTTTTTTTTTGTTTTGGTTTATAATTTTTTTTTTTTATACTCGGGTTATGAGTTTTTGTTTATTTTTGAATATTTATTTTATACTCAGGTTATGAGTTTTTGTTTATTTTTGTTCTCATGTTATGAGATATTTTTTTTTTTTTACTGCATACGGTCAGGAGTGCAGGGGACAGTGTGAATGGTGTGTGAATGTGAGGGGGTGGCACTCCTGACATTAAGGGGTGTCACCCTCGGCCGTGGTGGTGAATTTAACCCCACGGCTGTATGAATGACGTGTGAAAGGTGTATGAATGGACAGTGACATCATTGGGGCCTTGACGCTGGCGTTGCTGCTCCCAACTCCTACATGCTGGACTTGGGCTAATCCAATGCGATGTGCATGTGGTGTGTGTGATCTAGGGACATCAGTGGTGTACACGCGTGCACTGTCTGTGTAATTAATGTTTTGGTTTATTGTCCAAAGATGCCTACGGCGAGGACCCTCCTGACTGCTCTTCCATCAGCAGACTGGTTCTCCTCTGGCAGGTGGGGACTGTGTGGGTCGGGGGTCAGGTCATCACACATGTTAATCTGCAGGCCTTTTCTCATAGCAAAGTTGTGCAGAATGCAACATGCACCGATGATCTGACACACAAAGGTAGGGGAATACAATAGGGTCCCCCCGGACTTATCCAGGCAGCGGAAACGGGACTTCAGGAGCCCAAATGTTTGCTCCACCACTGCACGGGTTTTGATGTGGGCTTCATTGTATTTTCTCTCTCCTCTGGTTTGGGGGTTCCGGAAAGGAGTCATGAGATGGGGTCCCAGTGCATATGCAGAGTCACCTGTAAGGGAAAAGACAGGAGGATGTTAGTCATGCATGTGCCACTTCTGATGTGCATCACGGGAGGGGATAGTCATGCCTGCCACCCATGTCACTCACCAACCAGCCAGCTGTCCCCATACATGTTCTGCTCGAATTCTGCTGGGATGGGACTCTGACGGTATATGAAGCTGTCATGGCTGGACCCGGGGTGTTTGGCACGGACGTGCCATATCAGGCGTTGGGCATCGGCTATATTGATGGAATGCCAATGCTTCCGATTGCGGTATATCAGAAATGGCCCGTTTTCTGTCGCATCTAGTTTGGTGGGTACGGCCACATAGAAACGACGGCGCATCTTCACAGTTACGCGGCGCATATCGAAATACTCCAGCGCAAGTCTACCTGAATCTGGCCCTTTATGTGTTGGTGGAACATTGTTGTGTGCTGTGTGTTGGACCCTACTGTACAATGTGTTGAGATGCCAATCATAATGAATGGCACTTCATCATATGGCACATAGAGCAAGTGCATTGTGAATGGGCCCCTCTGTGACCTTGTTGCCACATCCTGTAAAACCTCGTACACACGATCGGTCCATCCGATGAGAACGCTCTGATGAACCGTTGTCACCGGTTAACCGATGAAGCTGACTGATGGTCTGATGTGCCTACACACCAAAAAGGATCGTGTCAGAACACGGTGACATAAAACACAACGACGTGCTGGAAAAAATGAAGTTCAATGCTTCCAAGCATGTATCGACTTGATTCTGAGAATGCGTGGATTTTTAACCGATGGTCGTGCCTACTAACGATCGGTTTTGACCTATCGGTTAGGCGTCCATCGGTTACATTTTAAAGCAAATTGGCTTTTTTTTTAACCGAAGTTTAAATAACCTATGGGCCCCACATGATCGGTTTTGACCAATGAAAATGGTCAGGGCAGGACTTAGGGTGGTGGGGGCCCTTGGGCTTGAGTGTTGGAGGGGCCGCATTAAAGTTGTTGAGCGGGGGGGGGGCGAATTACTCACCTATGCACAGAATGTGTCGGCTCTCTTTCCTTCAGCAGACATCCCCACAACGCTCCGGTTCCTCCTGGGGGGAGGTTTTGCAGTTGTTGAGCGGGGGGTGAGAGTGGTGCCTCTCACCTGTGCCGACAGTCAGGGCCAGAGACTGTCATTAGCCCGGCTGTCGGTTTTCTTCCCTTCAGCAGCCACAGTCCTCCACACAACGCTCCGGTTCCTCCTGCTTCCGTGCTGCCTCCTATTGCAGTGCGGGAAAATTAACCCTTTCGCGGGACTGCGGGAAGAAGCGGAAAGGCCGCCATCAGGAATTTTGGGGCCCCTTACACAGCTTAAGACATGGGCCCCTTGGAGCAGAGAAGCGGGGGGGGGGGGTGCTGTCGCCTGAAATTGAGAAGCAGGGGGGCCTTTACAAAAAAAAGAAGAAATAAAGAAAAAAATATATATATATATAAGGGGGGTAGCCATACGGGGCCCTGGGGATCTCTGGGCCCTTTAATAAAAAGAAAAGAGAAACCTCTGGGCCCTTTAATAAAAATAAAAAAACATTTATATAAAATGTAAAGAAAATATTAAAAATATAAAAAAAGGGGGGTTGCTATCCGGGGGCCCTGGAGACCTCTGGGTCCTTTAATAATGATGATGTGTTTATATATATATATATATACAGGGCTCAAAATTTCAAGTCCTGAGCTACTAGCCAGGCCTCAAGTGTTACTTGCCACCAGTTGCCCCATCTAATTCATACACTGCACGGCGCCTAATTGCACCTGTAAACACGCCCTCGTAGATTATCTCATGGAATGACAATGTTTTATGCAGAATCAAGTTACAAAATTAAATATTACCAACAACAACTTTAACAAAATGGGACAGGGCACTGGGAGCAGACCAGAGGGACATGGCACTAGAACTGGGTCTCTTCCCTATTCTCTTGTTGTCTCCTCTGTAACTCCCATCTATCCTCTCTCTTTCATTCATCTCATCATCAGGAGCCTGTGTGTGCGGCTCCACGCTTGCCTGTCCCCACTTCCCCCTTTTATTCAGGCTGGCAGAGAGGAGAGGAGCTGCAGCACAGCGGGAGGGAGTACAATCTAGCGCTGAGATCCACACAACTGCACAGCCATTGACACCATAGCACAGCACACACTGACACCGCACATTGAGACCAGTCTGTTCACAGTGCTCAGGCTGAACTGCTGGACACTTACTGTACATAGAGCACAAGGAGAAGAAAACTGCACAGACTGGAAGACTGCCGCTCTCATGTCAGGGCAACTTTCAGTGAGTGCTGCACCGGAGTGGTAATTTTCGCAATTCTCCACCTTACTCATTACTTTCTGCTCTCCAGCTACATTGGTCGGGGGGAGGGGGCCAGGCTCAGAGAGGTCATACTGTTAGGTCCCATGGCTTAATGAGAATTGTAAGGAGAGCACCTGTGTACTGCTCTGCCTGTGCGTGGCTCACCAGACTACTTTTCCCGAGCATGCACCTTTCCTCTTCAGCCGCCAATCTCATCAGGACTCTAAGTGTAGGCACTGATTGGAGGGAGATTGGTCATGCAGCCCTGTCATCACTCGCCCCCAGCTTAAATCCACTCGCCAAATGCTAGTAGGCGAGTGGAAATTTTGAGGGCTGTGTATATATATATATATATATAAATAAAAACATATTTTTTTATAAAAAAATAAATGGGGGTTGCTGTCAAGGGCCCTCGGGACCTCCAGACCCCTAAAAAAATAAATTAAAAAAATAAACATTTATAAAAAATACATAAAAAAGGGAGGTTGCTAAAAAAAAGCTGGCCCTTTAATAAAAATAATAATAATTATATATATAAAAAAAGTAGGGGACCTTCGGACGCCTAAAAAAAAAAAAAAAAAAAAAAATGTTTATATCTTTTTTAGAGGGGCCCCCTATTGGGCGGGGCCCATGGGCTTGAGCCCAGTCAAGCCCAATGGTAAGTCCAGCCCTGAAAACGGTCCATCAGACCATTGTCCTCTGGTTAACCGATCGTGTGTACGAGGCCTAAGGGAAAATACAGGATCACTTTAACACTTTTCTAAGTCTTTTTATTTTTATTTCTCTAATAATTAGTTTATCGCTATAATTCTGTTTTTCCAACCTTTGCTGAATCGTCCTGAGACAGAGGTGATAACATCTTCGGTGGTCACAAACATAGATAAACAGGCTCCAGCCACTGACCACATTCCAAGCCTCCCCAAAAATATTTTGTCTTCCAGTTTCCCGCATGTTTTTCGTCATTGTGCGCAGGGATTATATTGCGTTATGTTGATATGAAGAAGAAATGACAAATCTATTGTGCAGACAGGCAGAGGTGTATTTAGGTTTTGTGCTGCCCTAGGCCTGACTAAACTCGTACACCCCCTAATTTAAATATGACCCACTGCTTCCTGTCATGGCCACACCCTGTGCTGTTTAAGACCCCCCCTGAAATTTCCGAGTGAGGACACTAGTTCTGAGGGCCTGGGGGGGGCAATGGATTCCCTTAATTTGCTTAGATTTCCTCTTACTTCCTGGTTGCCCATAGAGCAGGAAGTTAAGGGAAATCTTCGCAATGGGACAGGGATGGTAAAAAATAAACTGACAGGAGCTATAACCCTCTCTTACTGTACCCAAAATGAAAAAAAAGTGTTGCCTATAGTTCTACTTTAAGTAGATGGTGCAGCAGAAACATATAGCACAGTGAGGAAGGTCAAAATTGGAAGTGCCCCCCCCCCCCCCCCACAGTTGCAGAATGCCGGCCGCTCCCCACATACCAGAAGCAGCGCGGCCACTTTATAGGAGCGCTAGACTAATTTTCCTAACAGTGTAGCGCAAGCCGGCGGGGGATCTTTTCGTGCTGCCCCCCTGCAAAGTGCTGCCCTAGGCCTGGGCCTTGTTGGCCTAGGCCAGGATACAGCTCTGCAGACAGGTGGTGGTGAATGAACCGGAGAAAACATATCATTATCTCTGTACTGTTACAGGGAGGCTGTTATGTATACAGAATTACAGATGTATTATTATTACACAGGGAGGAGACCAGTAGAAACTTGTGATATTTAAAAAAATTGGTCCATCGGAAGCCTAGATTTCAGTTTGTGGTGGATGTCGGAGGGGTAAAGCACCTTCTATTTCTCGGGGACTGTTGATGAGATTCTGGTTCTATACACTTGATGTGCCCGTTAGGAGGAGTTTCCTCTAACCGTGCTTTTTTTATTTTTATTATTGCATATGAAATAATGTAATCTGATGTATTTATCATTGTAGTAACTGCTGCTTTCAGTACTTGCTATGTACTTCTACGTTGGTAGAATGGCACGGCTGTGCAAAGTAACGTATATTTACGTTACTTTGAATTTCGCACTGTGCGCATGCACGTGCCCCTGCCGGAAAAGCTCTGTGCCCACGTGACCCGCGGACTCGATGTCCGCCAGTGTCCGGCGATCTAGGGTGCCCACGTGTCCCGGATCGCCCGGGACTGTCCCACAATTGACATGTCTGTCCTGGGCACCTTCATTCCCGGGACAATACAATGTCCCGGAATGAAATAGAGGACACAGCCACCCGCTACTAACAAATAACTACATTTCCGGAACTGGTTTCTAAGGCCCCTCGCTGCCTGACATCTTGCAACCAATGACAATTTATTATCAGACAGTTAGACCGGGAGCGAGGCCTGTGCCTAGTGCATACCTCCCAACCGTCCCGGATTTTGCGGGAATGTCCCACGATTCGCGGTAAATCCTGCTGTCGTGCGATTAGGGCTGGAGTCCCGTGGACCCGCGGAACCCCCCCCACCCCCCGTGCGCGATTACCGTGATTTGCAGTAAATCCAGCGGTCCCGCGACCCCCCGTCTCAACAACTTTGATCTGCCAAACCCCCACCCAACAACTCAGATCCCGCGGAAGGAACCCCCCGCTCAACAACTCAGATCCGCGAACCCCCCCCCCCTGCTCAACAAGGTGTCCCTCACTCCCATCTCAAAAAGTTGGGAGGTATGCTAGTGCAGCACTGCTGTCCCCACCCACCTTAGCAACTCCTCCTTCTCCAGCACCCAGCGGCAAGCAGGAGGGACTGGTGTGATCTTCACTCTATAGATAGTGATGCCACTCCTTTCCTTCTACACATGCGGCTCATGCAGAGGGAGTGACAGCAGCACTGCATCTGGTGGCAGGCTATGGGTGGCAAGCAGCACTGCATCTGGTGGCAAGTGGCACAACCCTGAGACTACATTTTCCCGCCTGACAACTCATGGGGCCCCCGGGCAATAGAAGATTATGGGGCCCCTGGGCTTACAGATGGCCACCACGCCAGGAGGCAGTGCAGAGGCAGGGCAGCTAAAATCTCGGGATTTTCACATCAAAAGCATGTCGGTTTCTGACATATCAGGGACAGATGTAAAAAAAAAACACAGATTTTGACATACTGTCCCTAGTTTTACTGAGCCTGGCAACCCTGATGGGGCCCCCTAGTGGCATGGGGCCCTCGGGCAGTGCCTTGGGAAGGTGAGAGAGGGGGTGTGTCCCTGAATGCCAGTTTGGAAATGTGGTCACCCTACCGCGATCAGGTCACAGAGCAGCAGAACATTGTGATGCCTGTGTAAACAA
Organism: Rana kukunoris; assembly: GCA_029574335.1. Lineage (NCBI taxonomy): Eukaryota > Metazoa > Chordata > Amphibia > Anura > Ranidae > Rana > Rana kukunoris. Next base: position 33,838,233 of record CM056050.1, on the reverse strand, counting down.
GGCTTTTCCACATTCTGCCTAGTGACAGGAAACTGATCATCTGTTCCCTCTCATGGGGAGCAGTGATCAGTGTCGTGTCACAGTAAGCCCTGCCCCCACACAGTTAGAATCACTCCCTAGGACACACATAACCCCTTCTTAGCCCCCTAGTGGTTAACCCCTTCCCTGACAGTCACATTTAGGCCGGGTTCACACTGGTGCGACAAACGCTCCGACATTGGGAGCTCATGTCACATGATGTGTGAAAATCAATGTTTTCCTATGAAAGTCGTCTTAACTGGTCCGACACAAGTCCTTGTACTACTTTGATCCGACTTTGATCCTACTTCAGCCCATTGAATATCATTGAAGTCAGATCAAAGTCGGAACGCCGTCTTGCATGCTCAACTTTGGCAGGCGACTTGTACTCTGCTGATCTTGAGGGGGAACTCAACGCCAAATTTTATATAAAAAAACGGCATGGGTTCCCCTTCAAAGGCAATCCAGACCCTTCGGCGTAGGGGGTTCCCCTTAAAATCCATACCGAAGGGCCTGGCATGCGCTTGGAGGGGGAACCCATGCTGGCCCAGTTTTTTATTTAAAATTTGAAGTAGTGTTCCCCCTCAAGATTCATACCAAACACAGTGCCTGGTATTGGTGGGGATCCGAGTCGGATCCCTGTTCATTAAAGTGGGACGTAAGTCGGCTTCAAGTCGCAGGGCAAAGTCCGATCCAAAGTAGAAGGAAAGATGGCCGCTCCAGGTGGAGACCTTGGCAATAATCCACCCCACAGAGATCCCAGGTGCAGGAAATGCAATCAGCAAGGCAGGAATAACAAGGATGTATTTCTGGACAGCCGCACTCTTGAACAATAGTCGCCTTTATTTAAAATAGGAAGAGCGCTACAAGTCACAGCACTCGAACCTCGGACAGCTGACGCGTTTCACACTATATCTAGTGTTTAGTCAGATCCAAAGTAGTACGACTGTCGGGTCACACCAGTGTGAACCAAGCCTTATACAGTAATCAGTGCATTTTTATTGCACTGATCGCTGTATAAATGTGAATGGTCCCCAAAAGTGCCCGATGTGTTTCCGCCATAATGTCGCAGTCACGATAAAAATCTCTGATTGCCGCCATTACTAGTATAAAAAAATATATTAATAAAAATGCCATAAATCTATCCCCTATTTTGTAGACGCTATAACTTTTGCACAAACCAATCAATAAACGTTTATTGCGATTTCATTTTACCAAAAATATGTAGAAAACGGAAATATGTAGAAAACGGAAGAAAACATTTTTTTTTCTGTTTTTTATTTATTATAGCAAAAAGTTAAATATACTGTATTGCTTTTTTTTTTGCTCTATTTTAGTTTATAGTGTAAAAAATAAAAACCGCAGAGGTGATCAAATACCACCAAAAGAAACCTTTATTTGTGGGGAAAAAAGGACGTCAAATTTGTTTGTTGTCAGTTAAAGCGAAGCAGTGCCGAATTACAAAAAGTGACCAGGTCCTTTGGCGGCCAAATCCGCCGGGGCTGAAGTGGTTAATGTCTGGTGGTTGAGTACGATTGTATGTATAGACATGGGTCTACCACAGAATCACCAAGGATATTAGTTATCATTATATAGTAATAAAGTAGAACTGAAGGCAAAAATGTTTGGATAGAGTAAGGATGGGGGGGGGGGGCATAATAACTCCTGTCAGTTTTATTTTTTTGCCATCTGTATCCCATTGGGGAGATTTCACTTCACTTCCTGTTGCATAGCCAAAACAGGAAGTAGGGGAAATCCTTGGTGGTCACCAGAGCTTGTGTCCTCATTGGAAGACTTATGCTGTATACACACAACCATTTTTAATGGTCTAGAAAAAACATTGTTTTTTTCGACCTGATTCATGTCAAGCTTGCCTTGCCTACACACGATCATGAAAAAAAAATGCTGGAGAAAAGCGCAGTGACGTACAACGCGTATAAAGGGGAAGTACCATTCGGATAGCACCACCCTTGGGGCTGCTTTTGCTGATTTTGTGTTAGTAAAAGTTTGGTGAGAGACGATTCACGCTTTTCTGTCTGTTACAGCGTGACGAATGTGCTATCTCCATTACGAACGCTAGTTTTACCAGAACGAGCGCTCCAATCTCATAACTTGCTTCTGAGCATGCCCGTTTTTTTCACGTCGTTAAAGCCCACACACGACCATTTTTTACAACCTGAAAAAAAACATTGTTTAAAACGTTGTGAAAAAAATACAGCATGTTCGGAAAAAAAATTGCCCAATTTTCAGAACCCGAAAAATGCTTTGACGCCCACACACGATTGTTTTAAATTACATTTTTAACCACTTCAATACCCGCCCATTGTCATATGATGTCCACAGAGGGGATCTCCCATCCTGGGTGGACGTCATATGACGTCCTGGACTTTGCCAGGGGATATCTGAATGATGCCTGCAGCTAGAGGCATCATTCAGATATCCATGTCTTCAGCCGGCGATCCTGCGCACCATACGATGATAGTGGTGGTTCCGCCGCTTGATCCTTCTTATAGGCGGCGGGAGGGGACATCCCCCCTCCCGCCGCCATCCGGTGCTTCTCCTGGCTCTCCCGTGCCATCGGGGGGGCCCAGAGAAGAAATCGTCCGGCGCTGGCAGGAAGCATATAGATGACTGGTGACCAGATGGTCACCAGTCATCTCTATAACCGTCAGAGTACCCGGGCGCGATGTGATGACGTCACGCCCGGGTCCCCGTAAGTAAACAAAGCCGCGATTGCGGCTAGTGAGCAACACCGATCATGAGATTTTTTTCACCAATCTCATGCTTCCCAGCCTGGAGGAGAGATGTGAGGTCTTATTGACCCCGTGTCTCTCCATAGAGAGGACCTGTCACACACATTACCTATTACAAGGGATGTTTACATTCCTTGCAATTAAAAGTGTAAAAAAAAAAATCAAAACGCCCCTGTCCCCGGTAGCTCGCGCATAGAAGCGAACGCACACGTAAGGTCCCGCCGACATATGTAAACGCCATTTAAACCACATATGTGAGGTATCGCCGCGTGCGTTAGCGTTTCAGCTACAATTCTAGCACTAGATCTCCTCTGTAAATCTAAATTGGTAACCTGTAAAACATTTCAAAGCGTTGCCTATGGAGATTTTTAAGTACCGAAGTTTGGCGCCATTCCATGATTGTGCGCAATTTTCAAGCGTGACATGTTAGGTATTTATTTACTCGGTGTAACATAATCTTTCATATTTTACAAAAAAATTGGGCTAAATTTACTGTTTTGTTATTTTTTTTATTTTTTTATTTTTTTTAATTCATGAAACAATTTTTTTCCAAAAAATAAAAAGTTTGAAAACTTATTGCGCAAATATCGTGCAAGATAAAACGTTGCAATGACCGTCGTTTTATTCCCTAGGGTGTCTGCTAAAAAAACATATATAATGTTTGGGGGTTCTGTGTAATTTTCGAGCAAAAGAATGATGAATTGTACATGTAGGAGAGAAGTGCCAGAATAGGCCCGGTATTGAGGTGTATATAAAAGCCGGTATTGAAGTGGTTAAAAAACGTTGTTTTTTTACAACCCTAAAAATGGTCATGTGTACGCGGCATTATACTTATAACCTTCCTCACCTCTTATGGACCAATCCATTTTTACATTACAGCTATGGGACTATTGACTTTTAACATTACTTATCCTACTTCCATGTATTGACATACAGTATAAACGTATAGGGCCAGATTCAGCAACACTTGCGCTGGAGTATTTCGATATGCGCCGCGTAACTGTGATGATGCGCCGTCGTTTCTATGTGCCCGTACCCACCAAACTAGATGCGCCCAATAACGGACCATTTGCGACCGGCGGAACGTTCCGACGCCAGAGTATCGTCAGCGCTTAATTTCGCTTGGCGCATCAGTCGCGCCTATTGATTTCCCCTGCAAATATGCAAATGAGGGATTTTTCCCAATTCACGAACGGATTAGCACCATACGCTGGCTACATGCGCCGCGCGTATCTCGTCCGTCCGGCGCAAAGTTATTTCTACAAAAGGCTGCTTTATCTTTACTCCAGACGGCCACAGGTCAGCAAGAGAGCAGCTACAGCAGCGTTACCGATGATAAGAGCTAGCTGAGCACCCGCACTTGCAGGACAACACCTCTGTCCATGCTTGTCTGTCAAATTTTACAGCCATGGAGGAAGACATCATAGGTCTCCATAGCCGAGATGACGGCTGTCAGCTCCTGGCCATTAAAGTTCAGCTTTCTCCTGTGTGTTTGCGGGGAATGGGAGCAGCCATCTCAGAACAAAAGTAACATCACTGCGGGGAGGGGGAGCAGCATATACTTTAGTGCCGGAATGGCGCTTCTACGGGCGCATTTAAACGCCCAACAGAAGGCATTGCGCTGACGTTTCCCGTGAAGTGGTGCCGACGGAAGTTGTGAGCATGCGCACAAAGGGGGCGAGTGGAGCCTCACTCACTGCGCATGCTCCGTGGATGATGCGCTGAACGTAAGCCTCTGCGCTGGGCTCCGCCCATCATTTACATATGATCACACCCACTTCCACTTGCGTCGGGTTACGCCAGCGCATTATCGTTACTCTGGCGCAAGTTTACGCGCAACTGCTATGTGAATTACAGGACTTGCGCTGAAAGGGTCTTCAGAGTAACGTAAATGAGAAGCGTTACTCCAGAGGAAAGATACTCCCATCTACCTGAATCTGGCCCATAGTATATAGCAATAGAAGGTGTTACCCGCATTTTCTGGGTACATCACACAGTAAACTTGTATCCAGCAGACCAAACAGTTTACACTCCACTGGACTTAAAATAGGCACAAATAGCATAAGAGGTTATTAATAGCACCAACATCGATACTATTAAAACCCCCTAATGCTATTTTTGTCAAGCCCTGTAGAGTGTTCACTATTTTGTCTCATATACGCTGTATTACCAAAAGTATTGGGACACCTGCCTTTACACGCAAATGAACTTTAATGATGTCCCAGTCTTCGCCCGTAGGGTTCAATATTGAGTTGCCCCCCCCCCCCTTTTGCAGCTATAACAGATTCAACTCTTCTGGGAAGGCCGTCCACAAGGTTTAGGAGTGTGTCTATGAGAACGTGTTACCATTCTTCCAGAAGCGTAATTGTGAGGTCAGGCACTGATGTTGGACGAGAAGGCCTGTCTTGCAGTCTCCGCTCTAATTCATCCCAAAGGTGTGTAGCAGGGGTGGCAAACACAAGGCCTGCGGGCCTAATCCAGCCTGCCATGCCTTGCCATGTGGCCCACGCGGTGGGTGCAACGTTTTGTCCATCGCTGCGCGGGCCGTCACAACACGCGATTCGCGGAACGCTCCGAAGCTTCGGCCATAGGAAAGTCCCTGGCTTCGGCCTAGCTCCGGAGAGGCGGCCATCTTGGTACACCCGGCGGCGGCTGTCTCGTCAGGAAGAGACATTTCGCCGCCGCCATCTCCGCCCTCCCGTACCTCACTATTGGTCAATTAGATCGATAGAATGAATGAATGAAATGAATGAAAATGAAAAAAAAAACGTATATAGCGCGGCACATGCGAACCAAATCGCCTCTGGGCGCTAGTTGTATCCTTCTCTCTTGACATCAAAAGAGCGGAGTTTTAATCCGTCTTCTGAAGGTCAGGTGGTTTTCCTCCAACCGAATGCTGGTTGGTAAAGCGTTCCAGAGTCTGGGACCCTGGACAGCAAACCTTCTTTCTCCTTTGGACTTGAATCTGGCTTTGGGTACTTTGACCAAATTTTGGTCACTGGATCGCAAAGCGCGATTGGGGTTGTGGGGTTCTATTTTATCGCAAAGATATTGCGGGGCTTTTCCATGGATGCATTTATGGGTCAGACAGAGTGCTTTAAAAGCAATTCTGTCTTTTACCGGCAACCAGTGAAGGGATCTCAGCGACGGTGAGATTGATTCCCAGGGTTTTTTCCCAGTCACCAGTCTGGCGGCCGTATTTTGTACGACTTGCAGACGAGCGATTTGGTACTTTGGGAGTCCGAGGTAGAGAGCGTTTGCATAATCCAGTCTGGAGTTCACAATTGTTCCCACCACGACTGGCACATCTTCTTTGGGAATAAATGGGATCAGTCTGCAGAGTAGGCGCAGCAGATGGTGAGATCCACTGACTACTGACCCTATTTGTGCGTCCATAGTCATGTGGGTGTCAAAAATGATCCCAAGACTTTTGACTTTGGCGCTAGGGGTGATGATCTGGCCCAGAATGGGTGGAGGTGTCCAGGTTGTTGTGAGTTGACTCTTGCGACTGGCCTGAAACAGAAGAAGTTCTGTTTTAGAATTGTTGAGTTTGAGATAACTCCTCGTCATCCACTTTTCTATTGAAGAGAGACAATTCTCTAAGCTGAGATGACGATCCTTTCTATTGCAGATGCGAAAATACAGTTGCGTATCGTCTGCATATGAGTGATAAAGTAGTTGTTGACTACTGATGACTTCAAAGAGAGGTCGAAGATAGATGTTGAAAAGCACCAGTGATAGAGGTGAGCCTTGGGGGACTCCACATGACACCGTGCGTTTTCTAGAAATGAACGGTCCTAATTTCACCGTTTGAGATCGGTTTCCCAAAAAATAGGAAAACCATGGTAAATCACTCTCTGTGACTCCGGCTACCTCAGTCAGCCGAGTCAGTAGCAGTTTGTGATCTACGGTGTCAAAGGCTGCGCTTAGGTCCAGCAGAACCAGGAGAGAAGATTCTCCTTCGTCTGCAGCCTCCAGAACGTCGTCCCATATTTTGAGCAGTGCAGTTTCCGTCCCGTGTCCGGGACGGAATCCCGATTGCAGTGGATCGAGTAAGTTGTGGGTATCTAGATGCTGTTGCAGCTGTTGTACCACCACTTTCTCCATTACCTTAGAGAAAAACGTTTAGCATTGTTATGGGACGGCGGTGATTTGGGTCCTTGGGATCCAGGGTAGGTTTCTTCAAGATGGGCTGGATTGTGCCCTCTTTCAGCAGGGAGGGCACTATGCCTTCCTTAAATGACTGGTTTATAAGCTGCGTAATGGGAGGCGCCAGGATATCGGCACATTCCTTTAGCAGCTTAGTGGGGATAATATCATTAGGCGAAGTGCTGTTCCGCAATGCGCCGATGATATTTTCTGTGTTCTCGATGGAAACGGGTTCCAAAGTGAACTTTGTTGGTTGTAGTGTGTTCCTCTGGGTGCTGTGTGGTAGCTCAGGGGCATTGTTTTGCGCAATGCTTTCCCGGATTCCCTCAATTTTATTGATGAAGAAATCCGACAATTCATCGCAAAATTCTTGGGTGTCTGTGTTGGGGGCTTCAAGACAGTGTGGATTCATGGTCTGTGAGACCAGCTTGAAGAGATCCCGGGGGCGGTTTAAAGCGCTGTTGATAGCCATGGAAAAATAGTTTTTCTTGGCTTTGAAGATTTCTATGTGGTATCTTCTTGTTGCTGCTTTGTAGAAGGCGAGGTTCGTCTTGGAAGCGTTTCTTTTCCAGGCGGCTTCTGCCCTTCTACGCTCTTGCTTCAGTAGCGATAGCTGGTTGTTGAACCAGCCTGCCTTGTTTTTCTGGGTAAGGACTTTGTGTTCAGGCGCTACTACGACGGCTGACTGTAGTAGGGCTGCATTTATGGCATCCAGATAGAAGCAGGTCCGTCCCCAGGTGTGGGCGCAGTAAGGTACCGGGGAAGATCCTTCTCATTGAGAATGTGGCGTCACTCTGAGGGACAACTGAGAGGGATTACCGACAACTCAACCAGCTGCAGAGCGACTTCCGGGACCGGATCCAGGTGCTCGGCTTCCCCTGCAACCAGTTTGAGCAACAGGTGAGCCAGAGGACGGAGATGACAGGGGGGGGCTGTTATCTGGGGGGGTCACATGGTGTTTTGGCAATGGGGGGGCTGTTACCTGGTGGGGGTCACATGGTGTTTTGGCAATGAGGGGAGGGGCTGTTACCTGGTGGGGGTCACGTGGTGTTTTGGGAATGAGGGGGGGCTGTTATCTGGTGGGGGTCGCATGGTGTTTTGGGAATGAGGGGGGGCTGTTACCTGGTGGGGATCGCATGGTGTTTTGGGAATGAGGGGGGGGGCTGTTACCTGGTGGGGGTCACATGGTGTTTTCAGAACGAGGGACATGAGGAGAAAGTATCTGAGATCTGCACCTGTGGGTAGGAGAGACACCATCACCCGGGGAGCATGGCTGTCAGTGGCAGCTGGTGCTCCATTTTTTTGGGGGGGGGCGCAAACAAAACCCTAGCCAACCCCCCCCCCCCCCCTTCGGCAACGTCACTCGCAGACAATGGGACCTGCAGACAGACAGATAGATAGATAATTGGATAGACAGATAGATAGATAGATAGATAGATAGATAGATAGATAGACAGACAGACAGACAGACAGACAGACAGACAGATAGACAGAGAGACAGACAGACAGATAGATAGACAGATAGATACCGAGATAGATAGATACAGAGATACATAGATACATAGATAGATACAGAGATAGATAGATAGATAGATAGATAGATAGATAGATAGATAGATAGATAGATAGATAGATAGATAGATACACAGACACATAGAGAGAGAGAGAGAGGGGGGGCAGATAGAGACAGACAGAGATAAGAGATCTGTGAAGCACAGCTGCAGCAGGACGCAGTACTCTAAGCCCTCACACACATACAGGAGATGTGAAGCAGGGCTCTCTGTTCCCCTTCCTCCAGCCCGATCACAGTACAGGCTGAGCATACAGCACAAGGTGCTGCTGGATGGGGTGGACAGTGACACTGGAAAGGACAGACAATGAGACAACTTAAATAAGTTACTTACCTTAGATTCCTTTTGGAGCCAAAAACGAAAGTAACACTGCCCTGGGGAAAGCACCGCCCATTTCCTTCTGCAGAGAGGAAGCAGCAAGACCCAATTGGAGTGGGGAGAGTGGAGACACTGTATTGTGATTGGCTCGTGGCGCAAAGCACATAGCCACAGAGCTTAAAAAAAAAATGCAAATGAAGCGTCTTGCCTGCTTGCATTGGCATGACGCTTCAATGACACTACAGCAGTAAACTGTGACCAGCGCCCACCCTGCACATAGTAGTGCTGTTAAAGGACCTTTTTTTTTCTTAAAGGCTTTGGGGGAGGGGGGCGGCGCCCCTGCGCCCCCTATGGACGGGGCGCTACTGAAAAAAGACTGTATCTATCTATCTATGTATCTATGTATCTATGTATCTATCTATCTATCTATCTATCTCTGTATCTATCTATCTATCTATCTATGTATCTATCTATGTATCTATGCATGTATCTATCTATCTATCTATCTATCTATCTATCTATCTATCTATCTATCTATCTATCTATCTATCTATATATCTATCTATCTATCTATCTATCTCTGTATCTATCTATCTATCTCTGTATCTATCTATCTCTGTATCTATCTATCTCTGTATCTATCTATCTCTGTATCTATCTATCTATCTATCTATCTATCTATCTATCTATCTATCTATCTATCTATCTATCTATCTATCTATCTATCTATCTATCTCTGTATCTATCTATCTATCTATCTATCTATCTATCTATCTATCTATCTATCTATCTATCTATCTATCTATCTATCTATCTATCTATCTATCTATCTATCTATCTATCTATCTATCTATCTATCTATCTCTATCTATCTATCTATCTATCTATCTATCTATCTATCTATCTATCTATCTATCTATCTATCTATCTATCTCTGTATCTATCTATCTATCTATCTATCTATCTATCTATCTATCTATCTATCTATCTATCTATCTATCTATCTATCTATCTATCTATCTATCTATCTATCTATCTATCTATCTATCTATCTATCTATCTATCTCTGTATCTATCTGTCTATCTGTCTGTCTATCTGTCTGTCTATCTATCTGTCTGTCTGTCTGTCTGTCTGTCTGTCTATCTGTCTGTCTGTCTGTCTGTCTATCTATCTATCTATCTGTCTATCCAATTATCTATCTATCTGTCTGTCTGCAGGTCCCATTGTCTGCGAGTGACGTTGCCGGAGGGGGGGGGGGGTTGGCTAGGGTTTTGTTTGCGCCCCCCCCCCCAAAAAATGGAGCACCAGCCACCACTGGCTCCTGAAGTCCCGTTTCCGCTGCCTGGATAAGTCCGGGGGGACCCTATTGTATTCCCCTACCTTTGTGTGTCAGATCATCGGTGCATGTTGCATTCTGCACAACTTTGCTATGAGAAAAGGCCTGCAGATTGACATACGTGATGACCTGACCCCCGACCCACACAGTCCCCACCTGCCAGAGGAGACCCAGTCTGCTGATGGAGGAGCAGTCAGGAGGGTCCTCGCCGTAGGCATCTTTGGACACTAAACCAAAACATTAATCACACAGACAATGCACGCGTGTACACCACTAATGTCCCTAGATCACACACACCACATGCACATTGGATTAGCCCAAGTCCAGCATGTAGGACTTGGGAGCAGCAACGCCAGCGTCAAGGCCCCAATGATGTCACTGTCCATTCATACACCTTTCACACGTCATTCATACAGCCGTGGGGTTAACTTCAACACCACGGCCGAGGGTGACACCCCTTACTGTCAGGAGTGCCACCCCCTCACATTCACACACCATTCACACTGTCCCCTGCACTCCTGACCGTGTGCAGTAAAAAAATAAAAAAAATATCTCATAACATGAGAACAAAAATAAACAAATACTCATAACCTGAGTATAAAATAAATATTCAAAAATAAACAAAAACTCATAACCTGAGTATAAAATAAATATTCAAAAATAAACAAAAACTCATAACCTGAGTATAAAAATTATAAACCAAAAAAAAAAAAAACCCTCATCTGGGATGACGGGGGCTCCTCCTTGGGGGCACTCTCGGGCTCCTCAGCTGCCTGGAGGGAGTGGGTGGTGGTGGGGGTGGGGGGACATCTGGAGGAGGCTGATCCCCGGGTGGGCCACTCCTGGGAGCTGTTGGCTGCCTGCCCTCCAAGGCCACGGCAATACGGCTGAGAAACAGGTTTGTCTGGGCCTGCATCCTCAGCTGGCGGGTGATCTGATGCCGCTGGTCACGTTGCCGCTGCCTCCCCTCTTCCCGGATGGCAGCAGTGTTGGCGTTCACGGCTGCTGTCAGGTGCCGTACATAAGCCTGCACCTCCCCCAGGCTGGTGACAACGTCCTGCACACGACTGGGCAGCTGTGACATGGAGCCCAGGCTGTCAGCGACCCGGTCTAAGTGGCCAGCAATCTCCCCCATCTGCTGGGTCTGCCTTGCGTGGTCCAACACTACCTGGTCCTGGACCATATCTGACACCCCCCTGGTCTTACGGGTCGCCTTCCTGGGGGCAGAAGAAGGTTGTCCCCGTGGGGATGGAGTCGCCCTTGAGGGGCTACCTAGGATGGGGGAGGGGATGACAGAGGGCCCTGCAGAGGAGGAGGACTCCTCCAACAATAAAATAAAGTCCTGCTCTGGGACAGGCTCCTCCTCAACCACCTCTGCTGAAGTGGTGTGGGCACTCTCCTCCTCCACCTCGGTGTCTCCAGCACCCAGGGCCTCGTCATCAGCATCCCGTTGGGAGGTTGGGGTGGACTGGCCGGTACGAGATGATGGCCCAGCTCCGTCATCTGTGGATGACACAAAGCAGACACATGTTGGTGGTCCCACACACTTGGCACATGTACCCTCCCCCCCCCCCACATGCAACACACCAAATAGGGGATAAAAAGCACTTACCTGTCCTGGAGCCTTCCTCCATGGAGTCATAGCCAGGGACCCCCTCCAACTGCTCCCTGTCCAGGCAGCGGGCGACCACCTCCTCCTCTGCGGTCAGGCTGACCGGACATGGTGGACCACCACCTGTGCCCCTCTCATGGCTCCTAATGGTGGCCACCTTGCCACGGACCTTGCGCCGCCAGGTGGAGTACCCCAGAACATTGACCCTGGCAGCAATGGTCTCCAGGATGCCCTGCTTCCTCTCCCGGCTGGTCTTCCTACTTTTTTTCCCGTGGAGGAAAACATTAAATGTCTCCATAGCCGAGATGACCACAGAGACCTTCTGGGCATTAAAGTTGAGGTTCCTCCTCTCTTTGGGGGTAGCGGGAGCAGCCATGACAGTGCAAAAGTATCTTCCCTGGGGTGGGGGGAAACGGATATACTTTTGCGCCGGAATGACGCTTCCGCTAGCGCTTTTATACGCGCAACGGAACACATTGCGCTGGCGTTTCCCGTGGAGTGGTGCCGATGGAAGTTGTGAGCATGCGCACAAGGGGGCGAGTGGAGCCTCACTCACTGCGCATGCTCCGTGGATGATGCGCTGAACATAAACCTCTGCGCTGGGCTCCGCCCATCATTTACATATGATCACACCCACTTCCACTTGCGTCGGGTTACGCCAGCGCATTATCGTTACTCTGGCGCAAGTTTACGCGCAACTGCTATGTGAATAACAGTACTTGCGCCGAAAGTGTCGGCGGAGTAACATACTGTAGATGAGAAACGTTACTCCAAAGTAAAGAAGCGCCCATCTACTTGAATCTGGCCCTATGTGTAATGGTGTTTGGAGATTCTGGAAGTACACACTGCCATCTTGTGGCCTGTTAACAGATTTACACTATTGCTATTTTTTTTTTAACATTATTACTAAGTACTGTATGTGTATTATTTATTATCACTTTGTTTGACAGTGTGCTGTAAGTCTTTAAAGCTGAACTGTGTTTATTTATTTATTTTTCCAGAGACCAGTGGCATAGCTTACCTGTAATAAAAGGTGTCCTATGTCTATAGTGTAGAAATGTCTCCACTGCTGTAGGGTCCTCCCCACGTCCTTCAGGGAGCCACCTACTGGCTTTAAATGGAAAATATTGAAATATTCAGTTGCATATTTTATGTTTACCAGAACTTTAACCACTACAGATCCGCGCTATTGACAAAAGACGTCAACAGCGTGGACCTGAGGTGCCGGGTTCACGTCTTTGGTCGTCATGTTGTTGTAATTCCCCGTGCGCGCCACCCTGGGTGGCGCGCAGTGGGGGAAAAACAGTACCGTCGCATCGCTGAGGATTCGATGTGTGTACCCGGTGGCCGCGGTGTCCGTCAGGTACATGCGATCGGCGGTGACAAAGCAGAGACGTGGAGCATCGGTCACCTCCCCCAGTCACCCCCCTCCCCCCACACAGTTAGAACACACCCAGGATACACATTTAACCCCTTCCTCACATTTTGCAACTTATTGCTACACTTAGAGGTGCCTCTCTTCTCTTTTATACCCTGTAAAAAAAATGCTTTGATATACAAGTGCTTTGGATTACAAGCATGTTTCTGGAACGAATTATGCTTGCAATCCAAGGTTTTACTGTATATGAAAACTCTGCAGGGCCGATCCTAGGGTCACAGGCGCCTGGGTGCAGAAATATTTCTGGCGCCCCCACATGGGCGTCTTAATTTTACTAACTCCTCCCCTTTACAAATGTTTCTATGGCAATGACTCAACCACAGAGATGCTCCCCCACAAAGTCTCCATTACCCCGGGATCCTTACATGATCTCTTAACAATAAACAAAATACAGGAAGAGAAGCAGAGTACTTTATTGGGACCTGGAGGGGGGCCTCTGTGATGGACACAGAGAGGGCTTCTGTTAGAGAGTCTTTTAGATGTTCGGCGCCCCCACCTCTGCAGGTGCCTGGGTGCAATGCACCTTGTGCACCCTGCCTAGGCTTGGTCCTGAAACTGTGCATTCCCTTTGAACAGCTGTGCTGTATTCTTGCCACTTTACAAGAATGGCAAATGAGTATGTAGCGCTACCCCATTCAGGAGCCGCTGGTTACATTGGGATCGGCGGATTAAGTTACCTCTGTGTGGTGTCTAGGGGTGGATGTAGTGAGCAGAGCAATAACGAATGTCCAACCTGTAGCTGAAGTTTTCTGAATGCTTTTATTTTCCTGGTCCAACACGACCAACACATCATCTTGAGGTAGATAGGAAAAGGTTGATGAAAGTAGAGTAACTTCGCAGAGTCAGGCTTGGATAGAGAAAGCAGTCCTGCCTTCTATAGTTAAGTCAATCACGTCGCGGAGTGGGTGCAGTGCACCTGGACAGGCCTCTCACACAGACCTGGCAGCCAGAGTGTCACTAAGAATGCTGAGAAGGAACAAGTCTCTGCCACCGACTTGGCTCTAGAAGATTAGTAGAGGACTCTGCCACAGGTCCGGTACTTAAGAGCAATAGAGCATATCCTCTCAATCCTGTCCTCTTGAGATGTGGAACCCAGGGCAGATCCTACCCGGGGTGCACAGGGTGCAGTGCACCCAGGCGCCACAGAGGTGGGGGCGCTGAAGTGCCAGAGTGCTTGCCTCAAATCCCTCTCCTTGTTCGTGTAGCGCGGCCCAGGCGGCTCTCTCCGCCGCCGCCGCGTGTGTCTTATACGGCTGTCAGTGTCCCCCCTTCCTCCTCCTGTTAGAGGAGGGGAGTGAAGAATCCAGAGTTCGGAGCGGCTGTCTCTGTGTGGAGAGACGCTAGCTGCTCAGTTACATCGCTGAGGGGGCGGTCCATCATGCCGACATTCTGCTCCTCTCTGTTTTATAAGAGGACATGTCTGCAGCAATCTGTGATCCACCTGGGCGGCGCGGCTGCACACTGTCCCCTCCTCTGCAGCTGCCGCCCGGGTGGATCACAGATCGCTGCAGACAGGAGTCCTCTTATGACACAGAGAGGAGCAGAATGTCAGGCATGATGGACCGTGTGTTTTTATGTAATGGAGGGGGGGGGTTTGTCCTGGGGGGGTCTATAGTAATGTAGGGGGCGTTTTTTTTCCCTGGGGGGAGTCTGTACCAATGGGGGGGGGGTTTGTCCCTGGGGTCTGCACTAATGAGGGGGGGGGGTTGTCCTAGGGGGTCTGTACTAATGGGGGGATTTTGTACTAATGGAGGGGTTTGTCCTGGGGGTCTGTACTAATGGAGGGGTTTGTCCTGGGGGTCTGTACTAATGGGGGGGTTTGTCCTGGGGGTCTGTACTAATGGAGGGGTTTGTCCTGGGGGTCTGTACTAGTGGGGGGTTTATCCCGGGGGGGTCAATACTAATGGGGGGTTTATCCTCAGGGGTCTGTACTAATGGGGGACTTGTCCTGGGTGTATGCACTAATTGGGGGGGTTTATCCTGGGGGGTCGGTACTAATGGGGATGTTTGTCCTGGGGGTCTGTACTAATGGAGAGGTTTGTCCTGGGGGTCTGTACTAATAGGGGCTTTGTCCTGGGGGTCTGTACTAATGGGGGGTTTGTCCTGGGGGTCTGTACTAATGAAAGGTTTGTCCTGGGGGTCTGTATTAATGGGGGGTTTGTCCTGGGTGGGTCTGCACTAATGGGGTGGTTGGTCCTGGGGGGTCTGTACTAATGGGGGGAGTCTGTACTAATGGGGGGCTTGTCCTGGGGATGGGCACTAATGGGGGGTTTATCCCGGGGGGGGGGTCAATACTAATGGGGGGTTTATCCTGGGGGGTCTGTACTAATAGGGGGTTTGTTCTGGGGGGGTCTGCACTAATGGAGGTGTTTGTCCTGGGGGTCTGTACTAATGGAGGGGTTTGTCCTGGGGGTCTGTACTAATGGGGGGTTTGTCCTGGGGGTCTGTACTAATGGGGGGTTTGTCCTGGGTGGGTCTTCACTAATGGGGTGGTTGGTCCTGGGGGGGTCTGTACTAATGGGGGGAGTCTGTACTAATGGGGGGCTTGTCCTGGGGATGGGCACTAATGGGGGGTTTATCCCGGGGGGGTCAATACTAATGGGGGGTTTATCCTGGGGGTCTGTACTAATGGGGGGTTTGTTCTGGAGGGGTCTGCACTAATGGGGTGGTTTGTCCTGGGGGGTCTGTACTAATGGGGGGCTTGTCCTGGGTGTATGCACTAATGGGGGGGGGGTTTCTCCTGGGGGTCAGTACTAATGGGGGTGTTTGTCCTGGGGGTCTGTAATAATGAGGGGTTTGTTCTGGGGGGGTCTGCACTAATGGAGGGGGGTTGTCCGGGGGGGTCTGCACTACTGGGGGGGGTTTGTCCTGAGGTAGGTCTGTACTAATAGAGGGGGGGTCTGCACTACTGGGGGGGGGGGGTTGTCCTGAGAGAGGTCTGTACTAATAGAGGGGGGGGTTTGTCCTGGGGGGAGTCTGTACTAATGGGGGGGTTTGTCCTGGGAGAGTCTATACTAATGAGGGGGTTTGTCCTGGGGGAGTCTGTACTAATGGGGGGGTTTGTCCGGGGGGAGTCTGTACTAATGGGGGGGGTTTGTCCTGGGGGAGTCTATACTAATGGGGGGGTTTGTCCTGGGGGAGTCTGTACTAATGGGGGGGTTTGTCCTGGGGGAGTCTATACTAATGGGGGGGTTTGTCCTGGGGGAGTCTGTACTAATGGGGGGGTTTGTCCTAGGGGGAGTCTGTACTAATGGGGGGGTTTGTCCTTGGGGGAGTCTGTACTAATGGGGGGGTTTGTGCTTGGGGGAGTCTACTAATAGGGGGGTTTGTCCTTGGGGGAGTCTGTACTAATAGGGGGGTTTGTCCTTGGGGGAGTCTGTACTAATGGGGGGTTTGTCCTGGGGGTCTGTCATGGGGAGTTTGCACTAATGGAGGGGGATTGGTTTGTCCTAGGGGTCTGTACTAATGGGGGGGTTGTTCTAGGGTGGTCTTTAATACTGGAAGGGTGTCTGTACTAATGGGAGGTGTTTTGTCCTGGGGGTCTGTACTAATGGAGGGGGTGGTTTGTCCTGGGGGTCTGTACTAATTGAAGGGGATGGTTTGTCCTGGGGGGTCTGTACTAATGGGGGTGGTGGTTTGTCCTGGGGGGTCTGTACTGAGGGAGGGGGTTTATACTTAGTTAGGAGTCTGCACTGACGAAGGGGGTCTATACTTAGTGGAGGGGGTCTGTACTGAGGGGCAACTATAGGTGGAGAAAGGGGGGTGACACCATGTTTTACCTCAACGGGTGACAACAACCCTAGTGATGCCACTGCAGCTGCGGGCTCTTCATTCCTCCTTCCACTCTCTCTCCTCCTTCTCTTTGCGCGCAATGCTGTAATAGTGAGCAGCGCTTGCCAGCACAGCCACCCTTTTTGTTTTTTCCCCGCCATTATATTGGCCAGGGAAGAAAAAGGAGCAGAGAAGAGGATTGTGGGACTTGTAGTTCGAGGACTGGCAGCCCCACTGTAACAAAGAATCTGCAGCCCACATGGCATGTTCAGCTAAATGGGAGAGAGAGCCAGGACCCCAGGAAAGCTTTCAGGGAAGTGCACCCAATACTACAGAGGGAGAGGACAGTGCTGAGAGAACACCATCAGAGAGAGAACCCTGCTGCCGTGCGCCACCAGAGGCAAAGCCACACAGCCTAGTGCCATCCCTGGCGGAGAAAGGAAAAGAGTCATTGCCAGAATACAGATCTGGGCTCTACCCAGCGGAGTATCCATGGGCAATTCAGAGTGAGCTGACTCCTGATCAGAGGAACTGTTGTTGCTGTATTGCTGGGTCAGGTGAGAGCCGATCGGCCATTATCTACAGTGCGGAAAATAAGTATTTGAACACCCTGCTATTTTGCAAGTTCTCCCACTTGGAAATCATGGAGGGGTCTGAAATTGTTATCGTAGGTGCATGTCCACTGTGAGAGACATAATCAAAAAAAAAATTACAGAAATCACAATGTATGATTTTTTAACTATTTATTTGTATGATACAGCTGCAAATAAGTATTTGAACACCTGAGAAAATCAATGTTAATATTTGGTACAGTAGCCTTTGTTTGCAATTACAGAGGTCAAACGTTTCTTGTAGTTTTTCACCAGGTTTGCACACACTGGAGGAGGGATTTTGGCCCACTCCTCCACACAGATCTTCTCTAGATCAGTCAGGTTTCTGGGCTGTCGCTGAGAAACACGAAGTTTGAGCTCCCTCCAAAGATTATCTATTGGGTTTAGGTCTGGAGACTGGCTAGGCCACGCCAGAACCTTGATATGCTTCTTACAGAGCCACTCCTTGGTTATCCTGGCTGTGTGCTTCGGGTCATTGTCATGTTGGAAGACCCAGCCTCGACCCATCATCAAAGCTCTAACTGAGGGAAGGAGGTTGTTGCCCAAAATCTCGCAATACATGGCCCCGGTCATCCTCTCCTTAATACAGTGCAGTCGCCCTGTCCCATGTGCAGAAAAACACCCCCAAAGCATGATGCTACCACCCCCATGCTTCACAGTAGGGATGGTGTTCTTGGGATGGTACTCATCATTCTTCTTCCTCCAAACACGGTTAGTGGAATTATGACCAAAAAGTTCTATTTTGGTCTCATCTGACCACATGACTTTCTCCCATGACTCCTCTGGATCATCCAAATGGTCATTGGCAAACTTAAGACGGGCCTTGACATGTGCTGGTTTAAGCAGGGGAACCTTCCGTGCCATGCATGATTTCAAACCATGACGTCTTAGTGTATTACCAACAGTAACCTTGGAAACGGTGGTCCCAGCTCTTTTCAGGTCATTGACCAGCTCCTCCCGTGTAGTCCTGGGCTGATTTCTCACCTTTCTTGGGATCATTGAGACCCCACGAGGTGAGATTTTGCATGGAGCCCCAGTCCGAGGGAGATTGACAGTCATGTTTAGCTTCTTCCATTTTCTAATGATTGCTCCAACAGTGGACCTTTTTTCACCAAGCTGCTTGGCAATTTCCCTGTAGCCCTTTCCAGCTTTGTGGAGGTGTACAATTTTGTCTCTAGTGTCTTTGGACACCTCTTTGGTCTTGGCCATGTTAGTAGTTGGATTCTTACTGATTGTATGGGGTGTACAGGTGTCTTTATGCAGCTAATGACCTCAAACAGGTGCATCTAATTTAGGATAATAAATGGAGTGGAGGTGGACATTTTAAAGGCAGACTAACAGGTCTTTGAGGGTCAGAATTCTAGCTGATAGACAGGTGTTCAAATACTTCTTTGCAGCTGTATCATACAAATAAATAGTTAAAAAATCATAAATTGTGATTTCTGGATTATTTTTTTTTTGGATTATGTCTCTCACAGTGGACATGCACCTACGATGACAATTTCAGACCCCTCCATGATTTCCAAGTGGGAGAACTTGCAAAATAGCAGGGTGTTCAAATACTTATTTTCTGCACTGTACTTATGCCAATAGGAACTGCAGTCTCTGACCATCTCCTGTATTATATCTCCAGTCACTGACTGTCTCCTGTAATATGTCTACACTCTCTGATCATCTCATGTACTATAATTGCAGTCTCTGACCATCTCTTGTATCATGTCTGCAGTCTCTGACCATCTCCTGTACTATGTCTGCAGTCTCTGACCATCTACTGTACTATGATTGCAGTCTCTGACCATCTCTTGTATCATGTCTACAGTCTCTGACCATCTCCTGTACTATGTTTTGGGACACTTTCTAACAGTATCAGAGAGGTTCCCCTCCAGGTCTCATTAGTGTACGCTCTTCCAGTATTTTATTTATTGTTAAAAGATCATGGGAGGATCCCAGGGCAACAAATACTTCTTAGAGGAGCATCTCTGTGTTTGAGTCATTGCCATAGAAACATTTGTAAAGGGGAGGAGTTGGTAAGATGACCACGTCCCCTTTGTGGGGGCGCCAGAAATATTTCTGCACCCAGGCGCCTGTGACCCTAGGATTGGCCCTGGTGGAACCCCAGTAAGTCACTGAGGTCCCTCAATCACTTCAGTGTCTCTGAGCCATGAGGGCTCAGAGTCGGGAACTCTGCATGACCCGCCCCCGTTCAGGTACGCCATAGTACAGTGGAACCTCGGATTACGAGCATAATCTGTTCCAGGAGAATGCTCGTAATCCTAACTATTTGCATATCAAAGCGAGTTTCCCCATTGAAGTCAATGGAAACTAAAATAATTTGTTCCGCATTGACTTCAATGGCATGCAATACTGCATGCGGCCAGAGGAGAGGGGTGCCGTATTGCGAGACAACACTCGCAAACAGAGTTAGGATTTTTTTTTAAATATAGTGCTTGTATTGTGAAATGCTCGTTAACCATGTTATTCGCAATCCGAGGTTCCATTGTATTAGATGTGATGGCTGCATTTGTTTTCTTTTAATGGCTTTTTTTCCTTATTTTTACCTGCTGATATGGCCAGTAATGCAGGCCATACACGGTCGAATTTCGAACAAATTTTATTTTCAAAATCAGAAAAAAATAAATTTTTGTGATCTGATGATGCCACCATTGATTTTCGAAATTCAGCCGACCAAAACTTTCATGTTGCCGTGAATATTCGTTTCTCTCCGGGGATTTTCTTTTCTTGCACATTTTTTTTTCTATTACATTTCTCGCACGATTCTCCCATTATTGATCAGAAAATCGTCCGTTTTTCCGAAAATTTCCAACATGTCGGATTTCTCAAATTTGTTTGCCACACGAAAATCGGCTGTTGCTGCAGCCCACTAACGGTGCGAAATTCGTACGAAAATTCTTTGATACAATTTTCGCAAGAAAATTCTTTCGAAATTCGAACCGTGTATGGCCCGCTTAAGTCTGTTATTTTTCTACTCCCTTTACCACTTCAATACCAGACACTTTTACCCACTTCTTGCCCAAGCCAATTTTCAGGCGTTAGCATTCTTATGCCGCGTACACACGATCATTTTTTGTGATGAAAAAAAAGAAATTTTTCTGTGAAGTAAAAAAATACGTTTTTTAAACGTCACTTTTCGAAGACGATGTTGCATACACACCATCGTTTTTTCCACAAAAAGCGAGGTTACGTTCACCACCCTTTTCCATTGAAGCTCGTTTCATAACTAGCTTCTGGGCATGCGCGGGTTGAAAAAACTTTGTTTTAAACAACGTTTTTTGCTACACACGGTGACTTTTTGTGAAACAAAAAACGACGTTTTGAAAAACGACACAAAAAATTCAAGCATGTTGGAATTTTTTTTGGTCGTTTTTTTTAAGACAAAAAACAACGTTTTTGCCCACACACGATCAATTTAAATGACGTTTTAAAAAACAACGTTTTTTTTCATCGCAAAAAACGACCGTGTGTACGCGGCATTACACTTTGAATGATAATTGCGTGGTCATGCAACGCTGTACCCCAACTAAATTTTTATCATTTTACTCACACAAATAGGGCTTTCTTTTGGCAGTATTTAATAACTACTGGGTTTTAATTTTTTGGTAAACAAATATAAAAATACGAAAAATGGTGAAAAAAAAAAAAGTTTTCTTTGTTTCTGTTATAACATTTTGCAAATAAATAATGTTTCTTCATGAATTTAGGCCAACATTTATTCTGCTACATTTCTTTGGTAAAAAATAGTCCAAAAACGACAGTATATGCACTATATTCCCAAAAGTATTGGGACACCTGCCTTTACACGCACATGAAATTTAATGCATCCCAGTTTTAGTCCCAAGCGTTCAATAATAGGGTCACTAACCACTTGACCACTGGGCACTTAAACCCCCTTCCTAACCAGACCAATTTTCAGCTTTCGGTGCTCTCACAATATGAATGACAATTACTCAGTCATACAACATTGTACCCATTTGAAATTTTTGTCCTTTTTTTCACACAAATAGAGCTTTCTTTTGGTGGTATTTGATCACTTCTGGGTTTTTTTTTTTTTTGCGCTATAAAAGAAAAACGACTGAAAATTCTGTAAAAAAAAAAAAAAAAAAAACTTGTTTCTGTCATATTAGCAGGTTATTTCTCACACACAGCATATGCATACCACAAATTACACCCCAAAACACATTCTGCTATTCCTCCCGAGTATGGCGATACCCCATGTGTGAGACTTTTACACAGCGTGGCCACATACAGAGGCCCAACATGCAGGGAGCGCCATCAGGCGTTCTGGAACACCCAGACCAATTCTGACATTTCTCGCCTACAAGGAAAAATCATCATTTATTTGCTAGAAAATTACATAGAACCCCAAAACATTATATATGCTTTTTTAGCAAAGACCCTAGAGAATACAATGGCGGCCGTTACAACGTTTTATCTCGCACGGTATTTTCGCAGAAATTTATTGAACGCGTGTTTTTTAAAAAACTGTTTTGTGCTTAAAACAAAACAAAACAGTAAAGTTAGCCCAATTTTTTTTCATAATATGAAAGATGAAGTTACGCCGAGTAAATAGATACCCAACATGTCACACTTCAAAATTGCGCACACTCGTGAAATGGCGCCAAACTTCGCTACTTAAAAATCCCCATAGGCGGTATTGCAGAGTATCGCGCAGGGTATTGCAGAGTGTGAAGGACTTTTATACAATTGCCTATATACTTCAGTCTAATCCTCTCCCTGCTAATGTTAATGTCTGTGCGTTATGGGGTTCTGCCTCTAGCCTGGATAATTGGATTACTTTCCCCATTGTAGAGGCATCTGTAAAACCTGTTTAAACCAGATTGCCATGCTGCCAGTACGGGACAATGACCTTTCAATGCTAAGTGGCTTGTGAAACACCTTTCCATTGTGTTCTGCAGATGAATAGCCGTGTCACAGACGAGACGACCTAGCCAACCGATTAGATAATTGACTCATGTTAATTGTTGTTCTGATTGCTTCATGGTAGTAATTACCCCCTGGGGGCTTCTCTCTCTGGGAGATAATTACTAAATGTCTTTTAGATCTGTGATTGTGTATTCTAAAGGTTAATTGAATTCAAATTCAAGAATGTGATGTGTCAAGCCTTGCGGTGCCGAAATGCCTCTGTATGGAAACCCCCAGTGTGTGGAAAAGGGGGTGGAGATTTCATTGTTCTTTGATTGATGACAAGCTTGTAACTGTGTATATAAATTTGCAGAGTTTTTGCCATTAAAAGTGTGTCCTGTTAGATCCAGTATTAAGCCATGGCTAATGTGTGGATTATTCAGCGATTCCAGGGATATTCCTAAGTCGGGGAATATTGGGTGATTTCTTTTATGGGAGAAGAAGGGAGCGGATGGCGGAGATATGCTCTAATACCGTCACACTGGATGGCAGCAGCGGGATTTTCCTTTCTACCTTCCTTTACACCAGGATTCCAAGCAGACACTGGGAACAGTGAATGGAAGACTGATACACCCTGCTTAAAAGAAATACACGGAAAGGACTACTGGAAGTTTGTGGAAGGATTGCTAGCAGCAAAACCGAGCGTGTCATCATAGCAGAATAAATGGAGCTAGACCAGGAGAACTCGGTTGCAGCAAGGCCTGCAGTACAGAAGATGGGGACACCAGTGATTCAGGATGAGGAATCACCAGCTAACAAGCTAATAAGAGAGAAATTAGCATGGTTCGGTCCGAACCCAACGGCGGATGTGGTGCTGAAAGTGATGACCCTGTTAGCGGAGGAGGCTAAACAAATAAGAAACGCAGAACTACAGTTAAAACTGGCAGCAGTTCAACAAGCAGCCGCACATTCTCCAAACAGTGAGTACAGCACAGCAGACACGAGGAAGATTCCGTTTAGCGCTTTTGAAGCTTTTGATGAGAAAGAACGAGAGCGGCAACATGAGCTGAGAATTGCAGAAATACGACGATCGGTGACAACGCCTAAAGAAGCAGCACCAAATGAAAGACGAGGAGAGGTACAGATACCAGTAACCATGGAAGAGGAATTCAGAAGAAGGTTACAAGAGATGCGGATGCAGCACACAGGACCAGAATCAGAGGAGGTCCTGCTGGGATGGGCGGATGTGATTCGGTGCCAACTCTGGAAGGAAGCGCTAGCTCTGGAGCAGCAACACCAAGGAGAAGTCCTGCCCTACATCTATGCAAGGTACTGGCCGCAGTATGACGTACGACTGCCGTTGTTGGGGGAACAACCGAAGCAGGAGTGGATAGCGGAATTAAGCAGGCTGCTCAGGGCAGAGATGCAGCTGGATGAGAGCTACAGAGCCCTCCGGTGGTATGTAGCCCAAGAGTGCCCGTGGTCAGCGGATGACAGCCCCACAGAAGGCTATGACTATGATGGCCTGGGATTGTTGTATTGGAGGATGTCCAGTGATCCCGACTTTGGGGATGATCGGGAGTGGCGCTTGGAGAACATAATGGAGCACAGAGAGAAAAAATTGAATATCTCGGAAGCGCACTGGGCACAGGAAGATTTGGAATTTCTGGCCGCTCGGGAATGGGACCTGGAGATCGCCTACAAACAGCTGCTAGACTCTGCTCAGCACCAGGACCGGGCTCCCTTTGCCTGGGACTATCAGGAAATACCAGTGGACAATACTGAAATCCTGGCTGAAGAATCGTCCATGTGGCAGGGTAACCGTGTGCTTTCCCAACCTGCCCCTGCAGCTATGGACCCGGAGGTCTTATGGCCGATGCAGCAAGTGCCGACTGACCTTGATCCGGTTTCTGCATGGGACAATCTTGAATGGAGGAATGTGCCTGTCCAGCAGTATGCCAGTGAATCGTCAACGGAAAATCTGGAGATTGCCATTCCCAAAGCTGAAGTTCTGACCGCAGGGCCGAGCTCTGCTAACCTCTGCTCAGGATCTATAGCATTCTCTGGGTTCCATGGACAGGAGATGGTGAACCCCTATCCCCAGACACCAGTTCCAGAGACAGGGGATGTGATAGACTTCTCTGCTGAGGAAGAACAACCTGATGGGCCCCCAGCAGAAGAGCTGGTATCAGGGCCACACTTCACTGTGCTCTGCCCAGCCCCAAGAGCAGTATTTGTGGAGTTACAAGGAACTTCCCCAGCTGAAGCGCTGGTCACCGGACAGAGGGTTCAAGACCTCTGCCCCACCCCTGTGGCAGTTTTGGAGGCTCAGGGTGAGAAGATGGCGATCACTCCCCAGCCACAGATTACAGAATGTATAGACTGTTCAGAGGATGTTATGGATTATGCACCCCCAGCAGAAGTGCTGGCAACAGGGCAGATTGCCAGCCATCTCTGCCCAGCACCGGGACCAACTGTGGAGTTCCAGGGAGCCGGGGCGGTTGGCCCCCCTCCCCAGCAACCAGCTGAGGTGGTAAAGCTCTTACTCCCAGCGGAACCACTGGCAGCAGGACAGGCTGCTACTGGCGGCTGCACCCCACTACAGCTTGAGTGGATACCAGTGGATGGGACTTCAGTCTCCACTGGTATACCCCATAAATGGTGGCCAGTTGGCCCAGACCCCCAACAGCATGATGGACTGAGCCCAGCCACCCTGTCATCTCTCCAGCGGCTGAAAGGACTCCAGGGAGAAGTGCCAGTCCAGGCCTCTCCCCAGCGGCAGACGTGTTCCCTGAGAGAGTCAGAGGATGGCGGGGTGAGTAATGCTCGGTTTGGAGCAAGTGATTTGGGGTACTGTATGGATACCGGCATCGGGGGACTGGAAATACTGACTGAATTCAGAGACAACCCATCTGGTGTCTCCTACTGGGTTAGTCCCCTGCCAAAAGGGGAGATGTGTGACAGGCCTAGCCGGGACAGGGGCTTTTGGAGAGGACTGAATGCGAGCCTCTTGCCGTCCGATTATGGGCCAGGGCCTCAAACCAGGAAGGCGGATGGGCCCTCAAAAAGCTCACACCTTACCTTTATGGCCGGGCTTTCACTCTCATCACCGATCACAACCCCATGGTGTGGCTTAACCGGGTTTCAGGGGACAACGGCCGTTTGCTACGCTGGAGCTTGGCCTTACAGCCCTATGACTTTACGATTCATTACCGCCCAGGCAAGCAAAACGGGAATGCCGATGGATTGTCACGCAAAACTGAGTTAACCTCGGACTAGAAGCTCTGAACCCGTCAACTCTACTGGACCAGGAAAGGTCCGACCGAGTTGCCGGAGCAGGGAGAAAAGGGGGGGCCATTGTGAAGGACTTTTATACAATTGCCTATATACTTCAGTCTAATCCTCTCCCTGCTAATGTTAATGTCTGTGCGTTATGGGGTTCTGCCTCTAGCCTGGATAATTGGATTACTTTCCCCTTTGTAGAGGCATCTGTAAAACCTGTTTAAACCAGATTGCCATGCTGCCAGTACGGGACAATGACCTTTCAATGCTAAGTGGCTTGTGAAACACCTTTCCATTGTGTTCTGCAGATGAATAGCCGTGTCACAGACGAGACGACCTAGCCAACCGATTAGATAATTGACTCATGTTAATTGTTGTTCTGATTGCTTCATGGTAGTAATTACCCCCTGGGGGCTTCTCTCTCTGGGAGATAATTACTAAATGTCTTTTAGATCTGTGATTGTGTATTCTAAAGGTTAATTGAATTCAAATTCAAGAATGTGATGTGTCAAGCCTTGCGGTGCCGAAATGCCTCTGTATGGAAACCCCCAGTGTGTGGAAAAGGGGGTGGAGATTTCATTGTTCTTTGATTGATGACAAGCTTGTAACTGTGTATATAAATTTGCAGAGTTTTTGCCATTAAAAGTGTGTCCTGTTAGATCCAGTATTAAGCCATGGCTAATGTGTGGATTATTCAGCGATTCCAGGGATATTCCTAAGTCGGGGAATATTGGGTGATTTCTTTTATGGGAGAAGAAGGGAGCGGATGGCGGAGATATGCTCTAATACCGTCACACAGAGTATTGGGGTATTGCAAAGTATCATGCAGGGTATTGGGGTATTGCCGAGTATTGGGGTGTTGAGTATTGGGGTATTGAGTATTGGGGTATTGTTGAGTATTGGGGTATTGTTGAGTATTGGGGTATTGTTGAGTATTGGGGTATTGTTGAGTATTGGGGTATTGCCGAGTATTGGGGTATTGCAAAGTATCATGCAGAGTATTGGGGTATTGCCGAGTATTGGGGTATTGCAAAGTATCATGCAGAGTATTGGGGTATTGCCGAGTATTGGGGTATTGCCGAGTATTGGGGTATTGCCGAGTATTGGGGTATTGCCGAGTATTGGGGTATTGTTGAGTACTGGGGTATTGTTGAGTACTGGGGTATTGTTGAGTATTGTTGAGTACTGGGGTATTGTTGAGTACTGGGGTATTGTTGAGTACTGGGGTATTGTTGGGTACTGGGGTATTGTGGGGTACTGGGGTATTGTTGGGTACTGGGGTATTGTGGGGTACTGGGGTATTGTGGGGTACTGGGGTATTGTGGGGTACTGGGGTATTGTTGGGTATTGTTGGGTACTGGGGTATTGTGGGGTACTGGGGTATTGTGGGGTACTGGGGTATTGTTGGGTACTGGGGTATTGTTGGGTATTGTTGGGTACTGGGGTATTGTTGGGTACTGGGGTATTGTTGGGTACTGGGGTATTGTGGGGTATTGGGGTATTGTGGGGTACTGGGGTATTGTGGGGTATTGTTGGGTACTGGGGTATTGTGGGGTATTGGGGTATTGTGGGGTACTGGGGTATTGTGGGGTATTGTTGGGTACTGGGGTATTGTTGGGTACTGGGGTATTGTGGGGGTATTGTTGGGTACTGGGGGATTGCTGGGTACTGGGGATTGCAGGGTACTAGGGGATTGCAGAGCTGGGATGTTTTGAGGGATGGCTGGATCTGTGACTGCATTTGTCACAGATCCAGCCACAGCTCAGCTGCTGACACCCCGCTCCCCCCCCCCCTCTCCTCGCACACTGTACAGAGAGGAGAGCGAGGAGAGGGAGGAACCGGCGTCATCAAATGACGCCGGTTTGTTTACAAGTGATCGCGCCGTCATTCGACGGCGCGATCACGTGGTAAACGGCCGCTGTCAGCGGCAATTTACCGTGATCCGTGATGCGCCGGGTCTTCTAGACCCGGCGAGCACGGACACTTTCGCGAGCGTGTCCCAGGGGACGCGCAATCGCGGAAGTGCACGAGGACGTCCCAGGGACGTCGTGTCAAAGCAACTCCACCGCGCCGTAGCAGTAAAATGCTTATGGCGCGGTGGGGAAGTGGCTAAAGAAAAAAAATTTTTGGGCTGAAATGACTGTTTACAGGGTATAGAGACATAAAAGTTAACTGATTCCCTTTTCAAAATGAATAAAAATAGATAAAAATCAATCATATAATGTGCCTGCAGGTTAATTTCACTTTTGAACTGGCTTCGTGTTTCTGTGAAGTAGAAATAGACACACAGAACAAAAACAAACAAATCCAGGGCAGTGTTTTGTTTTTAAAATGAATCTGATGATACCACCGTGAGAAAGCTCCCAGCACTGTGGTTATAAGGAAACAGACAAGCAGGAAGTGTGGAGAACAGAGCAGGATTACAGCAACTTCAAAGCAAAAACAAACAATAAGGACATGAAACCAGTACTGCAGTAAGGTAAAGGAAGCTATTTAGCTAAAAAAAATCCTTTAGTGATTCTTTTAAGTTGGTCCACCTTTTGCAGCTATAACAGCTTCAACTCTTCTGGGAAGGCTGTCCACAAGGTTTAGGAGTGTGTCTATGGGAATGGTTGACCATTCTTCCAGAAGCGCATTTGTGAGGTGGGGCCATGATGTTGCACCAGAATGCCCGGCTCACAGTCTCCGCTCTAATTTATCCCAAAGGTGTTCTATTGGGTTGAGGTCAGGACTCTGTGCATGCCAGTCAAGTTCCCCCCCCCCCCCCCAAAACTTGCTCATCCATTTGTTTATGAAGCATGCTTTGTGCACTGGCGTGCATTCTTGTTGGAACAGGAAGGGGCCATTCCCTAACTGTTCCCACAAAGTTGGGAGCATGAAGTTGTCCAAAATGTCTTGGTATGCTGACGCCTTAAGAATTCCCATCACTAGAGCTAAGGGGGCAAGCCCAACCCATGAAAAACAACCCCACACCATAATCCCCCCTCCACCAAATAAAGACATGGATGAGAGAGTTTGGAGTGGAGGAACTTGTGTGGAGGAACACCTCTGCGATGAATTAGAGCCTTCTCCTCCACATCAGTGCCTGACCTCACAAATGCCCAAACATTCCCATAGACACACTCCTAAACCTTGTGGACGGCCTTCCCAGAAGAGTTGAAGCTGTTATAGCTGCAAAGGGCGGGCCAACCCAATATTGAATCATACGGACTAAGACTGGGGTGCCATCAAAGTTCATGTAAAGGCAGGTGTCACAATACTTTTGGTAATAAAGTGTACCTAAGGTCCTGCTTATAAGGTGAGATTGTATCCAAAAGGTGTGAAGTGGTGCAATGGAACAGGTGGTGAAGTGTGTAAATGAGAGGAAACACAGAGCTTTGTTTGTATGACATTTGTATGAAGCACAGATATGTGTTTGTATGAAGGACATACTGTATATTTAGATGAAGTTTGTATAAAGCATAGAGCTTTGTTTGTATAACATTTGTATAAAGCACAGAGCTTTGTTTGTATAACATTTGTATTAAGCACAGAGCTTTGTTTGTATAACATTTGTATTAAGCACAGAGCTTTGTTTGTATAACATTTGTATAAAGCACAAAGCTTTGTTTGTATAAAGTTTGTATGAAGCAAAGAGATGTGTTTGTATGATGGACATATATTTAGATGAAGTTTGTATAAAGCACAGAGCTTTTTTTGTATAACATTTGTATTAAGCACAGAGCTTTGTTTGTATAACATTTGTATTAAGCACAGAGCTTTGTTTGTATAACATTTGTATTAAGCACAGAGCTTTGTTTGTATAACATTTGTATTAAGCACAGAGCTTTGTTTGTATAACATTTGTATTAAGCACAGAGCTTTGTTTGTATAACATTTGTATTAAGCACAGAGCTTTGTTTGTATAAAGTTTGTATGAAGCAAAGAGATTTGTTTGGATGAAGTTTGTATAAAGTGGTGCACAGGAGTAGGCGGTGACGTGTGTAAATGAGAGGAAGCACCAGTGGCGGTGCGTCCATTAAGGTAGGGTGACCAGACATCCCCGGTTTCCGGGGACGGTCCCCGGATTGAGGACACTGTCCCCGGACCAAGTCTGTCCCTGGTTTTGTCCCTGGATTGGATTTGAACAGGGGCTGGGCATGGGGGACCTGCTGCCTGTCCCACACAGCTCCGCCGCTGTCACCCTTTGCCTGACCCATGACCAACATAGGGTACGTGCTAGGCAGATGGCCGGCAGGCAGGGGGGTCACCGTGGCACAGTGGCTGCATATCATGGGCACTGCACAGTGAGACTGCATTTGATGGACACAGTGGCTGCATATGATGTGCACAGTGGCATCATATCATGGACAAAGGGGCTGCATATGATGGGCACAGTGGCTGCATATCATGGGTCGCTGTGGCTCCATATGATGGGCACAGTGGCTACAAATAATGGGGGCTGCACAGTGAGACTGCATTTGATGGCCACAGTGGCTACATATGATGGGCACAGTGGGTGCATGTGATGGGCACAGTGGCTGCATGTGATGGGCACAGTGGCTGCATATCATGGGGCACAGTGGCTGTATTTGATGGACAAAGTGTCTGCATATGATGGGCACATTGGCTGCATATCATGGGGCACAGTGGCTGCATATCATGGGGCACTGTGGCTTCATATGATGGGCACAGTGGCTGCATATTATGGGCACTGTGGCTGCATGGGATGGGCACAGTGGCTGCATATGATGGACACAGTGGCTGCATATGATGGGCACAGTGGCTGTATATGATGGGCACAGTGGCTGGATATGATGGGCACAGTGGCTGCATATAATGGGCACTGCACAGAGAGACTGCATTTGATGGGCCCAGTGGCTGCACACGATGGGCATTGCACAGTGAGGCTGCATTTGATGGGCACAGTAGCTGCAATTGATGGGCACAGTTGCTGCATATGATGGGCACAGTGGCTGCATTTGATGGGCACAGTGAGACTGTTATTGATGGGCACAGTGGCTGCATTTGATGGGCACAGTGGTTGCATATGATGGGCACAGTGGCTGCAAATGATGGGCACAGTGGCTGCAATTGATGGCACAGTGGCTGCAATTGATGGCACAGCGGCTGAAATTGATGGGGTTCCTTTTCAGAGCTTTTCAGTTTGTTTGCCCCCCTCCACCCCAAAAAAAAATTAAGCACCAGCCGCCACTGGGAAGCGCACAGAGCTTTGTTTGGATAACGTTTGTATAAAGCACAGAGATTTGCCTGTATAAAATGTGTATGAAGCACAGAGATTTGTTTGTATCAAGTTTGTATGAAGCACAAGGATTTGTCTGTATGAAGCACAGAGCTTTGTTTGTATGAAGTTTGAATGAAGCACAGAGCTGTTTTTTCATAAACACAAAGGAGTAGGAAGTGTCACTTAAATTAGGACTGCAGTTGACTTTGTAAATTGTTGTTGAAGACTGGATTTATATATTGTTGAACTGATATTATATAACTAACATGTTTGGTGGTTTATTAATGTAACTTTGTCACTTTTTTAAATATATTGATTTAATTATACATTTTTGGTTTATTATGATATTTTTGTGGCTATGTTGGTATATAATGGAAAGTAGAAGGGATGGACAGCTGCACTCCAAAATAACTGAAGAGTTGACTTTTTTGTAAAAGCAGCATAAAAATGCACCTCAAAAATATCACAGCAAAGGCAAAACAGGAACCGCCAACGCGTTTCACACTGGTCAGTGCTTATTCATGTATTGAGCCATGAATAAGCACTGACCAGTGTGAAACGCGTCGGCTGTTCCTGTTTTGCCTTTGCTGTGATATTTTTGTGGTTTCCTGATTCCATCTCCAAATTGCATAGTAGCCTCACCTGGAGCGGTGATTTTTCTTCCTCCTATGTTGGTATATAGTTTAGAGCTGGGTGAATAGTGAGTGTTGCACTTATAACCTTTTACACTTGTGTAATTGAGCATTCGGTATTTTAACAATTGTAAACCTGTGAAAATGTCACCATTCTTGTCCATGCAAACTGAAACTGAACTTCATAGAAGCGGCATTCCAGTTTTTCCAAAATGTAGGTATAATGACAGGTTTTTCCAAAATGTTGGTATAACACTTTTTATTTGAATATCTTATTGATGTCATCTCAATAATTAATAACAGCACATAACAAAGCTATTGTGTGGCCCTCTGGATATGTTGAGGGCCACATTTATGTTGACTGCCATTCATCTAGGTCTTCTGGTTTATTAAGGTACACTTGTCTTGTTTAGTGTATTAATGCTTCTAGGGTCTTACATCGATGTAAGTTTTGAAATACCTGGGCTGCTATTGCCGATCTCCTCCTTTCGCTCAGTACTTGAAATTATTCAAATAAAACATTACTTTGATGGGTCACATGACTGGGCCTGCCACCTTCTGAAAGTGCTATTTGCTTGGCTTTCATTCAATACTTGAAATTATTCATAGGAAACAGGGATGGACTGGCCATTGGGACTACATGGAGTTTCCCGGTGGGCCAGTGGCTCAGTGGGCCGGCTTCAGTGTGACAGAGGACTGCCGCCCCCCTCCGCTCCTCTGTCTCTCCCTTCCCGCAGTGCTCATGTCCTCTCCCTTCCCGCAGCGCTCACCTCCTCTCCCTCCCTGCAGTGCTCACCTGGGGGGAACAAAGAAGCAGGGGGAGAACCAGAGAAGCAGGGGGGGTGACAGAGGAGCATGGGGGGAAGGGGGGGACAGACAGCTGACTTAGCAGCTATGGCCTGGGAGTTTCTCACTTCTGCCTAATCTTGTCCCATAATGGGGGGCACCGAACTGATTCTTTGCCCCTGGTGAAATAATGTCTAGCTTACCCACAGGTGCTGCCTATACGTGTACCAGTACCAGCCATTCTACTCTAATAAAGTAGAACGGATAGTGATGAGGAGAGGGGGCTTGGGTGGCCGGGGGGGGGGTGCGGCCATGGGAGAGACCTGTCAAAGTGGGCCAGTCTGGATGAAGTCCAGGGCCAAGTTTTTGTCCCAGTCCAGCCCTGA
The DNA here is from genome assembly GCA_029574335.1 of Rana kukunoris. Taxonomy (NCBI): domain Eukaryota; kingdom Metazoa; phylum Chordata; class Amphibia; order Anura; family Ranidae; genus Rana; species Rana kukunoris. The sequence goes on along the minus strand of CM056050.1, from coordinate 33,805,464 downwards.
TAGGAAACATAACTTTGGTGGGTCACATGACTGAGCCTGCCTTCTCCCAGCTTGATAAATGCCTCCACTCCCTCTAGCTAATCGCTTGATTATATTTAAATTGTAAAAAAAAGCTGAAAATAGTTCTGAATCTGCAATCATGTGACACGTGGCATCTCAAATCTTCTATTTGCTAGACTTCAGAGAAGGAAAGTCCACCTTTGGGTGTCGAAGTTGCATTGGTTGTCCAGCAATGGAAATTCTCTGAATACTGCATCAGTGTGATGACATTACAGCAAGAGGGGGCATCATAGGCATGCGCACAGGGTGTGCCAGGTGTGCCCAGGCACACCCTAATTATCCTGTGCAGCACAGATTTCCCCTACTGTCCTGGTTCCCCCCTTCTTCCCCAAACAGCGCTCCCGGCTTCCCTCCTCTCCTCTCCCGCCGGCTGTTACTGCAGTAATGTTTTAGGATGAGTGGAGGAATGGGTTGGTAAATATGTAATCTACAGGCCCCGTCCCTTTCTGAATGAACATTGTAAGTGATCAGTAGTGTGTGTTTGAGCTTTGGGGTGCACACCCTAATGCAATAGGCTGTGCACACCTATGGCTGGCATAGACTGAAGCACTGGATCCGTCTCCATTCCTTGAAGAAGTGATGGTGATGGGGTTTAATTTTGCACAGGGATGGGCTGTAATGATCATTTTTTCTGCCAGGAGTTCAGCTTTAGGTATGGACCTTATTGGTTAAAAACATGACAGAAATCAAGTCAAAACTTGCCTTTGGCTTACCCAAAATATTACCTATTGATACACAGTCTCTAAGTCAACTTTCTCTTTCTGTCATATTCCTCCTTCTGTTCCTGACTAAGCGGAACCTCCAAACCAAAAAGTACAAGACCGGGTCGATGCAGCTATTGAGGCTGGCAAAAGGTCGTGTGGATTTGTAGGCTGCATTAACGGCATCTAAAGTAGAACAGGGGGCAGTGTTTACCTTCCGGTAGTAATAGTAGAGTGTACGGGTGACATGATATGGCAAAAAGCAGGAGATGAAAACCACAAGGACCGTGATAATAATTTTAACCGACTTTCTCTTGGATTTCGATGCCTGTGTGGCAGGCACAGTTGGCATTAGAAGCACGTAAATCATGTAACTGTTGCAAAGAAGGAGGGCCGTGAAGGGGACACAAAAGAGCAAAACCAAGGTCACTGTATTGAAAATAACAAACTGGTCAAAGAGTTCAATTCTTGCTGTGTCGTGGCAGATCCTGCTGTCATCCATTTGGCTGGTGGACACAAAATACAGTATCGGTGACTGAATGCCAACAATGACCACCCAAATAGTAATACAGGCAATCCTTGCGTATCGAATATGACCCCATTGTAGAAAGCGTATGGGGTAACACACTGCCAGAAAACGGTATACACTGATGCAGAGAAGGAAGAGGATACTGCAGTACAGGCTGGTGTAGAAGAGGAAACGAACTATCTTGCAGAGCGGCTCGGAGAAAGGCCAATCATTGGCTTTGGAGTAATAGTAGGCCAGCAGTGGAAGAGATAAGACATAGAGCAGGTCTGACAGAGCCAAGTTGAACATAAAAAGTGTAACCACCTTCCATGGCCGAATTTGGAAGATGAAAATGTACAAGGCGATGATGTTGAGGATGAATCCAACTGCAAATACAATAGAATAGGCCACAGGCAAAAGGATGTACTTGAAGTCTTCTTCAAATATACATCTGTAAGTCAGATTCACTTCCCCTGAGTCACCCATGAAGTAAACCAAAGGACTGAAACAAAAAAAAAAGAGAAACATTTTAAGAAACTGCACAAACAATACAAATGGAATTTAAAGGGGTTGTAAAGGAATTTTTGTTCCCCTAAATAGCTTCCTTTACCTTAGTGCAGTCCTACTTCACTTACCTCATCCTTCCATTTTGCTTTTAAATGTTCTTATTTCTTCTGAGAAATCCTCACTTCCTGTTCTTCTGTCTGTAACTACACACAGTAATGCAAGGCTTTCTCCCTGGTGTGGAGAAAGCCTCTTGTGGGGGGAGGGGGCGAGCAGGCAAGTCAGGACGCTCACTACTTTGCGGATAGAGAAAGGAGCTGTATGTTAGTGGGCATCCTGACACTCCTTCTCGCCCCCTCCCCCCTCAAGAGGCTTTCTCCACACCAGGGAGAAAGCCTCGCATTACGGTGTGTAGTCACAGACAGAAGAACAGGAAGTGAGGATTTCTCAGAAGAAATAAGGACATTTAAAAGCAAAATGGAAGGATGAGGTAAGTGAAGGAGGACTGCACTAAAGTAAAGGAAGCTATTTAGGGAAAAAAAAAATTCTTTACAACCCCCTTTAAGTTACAGAAGTTTTTTTCCATCTTTGATAGAATAGGCAAAGGTTACATCTGTGTTCTTATTGAGTACAGGGCAGGAAGTGATAGAAAATATCCCCGTTAAGGCCAAAAGAGAGAAGTTGAAAAGAATTAGAACATCTGACAATGAGATTGATTTACTAAAACTGGATAGTTCAAAATCTGGTGCAGCTCTGCATAGAAATCAATCAGCTTCCAGATTTTTGTCAAAGCTTAAGCCCCGTACACACGGCCGAGGTTCTCGGCAGAAACCAGCGAGAACCTCGCTGGGAGCCGCATTCTGCCGAGAACCTCGGCCGTGTGTACGCTCTCGGCGAGCCCCGCCCGTCGGGAAACCCGGCCGGCAGAGAACCTCGACGGGCGGAACGATGTGTTCCGCCCGTCGAGGTTCTCTGCCGTGTGTACGGTGCCTAAATTGAAAAAGCTGAAGTTAGAAGTTGATTTTACACTCCTCGGCTTTAGTAAATCAAACTTAATGTAAAAAGGTATATGTAAACCCTAACGATGATGTTCTCTTATCCACTCCTATTTGGTCTTATAAATATACCACTGAGACCATTTTGTTATAGTTGTTCAAACAGTGCCAAAAATATTCCCTTTGATTCTGCCAGAAATTTAGACCGATACCTATTAGCATTGTGCCTAGCAATCCCTGTGGACTACAAAACACCTTTGCCCTGTGTTTTGGAGAAGATGTTTGTTCTTTAGTCCTGGCAAACATCATGTCCCTAGGCGACAACATTGTCCCTCTATTAGGGTGACCACATTTCCAAACTACCATTCAAGGACACCCTTGAGCTATGGAATGGCTCTTGGTGTTTGATGAAGGTTTAGAGCCTCAAGGCTGCAGGTAATTACAGTATGTGGCTCCCTGGTGTACAGTCCACCTGATACGCGTTACGGGCCGGATTCAGAAAGGACTTACGCTGACGTATCTCCTCATACGCCGCGTAAGTCCACGGATGCGCCGTCGTATCTATGCGCCTTATTCTTGAAATTAGATACGCCTGAATTTTGGCTTAATCCGACCGACGTAAGTCTCCTACGCAAGGGGCGCTTCCATAGATTTATGCGTCGAATATGTAAAAGAGCAAGATACGCCGATTCACAAACATACTTGCGCCCGTCGCTTTAATCTACGCCGTTTACGTAAGGCTTACGTCCGGCGTAAAGTTACCCCTGCTATATGAGGCGCAGGTAATGCAAAGGTATGGGCCAGGGAACGGCGCCGCAGAATTGTATGTCGCGTACGCCGTTTACATAGTACTACGTGAATAGGGTTGTGCGTAGGTTACGTTCATGTCGTAGGCGTATCTTAGGCAGCTATTTCGACGTAACTGTGAGCATGCGCACTGGGATGCGTCCAAGAGCCAACGCATGCGCAGTTCGTTTTTTGAAGCTCATCCCATCATTTGCATGGGGTCACGCTTCATTATAATGTATCGCGCCCACTTCCAGCCCACTTCCACCTACTTTGACTTACGTCGGCTTACGCTGACAACTATACGCTACGCCGGCGCAACGTTGAGCGCATATTCTTTGAGAATAGCATGCTTGCCTCCTAACATTGTGCCGGCGTAGTGTAAAGACGATGCACTACGCCGGCATACCCCTACATGTTTATTTACTGGCGGAAAAATATATTACAAAGTTCTAGTTCTGTTTAAAAGCAACATGGCATTAGATTATGAACTCCCATTAAACCAACCTGTGTATGGCTTTACAGGTCTGTGGCTTGGCTATCACCTCCAATATCCTTTCTTCTTTCCTTGCCTCCCATCCTTTGTATTTGTTTTCAGGCACAACATTTGAGTACGGACGTGGTTGCCACTTCCACAGGACTTACATCAATAATGATGGAACGGATCTGCAGGCTAAAGTACAATAAAAGTGCACGGTGAGTTTTGTAAAGTAAACATTCCTAAAACTGTCAATATATTTTCTTAACAACCATTGCTACATATCAGGAAATTACACACATTTATTCGTTTATGTGTCTTATGCTGCGTACACACAATCATTTTTCGGCTTGTACTGTAAAAAACATCGTTTTTCAGCCTCTAGAAAAAAGTTTTTTCCAACGATATCATTAAAACGACGTTGCCCACACACGATCGTAAAAAAAAAATGCTCTAGCAAAGCACGGTGACGCACAACACGTACGACGGCACTATAAAGGGGAAGTTTCATGTGGATGACGCTGGATGGTGCTGCTTTAGCTGCTTTTCTGTCTGTTACAGCGTGATGAATGTGCTTACTTCATTACTAACGGTAGTTTTACCAGAACGAGCGCTCCCATCTCATAACTTGCTTCTGAGCATGCGCAGGTTTTTCACGTCGTTAAAGCCCACACACGATCATTTTTTACAACCCGAAAACTGACATTGTTTAAAACATCGTGAAAAAATAAAGCATGTTCGAATTTTTTTTTTTTTGTTATTTTTCAGAACCCGAAAAATGCTCTGAAGCTCACACAACATCATTTTAAATTAAATTTTTTTTAAACTTTGTTTTTTACAAGCCGAAAAACGATCGTGTGTACGCAGCATTACACTTGGGATAACAGAGTTTTTTCTTTATACTTCCTAAACTATTACACATTGAAGTCTGTCAATAAATATTCTGCAACTGATTAACAACCATTACCATAAATCAGGAAATTATTGATTTCATTTGTAGAAAAAAAAAAAGAGAGAGAGAAAGAAAGAAACAAATTCTGGGTTTTGGTATCCCTTGAGACAAGCAGCAGAGGCGGCTCTATAATTAGGCAAATAAGGTGGTCGCCTAAGGCCTCGCACTCACAGGGGCCTCGCGACCGCCTAACTTGCCCAGTGCATTACCCCAGTTGCTGCTGTACTTAGGAAGCGTTATGAGCCCTGACTCAGGAGCGGGGCCACCAGCGTCTCTAACAACCAGTGAATATTGGTGAAACCACCCCTTGTGGCGGGTTCACCAGGTGACACCGCCCCTTAGTTATTAAAGAGCAGGATCCGGGGGCCGTCTTGTTAAAGGGGGCTTCCAGATTCAGATAAGCCTCCTGCCCACAGACTCCCCACAACCACCGGCCAGGGTTGTCGGGAAGAGGCTCTTGTCCTTGATTTTTTTTCCCATCATGGGCGTGAGTGGGGCCCCATTTCAAGTTTTGCCTAAGGCCTCACAAAACCTAGAGCCGCCTCTGACAAGCAGATGTCCTATAAAAAGTTTGTCAACAAATAGATGCCCATTATTGTGACAGTAAGTGACTAATGGGCTTTTTTAAAATAGCATGACCAGACATCCCCGGTTTCTGGGGACAGTCCCCGGATTGAGGATACTGTCCCCGGACCAAGCCTGTCCCCAGTTTTGTCCCCCGGATTGGATGTGAACAGGGGCTGGGGCAATTTCAAAGACAGTCAGTGCAGAATTTTTTTTTATCTGAATTACACACCACCGCTCCGCCACTCCTACTCACTTAGGGGGGTGTATTTCTTTATATTATCTGTGCCCCTTTCTGGTGATCATGTGCTGGTCAGAGCGGAGTTAACATTTCTTCAGTTTCGGGTGCATGCCCATTCAGCTTCGCTTGCATGTTCTTCTGCCTTGGCTTAAGTCCCGGCCACTTGCCTGCTTATCTTCTTCCGCTCCCCACCCAGTAGTAGGCGGGGCCCAGAGAGTAAAGCCCTGTACACAGGAACACTTTGTCCGATGAAAACAGACCGATGGACTGTTTTCATCGGACAAACTGATCGTGTGTGGGCCTCATCGGTTTGTTTTTCATCGGTGAAAGAAATAGGAAATGTTTTACATTTTTCCTATGGATATAAAAACTATAGAAAAAAACGATCGCCTGTGTGGAAGTCCATCGGTCAAAAATCCACGCATGCTCAGAATCAAGTCAACGCATGCTCAGAAGCATTGAACTTCATTTTTCCCAGCACGTCGTTGTGTTTTACGTCACCGCGTTTTGGCATGATCGGATTTTTGACTGATGGTGTGTAAGCAAGACTGATGAAAGTCAGCTTCATCGGATATCCGACAAAAAAATCCATTGTATCATATTCCATCATGGTTACGAGGCTTTAGAATTGACAAGCTGCAAGGCAGGCGGCAGCGATGGACCAAGAGTCGCTGATTACCAGTAAAGAAGTTACTATTAAAAAAAACATGTCCCCGGATTTCATTTTAAAAATCTGGTCACCTTATTTTAAATGGCGGCGTGAATACCTTCTTTGGGCCATTGCAACAGGAAGGATGTGAACACCAAATGTGAGTGATCAGTGAGTGATCAGAAAGCGAATGAACAGGTAATTCAGTTCTGTGTTGAGGGCAATGGACAACAACCACTTAATTAAGGCCTACATTCCCGAACAGAAAGTCAAAAGTTATAGATTGGTGTAGTGCCGTGTGCTTTTTGTGGGGTACCCTTCAAAGGACATGGGTCATTACAGGTTGATTCCTAACACTGTTTAAAACACAGACTACTACTGACCAACCAGTCTACAACAAGGTCTGGTATAATCTCCTTTGTCACTACTGGACTTCTACCTGCAAAGGTATGCCTCGGCAGCTTAGAAACAGCTAGCCAAGGACTTGAATGTTCTTGAACTGTATTGCCGCATCCTTCGAATAAAGCTTTGTTAACTGTGCATGAATCTGGTCTGAAGATATTCAAAGGGGTGCATAGTGGTACATGACATATCGGAAGAACAGGGTTTCTGAGTCACACAAACAGGCTACAGGAGGAAAGCCACCACAAAGGGTTAACTCAGCAGGAGAGTCGGAGTTGTAGTAGTTACTACAGGTAACCGTGAACTGGTGAATATGTACAGAAGCCAGACAGCGAGGAGCAGTACCAAGCTCAGATGACAGGTCCTCCGGTAGCAAGTGGTCGGTATTCTACTTACTTCCCTAGTGGAACGCTGTATGCTACACAACTACACACAGTGTACGTCTCGTCTTTAAGGTGGGTTTCGCCTTAAAGATGACTTTCACATGACCCTGTCCCTGCCTGGTCCCAGGTATTGATGAGCGTGTACACAAGAGGAGAGGTACCCCTGCTGTGCTGCCTTCGCAATGTATATTACATGCTTGGCACTCTGCAGTGTCTGTTTCTTTAAGACCCTCCATGTTCTTGAAGCCTAGAGGCGGGTCTTCTCTGTACTACCTAGAGCATGCTGGCACATATCCTGTTCATTCCAGGTCTAGCTACTGATGTGAGCAGATCCTCAGGACTTCTTAAAAGCTATTACAAATTGCAAATCTGACGAACACCAAAACCTGTGAGTAAAGGGGTTTTGCTAGTTCAGCTTGTGTAGAGGGATGCTAGACATAGCAGATAGATAGGGCCATATTCAGGTAGAGTTAGGCTGGCGGATCAATGGATCCGCCAGCCTAACTGTCACTTTAAGCCGGCGTTTTTGTTTTCTGTAACCAGAAAACAAGAAACGCCGGGTTGGAGTTCCGATGCGATCGGCGTAATTGAATTTCGCCATCGCATCGTAACTTCAACTTAAAAATTCCCGCCGATTTACGCTCAAAAAATATGTTAATGAGCGGAAATCGGCAATTCACGATCTTTTTCGGGCGCAACGCAGTGACTTTACGACGTTTCCGGAAGCGATACACGGCGTATAGATAAAGCAGCCCCCTAGTGGAGTATCCTATGTTAGGTATAGGCGTCGTCATCGCGTCGGAAAAAAAACAAATCGCGTCGTTTGCGTAAAACATTCATTAATGGGGACGTGACGTCATTGACGTTCACTGACAGAACTTGGAGCATGCGCACTGGGATGCATTGACCCTCGACGCATGCGCAGTACGTTTGCCGCGGGATCGCGCATAGTTAGAATACTACACGCCCCGTACCCGCCCAATTTGAATTCCGCTGGCTCATTTGCGATGCGCTGCCACAACTTTAGGAGTAAGTGCTTCCTGAATAACAGCACTTGCTCCTAAAATTTCTGCAGCGTAACGCAAATGAGATGCGTTACTCCAGAGCAAAGATGCTCTGATCTACCTGAATCTGGCCCAATATGTGTGTTTCAGTCTGTAGTAAGCAAGCACATGTTAGGCCCTATCTTTTGTATTAGCTATGCATAATGTATGTTGCTTGAATAGCCATGCTTACATTTGTCTTTTTATGTTTGTTTTACAGTTTTACCACTTTCACACATTATTGTACACATTCCTGTGCATTATATCTCAGTAAAGACTGCATCAGTTCAGTAACAAGCGCGTCATCGGCTAGCGACAAAGCGACTAAGGCAAGAGCAAAAGCAGAGGCAGCTTGTGCCATGGCTTTTTATGCAGAGCAGGAAGCTGAATTGATGAGAGAATTAGCAAAAAGTGAATCTGAAACACTCACAAGAAAAGCAGAAGTGGAAGCATCTTTACACTTACTCAAACAGCAGAAAAACGCTGCAGCAGCCTTAGCCGAGGCAGAAGTTTTCACAAGGGCTGCTGAAGCTCAATTCGATGGCATAGAAAACCAGATGTCATCCCACAGCACAATCCAACGCACCCGTGAGTACGTACAGTCACAAGCAACCATGTACACTGACCAGCAGTCCAATGACGCACCTAGGTCTTCATCGACTCCACCAGCAATAAACAACTTTAATACTACGCAACATTGCAAGACTGAATCAGAACCTCAGTATAGTAAGTCAAGTGGTCGCATGTGCAGAGACCAATCTGCCAACCCTCCAAGAGTGCAAACAGATGCTTGCATGCTCCCTCCTCAAGCAAATACAAGTCTGGACTATAACAGAAAGACTTACAACAGACGAGAACCACCACCTAAACAAAGTGGATTCTGTCAAGCGCCTTATCAGCCTTACCAGGCGCATCCATACCCTGAATTTACACCCGAGAAGTATTCGCCAGACGCAACAAGTGCTATAGAAGTGGCAAAATATCTGATGACCCGTGAGATAGTGAGCGCTGGTCTCATGAAATTCGATGACCGTCTGGAAAACTACTGTGCCTGGAAGTCATCTTTCCTGAGCGGTACCCAAGACTTAAAGCTGACAGATAAAGGAAGGCTTTACCAGCTCGTCATATGGCTAGGACCAGAGTCCACTGAACAAGCCCAAAGAATCAGATCAGTACATGTTCATGACCCAGCTGCAGGACTTGCAATGGTGTGGCGGAGGTTAGAACAATGCTATGGATCACCTGAAGTGATCGAAGATGCTCTTCTGAAAAGGATAGAAAACTATCCAAGAATAACAAACAAGGATTACCAAAAGCTGAGAGGTTTGGGAGACCTACTCTTAGAAATAGAAGCCGCTAAGTCTAGTGGATATCTGCCAGGTCTCTCATATCTGGATACAGCACGTGGAGTTGAGCCCATAATCGATAAACTTCCTTACAACTTACAAGAAAGGTGGGTAGCTCAAGCTTCAAGATACAAGAAAGATCATCGAGTTGCATTTCCACCGTTCGCCTTCTTCGCTGAATTCATAGAAGACCAAGCTGAAATACGCAATGACCCAAGCTTTGCTTTCCTGAACAAGAGAACAGCGAGCTTCCCAAAGGTAGAGCAGAAACCTCCAGGGCTTTACAAAGAACGCAGAGCAACAGTTTCTGTAAGGAAGACAGAAGTTCCACCTGAATCTGCAGCCAATCAGGAAGACAACACAAGTAAGAAAGTTGAAGAGCAGGACAAAATATGTCCTATCCACAACAAGCCTCATCCATTAAGAAAATGTCGCAATTTCAAAAGTAAGACATTAGAAGAGCGCAAAGCTTATCTTAAAGACAATCGCATTTGTTTCAGATGTTGCGCTTCAATTCAGCATCTCGCAAAAGACTGTACAAATACAATACGATGCGCAGAGTGTAACAGTGACAAACACTTGTCAACACTGCACCCGGGACCACCACCATGGAAACAAGAAGCTCCGGCAACTCAAGAAGATCATGGTGGGGAGCAAGGCGAAAGTACAACGCCAGCAGTAACCTTAAAGTGCACTGAGATCTGTACAGAGCAGGGCCGCTCAAGATCATGCTCCAAGATATGTTTAGTCAAGGTGTATCCAGCAGGTTTCAGAGAAAAGGCAATCAAGATGTACACAGTCTTGGATGAACAGAGTAACAGATCTCTGGCAAAAACAGAATTCTTTGACCTCTTCGGTGACAAAGGAACTCCAACTCCATACACCTTGAAGACTTGTTCTGGAGTTGTAGAGACAATAGGAAGAAGAGCAAACAACTACATCATCGAGTCATTAGATGGAAAGACAAAGGTGACTCTTCCTACCCTCATAGAATGTGATGAGATACCAGACGACAGGTCAGAGATTCCCACACCTGAAGTTGCTCATCATCACCCTAATCTGGTGCAAATAGCAGACCAGATACCAGCACTAGATCCAGATGCACAAAATCAGAGAACAGTACAATGGGCCACACAATGCACCATTTGCACAACGCCTTGATCTCGGATGGGTCATCGTTGGAGAAGTATGTCTAGACGGACTGCACAAACCAGCAAAGGTAAATGTCTACAGAACACACCTGTTGCAGAATGGTCGTACATCTTGTCTTTGCCCATGTACCAACAGTCTACACATTAAAGAGAGATTAGATAACCCAACACATCATCTGAGTATCCAGAGGTGCATGGAAGACTTAGCCCCAACTGGAAATACAGATGAACTGGGTTGTAAGGTGTTTGAAAGAACAAGAGACGACGACAAGCCAGCACCCTCGGTAGAAGATACCCTCTTCCTCAAGATCATGGACAGAGAAGTCTACAGAGACAATTTAGGCAGCTGGGTAGCCCCTCTACCCTTCCGGTCACCACACCATCGCCTTCCTAACAACAGGGTACAAGCAGAGAAACGCTTCAGTTTGTTGCAGCGCACTCTACAAAGAAAGCCAAATATGAACAAACACTTCCAAGCCTTTATGCAAAAGATTTTTGACAACGAGCAGGCAGAAGTGGCACCACCACTACAAGAAAACCAAGAACACTGGTACTTACCAATATTTGGGGTGTAACATCCTCAGAAACCAGGTCAGATACGTGTAGTATTTGACTCTAGTGCGAAGCACGAAGGCATCTCACTAAATGACGTCCTTCTCAGTGGACCTGACCTGAACAATACACTCCTTGGAGTACTCATAGCTACATTTTCAACATCTGACACGTTTGAACCAACGTGGGGACACCGCTCTGCATGCCAGTTTATCAGCATTTCGTGAGTTTGTTTACACCAACCAAGGGAACCATTACAGTGCAGGTGGAATGGTGAGAGACATCTGATTGTGTACATAGGTCCACCGAGACCATGGTTCATCAGCCTTTTGAATATGGAGGAAGTTCTACTGTTGTTTGATTCACGGCTTTGATTCATTTCACGTTTGTGAGTGCAACCTTTGTAGTTTTATGTGGTGTGTTATTAAACCTTTTTTTTACGTTATCACACTATCATATCCTTTTTTCATTTTGTTTCTCATATACCATAACACTGGATTTGGAATTCGACCTGATTGGTCAAGGATTACACTTTATGCGATTTTGTCTAAACACGAGAGTGTTAGGCAACTTGCTCTGGTGAGTTGCTAATTGAATTGGTGGAGGATTCACTTTGCACATCGGGTGTGGTGGAAGAATATTGTGAAGATTTCTGATTTGAGTTTTGTGTGACTTCATCTCATATGAACTTTTGTCTTTGTTTGAAACACTTTATTTACTCACGTGTTCATATCATTTGTTTTCAAATAATTTAATTTAATTTTTTCACGTATGTGGATCATCCACATATTAGCGCTGTTTTATATATTTTTGATATTTAAATCACTATGTTTTAATACAATATATATGCTCATTCACTATCACTTGTTTAAAAACAGCAGCTGTGAACTCCTGTATATTTATATATTTCCATTTGAGCGCAGCGGTGGAAGTCACTAGGGTGCATTTTTTGTGACTACCATTTATTTTCAGAAAAGAACTTGTAGCAGTAACAGCAGACGTACAACAGATGTTCTACTGTTTCTTCGTTCGAGAAGATCAAAGAGACTATTTAAGGTTCCTGTGGTATGCAGACAATGACTTTAACAAAGACATCATAGAGTACAGGATGAAGGTACATGTGTTTGGAAACAGCCCTTCCCCAGCTGTAGCTATCTACAACCTGAAACGAGCAGCACAGCAAGGTGAAAGACATGGCCAAGAAGCCAAACAGTTTGTCATGAAGAACTTCTACGTGGACGATGGACTTGCTTCTTTCTCCAGTAACGAAGAAGCTATTAGCGTCCTGAAAAGTACAAATGAAATGTTGACAGAATCCAACATAAGATTGAACAAGGTAGCTTCCAACAGCAACAGAGTCATGGAAGCATTTCCAATAGAAGACCATGCTAAAGATCTCAAAGACTTAGATCTAGGGACAGAATCACCACCCTTGCAAAGAAGTCTTGGGCTTAGTTGGGACCTAAAGACTGATAGTTTCACCTTCAGGGTCTCCAGAGAAGAGAAACCATTCACAAAAAGAGGTGTTCTATCTACAGTCAACAGTCTTTATGACCCCCTGGGATTTGTAGTACCCATCATCATGCAAGGCAAAGCTCTTTTGAGACAGATCACTACCGAGCAAGAACAGATTGACTGGGACGTACCTCTTCCTGAAGAGAAGCAAATGCAGTGGAAGTTATGGAAAGACTCATTGTTAGAGCTTTAACAACTCAACATCCCAAGACCGTACGTACCTGTTTCTTTGTCTGCTACACAGAGAAGAGAATTATGCATATTCTCTGACGCTTCTACTTTAGCTATCGCAGCTGTAACTTACCTTAGAGTAATAGACACTGAGGGACAAAGCCATGTTGGGTTCATCATGGGAAAATCTAAACTAGCTTCCAGACCTGCTCACACTGTCCCACGTCTAGAACTTTGTGCTGCTGTCTTAGCGGTAGAGATAGCAGACATGATTACGACTGAACTAGACATTGAGATCCATGCAGTCAACTTTTATACGGACAGCAAGATTGTGTTAGGATATATTCACAACGCTTCAAAAAGATTTTACACATACGTGACCAACAGAGCGACACGTATCAGAAAATCTACAAGTCCAGATCAGTGGCATCACATCAGCACGGACAAGAACCCAGCGGATCATGGGACAAGATTGGTGTCAGCCGCTGTACTCAAGCAAACAAACTGGTTCGTAGGTCCATCGTTTCTTGGTAAGCCAGAATCCAAAGAGACTACACAGGTAGAGACCTTTCAGCTCATAGAACCAGATCAAGACAAAGAGGTAAGACCTCAAGTTGCAGTTTGTAAGACTTTAGTTACCAGATACAGTTTGGGCACCCAAAGATTTGAGAGGTTTTCCAGTTGGAAGTCGCTGACACGTGCAATCGGAAAACTTATCTGTCTAGCCAGACACTCCTGCAGAGCTACTAATACTGATCAGCGTAGCAACGACCACCTTGAACAAGCCAAGGTCGCGATCATCAAATACGTACAGCAGGAAGTCTTTAAAAAAGAAATTCAAAGCCTTCTGAAAAAGGAAGAAATTTCTCGACACAGTTCGCTCAAGAAGTTAAACCCTATCCTCGACGAAGAAGGAGTACTAAGAATAGGAGGTCGTTTGTCGGCAGCAGATATGACTATCAAAGAGAGACATCCCTTCATCATACCTAAGAATCATCACATTGTTCTTCTTCTGGTAAGACACTATCACGAGCAAGTGGCACATCAAGGACGCCACTTCACTGAAGGAGCAGTACGGTCAGCAGGATTGTGGATCATAGGAGGTAAGAGACTAGTCTCCAGCGTGATCAGCAAATGTGTTACCTGTAAGAAGATTAGAGGGAAACTTGAAGTTCAGAAGATGTCAAACTTACCTGCAGACAGACTTGCTTCAGATCCTCCGTTCACTCACGTAGGTCTAGACGTTTTTGGACCATGGAACATCTCTTCTCGCAAGACCAGAGGAGGCAGTGCCGAAAGTAAACGTTGGGCTGTTCTGTTCTCTTGCCTGAGTACTAGAGCAGTTCATATTGAAGTGATTGAATCTTTATCCACTTCAAGTTTCATCAATGCCTTGAGAAGATTCTTCTCTATCAGAGGACCAGCAAAATTGATTCGTTCAGACCGCGGCACAAACTTTATTGGTGCCTGCAAGGAGTTGAAGATCATCTCTACAGACTCTGAAACAAGTTCCTATCTTCAAGATCAAGGAAGCACTTGGACTTTTAATCCTCCACACGCATCGCATATGGGAGGAGCTTGGGAGAGGATGATTGGAGTGGCTTGTCGCATTCTGGACGCCATGCTCCTGAAGATTGGGTCTACTCGCCTCACTCATGAAGCTTTGACTACACTAATGGCTGAAGTCGTGGCCATTATGAATGCCAGACCTTTAGTTCCAGTGTCTACAGACCCGGAGATGCCGTCAGGCTTGACCCGCAATGCTGCTGACCCAGAAGATGGAACCAGTGACAGCTCCCACAGGAGACTTTGACCTCAAGGACTTGTACACCAAGCAATGGAGACAAGTTCAAAGTCTTGCGGACATTTTCTGGAAGAGGTGGAGACAGGAATACCTGGTGACACTCCAGCCACGCAAAAAATGGCAAGATGACAAGCCTAACTTACAAGTTGGAGACATTGTCTTAATAAAAGACACTCAGACCCACAGGAACGAATGGCCCATTGGACTCATTGTGGGGACTGATCCTAGTAGTGATGCTAGAGTTAGAAAGGTAGAAGTTAGAATTGTTAGACAAGGCATTCCCAAGGTGTATGCTAGGCCAATTTCTGAAGTAGTTTTACTTCTGTCCAAAGGTTAGTGGCATAACAAAAAGTATGCCAGGTGGGGAGTGTGCTGCCTTCGCAATGTATATTACATGCTTGGCACTCGGCAGTGTCTGTTTCTTTAAGACCCTCCATGTTCTTGAAGCCTAGAGGCGGGTCTTCTCTGTACTACCTAGAGCATGCTGGCACATATCCTGTTCATTCCAGGTCTAGCTACTGATGTGAGCAGATCCTCAGGACTTCTTAAAAGCTATTACAGATTGCACATCTGACGAACAACAAAGCCTGTGAGTAAAGGGGTTTTGCTAGTTCAGCTTGTGTAGAGGGATGCTAGACATAGCAGATAGATAATGTGTGTTTCAGTCTGTAGTAAGCAAGCACATGTTAGGCCCTATCTTTTGTATTAGCTATGTATAATGTATGTTGCTTGAATAGCCATGCTTACATTTGTCTTTTTATGTTTGTTTTACAGTTTTACCACTTTCACACATTATTGTACACATTCCTGTGCATTATATCTCAGTAAAGACTGCATCAGTTCAGTAACAAGCGCGTCTTTCATTGGGATTCGGTTTATACTTGATGTTAAGCTGTGTCTCTAAACAGCAACACACAGCTGAGACATTACACCTGCCTTCTCCAGGGCGAGGAGGCCCCACCCACATCCTCATACAAAATTCTCCTACTATACCCAATATACTGCCGGGGAATGAATATAGCTGTCATGGGGTGCCGGTTATAAATGTGAAGGGTGAACATTGATTTAATGGGGTGTTAGAAAAAAGTGTGGTGTCATAAGGTGCTTATAATAGAAATGTGGGGACTTGACTGTCATGTAGTGCAGCAATAGAAGTGTAGGTGGCAATCATGGAGTGATGGCAATAGAAGTGGAGGGAGATGGCAATCATGGAGTGCCAGGAATAGAAGTGTAGGTAGATGCCGATGATGGAGTGCTGGCAATAGAAGTGTAGGCAGATGGTGGTCATGACTCATGTAGTGCTGGCAATAGAAGTGTAGGCAGATGGTGGTCATGACTCATGTAGTGCTGGCAATAGAAGTGTAGGGAGATGGTGGTCATGGAGTACTAGCAATAGAAGTGTAGGGAGATGGTGGTCATGGAGTGCTCTCAATAGAAGTGTAGGGAGATGGCGATCATAGAGTGCTGGCAATAGAAGTGTAGGGAGATGGCGATCATGGAGTCCTGGCAATACAAGTGTAGGGAGATGGCGGTCATGGAGTGCTGGCAATAGAAGTGTAGAGAGATGGCGGTCATGGAGTCCTGGCAATAGAAGTGTTCGAAGGTGGCGGTCATGGAGTGCTGGCAATAAAATTGTAGAGAGATGGCGGTCATGGAGTGCTGGAAATAGAAATGTAGGGAGATGGCAATCATGGAGTGCTGGAAATGGAATTGTAGGGAGATGGCGGTCATGGAGTGCTGGAAATGGAATTGTAGGGAGATGGCGGTCATGGAGTGCTGGCAATAGTAGTGTAGGGAGATGGCGATGATGGAGTGCTGGTAATAGAAGTGTAGGAAGATGGCGGTCATGTAGTGATGGCAACAGAAGTGTAGTAGGGAGATGCCAGTCATGTAGTGATGGCAATAGAAGTGTAGGGAGATGGCGATCATGTAGTGATGGCAATAGAAGTGTAGAGGGATGGTGATCTTGGAGTGATGGCAATAGAAGTGTAGAGAGATGGCGATCATGTAGTGATGGCATCAAAAGTGTAGAGGGATGGTGATCTTGGAGTGCTGGCAATAGAAGTGTAGGGAAATGGCGATCATGAAGTGCTGGCAATGGAATTGTAGGGAGATGGCGGTCATGTAGTGATGGCAGCAGAAGTGTAGGGAGATGGCGGTCATGTAGTGATGGCAGCAGAAGTGTAGGGAGATGGCGGTCATGGAGTGCTGGCAATAGAAGTGTAGGGAGATGGCGTTCATGTAGTGCTGGCAATAGAAGTGTAGGGAAATGGCGATCATGAAGTGCTGGCAATAGACGTGTAGGGCGATAGCAATCATGGAGTGCTGGGAAACGAAGTGTAGGGAGATGGCGGTCATGTAGTGATGGCAACAGAAGTGTAGGGAGATGGCGATCATCTAGTGCTGGCAATATAAGTGTAGGTAGATGGTGATCATGTATCGTTGGCAATAGAAGTGTAGGGACATGGCTGTCATGGGATGTTGCCAAAAGAAAATATGAAATATGTTTTGGCGGCAAAAGTGGGAACAACTCAATATTAGGTGGGTGGCCGTAATGGTTATGGCCAATGGGTGTATAGTACAACGACTGGGCTTTGTCAACAGGATCACCAGGGGAAAATAAAGGGAAATAAAGCCTGAAAAAGGTCTTAGATTTAGATTCAGTTTAATTTACATACATCGGTTTTGAATGAACTGACCATATTGATTCTTTTAGTAAGGGGTTTTACCAGATTATACTTTAATTTTGTAATGAGTAATCCTTAATTATGATCAGATTGTGTAATATTCTCTCTAGTAACTGGTCTACCCAGATTGTCATCCATATGTCTCAATCTGTGCCATGTATTATCACACGGTATATTTGTCCTCGTGATAATCATCTACGCCCAGCTCTGCTGATAATAAAAACTACATAAATCAGACGTTCTATTTATAGATAGCTATAGATAGATCATGCAAAATGTTTTAATTAAGGGCATAGGATGGTTTTCCCCTCTTAGTGGGATATTTTGGCGTAGCGTCTACCATGTGACCAGTAGAGTATAATTTAATCCAACCTTTAATTATCGTTCCAACAGCCCTAATCTCATCATAGTATTCAATTAAAGTGTTTGATTGCCAAAACCTTTTTTTTTTTTTTTCGGATCAGGGACGGATCTAGCCTGTCTGATCAGGGACTGTGGTAAAACAAATTCAAGGAGCCAGTACAATCCCGATGGTTGAAAAAAAAAAAAAAAAAAGATTCAAGAGTTGTAACCTGAACCCTGTGGAACATTTAACCGTTACCTCCTGTTTTAGTGAAAACTGTAAAAACTGTAAAATGTTGGATTGCCTCTTACTTTAAGGCTGGGTTCACACTTGTGTGGTGCGAAATTCAGCTCTGTAATCTCTCTGCAAAGATAAGAGAAGTGTTCAGCAGATTAGCTCAGTTTTTGAATTTGGAGACCTGGCTGAAGTTCCGGGTGAGAGGAGAGTGGGGGAGAAGTGTATTGAGCTGAATGACAGAAATTCCTGAAGAGAAATGAACACATCTGCGAATCAGCTGCATACCCATAGAAGATAATGGGACTGAATTCGCACCTGAGCCGCACCGCAAGGCATAAAATCCGCACACGTTTTTTCTGCAATGGGCAGTGCGAATACATCGCACATATGTGAACCAGCCTCATTGAAAACAATGTATTTAGAAATGTTCTGCGTATTAAATGCGGTTTAAGCCACACTCAATCCGCACAAGTGTGAACCCAGCCTTAATGTCTGTGACAATGGTCATCAGGATTCAGGACAAATAGAGAAGGTGAGTCTACCTAGGAGGAATGCCAAATTCAATAAAAACCTGATTAATCACTTGCCGACATTACTTTGATGTTAAATACAGTGAAACCTCGGTTTATGAGTAACGCAGTTAACAAGCTTTTTGAAAGACGAGCAATAATTCTGACTCGGCTTGCGTGTGTTGTCTCGCAAAAGCTAATTGGGCCTGCAGTACCACATTTGGCCTGAGGTGGGGGGGCAGAGTCGAGCAGAGCCAAACATCGCTAATCGGTGCTGTTCGGAAATGCATGAAAAGCCCTGAGGACAGCTCAGGTGATCTCGGCAAATCTCGGGAAAAAGTCTTTCCAAGGTTTGCCGAGGTCAGCCGAAATGTCCTCGGGCCTTTTCGGCCATTTCCGAGGCTCTCTGGCGCCCCCCGCCTCTGGCCTCATGGGTATTGCATGCCCTTGAAGTCAATACGGAACAAATTATTTTCGCTTCTATTGACTTCTATGGGGAAACTTGCGAGTACGTTGGATTACGAGCATTCTCTTGGAACAGATTATGCTCTTAATCCAAGGTTCCACTGTAGCTAGCTGCCATAATCACGTTATTCCTTTTTTACTATGACTGGTTCTCTGTAAGATAAAAATGGACACCACAGCGGGATCACTTTTAGAAGGGAAAGGAGGGGTGCGCCCCCCCCCCCCCTTGTTTCCCCAGTCGTTAACAGATTTACCTAATGGATTGGTGAAGCCCGGGAGTGATCCGATGCACCATTAGGCTGCATCCACACCTCAGCATTATGAATCACAGGAAGATTTCAAAATGCCCAGGTGTGAATAGCAAATCGCAGAACACACATTTAAGATGCTATTCATTTGAGTGGCAGCTAAAATTGCAGTGTGATTCTGCCGCAATTGTCTCGCTATAAGTGGTGCTGCAATCTCGGCAAACTGCATTGCGTGAAGTATGATGCCCAAAAGAAGCTCCAGACCTTTTTTGGGGGCGAGAAGCTTCACGTGATGTTAGAAGCTGCTTGACAATCGCGCCAGAACCGCTTCATGATTTATAGATAATTTTAAAAATGTTATGCACAGAACTATACTGGAACACAGCGTCTCTAACGTATCTAAAACGCACAGGAACTGCGTGTGGTGTGAACTGTAAGCAAAAACTCATAAGTAACATATCCGGAGTGCATATTTGTGGCGTGAACTGGCCCATAAAGATTAATGTCTGTATCTTTAGCTCCATCTAGTGGCAAAAATGCAGTATCATTTTCAGAAACACCTCAGTGAGAAAACTGTACCATATTTTAGCCACCAGATGGGGGTGATATTTCATTCAGCATGCACAAAACCTTCTGACATTCGTGCAATGAATGTTATAAATAGACTTAGACTGCGTTTCATAAAACCCTGTTTTCTGCTGAATTACAACTTGCCTATAACTTATTACAATAATAAATTTCTGCTGGGAGATATACAAAAAAAATTAAGTATTAGCATGACAGTCGGGTAGCTAACTGGGATAAGAGATTAAGAGATAAATATAAATATAAATAAATATATATCTATATATATCTATATATATATATATATATATATATATATATATATATATATATATATATATATATATATATATATATATAGAGAGAGATATATAGAGATATATATATATATTATATATTAATAAAATGGCATCACCAATAAATGTAAATAATTTTAGGTTATGTAGTTTTCTTTCTAAACAGCACCAGAAGCTGTATCAATGGTTACGAATATATATTTTTTTTAATTGAGGACAGAATTGCAAGGCATTGTTACTGTGGGACGGGAATACATTGTGTGAGCTTTACAAAAACTGGTGGATGCAGAATCTGGTGCAGCTGTGCATTGTAGCCAATTAGCTTCTAACTTCAGCTTATTCAATCCAAAAAAATAAAAATTCTGTTCAGTGCTTGTGCTGTGTCATTTTGGCCCACTGTTACACCTAAAATGCCTGGCTGATCATGCCTGGCTATACCCTCCCCCCTGTAAACTGACCACGGTATATCATAGCTATTGAGCCCTGACACCGTGGTCAGTTTACGCTCCTCCGTCATCTGTAGCCCTACTGTTTCCTTCTCTGTCCTCTCCTCCCTCCCCTCCCTGCCTGTTCAAGTCAGTGCCCGCCCCCTCCCCTCCCCTCCTGCTGCTCAAATTACTTTTCTTGTCCTATATAACCCTCTCTGTGTCCCCCTTGTGAGTGTCTTATAAAATATAATGCCTTCTTTACCTCATTTCAGAGCGTCTCCCAGGGATCACGTGACTGTCCAGCTCTCTCTCTCTCTTCTCGTCCTTCCTGACGTCACTGAGGAATCCCGGCCCCGCTCACTGCAGCTGTCAGATGGGGAGAGAGAGTGCTGGCCGGTCACCTGAGCACCAGGAGATCTGAAATGAGGTAAAGAAGTTGTTGAGCGGGGGGGGGGGGGTTCGCGGATCAGAGTTGTTGTGAGCGGGGGGGTTCTGCGGATCAAAGTTGTTAAACGGGTGAGCGGGGGGGGGTCCGCGGATCGGAGTTGTTGAGCGGTGGGGTTCCCCGTGGATCGGAGTTGTTGAGCGGGGGGGGGGGGTGGTCCGCGGATCAGAGTTGTTGGGCGGGGGGCACGGATCGGATTTGTTGAGGGGGGGTGCCGCGAATCGGAGTTGTTGAGCGTGGGGTGCCGGGGAATCGCGGGACTCCACACTTGGTCGCGGGGCCACGGGATTTAACGCGAATCGCGGGACAGTTCCGCGAAATCCGGGCCGGTTGGGAGGTATGCATTAGAACGCAGAGAGGATTATGTGAAGTTGTGAAAGTGGGTTGCAACCACTTTAACCACTTGCCCTCCAGGAGATTTACCCCCTTCCTGACCAGGCCATATTTTTTACTTTAACTGACAATTGCGCGATCATGCAACGCTGTACCCAAATAAAATGAATGTCCTTTTTTCCCTACAAATAGAGCTTTCTTTAGGTGGTACCGTATTTATCGCCCTATAGCGCGCACCGGCGTATAGCGCGCACCCCCAACCCCTGATTTTAAGGGGAAAAAAGTGCACGGTATATGCCGATAAATACGGTATTTGATCACCTCTGTGGCTTTTATTTTTTGCACTTTGAAAAAAAATATGGCCCAGATTCAGAGAGAATTAGATTCTCGTAGCGTATCAGAAATACACTACGCCGCCGTTTTTTACCTGGCTCTACGTGGAATCCAGGTAGATTTTGTCCAGTAAACAATGGCAGCGTAGTGTATTTCTCCCGTCGCAATCCATCTACGCGAGTAGGGGGCGTGAAGGATTTAAAATAGGCGCGTTCCCGCGGCAATCGAACTGCGCATGCTCTGTTCGCAAATTTCCCGCCGTGCATTGCGCGAAATCACGTCGTTACGTCATTCGTTGTTTGAGTAGCGTCGTTTACGGACATTTCTATTCCCGAACGAGTTACGTAAAAAAAAAAAAATAATTAAATTCGACGTGGGAACGACGGCCATACTTAACATGGGCTACGCACCGTTAGACCAGCAAAAAGCTGGTCTAACAGTACGTAAAAAAAAATAGACGTAAGCGATTGCGAAGACCGCTCGTATCTTCGTGGATTGCCGTAAAAACACATTTGCATATCCCGACGCATCAAAACGACGCAAACTCCTCCCAGCGGCCGCAAAAATATCGCAGCGTAGATCCGAAGACTTACGAAGACGTAAGCGTCTCGGATCGAAGCCCGAAGCCGCCGTATCAGGGTTTGAGGATTCAAACTAGTGATACGGAGCGCGAAATTTGAAATTACTCCTGTCTAACACCAGTTAGACAGGCGTAATTGCTTTATAAATCTGGGCCTATTTTTTTACTTTCTTCCTTTAAAACATATTCAAAAAAATTATTTCTTCGTCAATTTAGGCCAAAATATATTCTGCTATATATATTCGGCAACAACAAATCCCAATAAGCATATATTGATTAGTTTGCACAAAAAGTTATAGCATTTACAAACTATGGGATATTTTTATTTCTTTTTAATAGTAATGGCAGTGATCAGCGGCTTTTATCGGGACTGCGATATTGCGGCTGACATTTTGGGGACCAGCGACACTAATACAGTGATCAGTACTAAAAATATGCATTGTCACTGTACTAATGACACTGGCTGAGAAGGGATTAACATCAGGGGGCGATCAAAGGGTTAACTGATTGCCTAGCCAGTGTTTTTTTTACAGTGTGGGGGGTGCTTTTACTAGAAGAAGATGTGAATCCGTGTCCCTGCTTTGCAAAAAACACAGGATCCATGCCTTCCCTCTGACGGAATGGCGATCTGCCTTGTTTACATGTGCTGGATGATCAGTGTGTGCCGGCTGACATCAAGTCCATGGTACCCGCAGATCAGCTCCCACTATGTATAATCACAGCGCGAGCGGGCTGCCGGCGGGAGAGCATGCATGCCCCCCCACTTAGAAGCTTATTGGTTACTATACAGAACTGCACCAGATTTTGAACTCTACAGTTTTAGTAAATAACCCGCATTGTGTGTGATGGTTGGTTGGAATTGGAGCCCATGAAAGCCAGATGTTCTCTGACACAGGCTTTGTATATTTATTGAACTTTCAAGCCATACATGCAAAATCAGAATGCACATCAAGGTATATGGATTTCCACTTGACATGTTTATTGCTGGATATTCCTGAAGTGCTTTTAATATCTGAAGGTGTGTGCTATGAGCTGGTGTGACAGTCGTGGGAGCACCATGGTACAGCGTGGAGCATGATGATTGTTCTCTTCCAGGCAGTCTGCCAGTTGAAGGGTTTGATAATCCAAATATAAATCTTTGGATCTGACAATCTCAACACTGGAAAAACTAACATGGCTGAGGTCAAACCCTAAGATAAACGTGACCGTCTAGTAACCTACCACACTATGAACAGTTTTTTTCATTATGCTGCAATCTGTATGCTGGTCATGCACATGGCAATTTTATAGAGAGCTTAAAGTTCAGCCCAAAATTTTATAACGCCAAATCTACTCTCAGACACATTCTAAAACACATCTATCCAACCCTGTGCAGCGGTCTCGCTGACCTCCAGAGGCCAAATGGTTCTCAGTATCACTCCTTAGCGGCCTGGTGCATGCTGGGGAGGGGTATAAAGAGGGCAGACGCCATTTGCTCGAAGTTCTTCCTTGTGTGGCGCCCACCATTGGGGTAGCCATTCAACGACACCCCCGCACATGGCCCTCCTGGCCGGGGTGTGCGTGGGTAGCAGTGTTCCTGGTTTCCGGGACCACGTTGGCCCAGGGCAATTGATCCACAGTGTGGGCCCAGTGGTCGACTGGGTCCCCAATCTGGAGGGGGTCCCGAGCTGTCTGTCTATTTGGAGGAAGTTGACCGATGAGAAGTCTGTCTAAAGGATACCAAGCACGAGGCTGGTGTTCCAGGAGGGTCCTGTTCACTCACCGGGGGACAACCTGGGTTCTAACAGGCTGGATGTTGGTCGCCTGTCAGTTGCTAATTTCGCAAAACTATCTGAAGGAGATCCGGGTCCTGAATCTACTGAGAGAGGATTCCGGACCATAATTGTCTCCAATCTTTCAGGAGGGTCTGTGGCAGAGACTTGATCCTAAGTTCGAGTGACACTCTGGCTGCCAGGCTGGTGAGAGAGACCTGTCCGGGTGCATTATACCCATTCCGGCTGGAGTGGCGAAGTAAAGTATCATTGAAACAGGACTGTTTCCCTGTATTCGGTTACACCTGAGTCTGCTGTCTCCTATTTGCTATCCCTTCACCTTTCTACTGTTTAATCATTTTTACCCGGGTGGGTAATAAAAGCACAGAAAAGGTGGACATTCCCTTTACTACAACTCTCATCAAGTACCCTAGACGGCGGAGATACAGAGGTAACATACCATCCAAAACAAACCAGCAGCTCCTTCGGGGGTAGTGCTACACATAACTGAAATTTTGTACCTCTATATTCTGTATCGCAAATACAAACAATAATAAAACGTTATTTGAGAAAAAGATAAGGACACTTACCTGTTCAGGGAACCCGCAATGTCCTCAGGCCCTCGGCTTTCGGGTGGAGGCACGGGCATCTTAAGTAAGGGAATCAGGAAGTGAAGCCTTGCAGCTTCACAGCCTGCTTCCCTAATGCGCATTCGCGAGTCGCACTGCGTGTTCTGAGTGGTCCTTGCTGTCTTCTGGGAGCTGTGTGTCTCCCAGAAGACAGCGGGCAGGAGGAGAAGGGGCTGGACATGCCGTAGATCGCTGCAGATACTGTGGCGATCTTTTGCCGTAAGTGGGAGCAAATACCTGTGCAGTGAAACCTCGGATTGCAAGGAACGCGGTTAACAAGCATTTCGCAATTTTGAGCATTTTTTGTTTTTAAATCCTGACTCAGTTTGCGAGTGTTGTCTAACAACACGAACAGGATTCAAGCCTCTGCGGTGTGCAGTACCGCGTTTGGCCAGAGGTGCGGGGGTGATGGTGACGCTCGGAGCCGTTCAGAGTCGTTTCTCTATGTATTCCTGAGTCTCTCCGGCACCCACCTCTGGCCACATGCGGTATTGCATGCCATTGAAGTCAATGTGGAACAAATTATCTTTGTTTCCTTTGACTTCTATGGGGAAACGCACTTTGATATGCGAGTGCTTTAGATCACAAGCATTCTCCTGGAACAGATTTTGCTTGTAATCCAAGGTTCCACTGTATTAGACAGGTATCTGTTCCCCCCTCCTCCTGAAAGGTGCCAAATGTGACATCTGACTGGGGTAAGTCACTTACACCACCGTATCTAAGTTGCAATGTTACGCTGGCCGCTAGGTGGCGTTTCCGTCGATTTCTGCGTTGAATATGCAAATGAGCTAGATACGCGTATTCCCAAACGTATTTGCACCCTGTCGTCGTAGTTTACGTCATTTGCGTAAGCGTAAGGTTACCCCTGCTATATGAGGGGTAACCTTGCGTAGGTCCGGCGTACGCCATGTTAAGTATGGACGTCGGGACAGCGACGTGTTTTTCCGTCGTTTACGTTGTTTGCGTAAATCGTTCTCGAATAGGGCTTTGCGTAAGTGACGTTCACGTCGGTTTTATTGACTTTTAGCAACGTGATTTGGAGCATGCGCACTGGGCTACGTTTACGGCCGGCGCATGCGCAGTTCGTTCGGCGCGGGGGTGCGCTTAATTTAAATACAAAACGCCCACCTCCTTCCTACTTTGAATTACGCGGGCTTACGCCGGCCCATTTACGCTACGACGCCGCAAGTTACGGAGCAAGTGTTTTGAGAATGCAGCACTTGCCCGTAAAAGCTGCGGAGGCGTAGCGTAAATGGGATACGCTACGTTACACCAAAAATACGCGAGAATCTGGCCCTAAGTCTCCTATAGCAGCAACTTCACTCACAGTATCCCACTGTAGATCCACAAGCTCAGTTCACAGTATCCCACTGTAGATCCACAAGCTCAGTTCACAGTATCCCACTGTAGATCCACAAGCTCAGTTCACAGTATCCCACTGGACTTCTTAAGCCGCGTACACACAGCTGAGAACCTCGACGGGCAGAACACATCGTTCCGCCCGTCGAGGTTCTCTGCCGGCCGTCAGATTCGGCGACCCCCCCCGTCGGGAATGGCAACCAGCCATTCATCCAGGCGGGCCGTCGAGCAAATAGAGAACATGCTCTCTATTTCTGCTCCATGGCATTCCCGACGGGATGCTCGCCGAGAGCGTACACACGGCCGAGGTTCTCGCTGGAATGCAGCTTCCAGCGAGGTTCTCGCTGGTTTCTAGCGAGAACCTCGGTCGTGTGTACGCCGCCTGAGATTCTCAGCTAACTGCTGGATCCCTCAAGCTCAACTCACAGCTACCCGCTGTATTCTTCAAGCTTCACCCAGGTTACCTGCTGGGTTCCCCGTACTCAAAGCTACCCGCTGGATCCCTCAAGCTTTACCCACAGCTACCCGCTGGATCCCTCAAGCTTTACCCACAGCTACCTGCTGGATCCCTCAAGCTTTACCCACAGCTACCCGCTGGATCCCTCAAGCTTTACTCACAGATACCCGCTGGATCCCTCAAGCTTTACTCACAGATACCCGCTGGATCCCTCAAGCTTTACCCACAGCTACCTGCTGGATCCCTCAAGCTTTACTCACAGATACCCGCTGGATCCCTCAAGCTTTACTCACAGATACCCGCTGGATCCCTCAAGCTTTACTCACAGCTAGCCCTGCACCTCTCTTCAAGCTTTACTCACAGCTACCCGCTGTATTCCTGGATGAGTCTACACTAAAGCTTTCCCACTTTCCCAATTCCTTCTAAACTTGCCTCCAGCAATAAGAGTGGCCATCGCTCTGGCAACTGCTACTCCTTTACCTCTGGCAACGATCAGGTTCCCCTCGGGCTAAGCTTCTGGCAAATTCTGCATCATGGTGAGTTTGACTATTTAATTTTATATTACAATATAATAATAAAAATAATGCGCTTCAATCATCCTGACACCATATTAACCATGGTGTTTTGATAACTGAAGTGCTAACACCAGCCATTTCCTGACAAATTGGCAGCGAAAAACTGCATCGTCACCCAGACGTGGGCCTTGGCACAATTTTCATCCACAATGCCGGTCCCCGGTGCCAAAAAGTTTGGGGACCACTGTAGACGTAGAGCCAGGGATGTATTCTGGCCTAGGCCGACAAGGCCCAGGCCTAGGGTGGCACTTTGCGGGGGGCGTCCCTCTCTCCTCTTCCCACAGCGTCCCTTTGTATGTCACCCACGGCAACCCTCTGTCCTTTTCCCAGGGCATCCCTCTGTCCTTCACCCACAGCATTCCTCTGTCCTCTTCCAATGAATATGACAGGCGCAGAGGCGGACTGACAACTTATGGGGCCCCCGGGCAATAGAAGATTATGGGGCCCCCGGCTTACAGATGGCCACCAAGCCAGGTGGCAGTACAGAGGCGGGGCAGCTAAAATCTCGGGATTTTCACATCAAAAGCATGTAGGTTTTGGACATATCAGGGACAGATGTAAAAAAATCACAGATTTTTACATACTGTCCCTGGTTTTAATGAGCCTGGCAACCCTGATGGGGCCCCTAGTGGCATGGGGCCCTCGGGCAGTGCCCGAGTTCCTCAATGGTCAGTCCGCCCCTGGACAGGCGTGTGGCTTTGACAGGAAGGGGTGGGTCATATTTAAATTAGGGGGTGCGCAAGTTTAGTCAGGCCTAGGGCAGCACAAAACCTAAATACACCTCTGCGTAGAGCATAAGACAATTGGAAGTAAGGGCGATGATGTTGTTGATTATGATAAAGGGTATACTGAACCTTGCGGACCTGATCGCTGCCGGTGTCCCGCCATCAGTCTCAGGAGCTGAAGAACGGGGAGAGGTGAGTGTAAACACACCTTCCCCGTTCATTGTGGCAATATCAGTGATCGTCTGTTCCCTGATATAGGGAAAGACGATCACTGATGTCAAACGTCCAGTCCCGTCCCCCTACAATTAGAAACACATTTGAGGTCACACTTAACCCCTTCAGCACCCCCTAGTGGTTAACCCCTAAACTGCAATTGTCATTTTCACAGTAATCAGTGTATTTTTATAGCATTTTTCGCTGTGATGGTCCCAAAAATGTGTCAAAGGTGTCCGAAGTGTCCGCCATAATGTCGCAGTCACGAAAAAAATGGCTGATCGATGCCATTAGTAGTAAAAAGGAAAAATATTAATAAAAATGCCATGAAACTATCCCCTATTTTGTAAACGCTATAAATTTTGCGTAAACAAATCGAGAAATGCTTATTGCGATTTTTTAAACAAAAATAGGTAGAAGAATACGTATCGGCCTAAACTGTGAAAAAAAAATATTTATATCCTTTTTGGGGATATTTATTATAGCAAAAAGTAAAAAATATTGTTTTTTTTTTTTCAAAATTGTCACTCTATTTTTGTTTATAGCGCAGAAAATAAAAACCGCAGAGGTGATCAAATACCACCAAAATAAAGCTCTATGTGTGGGAAAAAAATTACGCCAATTTTGTTTGGGAGCCACATCGCACGACCGCGCAATTGTCAGTTAAAACGTCGCAGTGCCAAATTGCAAAAAGTGGCAAGATCCTTAACCTGCATAATGGTCCGGGTCTTAAGTGGTTATAGAAGTTATGACTTGCTACAAATGTACAGTTACCAACCGGGTTGGTTTTCGTGACAACAAAATATCAAGGTTCAGGAAAATTGGCAACAACTGCAATACTCTGTTGCAAAACAATACACGCTTACAACCTCTGATGATGTATTTAACTGCTACTTCTGAAATATATTACACAACATGCAATGAATACACGTTTTGTTGTATTTCTTTCCATTGCAGCATTAGATATCCCAGCAGTGTTGTGAAAGTTTCAATTGAAGATTCACTTCTACAAAGTGTGCGGTCTTATTGATGTCTGCAAAGTATGGGGCACGTTTTATCTTTTCACTTCCATTATTTAAAAGACATCGTTTTGCCATTAAAGCCCAGTTGAACTTGTAGTTTAACTACTTGCTTACTGGGCACTTTTACCCCCTTCCTGACCAGGCCAATTTTCAGCTTTCAGCGCTCTCACATATTGGATGACAATTGCAACTATGGATGCCAAATTAATGACTCGGGAGCGCACCCGCAAGGTAACCCCCCTGGGAGAGCGCTTCTCCCAGGGGGTTATGTGCTGTGGGGAGGAGCCACCAGAGCCGCTGAGGGACCCAAGAAGACGGTGTTTGGGGCCACTCAGTGCATAGTGGAGGTAAGTATGATATGTTTGTTATTTGCCCTGTGAGTGTCTGTAGACAGGGCCGCCATCAGGAATTATGGGGCCCCTTACACAGCTTCAGGCATGGGCCCCCTGGAGCAGAGAACCAGGGGGGAGGGGTGCTGCCGCCTGAAATTGAGAAGCAGGGGGGCTCCTGGGAATTGAGAAGCGGGGAGGCCCTTTACAAAAAAAAGAAGAAACAAAGAAAAATATATATAAAAAAAGGGGGGTAGCCATTAAAAAGAAAAAAAGAAAGAAAAAAATATATATAAAAATATATATATTGGTTTTTTTTTAAAAAGGGGGGGTTGCTGTATGTGGCCCAGGGGACCTCTGGGCCTTTTAATATTATTTTATTTTTATTTTTTTAGAAAAAGAAATTACAAAAAAAGGGGGGTTGCCATCTGGGACCTTTATTTATAAAAAAAAAATATATAAACAAAAATAAAAAAATAAACAGGGGTTTGCCACATGGGGCCCTGGGGACATCTGAGCCCTTTATTAAAAAAAAATATATCTAAAAAAAAAGAAATACAAATAAATAAAATAATATAAAAAATAATAATAATATATATAAAAAATAAAAAAAATAAAAAATATATATATATACATTTTTATTTTATTTTTTTAAAAAGGGGGGTTGTCATCCGGGGCAGTGGGGATCTCTGGGCGCCTGGGGACCTCCAGACCCCTAAGAAAATATTGGCTCTTTAATAAAAAAAGAAATAAAATATATTAAAAAAAATATATATTTTTTTATAAAAAATAAATAACAAAAGAGGTCCGGGCCCCTGGGGACCTCCGGACCTCTAAGAAAAAAAATTGGGCATTTAATAAAATAAAAATATATTAAAAATATAGATTTTTTTTATAAAAAAAGGGGGGGGGTTGCCTACTGAGGCCCTGGGGGTCTCCGGGCCCCTGGGAACCTCTAGACCCTTTTTAAAGGGTGTTGCCTTCCGGGCCCCTGGGGACCCCCAGCCGCTTACAGGTGTACTGCCTGTACCCCCCTGATAGCGGCCCTGTCTGTAGATATCTCATACTTGCAGTTTTTTCAAAGCAAAGCTAAAGCTGAATTAAAGCTTCAGGTGCTTCAAACAAGCTTTGTCTTATGCCGTGTATACACGATCACTTTTTGTGATGTAAAAAACGTTGTTTTATCTCATGAAACAAAACGACATTTTTCAAACTTAATTTTAAAAAACGATGTTGCATACACACCATCGCTTTCTGAAAATGCTCTTGCAAAGCGCGGTTACGTAAGACACTTTCGACGGCACTCTGTTCCATTGAAGCTCCCGTCTCATAACTTGCTTCTGGGCATGTGCGGGTTTAAAAACATCGTTTTAAACGTCCTTTTGCCCACACACGATCATTTTTTGTGAAACAAAAGACGACATTCTGAAAAACGACATAAAAAATTCAAGCATGTTCGAATTTTTTTTTGGTCGTTTTTTTTAAGACATAAAACGACGTTTTGCCCACACACGATCATTTTAAATGACGTTTTTTAAAATGTCGTTTTGTTTCATCGCAAAAACGACCATGTGTATGCGGCAATAGAGTTCTATGGAGGCTTTGAAGATGCTTTGAAGCACCACTAAAGTGACATGGGGTATAATTTTTGAGGTGAAGTCGAAGCACAGCAAAGCAAAAGCAAGGTGTAAACAGGACTGTAAGCTAATCATTTTATTTAGTGACAGGGGCTTTGACTGGCATCCAGAGATAAACAAATGCTTTATTTTCGTTTTCGTTGTGGTCGAATGTGCCTAACCTTAACTCTATTAGTCCAATATTATTCTACATAGAGAGAAAAGATTCGACATAGAGAGACATGAAGATTCGACATTGAGAGACATTTTTTTTTTTTTAAGATTCTGTCGAATCTTTTTATTTTTTTTCTTAGAAAATTCGACAGACACCATGGGGCAGATTCACGTAGATCGGCGCATTATCATTCCGGCGTAGCGCACCACTTTTCCGTTAGACTTGCGCAATCTAGCCGCGTAATCCGGCGATTCACGTAGCTTTTACGCAAGAGCTTGCGCAAACGTAAGGTTTTTTCCTGAGGCGTAAGGAGGAGTAATACAAATTGGGAAGGACGTGGGCGTGTTACATTGAAATGAGCCGTGACCCCATGCAAATGAAGGGCCGGCCGACTCGCGCATGCGCGCGTGAAGGAAACCATGTCAGCTCCGTTGTGCGCATGCTCACAACTCGGGAGCGGCGCAATCAGTGAAATTGGAAATGGACTAGGGCAACTTTATGAACTACGCAGACAGCATAAATAGACAGACACAAATGCACTTCCTTTGCAAAAGTACATCCCTTTGTATCCCTCCCTATACAGCAAGGTGCTTTTGTTTGTTTGTGACGTGTCTTTGAGATATTTGGGGACTGTTTTGCAGAGTGATTTTTGTCTTTTATGTCTTTGTTGTTATTTTGTTTAAATTATATTTTTGCTGGGCATTTTTTATTTTTGCTCGTCATTTATTTAATTTTTTTGGTTCTGTTTGTGTATGATTTTGGAATGTGGGGGTGATATTCCTGCGGGAAAAGGGGTGTCACCCTCATTTGTGGTGGAGAAGTGATCGCCAGGTCTGTGTGAATGGTGTATGAATGTACAGTGACATAATTGGAGCCGTGGCATGGCGTTGCAGCTCACAAGTCCTGCATGGTGGACTGGTGCCAATCCAATGTGATGAGGATGTGGGGTGTGTGTGCTAGGGACCACAGTGGTGTTCATGCATGCATTCTCATTGTGCCATGATTAATGTGTGTGTTTAACGTGCAAAGATGCATAATGTGAGCTGGCATGAGATGGGGTCATGAGATGGGGTACCAGTGCATATGCAGAGTCACCTTGAAGGGAAAAGACAGGAGGATGTTAGTCATGCATGTGCCACTTGTGAGGTGTGCATCACGGGAGGGGATAGTCATGCCTGCCACCCATGTCACTCACCAACCAGCCAGCTGTCCCCATACATGTTCTGTTGGAAATCTGTGGGGATGGGGCTCTGATTGTATATGTAGCTGTCATGGGTGTCATGGGTGGTGCCATGTGTTGGGCTGGTGATGTCCTCCTGCAGGGTTGTGGTAATTCCATGATGGCATGAGGGGTGAATCTGAAGATGCGAGACACCTCAGAATCACTCATGCCATAGATGTCTATGCGTGTGTGATATATCAAGTGAAGAGTGAGGGGCTTGTATCAGATAAGAATATTGTATTAGATTAATTTAAATTGTAAATTTTATATAAGCAAATAAAAAAATTAAAAAAAACATCTCCCGTGCCCTCCTTAGTGCCATCCTCCGTGCCCTCCTCCTTCTTTGTTCATCTAAAGTCAGTAGTATAGCTATGCGCGACGATGCCCCTGGCATGTTGGCATACAGATTGTTGGGCAACACGTGTGACTGCTGAACTCCTCACTAACAGTGTTGCTTTATCTGACAATTAGACTTTTTTTCAAAATTTAGACCAGCTTTTAGGTCCTCTAACTTTAGACAGAACATTTTGCTGTTGCGCACATCGCGTAGCCTAGGCAGCAACTGCGTTTTTTTGTGGATCCCCGTAACTCCCTCATTAGCATATTTGACTAGCAAATCAATGGTGTGTCTAGCGCAGTTTTGCACGAAGGGAAGCGAATGTCTAATTCAATTACGCCGGACCAAAAAACGTAGATTTCTGGCGTATATTGTTTTGTGAATCGCGTCCAACTATACGCACGCGCACATTTAGACTTACGCACGCGCAACAGCAGTTGCGCAGGCGTAATCGCTCTGTGAATCTGGGCCCATAAGCCTTCAATGACAGATTCAACCTTAATTTGGATTTTCGGACGAATGCATTTTTTTTTTTACCAAAAACAAAATAAATAAAAACGAATTTCGGGAGTAACTAAATAAATTTATTTTTCGGACGAAAACGAAATTACGAAACAAAATATTTCAGTGTGAACATGTCTAGCAGACTCTGAAAACAAAACAGCCCGGTAGACAGCAATACAGAACAAAGGCCTTAAAGCAGAGTCCCGCCTAAAACAAAAAGTTAAAAGTCAGCAGCTACAAATACTGCAGCTGCTGACTTTTACTATTAGGACACTTACCTGTCCTGGGCGCACACGATGTCGGAACCCGAAGCCAAACTGTCCCTCGGCTCTCGGGTGCTGCTGTCGGTAAGGGAATCAGGAAGTGAAGCCTTGTGGCATCACTTCCTGGTTCCCTACTGCGCGATCCCACTGGTCCCTGCTGTCTTCTGAGACCTGTGTGTCTCCCAGAAGACAGCGGGGGGACGGAGGAGGGGCCTGACATGGCGTAGATCGCTGCGAATACTGCACCAATCTTTGCCCGGAAGTTGGTGTAAATACCTGTATTCCACAGGTATCTGCTTCCCCCTCCACCTTGAAAGGTGCCAAATGTGACACTGGAAGAGGGGAGGAATCCGAAAAGTGGAAGTAGCATTTTAGGGTGGCACTCCGCTTTAAGCCTGCACCCGGTGTTCTGTATCTGCATAGCAACAGCTGTCTCCTATAGCAAAAAAAAACTCACAACGCCGTGCCAGATTTCTTTGGATGAGTCCCTCTTATTGCTTTCCCAGACTCTCCACAGTTCCCGGCTCATGAAGAGTAACCTCTGGTACTTCACCTCAGGACTCCTTTTCCTCATGCCTCCAGGCTCTCTCTCTGGCAGAGCCTCTCCCATGCCCTCAGGCACAGGCGCCTCATGGCACAAGACAAGGCCTTAAACTCCAGGCCTCACACAGCACAACTAACAACAAGAACCTGGGGAATGCCCAGGGAATAACCAAGCCTACTTACCGACCAGCTAGCAGAACAACCAATTAACCTGTCTAACTGTCTCACACAGCACAGCATTTGTTTATTTCATTTATTTATTTTATGGTAAGGATATCATTTTAATTTTTTTTTAAGATCATGTTTGTTACATTGTTATTTGTAATAGTATAGTAAAGAATTATCAATGGGTTAATGTTTTTGATTTAAAGTAATATCTGTGTTGCCTGATTATTTACCGTAAGTATACCTGTGCAATCGTTATGGATGTAACTTGTTGGCCTGAATCAAAACTGTTGCCAAAATGATTTTGTAATGTAACAAATTAATTTCACAACAGAGAGGAAGTAGGTGATAAAACCATTGGTTCCTATTCATTTTTAAAATGTTTGTAGCTGCTGCTTTAACCACTTGCTTACTGGGCACATAAACCCCCTTCGTGCCCAGGCGAAATTTCAGCTTCCGGCACTGCGTCGCTTTAACTGACATTTGCGCGGTCGTGCGACGTGGCTCCCAAACAAAATTGACGTCCTTTTTTCCCCACAAATAGAGCTTTATTTTGGTGGTATTTGATCACCTCTGCGGTTTTTATTTTTTGCGCTATAAACAAAAAAAGAGCGACAATTAAAAAAATATATATATATTTTTTACTTGTTGCTATAATAAATATCCTAATTTAACCCCTTCCATACAGGGCATTTTTACCCCCTTCCTGCCCAGACCAATTTTTAGTTTTCAGCGCTGTTGCACTTTGAATGACAATTGCGCGGTCAGGCAACACTGTACCCAAATTAAATCATTATGTTTTTTTCCCCACACAAATAGAGCTTTCGTTTGGTGGTATTTGATCATCTCTGCGGTTTTTATTTTTTGCGCTATAAACAAAAGAAGAGCGACAATTAAAAAAATATATATATATTTTTTACTTGTTGCTATAATAAATATCCTAATTTAACCCCTTCCATACAGGGCATTTTCACCCCCTTCCTGCCCAGACCAATTTTTAGTTTTCAGCGCTGTTGCACTTTGAATGACAATTGCGCGGTCAGGCAACACTGTACCCAAATTAAATCATTATGTTTTTTTCCCCACACAAATAGAACTTTCGTTTGGTGGTATTTGATCATCTCTGCGGTTTTTATTTTTTGCGCTATAAACAAAAGAAAAGCGACAATTTAAAAAAAAACACAATATTTTTTCCTTTTTATTTAATACATCTCACAATATTTTTTAAAAAAAAAACTTTTTTTCCCCTCAGTTTAGACCGATACATATTCTACGTATTTTTGGTAAAAAAAAAAACGCAATAATCGTATATTGATTGGTTTGCGCAAAAGTTATAGCGTCTACAAAATAGGTGATAGATTTATGGCATTTTTATTTTATTTTTTTTACTAGTAATGGCGGGGATCTGCGTTTTGTTTTTTGTGACCGTGACGTTGCGGCGGACATATCGGACACTTTTGACACATTTTTGGGACCGTTCACATTTACACAACGATTAGTGCTATAAAACTGCACTGATTACTGTGTAAATGTGACTGGCAGGGAAGGGGTTAACACTAGGGGGCGCTGAAGGGGTTAAAATGTGTCCTAAAGTATGTTCTAACTGTAGGGGGAGGGGGACTCACAGGGGGAGGAAATCGATGTGTGTTCCTCTGTACTGGGAACACACATCAGTCTCCTCACCGCTGACAGGAGGTGGATCTGTGTGTTTACACACACAGATCCACACTCCTGACGTGATTGCCGGAAATCGCGGGTGCCCGGTGGCAATCACGCCGTCGGGCACGCGCGCGGGACCACGAGTGGTGCCGCGCGCGCGCGCCCTAGAACGCCGTGAAGACTGGACGTTGTGCAACTTCCAGTCTCATCGGCGAGGGGATCGCCATGACACGATTCCCCTATGGGCTGGTAAGGAAGGGGTAAAAAAAAAGTTAAGGCTGATACGTATTTTTCGACGTATTTTTGTAAAAAAAAAAAAAAAAAAAAATCGCAATAAGTGACTGGTTTGCACAAAAGTTATAGCGCCTACAAAATGGGGAACAGAATTATGACCCAAATTTGGGACCATTCACATTTATACAGCGATCAGTGCTATAAAAATGCACTAATTACTGTATAAATGTGACTGGCAGGGAAGGGGTTAACACTAGGGGGTGAGGAAGGGGTTAAATGTGTATCCTGGGTGTGTTCTAACTGTGTGGGGGGAGGGGGGTGACTGGGGGAGGTGACCGATGCTGTGTCCCTATGTACAAGGGACACAGATCGGTCTCCTCTCCTCTGAAAGCACGTGGAGCTCTGTGTTTACACACAGAGCTCCACGTCCCTGCTGTCACCTGCTGTGTTCCCGCCGATCGCATGTACCCGGCGGACATTGCAGCCGCCAGGTACACGCATCAGCTCTTTAGCGATGCGCCGCGCTGTGGACATCTTTTGTCTATAGCGCGGATCTCAAGTGGTTAATTGCAGCCTCAGTTGCTAACATACAGCACAATGTTGCGTTTTGTTGCTCCCAATACCACTGGTTTGCTGTAGCTGATCTGAAGTTTTGATAAAATCATGGGTTTGGTGCAGTGGCATAACTACGGGTGACCTGGCCCTACCCTCCAGAGGGCCCGTGCAGCCCCCTGTATACCAATATAGGAGGAGCGTTATATAGGGAAACCGATCCTCAAAATTTTCCCTCTACAACTTTCTCTACATCCTGTCCACTGCCCTTCCTGTCCAGGTCCTGCTGCCCCCCCCCCCCCCCTAGTGTGCTCTCATGCCCCCCCCCCCCCCACAGTACTGCTGGCTCCCGCCCTCCCTTTCCCCGCCAGCTGCTGCCAGTGATGTGTCAGGATGGAGAACATTTTCTGAATGGACAGTCAGTGAGTCAGTGATTGGTGACTGGTATTTCTGAATGGACAGAGTCAGTGATTGGTATCGATCACTGACTCTGTCCATTCATACCTGAATCATAGTAAACTGTATTTACTATGCTTTAGTTTGTGAATTAACAGCAAGCTCTGTACAGAGCTATTCCTGTCCATTCATTCTGTGCAGCTGAGGCTGCAGAGATAGAGATTAAGGGTCGTGGTGTTGATTTACTAAAACCTGAGATTGCAAAATTTGGTGCAGCTGTGCCACCGTGGCCAATCAGCTTCTACCTTTGGCTTGTTCAATTAAAGGGGTTGTAAATGTTTTTTTTTTTTTTTTCTAAATAGGTTCCTTTAAGCTAGTGCATTGTTGGTTCACTTACCTTTTCCTTCGATTTCCCTTCTAAATGTTTTTTTTTCTTTGTCTGAATTTCTCACTTCCTGTTCCTTGCTCCCATCATCCGAGCCATTCTGGTTGGGGGTTAGTCATCATGCTCGCCCCCTGCCTTGGGACTACATCCCTGCGGGGAGACACTGTGATCCGAGCCATTCTAGCTGTGTTCACAGGAATGTAGCCCCAAGGGAGGGGGCGAGCACGCTGACTAACCCCCAGCCAGAACGGCTCGGATGATGGGGGCAAGCTTACTGAGGAGAAACAGGAAGTGAGAAATTCAGACAAAGAAAAAAACATTTAGAAGGGAAATCGGAGGAAAAGGTAAGTGAACCAACAATGCTCTAGCTTAAAGGAACCAATTTAGAAAATAAAAAACAAACCTTTATAACCCCTTTAAGCTTTGGCAAAAAAAAAATTGAAGCTGATTGGTTTCTATATGGAGCCGCACCAAACTTTACACTCTCCCGATTTAGTAAATCAACTCCTGTGTGCTGAATCTCCTTTCTCTGTCTCCAAGAGGTCTGTTTAATTTAGACCCCTGATTTTTTACCAAATCCCCCCAACGGGGCTTATGAAAAAAAAAGGTAAAAAAAAACAAAGGAATGTAATCATAACAAAAAAAAAAAAATGGTAAAAAATAATTAAAAAAATGAAATAACAAAAATTAAAAAACCTACTGACACCAGTGGTAGAACTACCAGGGTCGTAAAGATCACACTTGCAACTGGGCCCTGGCTTTCCGCCACTGGGCCCCGGAGGGAAGGGCCCCAGCCAGGGCTCAGGGGAGCCTTTCATGGTTTCTAGTTATGACTTTGGTTTGGTGCAAAGGAAGAGTGCGCCATTAACTGTTGCTGTGACTTTGATAGTTGATGATGTCTCAACTGGGCTTAGATGTTCCTAACCCTGGGAATGGTGCCAAAATATCATTCTTGTAAAAGAAAAGCTTGTTGTATGTTGAAAAGTTTATACTTTAGGCTATGAATAGAGTCACTATACTGGCCTGCCCAAGCGCCAAACCACAGCAATAGCATATAAGTAGTCTACTCAACACTTGTCACTAGTGTACATGAAAGAAAAACAGTTTTGTTCTTGCACTGAATAGGAGATATTGGATAGGTTTGCAGAATGCCTGTGTCCCGAAAAATTGTAAGACCTACAGTAAGGCCTCTTTCACACGGAGCGGTCCGTTTTTCGGTCCGCTCCGTGTGTGTCCGTCTGCTCAGCGGGGGGTCCCGCTGAGCTGTCGGCGGACAGGACGGTCCCCGCACACTGTGCAGGGACCGCCCTGTCTCTCCTCCGCTATCCCCTATGGCGAAAAACCGGACCTTAACGGACGCGGATCATTGCGGACGTTAGCGGATGCATCCCATAGGGGCCCATTACAAGTCCGTAAACGGACTTGTAATAAGCGGACGAACGGTCCGCTCATGTGAAAGGAGCCTTAATGCAAAGGTTTTTTTTTTTTTTTTCATTGTATATGGTAAGAAAGAGTTAAAACCCATTTGGAGGTTATGGGCCAGATTCACGTAGGGGCGCGTATCTTTGTGCAGGCGTAACGTATCCTATTTACGTTACGCTGCCGCAACTTTTACAGGCAAGTGCTGTATTCACAAAGCACTTGCTCCGTAAGTTGCGTCGGCGTATCGTAAATTGGCCGGCGTAAGTGCACTTAATTCAAACTAGACATGTAGGGGGCGTGTTGTATTGAAATGAACGGTGACCCCGCGTAAATGACGCGCCGAACGAACTGCGCATGCGCCGGCCGTGGACGTATCCTAGTGCGCATGCTCCAAATCACGTCGCAAATAGTCAATGAAAACGACGTGAACGTAACTTACGCCCAGCCCCATTC
This sequence comes from Rana kukunoris, assembly GCA_029574335.1. Taxonomy (NCBI): domain Eukaryota; kingdom Metazoa; phylum Chordata; class Amphibia; order Anura; family Ranidae; genus Rana; species Rana kukunoris. The sequence goes on along the minus strand of CM056050.1, from coordinate 33,766,205 downwards.
GGAATCGGCTTACGCAAACGACGTAAAATGTATAGAATTCGATGCGGTCCCGACGTCCATACTTAACATTGGCTGCGCCATGTTTTTGGTGGTTTATCTTTACGCCTGAAAAAGGCCTTACGTAAACGGCGTATCTTACTGCGACGGCCGGGCGTACGTTCGTGAATCGGCGTATCTAGCTAATTTACATATTTGACGCATAAATCGACGGAAGCGCCACCTAGCGGCCAGCGTAAATATGCAACTAAGATACGACGACGTAATACAATTACGCCGCTCGTATCTTAGCTCAATTACGGCGTATCTTGTTTTCTGAATACAGAAAAAAATACGCCGGCGCATCTAAGAAGTTACGCGCCATGTTTTTGGTGGTTTATCTTTACGCCTGAAAAAGGCCTTACGTAAACGGCGTATCTTACTGCGACGGCCGGGCGTACGTTCGTGAATCGGCGTATCTAGCTAATTTACATATTTGACGCATAAATCGACGGAAGCGCTACCTAGCGGCCAGCGTAAATATGCAACTAAGATACGACGACGTAATACAATTACGCCGCTCGTATCTTAGCTCAATTACGGCGTATCTTGTTTTCTGAATACAGAAAAAAATACGCCGGCGCATCTAAGAAGTTACGCGGCGTATCTCGAGATACGCCGACGTATCTTCTTACTGAATATGGCCCTATGTCTGCATCCTGTGTAATGGAGACATAACAGGAAATATGAGAAAAATCCCAGAAAAGTAAGGGGAATTTCCATCTTATGCAGTTGTCACCCAGACATTCGTCCTCAGTTGATGATGTACCCTAATGTTTACGAATTAAAAATTTAGCCTTTCTCTTTATTTTTTGTCTCACTGACAATGGTCACCAAATAAAAATAAAAAGGGGAATTTACTCAATGGTGATACAGACAGCAATATAACATTTAAAGGGGTTGTAAAGGTTTGTATTTTATTTACTAAATAGGTTACTTTAAGCTAGTGCATTGTTGGTTCACTTACCTTTTCCTTCCATTTCCCTTTAAAAAAAAAAATGTTTCTTTGTTTTCTTTATCTGAATTAATCACTTTTTGTTCCTCCTCAGTAAGCTGTTCTAAATGACTTTCCACCTCTCGGATGATGGGGGCAAGCTTACTGAGGAGAAACAGGAAGTGAGAAATTCAAACAAAGAAAAAAATATTTAGAAGGGAAATGGAAGGAAAAGGTAGGTGAACCAACAATGCACGAGCTTAAAGGAACCAATTTAGAAAATAAAAGATGAACCTTTACAACCCCTTTAACAGAGGGTCCAATCTTTCACACACTATCCAAAACTTTGAACTTTCGTGCACTAAGGGAATTTATTTCTATCCGTGGTGGTGCATAGATCCCAACTGTCTTTGATTTCGAGAAATGTCCCTCTGTCCCTCTTTCCCTCTCATTTGTCCCTCATTTTAGTCTGATCTCTATAGTTGTATATAAAATGCACTTTTATATTTCAAAAAGTGCTTCCCAGTGCTAAACTTTTCTTTCAAATTCTAAATTGCTGCATCTGTAAATTTTAAAAGTCAATATAAAGGAATAGTAGTGGTAAAAAAAAAACCTTGTGGATTTAATTAACCTTTTTTTTTTTTTACTTCTCCCTTAAGGGTGTGTGGCAGGGGGCGTGTTCTACGCAGGGGCGGACTGAGAACTCATGGGGCCCCCGGGCAATAGAAGATTATGGGGCCCCCAGGCTTACTGATGGCCACCATGCCAGGAGGCAGTGCAGAGGCGGGGCAGCTAAAATCTTGGGATTTTCACATCAAAAGCATGTCGGTTTCGGACATATCAGGGTCAGATGTAAAAAAACACAGATTTTTACATACTGTCCCTGGTTTTACTGAGCCTGGCAACCCTGATGGGGCCCCCTAGTGGCATGGGGCCCTCGGGCAGCTCCCGGATGCCTCAATGGTCAGTCCGCCCCTGGTCCTACGCCTACATATGTTTGCTAGTGTCCCTCATTTTCATCTCAAAATGTTAGGAGGTATGGTGGTGCGTCCATTAAGGGCACAGGGGTGCCACCCCCTTTCTCCAGCCACCCCCTCTATGACTAATGGATAGAATAATGCAATGCAATGCATGAATCTATTCACGGTCACCGGCGCAAGCCCCTATTTAGGCGTTCGGCCCCTTTTCGGATGCTGGGCACCTGAGCTACAACCGGGAGTGTATTTTTGAAGCACCTGATTAGAGCCATGGACTCAAAGGGAAAAAGCATTCCAGAGCTGGAGGTGCTTTGCCATTTTCCATTGTACAAATGTTACATAATTAGTCTGGCTGAAAAAAAAAAATTCATCTAGTTCAACCAACAGTCTTTTACTGTACATACAGTTGATCCAGAGAAAGGCAAAAAAACAACCCAGCAAAGCATGATCCAGTTTGCTCCAGCAGGGGAAAAAATTCCTTCCTGACCCCCCCGAGAGGCAATCGGATTTTCCCCCGGATCAACTTTACCTATACATGTCAGTACTCAGTTATAGTACATTTAGGAAAGTATCCAGGCCTTTTTAAAATAAATCTACTGAGCTGGCCAGAACCACCTCTGGAGGGAGTCTATTCCACATTTTTGCAGCTCTTACTGTGAAGAAACCTTTCCGTATTTGGAGATGAAATCTCTTTTCCTCCAGATGTAAAGCATGCCCCCTTGTCCTCTGTGATGACCTTAACCACTTCTGCGTCAGAAAGATTTAACTACTTCCTGACCATGTCATCTTTAACGATATGGCACTGCGTCGGTTTAACTGACAATTGCGCGGTCGTGCGACATTGTATCCAAACAAAATTTAAGTCATTTTTTTCCCACAAATCGAGCTTTCTTTTGGTGGTATTTGATCACCTCTGCGGTTTTAATTTTTTGCGCTATAAACAAAAAAATAGTGACAACTTTGAAAAAAAATGTTTTTTTACTTTCTGCTATAATACACATCCCAAAAAAATATAGAAAAACAAATGTATTCATCAGTTTAGGCCAATATATATTTTTCTACATATTTTTGGTAAAAAAAAAAAAAATGCATTAGGCGTAAATTGATTGGCTTACGCAAGCGTTATCGTGTCTACAAACTATGGAATAGATTCAGGAACTTTTATTTTTTTACTGCCAATGGCGGCGAACTGCAATTTTTAGCAGGACTACGACATTGCGGCGGACAAATCTAAACCCAAGCCACAATTTTTTGGGGACCAGTGACATTATTACATTGATCAGTGCTATAAAAATGCACTGCTCAATGTATAAATGACACTGGCAGGGAAGGGCAGTTAGCACTATGGGACGATGTGTTCCCTCACTGTAGGAGGGATGGGCTACCAGGGACAAGACAGAGATCGCTGGGAACAGAAGATCTCGGATATGTCATCTGGCAGAATGGGGATCCGCCTTGTTTACATAGGCAGTTCCCCGTTGTGCCTCTGTGCACCACGATAGCAGGTCACCGGCAGACATAGAGTCCATCGGACCCACAGGCATTCTCCCGCGGCACGCAGCGGGCTCGCCCACTCGCTATCTCCCATGCACGGACTGCCGTAAAGCTACGACGGTTGGTGCAGGAGAGCCAACCTGCAGCAGTATAATGACGGTGGCTGGTCGGCAAGCAGTTAAAGTGAATAACTCAACAACGAGTTCACTATATGGACCCCTTATATATTTGTACATGTTGATTATATCTCCCTTTATCGACTCTGTATACAAGCACCTTGAGGCGATTTGGTTCACATTTGTCAGCGCTATACAAGTTACTCACTATCTCCTCTTTTCAAAAGAAAAAAATTAGTTCCTCTAATCTTTCCTCATAGCTGAGCTCCTCCATGCTTCTTATCAGTTTTGTTGCCCTTCTCTGCACTTTCTCTAGTTCCCCCGATATCCTTTTTGAGAACTGGTGCCCAAAACTGAACTTCATATTCCAGATGAGGTCTTACAAATTTTCTCTTTTGTTGTTTATTTTCCATCATAAGACAATTAGGCATGTGAGTCTAGTTGTGATATTTATGACATTTGCAGCACCTGGAGGCATATTTCCATGTTTGTCTGGCACCACTACATGTGTATTTTGTGCGTGTGAGATTTTCTCAGTACAGAAAGTCTATTTATGAAGTGAAAACAGCGTTAACGTACCTACGCCCAGGCTCATTCTGGATCGGCATACGTAAACGACGTCCAATACGACGTTGTCCCGACGTCCATACTTAACATTGGCTGCGCCTCCATATAGCAGGGGTAGCTTTACGCCGGAGATACGCTTACGCAAGCGACGTAAAGGGAATGCGCCGGTCATGGAAGCGCCCCTAGCATCCAGCGTAAATATGCACCTAAGAGACGACGGTGTAATAATGTTACGCCAGTCGTTTCTTAGCGGAATTCCGGCATATCTTGTTTTGTGGATACAAAACAAAGATACGCCGGCGGGAAATTGGAATTATGTTGGCGTATCAGTAGATACGCTGGCTTAATTCTTTGTGGATCTGGCCCTGTAAGTGCAGTTGTTCCAGAGCTTAGTAAATGAGGTGAAGCTTCACTTTACAAAAATCACCAAATCATATGCAAGGGAAAAAAATAAGAGCATGTTTTGCTTGCACATGATTTGGATGATGGAAATCATCAGGACTTCCGCTCATTTACTAAGGGCCAACACTGGACCAACTTTGGAAAGTGCACTGTATATTTGCCATTAGTAAACTAACCCCATTGTGTTACATATCGCTCTCTGTGCAATTTACTTAGTTGTCTTAGCAGCGTAGATTTATTGTCCTCTAAACTTCTCATATGGATTAAAGGAGTACAGTATAAATTGAAGAAGAAGTATGACCAAAGCGTTTTGGCCCTACTTCTCCTATGGATCACAGGAGTACAGTTCATTCTGCACTCCTGTGACAGCCACTGCCTGTCAAGGCTGTTAAAAGATCCCAGCTGTAAAGAGCCTGAGCCAGCCACTCTCACCCCCTCCACAGCCCAGCACTCCAGTGAGCGCTGGAGGGACAGAGCAGAGATCCGGTGACTGACAGTGCTCTCTTCTCACTAAAGACAGTGAACTGAGCGATCAGCGGTCTTTGATCACCTGCCAATAGGTCTGTATGTGTAGACATGCCCATACCATGTAAATAAAGTGCCCTTGGGACAAATATTGTCTACATTAGGATAGATAACTGACAATCTTTGGGGTGTGTAATACACTCTGTGCAGAAACTTTAACCACTTAAGACCCGGACCAATACGCTGGCAAATGACCCAAGGGGTTTTTGCGATTCGGCACTGCGTCGCTTTAACAGACAATTGCGCGGTCGTGCGACGTGGCTCCCAAACAAAATTTGCGTCCTTTTTTTCCCACAAATAGAGATTTCTTTTGGTGGTATTTGATCACCTCTGCGGTTTTTATTTTTTGCGCTATAAACAAAAATAGAGCGACAATTTAAAAAAAAATGCAATATTTTTTACTTTTTGCTATAATAAATATCCCCCAAAAATATATAAAAAAAAATTTTTTTTCCTTAGTTTAGGCCGATACGTATTCTTCTACATATTTTTGGTAAAAAAAAATCGCAATAAGCGTTTATCGGTTGGTTTTCGCAAAATGTATAGCGTTTACAAAATAAGGGATAGTTTTATTGCATTTTTATTAACTATTTTTTTTTTACTACTAATAGCGGCGATCAGCGATTTTTTTCGTGACTGCGACAATATGGCGGACACTTCGGACAATTTTGACACATTTTTGGGACAATTGTCATTTTCACAGCAAAAAATGCATTTAAATTGCATTGTTTACTGTGGAAATGACAGTTGCAGTTTGGGAGTTAACCACAGGTGGCGCTGTAGGGAATGTGTGCCCTAATGTGTGTGTTTACAACTGTAGGGGGGTGTGGCTGTAGGTGTGACGTCATCGATCGCGTCCCCCTATTACAGGGATGACGCGATCGATGCTCCGGCCACAGAGAAGCACGGGGAAGCCGTGTGTACACACGGCTCTCCCCGTTCTTCCGCTCCAGGGACGGATCGCCGCACTGCAGCGGCGATCGGGTCCGCGAATCCCGCGGTCCCGGTCCTGGAGCTTCGGACCGGGTCGCGGGTGCGCGCCCGCGGGCGCGCGCCCGCGACCCACGGCTGGGTACTAAAACCAACGTATATATACGTTGATGTGCCCAGCCGTGCCATTCTGCCGACGTAAATGTGCAGTAGGCGGTCCTTAAGTGGTTAATTGAACAAAGAGGTCTCTGGGCAAAAACATGAGCGGAATGTACTTTTGAAGACCCTCACTCCAATCCTCCTCTGTCAAGATTGGTATGTCCCGCCTCCCAAACTATAAAACTGTGTTTTTTTTCAACCTTTTTTCAGTCATGGCACCCAGTAAAAATTATGGACAGCCTCTAGACACCCCATTCTAAAATGTAAAAGCTATTCTAGTAGTTTTACACAATGCAGCAACACCCACAAGTGAAAGTAGGTCACCCAATGTTAGAGGTGATTTATTCTTTCAAAGCAAATATACTTTTCCAAACTGGTACTGACTAATATGCCATTGTTTCTCTTCTTCTCTTAGGCCTCGTACACGCGACCGTTTTCCTCGACAAAATCCATCAAGAAAAATGCTGGCAGAGCTTTTTTGCCGAAGGAAAACGGTCGTGTGTATGTTTTTCGTCGAGAAAACTGTTGTGGATCTCGACGAGAAAAAAAGAGAACTCTTTTCTCTCATCTGGAGTCTCAATTTCCTTGTCGCGTTTCTCGTCGGGCTGGTTTACGACGAGAAACACGTTCGTGTGTATGTTTAGAAACGCGCGCATGCTCAGAATAAAGTACGAGTCGGGAGCGCACCTTCGGTAAAAGTAGTGTTCGTAATGGAGATAGCACACGCTCACGTTGTAAGACTGTAAAGCACGAATCGTCTCTCACCAAACTTTTATCTAACTCGCAGTAACATGAGATTAGTAAAAGAAGCCCCAAGGGTGGCGCCAGTGGAATCGAACTTCCCCTTTATAGTGCCGTCTTACGTATTGTACGTCACCGCGTTTGAAAACAACGAGATTTTGTCTTGATAGTCTGTATGCAAAGAAAGCTTGACAAGATTCTCGATAAGCCTGACAAGGAACTCGTCGAGGAAAACGATGTGTCTTTTACGACGAGATTCTCGGTCGTGTGTACGAGGCCTTAGTGTTTCTCCATCACTCAGCTAATGTGATCCCAACATTGATGAAGAGGGGCAGGGGAGAGTCAAACAAGGATGATATGCAAGCATCTGGCCTCCTCCTTATCAACTGATGATTGATGAGCTGATCCATTGGTTGTTAGGACACCGGCAGCTAGATGGTTGTAATGGTGCACAATTAAAACCTGTGAATTAGTATAACTAAAAAGGCAGCCTTCATTCACAGGATGGCTAGTATGTATCCAATTTTTGGGCATTTTGCTAAGACACCCCTGAAGAAACCTTAAGGCACCCCAGGGTGCCTGGGCACCCTGGTTGAAAAAGATGCTCTAAACACTGTTGTCATCATAGCAGCATCCTTACATGTAAGTCGGAGGTAAATAGACAAAGCGGTCCTGTCTATATTTTTTGCTATGGGAAGTTTCTCTACCGAGTAAGTAGCAAGCACCACAGGGTCAGGGAAATCCAGAGAAGAATGACACTTCTCCAGGTGATATCAATCCGATAGGTCAGGATGGGCTGGGTACAAGCCACGGTTCACCACCAAGTAATAGAAAAGAAAGATACAGCTGCACACCACCAAAATGATCCAACATCAATTTGTTGATACATAAGAGAGTCATAATGACTGCGACCAAGAAAAAGACACAGGATAGGTGACGCATTTCACACTTGACTAGTGCTTCTTCAAAACCTGAAGAAGCACTAGTCAAGTGTGAAACTCGTCACCTCTCCTGTGTCCTTGTCTTGGTGGCAGTCATTATGACTCTCTTATGTATAAATAAATTGATGTCGGATTGTTTTGATACTGTGTAGCCGTATCTTTCTTTTCTACCACAGGGACAGGAAATTGCACTTTAACAGCATGCCTAAGCAGTAAAAACCTGAAGATCATCCAGGGAGGAAGCCGAAATTCCTTAAACTCTACAAATAAAAGAAGACGTCCCTCAGGCATATTATGTTGCAATGTCCGGACCCCGTACCTAGCCCAAATCTGCAGGTCCAGTAGGAAGCCTAGGTGTGATAAAGAAGGATTCCCCCATGGCGGAGTGTGTGGGGACACAGTATCAGGGTCATTAAGATATAAAGTAGCCTGTCTCCAAATGACTGTATTATTTAAATGTCATTAATATTAACGCAATCTTATTTTACTTAAAAATAAAAAAGTATTATTTGTGAGATTAATATTACTTTAATAATCTGGAGAAAAAACAAACGTTTGGCTTTTCAAATGCATCCCTTTAACAAATGTTGAATTGAAATATTAAGTGCAAAAGCCCAATCAACATTTATCGGTGCTAAGAATAAAAACGTTCTTCTGTGGTGAGGTTGGTAATGAATTAAGCCCTGTACACACGATCGGATATCTGATGGAATCGAATCCGATGGACTTTTTCATCGGATATCCGATGAGGCTGACTTTCATCAGTCTTGCCTACACACCATCAGTTAAAAATCCGATCGTGTCCAATGCGGTGACGTAAAACACCCAGATGTGCTTAGAAAAATTAAGTTCAATGCTTCCGAGCATGCGTCGACTTGATTCTGAGGATGCGTGGATTTTTGACCAATGGATTTCCCCACAGACGATCGTTTTTTTAACCAAAAGAAAAATTTAAAACATGTTCTATTTTTTTTCACCGATGGATAAAAAAACGTTGGGGCCCACACACGATCAATTCGTCCGATGAAAACGGTCCATCGTTCCGTTTTCATCAGACGAACCGATCGTGTTTACAAGGCTTAAAGGGACACTAAATTCAGAATTGTTTTTAAAAAAAAATAACAAACATGTTATACTTACCTCCACTGTGCAGTTCGTTTTGCACAAAGTGTCCCCGAAAGCTGTCTTCTGGGGTCCCTCGGCGGCTGTCTCGGCTCCTCCTCGCAAAAGCTTTCTACCCTCATGCGAGCGAGCTTGCACGGTGGAAAGCTTTTGCGAGCGCGCTCCCGTGATGCAGCGGCGGCCATAGCCGCCGACTGTATCAGTCGGCCCTGCCCCAAGACCATCACATGGACGCGCTCGGGAATTTCGAACGGTCAAGTAAGTAAAACGGGGGGGGGGGGGGGGCGGTACCATCGGATGTTTTTTCACTTTAATGCATAGGATGCATTAAGGTGAAAAAATATTTACCTTTACAACCCCTTTAAGACTGGGGGATATTGTCAAAGATGACGGTTTCTCGTGCCGCGTACACAGGATAATTTTTCAGCATGAAAAAAAATACGTTGTTTTTCAGCATGTAGAAAAAACAAAGTTTTTCCAACTTCATCATTAAAACGACGTTGCCCACACACCATCGTTTAAAAAAAAAATGATCTAGAAAAGCGCAGTGACGTACAACACGTACGACGGCACTATAAAAGGGAAGTTCCATTCGCCTTTGGCCTGCTTTAGCTGATTCCGCGTAAGTTAAAGACGATTTGCGCTTTTCTGTCTGTTACAGCGTGATGAATGTGCTTACTCCATTATGAACGGTAGTTTTACCAGAACGAGCGTTCCCGTCTCATTACTTGCTTTTGAGCATGCGCGGGTTTAAAACTTTGTTTTAGCCCACACACGATCATTTTTTACAACCCGTAAAAACGACATCGTTTAAAACGACGTTAAAAAATGCAGCAAGTTCGAAAAAATAAATTGTCGTTTTTCAGAACCTGAAAAATTATGTGAAGCCCACACACAAAATTTTTGAAAAACAATGTTTTTTTCATGCCGAAAAATGATCGTGTGTACGCGGCATTAGGGCAAAATCTCGGACTTTTCCCTATCGCAGCTGCCAGCATTTTAAGAAAGTATATATAAATGAGAGAGGTATTTGGTCTTTGAAGAAGGGAGTTATCTGTACAAGCCTGAAACTGTTACCATAAATACCATGCATTTTTAATCTCTTCATTAAAGTAATTTTTGTGCAAAAATCCCATCTCCTTTTTCTATAAATAAGAGAAATATAGATAGAGAGGACCTACCTCCCATCCCAGCGAGCTCCGAAGGACAGTGAACTTTTGCAGACAAGGTTGCGCGGTGTCCAACAGCTCTGCATAAACATAGAAGTTGATCATTCACCTATAATTAAATTGAATCACTGACACAGAGCTCCACCTTCTCGTGTCTGTACGAGGATGTGTAGTGAGTGTACACACACCGGGGACAAGGACTTTGTTGCTTAATATCAGTACTGTGATTGACTTCATCAAGTATCTGTCCTCTGATGCAGCCTGTGGCAGGAAGCCTACAAAGCCATTACAAGGAAACCAGGGACAGCATTTCCAGTAGTTTAGAGATTTACTGTCATTATAAAGGTAAGTGAATGGGGCTCATCTGTCATTGTAAAAGGAAATAGACTGCAGTTGCTGGGCCTTAAAGTGAAACCTCTGTTAGATTCACCTATGAACGAGATCATTTTTAAAGATCTATTGCAGGTATATAAAAACAGGTTTATGGTGGATCCAAATCCAGAGCATGTGTTTTAATTCTGGATAGAGGTGGGAAAGGGTTAGAACCCCTGCCAATTTTTGTGTCCCTGCTAGGAAGATAAACCCTCTCCTAGTAAGAGAAATAGGGGTGAAGCACACTTACTAGTGCCTCCCCCATTTCTCTTTCTTTTGTGTATACACCATACACGCTCGGGTTCTTTGTTCAATACTTTTTTTAGGTTATACATCAGTGGCAGCCTGTGCATTGAGGGCACAAGGGGGCAGCCCCCCTATCTTTGCCGCCCCCCCCCCCCCATGCCTGGCACTGCGTCCCTATACATGCACCCAGCCCCTTTCAGGATGCCGGGCGCATGAATTCCTATGGTGGGGCTGGGCGGGGGGGGGGGTTGAAGCTAGAGGCTCTAATAGGCTTCAAAAAAGGGTGGACTCTATGAGCCTCGATCCCACCCAATTGTGTAACGATTAATGAATTTTTGCTATTTTAACGTTCCTCCCCGCCAATCAAGAGGCAGGCCGTGAGACCTGTTTCCCGATTGGCCAAAGCGTCAGGTGACCCTATTGGTTCGCCTGACACGGGAGGAGCGAACACTGGAGCCGCTGCCCGCTAGGCATGTGCATTTCGTTTCGTTCCGAATCGAAATTCGGACGAATTTTCCATTATTCGGACATTCGGATGCATACGAATTTCCGAATTGCTATAATAGCGAAAAATTTCGACCGTTTTCGGAATTCGTTCATTTTCGACCGAATTTCGAAAAAAAAATGGTCGAAATCGAATTTTTTTTCGAATTCCGAATCGAATACCCGCGGACTAAATTCGATCGGAATTCGAAAAAAAAAAAAAAAAATATTTTCGAATTTAATTCGAAAAAAATTCTATTCGAAAAGAGACTATTTGTTTTCTAATCTGGTTGAAATATTTTCGATTTCGACCGTTTTTTTCGAAATTCGGTCGAAAACGAACGAATTCGAAAAACGGTCGAAATATTTTCGATTTCGACCGTATTTTTCGAAATTCGGTCGAAAACGAACGAATTCCGAAAACGAATTCAACACATGTAACGAACCTAACTTAACGAAATTTATTAAATGACGAATTGAAACGAAACGAAACGAAACGAATTTTTCACTTTTGCACATGCCTACTGCCCGCACCCAAGGAGGAAAGGAGACCACAGCCCCAACCTTAGATCGGGTAGGTGCTGGCTGCCTGATGGGCGGGGGGCTTTCTCAGTCCTGCACCATGGGCCGGGGGGGGTTGTCAACTGCCAATGTTATACATACGAACAAAGTGAGACAATAGTGTACAAAATATCAAATAAGAAAATAACATTATATAGGGGAGTATGTAAAATACACAGGAACAGTCTTGATAAATCATGATTTGATTTGATTTGATTTTAAGCTTGGTTAGGCGCCAAATACCCACTGGGGGGTGAGCGTCTAAGCGCCGCTGGTTAGGTGTTACCTAGAATCAATCCACAGTAATAAAAAAGAAAAAGAAAAGAAGATGACAGAGACTAAAAAGAAAAATATCCAGTTCTTAGGTAAACAAAAGAAAAAGGCCTAGGAGCTTCAAAGAATATGATAAGGAAAAAGAAACAAGGAAATCTATAGAAAGAGTACATAACATCATTGGTATCTGAGTAGTCAGGGCCATTCCAGGGGCATAATCACTAAAATGGCATGACTGACCCCATCAATGAAGGAGCGGAGTGTATGGGGAAAAAATAACGCTCAATCTAGCCATAAGCCTGGACAAATAGCTCTGTCTTCAGTTTTTTTCTGAAGAGCAGCAAGTTTGGTGTCATCTTAAGTTCCACGGAAAGTGCATTCCATAGCATAGCACCCCGACTCTGAAGTCGTTTGCCTCCCATGGAAGAAAGTTTAGATGGAACAACTACGGCTAGGTGTTGGGTCGTGGACCTTAATGGCTGCGTAGGTACATAGTGCATCGCTAGATTGTGTAAATATTTGGGGCCCAGTCCCCAGTATGCTCGGAAAAAGATACAGAGCGTTTTAAAGATCACTCTCTGCTCAATAGGGAGCCAATGGAGTGATCTCCTAGCCAGGCTAATATGATCTCGTCTCGCTAGACCCAGAACAAAGCGAGCAGCATGGTTCTGCACCACCTGGAGCTTGTGGACCCATTTCTGCGGGGCACCCAGTAGAAATATGTTAGCCCCATCTAATCTGGAGTGGATAAAAGCTTGGGCAAGTATAGATCTATTACTTTGCGTGAATAGGTGTTTCACTTTTCTGAGGAGCCTCAGATGATGATTGGCATTCCGCAGGATGTTTCTAAAGTGGGGCACGAACGAGAGGGTGTCGTCAATGAGGACCCCTAGGTTTTTTACCTGCTTAGCTGGAATGGGTGTGGGCCCGAGAGATGGGAGGCCATGCCGCCAGAAGTGCGGCGCCATCAAGACCAATTAGTAGAACTTCGGTTTTGGCTGTGTTCAATCCAAGCCTATTACCCGCCATCCAGTCCTGTATTTCTACCAGGCATTTCGCTAGCTGAGCTGGCTGCTGAGGTCCTCTTGCTGAATCAACCAGAATTTGAGTGTCATCAGCATAAAGCTGACACTCCAAGTTGTTGTTCTGGATGATATCAGCAAGTGGATGGACATAGCAATTAAAGAGGAGCGGCGATAAAGCACTCCCCTGTGGGACACCACAAGTAAGAGGTCTTGTGGTGGACCGATGTGTTCCCATCTTAAAGGGGAGGTTCCCCTAAAAATAAACTTTTAACATTGCCTGTGTCTTCTTAATAATAATTAGAATCGGCTGGGTTTTTTTTTTTTAACCACCCGTACATACCATTTTTGGCATGTACGCTCACCGCCGCTTCCGGGTCTGGCGGCCGGGGATGGGAGGGCCTGCTTCATTGACAGGCATCCGATCGACGCATACAGCGCGTCACGGGATGCCGAAAGAAGCCGAACGTTGGTGCGCATGCGCCGTATAGAGCCGCACCAACGTTCGGCTTCTTTCGGCATCTCGTGACGCGCTGTATGCGTCGATCGGATGCCTGTCCCCGGCTGCCAGACCCGGAAGCGGCGGTGAGCGTACATGCCGAAAATGGTATGTACGGGTGGTTAAAAAAAAAACTACCAGCCGATTCTATTTATTATTAAGAAGACACAGGCAATGTTAAAAGTTTATTTTTAGGGGAACCACCCCTTTAACATAATGAGTTCTCTCATGGAGAAAGGAGCTTATCCAGCTCAGAACCACCCCGTCAAGACCAAAAAGATTTTTCAGTCTGTCCAACAGAATCTCATAGTCGACAGTGTCGAATGCTGCGGAGAGGTCTAGCAGAATCAAAGCTGCCGACCCCCCTGCATCACGGATTGATAGTAATCTTTCTCGCATAGCCAGCCCAGATCTCTGTTCCTCTTCCCGGGCGAAACCCTGACTGGGTATCATGAAAGAGGTTTCCTCCCTCAAAATAGATTTGTAGCTGCCTAAAGACAACTTGCTCTAGAATTGAAATGCATGAGGTTTAAGTATTAATAAGTATTGACCCAGGAGGACCATGGTTTTAAATGAATGATCAAACTTATCTATCATACCAGCTCGCAACGATAACATTTTTTCATATCCATAAGTAATGTGATCGGACAGACCAGGGGTAAAGTCTTTCTTTCAGTGTCTGGTTATTGCGGTTCTGGATACCAACAGTATATGGGCAACTGTGAATCAAAAATTAGGTGGAACTATTTGAATGTCTAAATTTAGCATGGGTAAGGCCGGGTTAGAAGGAATTCGGATACCGGGTTAGAAGGAATTTGGTGATCAAATACCACCAAAAGAAGGCTCTATTTGTGGGAAGAAAATGACATCAATTTCATTAGGGTACAGTATTGCATGTCCGCTTAATAGTCAGTTAAAATAACTGCCATTCCTGGTCATAAAGAGGGGTTACTCTATCAGAGGTTAAGTGGTTAAAGAAGAACTATGGCCTCGCTTTGGAAAACAACTGCATCTGCTCTTACAGTTTTCTTAGTCACCTGTAAAGTCCAAAAGATACAAAATGAAATCTACCTTTTGCAGTTCAATGTGATGGTTTGGTGTCAAAAACATTGTTCCAGCTGTAAGGCTAAAGTGCCTGTGCATAAGCACGCACACACACGGACAGACAGGCATGTGATGCCGGCATATGACCACGCCCTGTGTTCATGCCTACCATGCGCACCTGTGTGCTGCAGACAATGCTGATTACAGATTGAGGTAAAGAGACAAGCAGTGGCTCTTTACCACATGTTCAACTGTGTCCAATCACAGCTGATCACTGATGTAAACAGGAGCCAATTATCGGCACTCCTTTCCTCACGCTGTACATTAATAATTAGGGCACTGGTTATCAGTGTCCTGATTATCAGTGCAGTCCCAACAATGCTGCCAATCAGTGCCCATCAGTGTCACCTATCAGTGCTACCTACCAGTGCCCATTAGTGCAGCCTACCAGTGGCCATCAGTGCAACCTATTAGTGCTTTTTATCAGTGCCACCTTTTAGTGCTCATCAGTGCCCACAAGTAACGGCTCATCAGTGCCCATCAATGCAGCCTATCAGTGACCATTAATGCCCATCAGTGCCGCCTAATCAGTGGAGCCCATCAGTGAAGTCTTATTAGCGCACATTAGTGAAAAAGATATAACAAACCATTAAAAGGTTTTGTTTTTCAAAATTGTTGGTCTTTATTCATATATTTAGCAAAAAAAACACAGTTGTGAATAAATACCTCCAAAAGAAAGGTCTATTTGTGTAAAAAAAAATGCTAAAACTTTTGTTTGGGGGAAAGTGTCGCATGGCCGTGTAATTCAAAGTGTGAGGCCGCGTACACACAAGGATATTTATCCGATGAAAATGGTCCGACAGACCGTTTTCATCGGACATGTCTGCTGTGTACACATGATCAAACAAAAATCCCCGTGGACAGACAGCGCGGTGACGTGGCGGTGACGTTGACGCCGCCATGTCAACAAACCAGGAAGTAAAATACTTCCACACATGCCTCGAGGCGTACTAACCAGCGGACACATCCGACAGTCGGCTTTCCAGCAGACAAGTTTTAAAGCAACTTTTGTCTGCTGGAAACCTGTCTGCTCGCCCGTACAAACGATCGAATCTGTCCGCTGAGATTGGTCTGCGGACCAGTTTCAGCAGATAAATTTGATCGTGTGTACGCGGCCTGACAGTGCTGATAGCTGAAAATTGGCCTGGTGAGGAAGCGGCGAAAGTTCCCATGAGGCAAGTGGTTAATGGTCTTCAGTCTTGCTCCTTTGTTCCTGATCCTGATATTTATGCTAACCCTGTTATTGACCTGGCTTCCACCTGAACTGCTTTCAGGTTACTCTTGTCAGCTATTGTCCGGTGCCTGGTTCTGTTACTAACCTCTGCCTGGACTTCTGTCCAATAGTCTGTCCATAGTTTTTACACCTTACCGCCTGCTCATTCCTGGCCTCTGCTTATTCCTGGTTCTGATCCATTCTATGATTCGGTGCCTTCTTTCTCGACTGTTACAAGACCCGGCATGTGACTCTGGAACCACCAGCTGTACTCTGAATTCCAGTTTCCAATGCCTGTACCAATGTCTGTACCTTTCTATCCCCCTGCAGAGCCTGTCTGATTTCCCAAGGGTGCTCAGGCACTGTGCTAAAGGTCACTCTCATCATCTCGGGCTCTGCATACACAAACGTGACAGTTGGCAACAATGCTGCACTGCTCCTGAATTCAGAGCAGAGTTGACACTTTCATGTAACTGGGATAAAAAAATATTGCTGAAGGTGTGGTGTGCCACTGCAGATTCAGAAGCCTTTAATGTCAGTCCTCACCCGGCCCCACATAGTCCTATCCACTACTTTCTAGATTGAAGCAGGACATTTGTTGCTAAAACTCTCCTACTGATGGCTCCACAATTTGCCAGGGGTTTTAATTATCCACCACTCTAAACATAATGGGACAAAACTTTTCGGATTAGATTTGCTTTCAGGACCTCAAAAGGCAAAAATTTAGAATTTCCACTTTGGCCAAATTTTGATCTACCTCCGCTCTACTGAATTCATCCAGGGAAATTCAAAAGAACCAGGAGACTTATGCCGCGTACACACGATCATTTTTCAGCATGAAAAAAAAAACATTGTTTTTCAGCATGTCCAAAAAACAAAGTTTTCCCAACTTCATCCATAAAACGACGTTGCCCACACACCATCGTTTTTAAAAAATGATCTAGCAAAGCGCGGTGACGTACAACACGTACGGCGGCACTATAAAGGGGAAGTTCTATTCGCCTTTGGGCTGCTTTAGCTGATTCTGCGTTAATAAAAGACGATTCGCGCTTTTCTGTCTGTTACAGCGTGATGATTGTGCTTACTCCATTATGAGCGGTAGTTTTACCAGAACGAGCGCTCCGTCTCATAACTTGCTTCTGAGCATGCGCGGGTTTTTTACGTTGCTTTAGCCAACACACGATCATTTTTTACAACTCGAAAAACAACATAGTTTAAAACGACGTTAAAAAATGCAGCATGTTCGATTTTTTTTTTTTTTCGTTTTTCAGAACGACGTTTTTGAAAAACTATGGGCCAGATTCAGGTAGAGTTACGCTGGAGTATCAGTGATTCGCCAGCATAAGTCACACTTTGAGCCGGCTTATCTGTTTTCAGTAGTCAGAAAACAAGATACGCCGGGATTGAGTTCAGATACGAGCGGTGTAATTGTATTTCGCCGTCGTATCGGAACTGCAATTTTAAAATGGGCGCTCGGGGCGTTCCCGCTGATTTAAGCCAAGAATATGTAAATCAGCGAGAGACGGAAATTCACGATCGTACGCTGGCCCGACGCAGTGACTTTCCGACGTTTCCATAAGCGATACGCGGCGTAAAGAAAAACATGCCCCCTATGTGGAGTATCCTATGTTAAGTATGGCTGTCGTCACTGCCTCGAATTTAAAAAGTTTAGCGTCGTTTGCGTAAAACGTCCGTGAATGGGGATTGACGTCATTGACATTCACTGACAGAATTTGGAGCATGCGCACTGACAGTCGACGCATGCGCAGTACGTTCGCCGCGGGATCGCGCCTAGTTTAAATAATACACGCCCCCTACCCACCCAATTTGAATTCCGCCGGCTCATTTTCGCTACGCCACCTCAACTTTAGGAGCAAGTGCTATGTGAATAACAGTACTTGCTCCTAAAGTTTCGGCGGAGTAACGTAAATGACAAACGTTACTCCAAAATAAAGATCCGCTCTCCTACCTGAATCTGGCCCTATGTTTTTTTCATGCCGAAAAATGATCGTGTGTACGCGGCTTTACAAATAATTTATTGATCTCTGAATTGACAAATACGTGGAGAAACTGTAGGGATAGGTCAGGTTTGTACTTGTAGGAATGGAAAATTTGACTCACTCGCTGTCGTATCCTTTGAAGAATGTCATAGAACTGGTTTGGGGACAATCAATTTTATAGGAGCTAATAAGCCTGGAAGTTCTCCAAATATCCATGAAATTACTTCACTTACTCCTGGCTTGTGTAAGACACGTGTGTTCTCATCGTAGCTTGTAAGAATTAAATGCTAATATTATTCAAGGTAGTTGCATATTTCAGGCATAAATACCATTCGATTCTTCTTAATGTTAGACACACCCTGGTGAAGACCATAGCCAGTTACTCGTATTAAATGGATGTAAAACCTTTTTTATTGTTTCTTAGATATATATATATATATAGTAAAGGTGAAAGCATTTAGCCTAAAGTAACTTTTTTGCTTCCACATAAAATAATAAAAAGAACACCCAGACTGAAAAGAACACGGGTAAACCAGAACATTGCTGCTAGCAGGGTAGCTGAACCCTCATTCCAATACAGAAAAACCTTGGTTTGAGAGCGTTTTGCAAGACAAGCAAAATATTTTAATAAATTTTGACTTGATATACAAGCGATGTCTTGATATAAGAGTAGCGTCATGTCACAACTGAGTATAAAATAGAAGAGAGGAGCCTCTAAGTGTAGCAATATGGTTACATTTAATGAAGGTACAACATTTAGAAGCTCACATGGCTGATGATTAACCTCTTGACGACCGCGCCATAGCCTAAAGATGGCTACAGCGCGGTCGAGTTGTTTTGGGAGGACGTCCCTGGGCACATCATGGATTGCGGTAAATTGCAGCTGATAGCGGCCGTTTACCACGTGACGGAGCGATCACTTGTAAACAAACCGGCATCATGTGATGACGCCGGTTCCTCCCTCCCCTCTCTGTACTGATCGGTACAGGGAGAGGGGAGAGAGCGGAGGCAGCAGCAGTGCTGTGGGCTGGATATGTGTCAACTGCAATCACAGATCCAACCGTCCATTCCTGCGCAATACTCTGCAATACCCCTGTGCAATACCCCCAGGGGACGGACTGATCATTGAGTAATTCGGGCACTGCCCGAGGGCCACATGCCACTAGGGGGCCCCATCAGGGTTGCCAGGCTGAGTAAAACCAGGGACTGTATATAAAAATCTATGTTTTTTTTTACATCTGTCCCCGATATGTCCAAAACCGACATGCTTTTTTTTTTTTTTTATGTATTTTTGTGCGTGAACTCGAGAGAGAGGAGCCGGACTGCAGGAGTTGGGAGTAGGTAGACCCTCCCCCCGGAGGCAATCGCCATCCTTCTCCATGCCCCTGGTGGCAATGGCGGGTGTGAGGGGGGCCTCCCACTCACCCCGCCCTACCTGCTCCTCTTGGGAGCCCAACTGGGGCCCAACGGGACCCCAATGGGGCAGAGGCACTCCCCCTATGAGGGAGTGAGGGGGCCTAGCCCACCCAGCCAGCCCCGTAGGTCCTTTGCCTCTCTTTATTTTAGGAGACCGCATGGCCAAAGTGCGTGTGTTTTAAACCAATTTCGTGTGCGTGCAAGTGTGGTGGTTTTTGTGGGGGGGGGGGGGGGTGGGCGTACTAAGCACAGGCGTACCTTACATAGCACACCCACCGGGAGCCGGGCTGAGACCACCAAACTCAATTCACATGTAGCCGAGACCGGGATCCGGACCCTTGGCTGCAGAAGTGAATGGCTTGTCAGCGCAGTGCCAATCACGTTGAGCCACCACAGCTCCAAAACCGACATGCTTTTGATGTGAAAATCCTGAGATTTTAGCTGCCCTGTCTCTGCACTGCCTCCTGGCGTGGTGGCCATCAGTAAGCCCAGGTGCCCCATAATCTTCTATTGCCCGTGGGCCCCATGAGTTGTCAGTCTGCCCCTGAATACTCCTCTACAATACTCTGGCAATACCCCTGTGCAATACTCTGGCAATACCCCTGTGCAATACTGTGGCAATACCCCTGTGCAATACTCTGGCAATACCGCTGTGCAATACTGTGGCAATACCCCTGTGCAATATTTTGGCAATACCCCGCAATACTCTGGCAATACCCCACAATACTCTGGCAATACTCCGCAATACTCTGGCAATACCCCACAATACTCTGGCAATACTCCGCAATACCCCGCAATACTCCGCAATACCCCGCAATACCCCGCAATACTCTGCAATACCCTGCAATACCCTGCCAATACTCCGCAATACCGCTACGATCGAAGCCAGGATCATTTTTTTTTATTTCAGGATTCCCAGCATAGAGGTGAGATGTGGGGTCTTATTGACCCCACATCTCACTGTAAAGAGGACCTGTCATGCTATATTCCTATTACAAGAGATGTTTACATTCCTTATAATAGAAATAAAAGTGATCAAAAATTCATTTTTGGGGGAAAAAAGTGTCAAACTGTAATAAATAAAGTAAAATGAACAATAAAATGTTTAATTTTTTTTAAAGTGCCCCTGTCCCCATGTACTCGCATGCAGAAGCGAACGCACACTTAAGTCCCACCCACATATGAAAACGGTGTACAAGCTACACATGTTAGGTATCGCTGCGAATGTTAGAGCGAGAGCAATCATTTTGGCCCTGCATGTTGGGCCTCTGTGTGTGGCCACACTGTGTAAAAGTCTCACACATGGAGTATCACCATACTCCGGAGGAATAGCAGAATGTGTTTTGGGGTGTAATTTGTGCTATGCATATGCTGTGTGTGAGAAATATGACAGAAACGAGAAAAAAAAATATTTATTTTTACAGAATTTTCTGTCTTTTTTCTTTTATAGCGCAAAAAAATGAAAAACCCCAAATAAAGCTCTATTTGTGTGAAAAAAAAGGACAAAACTTCATATGGGTACAATGTTGTATGACTGAGTAATTGTCATTCAAATTGTGAGAGCACCGAAAGCTGAAAATGTATCTGGTTAGGGAGGGGTTTAAGTGCCCAGTGGTCAAGTGGTTAAAACAGGCACATCTAAGTATGTAGGCATCCGGGGTAAAGCTGTCCACATAGACCGTCCTCCTTCCACACTGCGCTCCACAAGTGGTTCAAGCCTCGGTTTCAGATCACTCTACTGCAGGGTAGTCTTCCCAGTCATGATTGCAGACTGACAGCCGTGAGAGCCTTCGGCGAGGAGGCCGATCTATGTGGAACCCCCCCCCAAAAAAAAATTACTTTACCTCAGAGAGCTCCTGCTCATATTATTTGTTGGGGGTCAGTGGCAACAAGACCCATTACAATGACATATAGACAGCTTAACCACTTAAGTACCCCTTCACGCCGATATACGTCAGTAGAATGGCGCGGCTGGGCACAAGCACGCACCTGTACATGTCAGAGGATCACTAAAGGAATTTTTTTTTTTAGCTGAATAGCTTCCTTTACCTTACTGCAGTACTGGTTTCATGTCCTTATTGTTCGTTTTTGCTTTGAAGTTGCTGTAATCCTGCTCTGTTCTCCACACTTCCTGCTTGTCTGTTTCCTTATAACCACAGTGCTGGGAGCTTTCTCACAGTGGTCTAAGCTGTCATTACTGTGTGTCTAAAACTTCCCAGAACCAATCAGATTCATTTTAAAAACAAAACACTGCCCTGGATTTGTTTGTTTTTGTTCTGTGTGTCTATTTCTACTTTGCAGAAACATGAAGCCAGTTCAAAAGTGAAACTAACCTGCAGGCACATTATATGATTGAGTTTTATCTATTTTTAATCATTTTGAAATGGAATCAGTTAACTTTTATGTCTCTATACCCTGTAAACCATGGGTCTTCAAACTACGGCCCTCCAGTTGTTCAGCAACTACAATTCCCATAATGCCTAGTCATGTCTGTGAATGTCAGTGTGTTACAATGCCTCATGGGATGTGTAGTTCTACAACATCTGGAGGGCCGTAATTTGAGGATCCCTGCTGTAAACAGTCATTTCAGCAAAAAAAATGTTTTCCTTTAGTGACCCTTTGGCCCAGCCATGGGGTCGCGAGCGCACCGCCGGTGGCACGCCCGCGACCCAGTCCAAAGCTCCGTGACCGCGCCCGCGGGACTTGATCGCCGCCTGTGTTTCGTGATCAGTCACCGGAGCTGAAGAATGGGAGGGTGTGTGTAAACACACCTTCCCCGTTCTTCATTGTGGCAATGTCAGTGATCGTCTGTTCCCTGATAAAGGGAAAGACGATCACTGACGTCACACGTCCAGCCCCGCCCCCCTACAGTTAGAGACACATATGAGGTCACACTTAACCTCTTCACCGCCCCCTAGTGGTTAACTCCTAAACTGCAATTGTCATTTTTACAGTAATCAGTGTATTTTTATAGCACTTTTTGCTATGAAAATGACAATGGTCCCAAAAATGTGTCAAAATTGTCCGATGTGTCCGCCATAATGTTGCAGTCACAAAAAAAATTGCCGATCGCCGCCATTAGTAGTAAAAAAAAATTGTTTTAATAAAAATGCCATAAAACTATCACCTATTTTGTAAATGCTATAAATTTTGCGCAAACCAATCGATAAACGCTTATTGTGATTTTTTTTACCAAAAATAGGTAGAAGAATACGTATCAGCCTAAACTGAGGGGAAAAAAAATTTTTTAGATCTTTTTTGGGGATATTTATTATATAGCAAAAAGTATGCTCTATTTTTGTTTAAAGCGCAAAAAATAAAAACTGCAGGGGTGATCAAATACCACCAATCGCCGATCGCTGCCATTACTAGTAAAAAAAAAATATTAATAAAAATGCCATAAAACTATCCCCTATTTTTTCTAAATTGTCGCTCTATTTCTGTTTATAGCGCAAAAACTAAAAACCGCAGAGGTGATCAAATACCACCAAAAGAAAGCTCTATTTATGGGAAAAAAAGGATTTCAATTTTGTTTGGGAGCCACGTCGCACAACCGCGCAATTGTCAGTTAAAGCGACGCAGTGCCGAATCGCAGAAAGTGCTGTGGTCTTTGACCAGCAACATGGTCCGGGGCTGAAGTGATTAAAGGTCATTAAATATCAGGATTGTATTACATACAGAGTGCAGAACTGTCACTTGTAAACACAGAAACCGGACGTCTGTGTTTACAAGTGATTGTGGTGAGCAGGCACCAAAGGGTCTGAGCCAGAGGTGGTGGAACTGAGTTCCACCAAGTTTTCCCTGAAAAAAAACCCTGCAAAGGACTAATAGAGAGAGTGAAATACTTACTCAGAGAAGGTGACTCAACCAAAATCCTCTCCACTATATAAATAGTTATTCATAGATAAACCTATTCTCTCATCTTGCCGCAATGCATGGTTGACTGATTTCCCACAATTAGACACTGACGTGACGACTGGGATGACCTGTGAGGACCTACTTTTTATGGATTGGTGTCAACACGATATCATCTCATACAATATGAATTTCTCCATAGAATTTATTTTACCTCTGCTAAATTGGTAAGAATTTTTCCCACACAATAATCAAACTGCTATGGATTTAATGCATATATTTTAACATCGTATGGCCATTCAACAATTCTGATTGGAGGTTGTACAATGTGCATACCTCCCAACCGTCCTGGATTTCGCGAGACTTTCCCGCGATTTGAGAGTCCCGCGTTCCCGCGATCAGGGCTGGAGTCCCGCAACCCACATCAACTGTGATCCGATCCGTTCCACGGCACCCCCCCGCTCAACAACTCCGATCCGCGGCAACCCCCCGCTCAACAACTCCGATCCGCGCGGCACCCCCCCTAAACAACGTCGATCCGCGACACCCCCCCCACTCAACAACTCAGATCCGGCGGTCCCCCGTCCCCCCGCTCATTAAATTTTTAAATGTTGGGAGGTATAAATGTGTAAGGTCAGTCATGACTATCAGTATTAATTCTTTCATTGACATCTGTTTATTGGGCCTGATCGACCCGCTAGCACCTACAAAGTTGATCCGTACGCTATTTACTTTTACTTTTTTTTTATGCACGCAAAATAATTATTCTTTCTTGGGAAAAACCTGTTGCCCCCTCCGTAATGGCATGGACGGCGTTGATAAATAAAGTATTACCTTTGTATAAGACTACATATACCAATAGGGGAGTATCAACTAAATTTGACAAGGTGTGGGGAGGTTGGATGGATGATAAATCTACTGTATCTGTTGAAATGTCTGTATACTGTTTTGAATTTTCCAAGGGGAATGTACTGGCTTCTGAGGGATCACGTGGCCATATTGTATTTTTGTTCTTCTTCCTTTATTTGGGTTTACAGCTGTCTATTACATAATGTGTTGGTGTCTCCAGGGGTCAAGTCCTGGGGAAAAAAGTGTGGGAACTCCCACCCAAGATCCACTCCCCCACCAAAAAAAATAAAAAATTATACGCTCATATGCATAATTACTAAACCGCATGTTTGGTTTTTTTTCGATCCACTGTACCTACGTAATCCTTTCTAAATCCTGCGATATCTCGCGGCTGACCTTCGCAATGTCTCCTGGTAACAATGACAAAAGCTCTCAGGAGACATTGTGGCATCGAGGAAGTGACGGAATACCCGCACACTACCCGACTGAATCCACATACAGGAAGTGGCCAGTAACATAAAGGATTACTAAGGTTCGCCTGCCCCTGACAGTGACTCGAGCTGGGCATCGCCGCTTAGTGAAGGATTGGCTGCTCTCGGCTGCTCTAGTCCTGCAAAGGGAACTGAGTTCCTGTTGTGAAAAAAGTGCAGGAACTCCGTTCCCACGCGTTCCCACAGGACTTGAGTCCTGGTTGTTTCCTTGAATGGTTTCATCTATCTACTTAATAGGAGCTGTCTTGCTTACTGGTGCTGATGCATTGAAGTCTTGAACGCTGTTGACGGTTTCTCTATTCTATACTTACATAAAATAATAAAAATATGTTGTTTTTTTTTAATTGAGAGAATGAGTCTCTCTAACGGGCAGACAGCAATAACAACCTGACAGAAGTTCTAGTCCTTCTTTACTCTATCCAAAACATGAGAAAATCTTTGGCTACAAAATGTTAGGCCTCGTACACACGAGGGGATATGTCCGCTGAAAACGGTCCGATGGACCGTTTCAGCAGACATCTCCGCTCGTGTGTATGGGCTAGCGGACAGATTTCTCCACCCGACAGATTTCAAAGCATGCTTTGAAATCTATCCGGTGGAATCTGTCCGCCCGACATGTCTGCTGGTTAGTACACTTACCAGCAGACATGTCGTCCCCCACCACCGCCGCGCCGCCGCCGAATGGATTCGGCGCATGCGCGGAAGTGTTTAACTTCCTGGTGCGGTGACGTGGCGGTGACGTGGCGGCGTCAACGTCACCGCCGCGTCACCGCCACGTCACCGCGCCGTCCGGCGGCGGGGAATTTGATCCGATGGTGTATACACGCCATCGGATCAAACTCCCGATCGGACATATCCGATGGAAATGGTCCGCGGACCGTTTTCATCGGATATGTCCGATCGTGTGTACGAGGCCTTAGACTTTTATGTTATCAGCCCCCATGTTTCTGTGATGTGTGTATCACCTAATAATGTTTCCTGACCTATTATTTATGCAATCTTTCTTCTGGTTGTCTTCTCCTATTTTTCTGTTATTATGAACTGCATGTATTCTAGATATCTCCTTTCGATTTTTCCTGAAAGCTTGTTTGCCTTTTCCTCTTCTTCTACATTACATAGGAAAATCCAAAAGCTTGGGTATAAGCTAATTTGTATAGTTATATAGGTCCAGCCCACAAGTTGAGGCCATACCTGTGGGATCTCCATGGCAGCTGGAAAGTGGTGCCTACCACAGTGATCCCCACAAACTCCCAGGTCCCATGCCATGTGGCTACCTTGCTGCTTAGTAGACTGGAATATTTTGTTTTGTTTTTTCGTTTTCGTTTGGAAAATAAATTTATTTAGTTACTCCCGAAAAATCGTTTTGATTTATGTCGTTTTCGTCCGAAAACAACGATTTTCGATGCTTTGTCGAATTTTCGGCGTTCAATTCGACAAAGCATCGAAAATCGTCTTTCTGAATACAGTGAATAGGTAGAAATTGAACAACGATAATTCGACAATTTTCGATGCTTTGTCGAATTTTCGTCATTCAATTCCTACCTATATTCACTGTTACAATGAATAGGTAGAAATTGAACGACGAAAATTCGACAAAGCATCGAAAATCGTTGAATTTTTGTCGTTCAATTTCTACCTATTCACTGTATTCAGAACGACGATTTTCGATGCTTTGTCGAATTGAACGACGAAAATTCGACAAAGCATGGAAAATCGTCGGATCTGAACGAAAATGAAACATTTTTTATGTCGGATCTTTTGGTTTTCGTTTCTTGCGCTTTCGTTTTCGTTCGTTAAAATGATAACGAAAATACCAGATTTTCGGACGAAAATGCATTCTAACGAAAACAAATGCACATGTCTACTGCTTAGTGAACACAATATGGGGCTCACTCAGCAGGGGTGCCATTTAGGGAACACTTTGCAGTTTGCATGCTTTGCAAAGCATTCTCTGATTAATCTATGTGGAGGGGCAGGGAGGTGCTGTCTATCAGGGATGGAAATATAACCACTTTGTGGGGGGTAGAGTGGAAGCAACTAATATATAATCATCTCACCCCCTCTGTAACATAACAATAAGTGTCCCTGCGCCTGTGTTATATAAAAAAATGCAGATCTCTACCTATATCAGAGCAGTTTACAGCTATTACGTTAGTCCTCGGCTCTCTCTTCTGCCCGGCTGACAGCTCCAGCAGGCGGGGTCGAGCACTCCCACTGATGTCAGCTGAGGAGGAAGAAGGGAATAGAGGAGAGAGAGAGAGAGAGAGAGAGAGAGAGCAGAGGAGTCACGTGATCGCTGGGAGTGCTGTGATATAGGTACAGATCAGCATATTTTTTATATAACACAGGCACAGGGACACTAAGGTCTCATGCACACTGGATGTTTTTACAGCCGCTGTTTTTGGCTTTGGACACTTTTTTTTTTGCAGCCAATAAACTCCCCAGCATGTTATTCTATGTGTCCATGCACACATAGGCTGTTATCAGCAGTTTCTGGCAGGGGCGTTTTCTGGCTGGAAAAAGACCCCTGAACTAGTATGTTTTAAGAGGAGTTTTTCAGCTGTAAAACAGCTCTAACTCTGAAAACAGCTTAAAAATGCCCAAAAAAAGTTGAAAAAGTTTTTATCAGTGCTTTTGAGCCATAAGCTTTTATGGGAGCATATGTTTGCTAAAAATAAATAATAGTACAGCTAAAAAACGCTAGTGCAAAAACACTGAAAAACTCACTCTACAGCTACAGTTTTAAACAGCTAATCTTACTGGCTTTTTTTTATAACATCCAGTGTGCATAAGGCCTTATTGTTATATTACAGAGGAGATGGGATAATTTTATATTAGATATGAAAGCAGCAGGAGCGGAGGGAGCAGGCACTGACACAAGTAGACAGGCGAGAGGACAGAGAAGGTCAGAGCATGGCTGCGGATGACAAAAGCACGTAAACTGACCACAGTGTCAGGGCTAAGCAGCCATGATAAACTGTGGTCAGTTTACAGGGGGGGTAGAAAAGAACCAGGCAGGATCAGCCAGGTTTTAGGTGATACAAGGGGCAAACTACACAGCACAAGCACTGTGCTGTATAACATGCTTTAAGGCATGGGTGGCCAACCAGTGGCCCGAGGGCCACATGTGGCCTGCGGAGCCCTCTGATGTGGCCCGCGACCTCCTGCTCTGGAATGGGGGGTTGGCAACCCCAGATCGCAGATTGCCAACCCGCCATACCACAGCATTAGTGTTGTGAATGAAGCTGGTGGTAGAGGAAGAAAGCGGCTGCAGAGCAGATCCCCATAAGCCAATGCTTCCTCCACAGCACTGCCTTTTGCCAGAGGCGGAGTTTGTGGCAAAGTTCAGCTAACACAGGTGCGCAGTACGCTGCACCCACGGTGTGTGCCTAAACTGCAGCACATCAGTGTGAAAGCAGTCTTGGGCCATTTCAAAGGATCGGCCAGGCCCAATCGGACCCTCAATTCACCTCTATAGAGCAGCAAATGTTAACAGACTTTTGTCCACTTAAGTTTGAGAGCTGGTTCTCGAGTTTTCAGATGGAAAAAAATCCTATTGGAAAATCCGATCGTCTGTAGCAATTCCAACACGCAAGATGTCCGAGGCCTGCTCGGAAAAAATGTGTTTGTACGGGGCATTAGGGTTCTTCTGGGGTAAAGGGGTTGAGAAAGGCTGATTTAAAAGGGTATTTTTCGGAAAGGTGCTTAGGGATTTTTACCAAAATGTTGAGTAAATGAAAACTCTGAAGCGGCGTACACACGACCGAGGTTCTCGCTGGAAACCAGCGAGAACCTCACTGGAAGCTGCATTCCAGCGAGGACCTCGGCTGTGTGTACGCTTTTGGCTCGCCCTGCCCGTCGGGAATCCCGTCGAGCGAAAAGAGAGCAGGCTGGTTGCCATTCCCGACGGGCGGGTCGCCGATTTCGACGGCCGGCAGAGAACCTCGACGGGCGGAACGATGTGTTCTGCCCGTCGAGGTTCTCTGCCGTGTGTACGCGGCCTCAGTTTTGCTCATCCCTATCCTGCAATAGTGTAACATCTACTGCTATATCTCTGTGCACGGGTCCCAACAGGGCCGATTCTAGGGTCACAGGCGCCTGGGTGCAGAAATATTTCTGGTGCCCCCACATGGGCATCAACATTTAACTAACTCCTCCCCTTTACAAATGTTTCTATGGCAATGACAACCACAGAGATGCTCCCCCACAAAGTCTTCATTAACCTGGGATCCTTACATGATCTCTTAACAATAAACAAAATACAGGAAGAGAAGCAGAGTACTTTATTGGGACCTGGAGGGGGGCCTCTGTGATGGACACAGAGAGGGCTTCTGTTAGAGAGTCTGTTAGATGTTCGGCGCCCCCACCTCTGCAGGCGCCTGGGTGCAATGCACCCTGTGAACCCTGCCTAGGATCGGCCCTGGGTCCCAAGAGAATGGGCACTGCATTGGCAAATTTCAGCTTAGCATATTAGACAAATTGTTCACTGATTGTCTATTCTCTGCAATAGCCTTCATAACAATGTATACATTTCATTCACATGTACTGTGTATGCACTTAGTGAGATCTCACACCTGCTGGCTGTCGAACTATGTCAGCAGAGTGAATCTCATTACAGGAAATATCACTGTCTATGTACATAAGCTGATATATACACAACAACTTTTCCAGATCAGTGCTAAATGACACAAGCATAATGCGCACACCATGTTATCTTCCTATAGAGACAATGTGTAATGGGATATGAATGCAGATAGTCTTGAGTCACACTGCCTATGCAAAACTGGTGGTAAAAAGCACTTCTAATAATTAATTTGATCTTATTTTTTTTTAGAGGTATAACTTAAAGACACACAGCTTTATTTATTGAAGTTGTTTGTAGTCTAGGTTCACATCTGTGCATTTGTTGTTTTTCCATTGAACAAGCTGCTGAACCTGAGGAAAATGCAGAAAAAAGTTCCTTGACCCTTTTCTGAAACCACAACCGTACAGAAACTACATAAAGCTTTGGTATAGTGTTTTCCGATGCGTGGGGTGTCATTAAGAATTAATGGCACCCATGTGGGTCGGCTTCAGACTACTGTGGGGAGCACCTCCCTGATTGCTAACAGAATACTACAGTTGCAGTGGGTTGACACTTTGTCTCCGGCCTGGGATCCCTCCAGCTGTTTGCCTGTGTTACCAGAGATTCCCTGGACTTCACTAACAGATGCTGTTCATGAGGATAAGTGCAAGTAACTGTTTTTGTTCTGAACTGTTTTACAATAGTGATTCTCAGCTAGACTCTCTGTAGCTGTAGAGCAGTGATGCCAAACCTTAGCACCCCAGATGTTTTGGAACTACTTTTGCGATTATGCTCTTCCACTCTGTGGTGTAGTTGAGCATCATGGGAAATGTAGTTCCAAAACATCTGGGGTGCCAAGGTTCGCCATCACTGCTATATAACCCTCTAGGTAGGTAGGTGCTAGAGTGAGGATTTTTATTTAGGATTAGGTAAATTTAGGCAGGCCTGGCTGACAGCCAGGCCTGTTTGTTTTGATTTGGTCTGGGCTGGGAGTGGCTCAGGGTAGCAGCTAGTGACTCACAGGCAGCATCACTGAGACCTCCTTCTTTTTTCTGGAAGATTCTAGAAAGAGAGGAGGAGATGAGAGGAGCACTGGCCAATCCCCAACCTGGATTGGCAGGGGGCAGGCCTCCTTAAATACCCAGGGTCAGCCCAGCTGGGGAGGAGTTGGAGTTGTTCAGAGCTTTGGAGATGGAATGCTAACATGTCAGGGCCTTTGAGGGGGCTCGGGTGCATATAGGGCCCTTCAAGAAATCGTGGAAGTGTCCTGGACAGGAGGCACAGTAGAAGAAAGAGAGGACAGCAGGAGAGAGCATTGCCAGGCAAGTTTCCAGAGAGTGGAACACGTGGCCGCAGACAGGAGGGCTGGTGAGTGACATGCACAGTCACGAGGACTGGGAAGTGGGAAACAGATGGGAGAAAACTGATAGGGTTTTGGCCTCCCTTATTTCTAATACACATGTGCTGAATGTCGGAAAACATCGGTCGGTTCAATAATAACCGGCCAACATTCAGCCCGTATGTATGTCAGCCAGTCCAACAGACTGTTGGATGAGCATGCTGGAAAACCAGCGGCCGACTGGCTTCCAATCAGCACTCTCAGAAAATGGTTGAAAGTGCTGATTGGAATGTTCTGGTGAGTGGGGGGGGGGGGGCAGCCCCCTGTCAGAACACAGCAGCTCAGCAGAGGAGATTGCTGTACTAACATCGGATTGCTAGTATAGTGGCTTTGACACTCTGGACACTCTGCATTAATATTTTTTATTATATTCACATTTTTTACCTCTGACGCTTTGTTAATTCCTAATGATTTTTTGGGTTTGTTTACACAAAATGGTATTTATTCACTTAATAATTTTCAGGTTTCTACCTAATTTAGGCATTAACCCCTTCCTGTTATCTTATTAAGGTCTCACAGACCTTTTTACAGATAAAATTAGTTTCAGTCGGTTTTTCATCATTTTAATTGATATTTATCTAGCACTTTATTGTCACTAGTGTCACATTTTAGCCTACAACAGCGCAGCTCTTCCTTTGACCAAACATGCAGACGAGACTTGGTTCCATAAGGCTCTGAGGAAGAGAAAAAATGTGCATTTTTAACTTATTCTGAGCTGCTTTAAAATGTGTCTGGTGTCTGTCTGGAGTTTGGCTTTAATCTATATTTAGCTGAAAGTAAACTTCTACCTAATGCAATGCTTTTCTCTCCCATCACAGGATTGGTTTGCTGACCCCTGCTGGCCACTAGGAGGATTGCGCACAGTCTTAAGATGCATCCGCAAAGTGGAGATGTTGTTGATTTTTTCCTGTCCTTGGTAAGAACAAATGTAGACCGCCATTTGTAAGTTGCATGAAACCCACTAGCTTCAGGCCTACAGGAGCTACATGTCAACCACGCATTTACTTTTTTTTTTCTTGGATAACGTGGAGAGGGATTAGCACAGCTGTCAGTTTTTATTGCTGTCTGCAGGGCCGCCATCAGGAATTTTGGGGCCCCTTACACAGCTTCAGGCATTGGGCCCCCTGGAGCAGAGAACCAGGGGGGGGGTGCTGCCGCCTGAAATTGAAAAGCGGGGGGGCTGCTGCGAATTGAGAAGCGGGGGGGGGGGGGCTTTACAAAAAGAAGAAATAAAGAAAAAAAAAATATATATATATAAGGGGGGTAGCCATCCGGTACCCCTGGGGACCTCTGGGCCCTTTAACTATTTTTTTTTTTATAAAAAGAAATTACAAAAAAAGGGGGGTAGCCATCCGGTGCCCCTGGGGACCTCTGGGCCCTTTGACTATTTTTTTTTTTATAAAAAGAAATTACAAAAAAGGGGGGTAGCCATCCGGTGCCCCTGGGGACCTCTGGGCCCTTTAACTATTTTTTTTTTTTATAAAAAGAAATTACAAAAAAAGGGGGGTAGCCATCCGGTGCCCCTGGGGACCTCTGGGCCCTTTAACTATTTTTTTTTTATAAAAAGAAATTACAAAAAAAGGGGGGTAGCCATCCGGTGCCCCTGGGGACCTCTGGGCCCTTTAACTATTTTTTTTTTTTTTTATAAAAAGAAATTACAAAAAAAGGGGGGTAGCCATCCGGTGCCCCTGGGGACCTCTGGGCCCTTTAACTATTTTTTTTTTAATAAAAAGAAATTACAAAAAAATGGGGGTAGCCATCCGGTGCCCCTGGGGACCTCTGGGCCCTTTAAATATTTTTTTTTTTTTATAAAAATAAATTACAAAAAAAGGGGGGTAGCCATCCGGTGCCCCTGGGGATATAGATATAGATATAGAAAAAAAAGAAATAAATTATAAAAAAAATGTAAAGCCTTTTTATAAAAAAAAGGAGGGTTGTCATTGGGGGCCCTGGGGACCTCTGGGCCCTTTATTAATAATAATATTTATATATATATATATATATATATATATATATATATATATATATATATATATATAAAACATAAAATAAATAAAATATATAAAAAAAAATATAAAAAAAGGAGGGGTTGTCATCTGGGGAACTTGGGATCTCTGGGCCCCTGGGGACCTCCAGACCCCTAAAAAAAAATGGCCCTTTAATAAAAAAAATAAAATAAAAATATATTTAAAAAATATATAATTTTTATTAAAAAAAATGTATTAAAAAAAATATATTTTTAAAAAAATAAAAAAAGAGGGGGTTGCCATCTGGGGCCCTGGTGACCTCGGGCCCCTGGGGACCTCCTGACCCCTTACAGGTGTACTGCCTGTACCCCCCCTGATGGCAGCCCTGGCTGTCTGTGTCCCCCATTAAAGAGATTCACCCTCTCTTTTTGTCCTGTTTACCATTATCATTGAGAGTGAAAATAAAGAAAATCCCAAATGTGGGGTCGCCCGCGGAAAAATAATAAAGGGGAAATCTTCCAATGAGGACACTAGTTCTGGTGTCTTAGGTGTCCCCCATGGATTTCCCCATTTTCAGGGATTTACTCACACTTCCTGCTTGGCTATGGGACAAAAAGTGAAGGTAAATCTCATAAATGGGATACAGATGGTGAAAAAAAATCTGACAGGGGTTATAACCCTCACTTGCTCTATCCAAAATGTAAAAAAAAAAAAAATTTGCCTATTGCTCTACTTTAAGGAATGGCAAATGATTTTGCATTTCATAATTTAGTCATTACCTATATCCTAATGTCATACTTGTCATGTATTGTTTTTTTGGGCCAAACAAAGGATTTTCTTTTGGTGATGGTGCCAGTCCAGTGCATTTTAGGAGATAGGAGATATTAGAAGATATTTACTTTAGATGCAGACAGTGTCACTGGTGCATGAGCTCTGAAGGAATGGCATGAGTATGCATACCGGTGCCGTGCCTTCAGAGCCGCGCTGTAAACCGTGATTCAATTTCCCGCTCATTTGCACGGGAGTGACGTCATTGCCAGCTCGGCTATTCATATCGCCGAAGCCCACAAATCTAGAAGAAAGACCGGGTTAAGATGTAAGTGCCTTTAGGGGTGACAGCACGCCGTTGGAGGGCTTCATTTTCAGGTAAGTCTGTCATAATGTGCTAGTATGTGATGCAGGTACATTTTCAGCTTTTGCAATGTGAATGACAATTGCACGGTCATGCAACGCTGTACCCAAATGTACCCATATAATTTTTTTCACATAAACAGAGCTTTCTTTTGGTGGATTGTAATTACCGCTGTGTTTTATATATTTTTTCTCTAAGTAAACAAATACAAACTTTTTTTATAGTTTATTATAACATTTTGCAAATAGGTAATTTTTCTCCTTTACTGATGTGCGCTCATGAGGTTGCACTGATGGGCACTGATAGGCTGCACTGATGGGCACTCATAGGTGACACTGATGAGGAGGAACTCATGGGCACTGATTGGCAGCACTGATGGGTACTGATTGGTAGCACTGGCGGGCACAGATTGTCAGCACCGGGGGCACACATTTGCATTACTGGTGGGCACTGATGGGACTACACTGATAATCAGGACACTGATAACAGTGCCCTGATTATTAGAGTACATGTTCCTTTTAGAAAAGCCAGTTATCAACTCTTCTTCTTATGTTGTTAGTGTGAGGAAAGGAGTGGCGATAACTGGCTTCTATTTACATCCATGATCACGTAGTAAAGAGCCGCTAATTGGCTTTTTACCTCAATCTGTGATCATCAGTGGCCTCCTGGCTGTGTGATCACAGACCATGCCGTCCACGCCCTGCTGTGGGCGCATGGCTGGCGCGATCACAGGAGGCCACCATATGATGTCATAACCAGATGTGTTGGTGGGAACCGAGCAGTTTAAAGAGTTGTGGCAGAACAGAGGATCAATCATTTTCAGTAGCTCCTGTGGGTGTACGCGCTACATCTCCTAGGGGAAATGCTGCTTTTTGCCCTCCCATTCCAATGCTCTGCTCCAGCAGAGCTGAGTAACAGGAAAACCACAAAAGGATGGGGGGAGGGGGGGAAGAGTCAGACCGGTTCTATTACTCAGTGCTGATTATTTAGTGTATTGGGTCTAAATAATCTGCCTATTTCACTGCACAGTCCTATTGGGACACCCTGCACAACGGCTCTTAACAGGTATGAAAGTGTGATTTTTTTTTTGGGGGGGGGGAGTATGTTAGGTGGTAGCTAATGTGCTTGAGGTCTCTCTGTAGTTAAAGTGATAGTAAAGCTTCAATTATTTTTTTGAAATATCAAACACGTCATACTTTTTTTTTTTACAGACACGGCATACTTACCTCCACTGTGCAGTTTATTTTGCACAGTGTGGCCCCGATAGTCCTCTTTTGGGGTCCCATGGTGGCTCTCGCGGCCATAAACGCAGAGTGTATGACTCGTCCCTGCCCCTGCGTTATTGGATTTGATTGACAGCAGAGGGAGCCAATGGCTGCACTGCTATCAATTTGCTATCAATCTATCCAATAAAGACCCGAGAAGCTGTGGAGAAAGCGACGCGGGATCGCGCCCACAGAAATTCAGAGCTTAGGTAAGTAAAACGGGGGCTCTGGAGCAGTGGCGTCACTAAGGGGGGACCAGAGGGGGCCCTGACCCCCCCAACATTATGCTGTGCCCCACCATGTGCCTCCCCAATTAAAACACATTTTTGTTTCTATATGTAGCTGGTGTCCGAGTGGACACAGGCTCTCCAGAGAGGCAGAGCATTCCTGACAGCTGCTGCAGGGGATTTCTCCCCCTCCCTCTGCTCACTGACACAGTGAGCTGCTTGCATTGCCACGGCCGCTCTATCTGCTCCCTCCCCGTGCATCCTCATTGGCAGGGAGGGGAGAAACTTCAGGAAGGACTCCACCAGCACCGGGGAGGGTGGGCAAGCCTCCCATTATCTCAGTGACAGTAAAGAAAACAGACTGATTTCTCCCGTCTCGTTGTGGGATCGTAATAAAGGGCCCCAGGATATATATATATATTGTGACAGGGTACATGACTATGTATGTCAGTGAAAGGTTGGAAAGGTCAGCTTTCCCTGTCTTGGAAAGGGTTAAGCCTGGCCCAACAGGTAAACCTCCTCTCTCTACCTATTAATTAGCCTACACCTGATAGTGACTGGGGAGAGTGAGAGCTCAGTGTGAGATCCAGGCTGCGCTGGATGGACAGACTGGAGGCTGTCTGTATATCTGAGGAATAAGGTCTGTCAGAAACAATTGTTTATATCGAACTGTCGTTTTTGTTTGTTTATACTGGAGGCCAGAATAGCCACTCCAGTAAGACGTAGTGAGGGACACTACTGTTTAGTTAGCCTCCTAAGTTGGAGTAGGCCTTTTTGTTTGTATTATTTTTGTTGGATGCAATAAAGCCGTATTTATTGCTATTTTTGTTTAAAGACCAGTGACTTTGCTATGCTGCATTTATTGCTATTTCTGCCAAAAACCAAGCGACTTTGCCACAAGTGGTGCCAGAAGTGGGACGTTCGTTGTTGTACCGGCCAATTTTTTACAGTGGCCTTAATGGTACAGGACCCACAAAATGGAAGATATTGTGAAAGCCCTGATACAAGCTGCCTCTGTGCAGCAAGAGACTAATAGACCGGTAGCTGCAGCGCAACAAGAGACTAATAGACAGGTAGCTGTCTCTGCTGCAGCGCATCAAGAGAGCAACAGGCTCCTGGCTTTGACTGAAGCACAAAAGTCAGACCGTACTATTCTCAAAGCAACCCTGGATCAGATGACTGCCCAAGGGTCTCCCAACCCACCAGCAAGGGGGGTAAACCAAATACGTGCAAGCAGCTGTCTGCAGAAAATGACCCCAGATGATGATGTGGAGACTTATCTGCTAGCGTTTGAACGGACCGCCACCCGAGAAGGCTGGCCTCCAGAACAGTGGGGTGGAATCATTGCACCCTTCCTCCTGGGAGAAGCACAGAAAGCCTATTTTGACCTGGATGAGGAGGCGGCTGCAGACTATCCCAAACTGAAAGCAGAGATCCTGGCTCGCTTAGGGGTGACTGCCATAGTGAGGGCCCAGCGTTTCTACAACTGGAGGTTCAAGGAAGGAAAAGCGCCAAGATCCCAGATGTTTGATTGATTCATCTGGCTCGGAAGTGGCTCAAACCAGTGATTCAAACTCCTGCACAGATCATAGAAACGCTTGTACTTGAACGTTAAGTGAGAGAGCTTCCAAATGGCCTCCGGGAGTGGGTCACTCAGGGAAACCCCCTGGACTGTGATAGCATGGTCGCACAAGTGGAACGGTATCTGTCTACCAAAAATTTGGACCGATCTCTCACTAGGTCGACCGGGAAAATACAGAGACCGGGAGACCGGAGGAGTGGATTGGAAGCAGACTTCGGATCAGGAGCCCGTTTTTCCAAAACTGACTCTAGAAGTCAAAACCCTGGGAAAGTGGACCACCCTAGGAGAAACTACATAACTTGTTTTGAGTGTGGTGCCAAAGGACATGTCAGGGCCAAATGCCCCAACCTTCCTGAGCCAATGCAGGACTAGGGGAAGATTCCTCAGACTTTTGTGGACTTCTTTGTTTAGCAGGCCTGGTAGAAGGGGGACATACCTTCCGAGTACCTGTCCTGCTGGACAAACAAGAGACAGTGGCCCTGGTGGACTCTGGCAGTGCCCTGACTCTGGTAACCAGTAAATTGGTAAAACCTTGTTGGATTCAGAAGCATAGAACCATGGGGGTATTGTGTATTCATGGGTGTACTGTGCGGTATCCTACTGCCAACATAGAGGTGTTAGTACAGGGAAGTTTGGTAAGGATCGTAGCAGTGGTAGTTCCTCGTCTACCATATCTTTTGATAATAGGATCGAATTTTCCTAATTTCCACGCTCTTTTACAGCCCCCTATGATGGGAGAACAAGGGGAAGCGGAAGCAGAGAAATACAGGGGTCCATGAAGTATTTCCCTTTACTCATCCTGACTTGTATATCCCTAATCCAAAAAGGGGTAAAACAAGACGGGAACGCAGGGAGAGCAAGCTAAGATTTAATAGGGCTGTCAATGAAGTCCTGTTAAATCAGAGTGGGGAGCAGTCTAGGAGAGCCGGGCCACGCGATAGGCAGAAGATGAGGTAGAGGTTGGTCAACCGGAACCCGGCCCAGAGGCAATCAGTGAAGGTGATGAGGGGGATACAGATATCCTGGATATTTCGAGTAGTGGCTTTGGCCGAGACCAGGCAGATGATCCCTTGTTGCAAGAAGCTAGGAGTAACGTTGTAGAGGTTAATGGGGTACCAGTGGAAGGGGCAACAGAAAAGGCCTATCCCTACTTTATCCTCAAAAACAATCTCCTTTACAGAGTAACCTCCGAGGAGGGACAAGAACTCGAACAACTGGTTGTGCCTTCTTCATACACCCGAAAAGTCCTGGAATACTCTCACTCTCATCTTCTGCGGGGACACGTAGGGGTGGAGAAAACCCAAGAATGGGTGCTCAGGAGGTTCTTTTGGCCTGGGGTTTATGAGGGGATTAAAAGGTATTGTGCTTCTTGCCCAGAATGCCAACTGGCATCTCCAAGATCGAAGTTGAGAGCCCCACTCATACCTCTCCCCATAGTCGACGTTCCTTTTGAGAGCATTGGCATGGACCTAGTGGGTCCATTAGAGAAAACAGCTCGAGGGCACCAGTACATCCTTGTCATTTTCGACTATGCCACCAGATACCCGGAAGCCATTCCACTACGCAAGGCTAATGCTAAAAGTATTGCTAAAGAGTTGGTTCAGATGTTTACAAGGGTGGGGATATCCAGGACATTGCTCACGGACCAGGGGACACCGTTTGTTTCCTGTATTATGAAAGAGCTATGTTAGCTATTTTATGTACAGACTCTGAGAACGTCAGTGTATCACCCCCAGACAGACGGGTTGGTTGAAAGGTTTAACCGGACCCTAAAGGGGATGTTGAGAAAAGTTTTTAGCAGGGATGGGAAGGATTGGCACTTGTTACTTCCTTACCTGTTATTTGCAGTTCGAGAGATTCCCCAAAGTTCTACGGGCTTCTCCCCATTTGAGCTTTTATATGGTAGGCATCCCAGGGGTACAGTATACTAGATGTCCTAAAGGAAACCTGGGAAGAACAGGGTGTAACTGGGACCAATGTGCTCCAGTATGTTGAAGATATGCGGGTGCGTATGGCTCAGATTGCTCCTCTTGTGCGCCAACATATGGAGCAGGCACAGAATAGGCAGAAGTCCTACTATGACCAGAGGGCCCTGGTGAGACAGTTTAAGAGGGGGGGACAGAGTAATGGTTCTAGTACCCACTGCAGAAAGCAAACTTCTAGCACAGTGGCAGGGACCCTATGAGGTGTTAGAAAATGTGAGCCCAGTAAATTATAAAGTTAGCCAGCCAGGACGCCGGAAGAAGGAGGCTGTGTTCCACATAAACCTTCTTAAGCCATGGAGGTCTAGAGAGGACTGCATGGCCCCAGTGGGTGACAGCCCGTCTGATAGACAGGCACCTAGTCCCTCAGTGACAATCTCTCCAGAGCTGACACCTGAGCAAATAGAGGAGGCTAGAGGCTTGGTTGAGAGGAATAGTGATGTCTTCTCCCCCAACCCTGGACAAACCCGAGAGATTACCCATGATATTATTACAGAACCAGGGGTTGTCGTAAGAGTGAAGTTTTACTGCATTCCGGAGGCCAAGAGGGAAGCTGTAAGGGCTGAAGTCAAGAAAATGCTTGAGCTTGGAGTGATAGAGGAGTCTCACAGCCAGTGGTCCAGCCCCATTGTTCTAGTGCCTAAACCTGATGGGTCCATCAGGTTCTGTAATGACTTCAGGAAGCTAAACAAGGTGTCTAACTTTGACACCTACCCCATGCCTAGGGTGGATGAACTAGTAGAGCGATTAGCCAAAGATAGGTTATTCACCACTTTGGACCTGACAAAGAGTTATTGACAGATCCCATTGACAAAGCACGCCCCAGAGAAGACAGCCTTTGCCACTCCTGATGGCCTGTTCCAGTACAGGATCATGCCTTTTGGCCTCCATGGAGCTCCAGCCACTTTCCAAAGGCTAATGGATAAGTTGCTCAGGCCCCACTACGAATATGCAGCCGCATACTTGGATGATGTGATCATTCATAGCCCGGACTGGGAAAGCCATCTTGACAAAGTGCAGGCAGTGTTGGACACTTTTAGAAGAGCGGGTCTGACAGCTAACCCCTCTAAATGTGCCTTGGGTCTAGCTGAGGCTAGATACTTGGGTTACCTGGTTGGCAGAGGACTTGTTAAACCGCAAATGAACAAGATAGGAGCTATACAGAGCTGGCCCAGACATTTTTGGGGATCGTAGGCTACTATTGGAGGTTTATTCCTCACTATGCTACAAGGGCTGCTCCGCTCACTGACCTTGTTAAAGCCAGAAGTCCAGACACGGTAAAGTGGAACAGCGAGGCTGAGGAAGCCTTTGCTGGTCTTCGGGCAGCGCTTTGTGCATAACCTGTGCTTGTGGCTCCCGACTTTAGGAAGGAGTTCTTTCTCCAGACCGATGCCTCAGAGGTGGGTTTGGGTGCAGTTTTGTCCCAATATGTGGATGGTGAGGAACACCCTGTTCTATATTTGAGTCAGAAGTTGTTACCTCGAGAACAGCGCTATACCACAGTTGAAAAAGAGTGTTTGGAGATTAAGTGGGCAGTAGAAACACTCCGCTACAACAAGTGTTGGGCAGACGGTTTACCCTGGTCACAGACCATGCTCCGTTAAAATGGATGCACACCAACAGGGACAAGAACACTCGGTTCACAAGGTGATTTTTGTCCCTACAGCCCTTTACTTTTGTGGTACGACATAGGGCAGGTCTCCTCCACAGTAATGCAGATGCTCTGTCCCGAGTACATGGGTTTGCAGAGGTGGCTGCTTCCCACACAGGTGTTAAGCTGGGGGGGAGGATATGTGACAGGGTACATGACTCTATGTATGTCAGTGAGAGGTTGGAAAGGTCAGCTTTCCCTGTCTTGGAAAGGGTTAAGCCTGGCCCAACAGGTAAACCTCCTCTCTCTCCCTATTAATTAGCCTACACCTGATAGTGACTGGGGAAAGTGAGAGCTCAGTGTGAGATCCAGGCTGCGCTGGATGGACAGACTGAAGGCTGTCTGTATATCTGAGGAATAAGGTCTGTCAGAAACAATTGTTTATACCGAGCTGTCGTTTTGTTTGTTCATACTGGAGGCCAGAATAGCCGCTCCAGTAAGATGTAGTGAGGGACACTACTGTTTAGTTAGCCTCCTAAGTTGGAGTAGCCCTTTTTGTTTGTATTATTTTTGTTGGATGCAATAAAGCCGTATTTATTGCTATTTTTGTTTAAAGACCAGTGACTTTGCTATGCTGCATTTATCGCTATTTCTGCCAAAAATCAAGCGACTTAGCCACAATATATATATAATATATATGATTGCATTTTATAGTTGGCCCCCCTACTTTTGTTCCTGTCCCCCCATGTGCCCCCCCTAAATATGGAAGCTGTAGACGCCACTGCTCGGGAGGGTCGGACACTGCAAGGTGTTTTTTCAACTTAAATCATACGATGCCTTAAGGTTAACAACCCCTTTAATCTTCATCTGCAGATAATTAAAACTCAGTCTACTCAAACTGTTTGAAAAAATACACCTATTATTTGTAATTTATTTTATCTCAGAAAATGTTTAAGAAATTAATAATTTGTACTCACCAATTACACTCTGTCGTTTCATGCAGAGGACAGCTTAGGTCTTGGCCAGTCTCTTGTCTGCCAATATTAAGACTTGTCGTGGAGCCCAAATTAGTGACAGGACAGCAATTAGTGTCATGCCCCCTTATATATTAGAAGGGATCATAAAACAAGGTCATACAGGACAAGCTTTATAGGACAAGTTCAATTTTAAAGGATCTTAGGCAGACGGGCCCCCGAGCAACACAAGGCAGCTAATAGCTACAATCAGCTCCATTAGGCCGCTTCATTTAGCTGCCAGACTTTACATCACTAATGCTGTCAGATCGATTTCCTGTCCAAGTCTTGTCTGAGATAATCCCTGAGCTCCATATTTCACAGAAAAGGTTTCCATATTACAGATTTTCTGCATCATTAGTGGCAGCGACCTCTGGGACATTTCTGGAAAAGACTGGCACGAGGCGGGTTCCAGGTACTTGATGTAGGTGAAATGCATACATACAGTGGGGATAGAAAGTTTGGTCACACACCCATGTATGTGAATGCTGGAAGATCCTCTGAAGTTCTAAAGGGCCCTGGCTGGGTTTGGAGCCACAAGCACTTTTGGCCTCTTGTAGTGAGAGGTCCATGTGAGTTGCTAAGCGAGCCTTTCAGCCTTTGGTGGTGGTGTTGCTGCACAGAATCACAACTCAAGGTGGTAGATAGTAGTGATACTCACCAGGAACATCAGTACATGTCACATGTGGACTTTTTAATTTCCAAATTTAATTTCATTTAACTAGCGCAATTTAGTAAAGTTATACAGATATGCCTATTGTCTGTCATAAAAAAGGGTTAAAGATCTCAAGGCTTGGGTAGTACATTGTATAGTAATGCAGTTTTAGGAAACATTGCCCCTACATGTGGACTCGGTACAGTGTGGTGTGGTGGGCAGTAAACACACAGGGCCAGATTCTCATATTTTTGCGTAAATGCCAGCGGGGCGTAGCGTATCCTATTTACGCTACGCCGCCGCAACTTTGGACGCAAGTGCCGTATTCTCAAAGGAATTGCGTCCTAAGTCACGACGGTGTAGCGTAAATGGCCCGGCGTAAGCCCGGGTAATTCAAATGTGGAAGAGGTGGACGTGTTTTATGTAAATGTGTTGTGACCTCAAAGTTATTGACGCTTTTTTTTTAACTGCGCATGCGCCGTATGTTGATGTATCCCAGTGTGCATGCGCGAAATCACGTCGCAAATAGTCAATGCTTTCGACGTGAGCGTAACTTACGCAAATCCCTATTAGCGAACGACTTACGCAAACGATGTAAAAATCGACATCCATACTTAACATTGCGTACGCAAAGTTACCTCTCATATAGCAAGGGTAACTTTACGCTTACGCAAATGATGTAAAAAACGACGACCGGGCGCAATTACAATCGGGAATCGGCGTATCTAGCTCATTTGCATAATCAACGCGGCTAATCAACGGAAGCGCCACCTATCGGCCAGCGTAAATATGCAACTTAGATACGACGGCGTAAGAGACTTACGCCACTCGTACAGTATCTAAGCAAAATTCCGGCGTATCTTGTTTTCGGAATACAGAAATTATTTACGCCGGCGCTTCTTAGAAGTTACGCGGCGTATCTCGAGATACGCCGACGTAACTCTGCTAAGAATCTGGCCCACAGAGTCCAAGCTAGGCTGAAGGAATATATATTGTAGAAAAGTTGAGCACAGTACAAACAGGTTCAGCAGGAAAGCACACTTGACCGGAGCCACTTGCAACCTGTAACGGCGGTGAAACAGCGGTCTCAAGATCTGATGACTCCAAAATTGGCTGCCACTAGGAGCGGAATGTGGCCTGGCGAGTCCACACCCAAAGAGGTGAAAGTGTAGTCCCTGCACTTTCCCTACTACTCTGAAACCTCTTCCTGCTGCTCTGCACTGTTCCTGACAGACAGGGAACCTGTCTCTACACTAACCACTTGCACAATATGGATCTTCTGCTCATCTCATACTCATAGGTGCTAAAGCGGAATCCATTCCGGAGGCTTTGGAGGCTCAACTGTTCCAGAAACTGAATAAGCAAATGCCCACATGTGCACTCTACAAAAAGTGTGGAATAAGTCTAAGCAACTACCACATGTGATGGGGTTTAATATATATATAGCCTGATCTGGTGCAACAAAACATATGACGAACTGGCCAAACTCCAGCAGGGGCCTAGATGGCGTACTTGGTGAGTAACCCACTTGTCGCACATTTTCCAAGGTTGGAGACTATTATCTTTCCTAAATCTACAAAGCAGGTTTGCATTGCCCTCCAACACGTTATTTTATTAACTACAATTGCAGCATGCAGTTAGGGCCCAGGGGGAAGCTGTAGAATGGGGACAATCTCCCACCCCCATTTTTCATCTGCTCTATACTGAAACTGAGACCAAAGGTTTTAACAGAGTTTCTTAAAGCGGGGTTCCAACCACAATTAGCATTTTTTAAATGTATGTCCTTTCATCATACGTTTTTATAATATAAATCCGGTCACTTACTATTTTACAGTCCGCCGCCGCTCTGCATATTTATTCAAAAAAGATGTCCACACCGTTGTCATTTTGCTTGTGGGCATTGTGAAGCCCACAAGCACTTACTTCCTGAAAGTCTTGGATGGGGAGTGATAATTGGGTAGTGCACTGCATCCTGGGAAATGATGACACACATTTCCCAGGAGCATCAGAGGGAGATGATGTCAGAATCCTAGATGATTCCAAAAGGCAGGTGGGACCGCATAGCAACAGGCTTTTCTAAATAAGTAAAAACATATTTTTTTTATTTTTTAGGTCTATTGAGCACAATAATGAAAAACAAATTGGGATGGAAACTCCACTTTAAGGCTCACCCCATAAGGGTAATGTCTCAG
Organism: Rana kukunoris; assembly: GCA_029574335.1. NCBI lineage: Eukaryota > Metazoa > Chordata > Amphibia > Anura > Ranidae > Rana > Rana kukunoris. Next base: position 33,722,139 of record CM056050.1, on the reverse strand, counting down.
TTGGAGGAGGACCTAGGTTCCCTGTTGGGTAACCAGTGGACAGAAGCTTTTCAGTCTGTCACTACATGGATTGCTAAAGGTATCCCGACTGTATATTATGCTTAGAGTACACGGTACTCACAAAAGACTCCACAGAATGGGTAGGCTCCCTGACCCGTTGAGTGGTAAATTTAGACAGGCGCATGGGCATCTCATTCATCTCCCCTGGCATGGCCCAATGCTTCATAGGTATTGGAATGGGGTTCTTGTCACGCTCAATTGTGTCTCCCAAACAGCTGTTCCTCTAGATCCAATTTGTTGCCTGCTAGGAGTTTTGGAGGAGGTAATTCCAGATGAAAATCGCCTTCTCTCAAGCTCTATTCCAGGCTAGGAAAGATATTCTTATGAGTTGGAAATCAGTCATTCCACTGTCTGTTAAGTGAGTGCATCACAGGTCCATTAGGGGCACCCGGGCACCACCCCCTCTCTTCTCGCCAACCCATATATGCCATCTATCCATGGCGGACACGGCTGCCCCCTATTTATGCGTAAGGCTCCTTTCAGGGCACTGGGCACATGAATTACAGCAGCCACGTTTTTTTTAAGCACCTGTTTAGAGCCAGAGGCTCGATAAGGCTTCAAAATAGAGTGGGCTCGGTTTGCAGAGGATTCGTACAGAGCCCACCCAGGTGTGTTGCAACAGCGAATGAATAGTCACTGTTGCAATGCTGATCCTCCTCCCAGCCAATATGGAAGCGGGTCTGATACCCGTCACCTCATTAGCTGAAAGGACAGGCGATCCTATTGGACGACTAGGAGGAGGGGAGAAGACTCACAGAGGAAGCAAGGAAGAAGAGCCGCCTGGTCACAGTCGATGCCTGGATGCCCAATTCCTGCCGCCTCTCCTTGGATGCTCGATCCCTGCTGCTGCTCCTCGAATGCACACCGCCTAGATGGGGTAAGTGCTGGTGGACCGACCAATGGTCAGCGGGGGTGGGGGTTTTGAGTTGCCGCTGGAGAGGGGTTTCTGTTGTTTGCCGCCCCCCAAGCAAAAAGCCACCAGCCGCCACTGGTGCATCATATGGGGAATACTCTTCTTCTTGAACAATACTAGGGCCGAAACAACTAATCGATAACTAATCGATTATGAAATTAATCCATTACAATTTTCATAAGCGATTAATGGGCCAGTAACATAATGGGGTTAAAAAAAACTAAAATTAGCCTTTTATAGTAAAGAAAAAGCAAATCGCTACTGTAAATATTACTTTCACTGTCCCACAGTAAAAAAAAAATAACCCCTTACAATAGCGATTATTTGCTCTTTTTGTACTTATTTTCGTTTTTTCAACCCCCATTATGTTATTAAACATCTCAGGCCGGGGTTCACGCCTCTGTTTTTTTGGTGCTTTTTTCAGAAACGCACTACAGTTCATTTACATGTTTTCCTATGAGACACGTTCACATCTACATCCGCCGCTAAGACCACCGTTATCGTAAACAGGACCGCTCATGCTAAAGATGGATATCTCGGTTGTGGCATCAGCTGCTGCCGTTACCGAGATATCCATCTTTAAAATACCGTAAATGTACATGAGCGGGTCCTTAAGTGGTAAAAAGGGAAGTATGCTATTCATACTTACCTCGGTGGATGGAGCATCAGACTGATGCTGCCGCTGTCCCCCGGCATCTCTGCACTGAGAACCGAGCCACCGAACACGGCCGATGGCTCGGTTCTCACTCCTCCCCGAGCAGAGCCATACTGACTGTTAAGCCCTGTTCACACGATCGGTTTGTCTGATGAAAATGGACCGATGGTTTGTTCTCCATCGGTGAAAAAAAAATATTTTTTTTCTTTAAATTTTTCCTATAGATAAAAAACGGATAGAAAAAAACGATCGTCTGTGTGGAAGTCCATCGGTCAAATCCAGGCATGCTCAGAATCAATTCGACGCATGCTCGGAAGCATTGAACTTCATTTTTCTCAGCACGTCGTATTGTTTTACGTCACCGCGTTGGGACACGATCAGATTTCCTCCCTCGTCTTCCAGGACAGCCCTGAGATATATGGCTCCTCCATCGGGACAGGAAACACATTCACCCAAATTATAAAAGGAGGTCCTCCAGGCCTTCTCCTCAGTTTTTGTGTTTCCTGCCGGACAGGAAGGAGCACATTTGGGAACGTTGCTACTTTTTTATTTTTTTCCCAGTTCTCCCCTTGTGGGAGTAAGAGCTGAACCTACCTCCTACAGCACGCCTCTGGCCCGGGGGTAGAGAGTGTCGCTGATGGCCACCGCTGCCTTGGCTCAGCGAGAGTGGGACCCCTGGTTGACGGCAGTGTGTTCATGGCCTCAGCTCCGGACGCAGCGGTGAAAGGCGAGAGACGCCATAGGCTGCGTTTTGGATACAGCACTTCTGGGATCGGCGCTGGAGGGGCGGAGCCACTGCGTTCGAAGGAAGGGAAGTGAGATCCCGGGCGGAAGCGCGTCATCAGGGGGAGCCGGAAACATCGTTCCCATGTTTCAAAAAGGCGCGGCAGTGGGAGCCGGAGCCTAGTGGTGTATCTCGGAGCGCTGAGGACAAAAGCACCAGAACCATGGAAGCTGCAGCGGCACATCCAGACCCTGGTTCGGTTGGCACCGGTCCCTCCCAGGTAAGCTTGGTGAGAGCACATGGTTTACTCTGGGGGGGGAGATTGGTCTACTTGGCCAAAAATACCCCCCATGGGTGGCGAACCTTATTGGTGGTGGGTACGGCACTTCTAGGAGCTAGGCACAGTGGTGTTCAGGCATAGGCTGTTTGGTAACTGAGTTTTTGTTTTCTGGTTTGTGTCTATTTCAGATTAAAACTCTACAGCCGCCTAGAAGAAAGTGTGCCGTCTGTGGGACAAAGCTAGGTTCCAGTTGGGACAAGCCGTTATGCCCAGAATGTGTTAGCAGTCTGATAAAAGATGACTCAGTTACTTGACACAATTCTGCGGGAGTGGGAACAGCCTGAAAAAAGACCATTCTTTTCAGGCTCCCTTAAACGGAGATTCCCCTTTGATTCGGATGGGTCTCAGCCATGGAACAAGGTTCCAAAATTAGATGCCCCTTTGGCCAGGATATCAAGAAAAACGGATCTGGCCTTTGATGATTTGGGGGCCTTGAAGGACCCGATGGATAAGAGAGGGGACTTGTTGTTGAAGAGAGCTTGAGATGCCTCTTCAATAAGTCTGAAGCCCGCACTAGCAGCAACTTGTGTAGCTAGAAATCTAGAATGTTGGCTTACTCAGTAGCAAACCCACATTCAGGCGGGTACATCTAGACAGGAGATATTAAAATCTTTTCGTCTTCTTTTTAAAGCTGTAGGCTTTCTGGCTGATGCCTCTGAAGAATCATTAAAGTTGGCAGCTAGATCAGCAGCCTTGGTAAATGCAGCCCGAAGATCAGTGTGATTGAAAACTTGGACAGGGGATGCCGCCTTAAGTTAAAACTGTGTGGGTTATCCTTTTCAGGTGACCACCTTTTTGGGTCAGGCCTACAGGAGGTGCTAGAAAGGACTCGGGACAGAAAAAAGGCTTTTCCTGAGAGAAAGGAAAAAAGCGGAGGGAAAACGTTTTTTTCGAGGTTTCAAACAAAACCTACAAAAGGAAGGCCAACCAAAGAAACACTGGGCAGGCCATAAGAGTAGGGGGAGAGGAGGAATATTGTTTAATCCTCCTCAAACCACCCCCAAGCCACAGTGACTCTTGCGTCCCGGTGGGAGGAAGATTGGGGCAGTTTCTCCCACAATGGACCATGGCAACTTCAAGTCCGTTCATTTTAAACATAATCAGGAACGGATACAAGTTGGAGTTCACGACAACACCCCCCCCCCCCAAGTTTTCTGGTTACCCAGCCTCCGAGGGACAGAGAGAAGGCAGAGGCCTTGGGCCTATCTCTAGGGGAATTAGTAGACCAAAGAGTTCTAATTCAAGTCCCACAAAAGGAACAGGGTCTAGGGACGTATTCCCATGTATTCGTAGTAAAAAAGCCATCGGGAAAATTCAGAATGATCCTGAATCTTCGTCCCCTGAACAAATTTGTAAAGTACAAAAAGTTCAAGATGGAGTCAATTTTCACAGTGGCAAGGTCTCCATTTCCAGGGTGCTACATGGCCACCCTGGACCTCAGGGATGCCTACTTACACGTCCCAATTCATTTGGACTTCCTCAGGGTGGCGGTGAAAGTGAACTCAGAGATCAAACATTTCCAGTTCCAAGCCCTGGTCTGTCCTCGTCGCCAATAATTTTTACGAAGGTCCTGGCAGAGGCTCTAGCACCGCTGAGAAACAAGGCGATAATTGTAATTCCTTATCTGGACGATCTCATGTTCGTGGCAGGATCAGCCCAACAGCTGGAAAAGGATTTGCAGGAAGCTCAGAACTTTCTCTCCTCTCTCGGGTGGATAGTCAACCGAGACAAGTCTCAATTGACCACATCCCAGGAGGTTCTGTACCTAGGTTACAGGATATCTTCTGTAGAGAAATTTTTTTATCTCCCAGAAGAAAAAATGGTAAAGGTAGAACAGGCAGCAGCCCAGTTACAGTCCAACCGAGAGGCTTCGGTCAGACAAATTATGAGGGTGCTGGGGTTTATGACTGCATGTTTTCCAGCGGTACCCTGGGCGAGGTTCCATCAATGTCCGTTGCAGCAACTAATGCTTCGGTTTTGGAGCGGCCAAAGTCAAGACTTGGAGGTCCAGATTCCAATCTCGTCCCGAGTCAAAAGGACTCTATGGTGGTGGCGAACGCGCCACAATCTAGACAAAGGTCTAATCTGGACCCTGCCGGTAGAAACAGTAGTAACTACAGATGCCAGTGCCTGGGGGTGGGGAGCCCACCTGGGGGAGGCAGTGGCCCAGGGAACATGGTCTCCAAGAGAGGCAGAACGTTCCTCAAACCAGAGAGAGCTCCTGGCAGTCCTGAAAACAATCGAGGTGTTCCAAACAAGCCTGAAAGGGCGACATCTGCAGGTTCGCACAGACAATGCAACAACTGTGGCATATGTGAACAAGCAGGGAGGGACGAAAAGTCCTGCTCTTCAGGCTATAGCCAACGAAATTTTTTCCTGGGCAGAAACAAACCTGGCTTCACTGACAGCGGTCCACCTAAAAGGCACCCAGAACTCTCTAGCGGATTATCTGAGCCGTCAACAGGTGAGTCAGGACGAGTGGGCACTACACGACGAGGTTTTCGCTCAAATAGTGCAGAAATGGGGTCAACCGGAGGTGGACCTTTTCGCCTCCGAAAAGAACAGGAAGGTAATCCAGTTCTTCTCGATCCATCCAGGAGACAAGGCTACAGGGATAGATGCTTTTTCCAGAACATGGAAGTTCAACAGCTGCTACGCCTTCCCTCCAATAAGGATGATCGCAGCAGTCCTTCAGAAATTTTGGTCGGAAAGAACGGATCTAATTTTGGTTGCTCCTTTTTGGCCGAAAAGACCCTGGTTTGCCATTCTAAAAAATCTGGCCATTCTCTCCCCATTTCGTCTTCCCAGCAGGAGGGATCTAATATCGCAGGGTCCCATTCTTCATCCGCAGGTAGACAGACTAAACCTAACTGGGTGGTATCTGAGGAACAGTTGCTGAGAACACAGGGCTTCTCAGAGAAAGTAATCAAAACCCTGATACAATGCAGAAAGCCGGTTACTAGAACAATTTATGCCAAATTCTGGAAAAGATTTTGTTCCTGGTTAGAAGAGCAGGGAATCGATCAACCAGGGGTCCCAGCCATTTTAGATTTTCTGCAGGCAGGGGTAGATATGGGTTTATCCCCAAGTACCCTAAAAGTGCAGGTTGCGGCCCTTAGTGTCTTTCTTCAATGTTCCCTTCAGCAGAATTATTTTATTAAGAACTTTTTCAAAGCCTTGTCTAGATCTAGGCCGGTGAAGGTCTCACCCTGTCCTCCTTGGGATCTCTCCTTGGTACTTAAAGCATTGTCAGCTAGTCCATTTGAGCCTCTGGAGGAATCTATCTTAAAATGGATAACCCTTAAGACAGTTCTGTTGGTAGCAGTCACTTCCGCCAGGCGGGTAAGTGACCTTCAGGCGCTTTCTATCAGAGAGACATTTTTGTTAATTTATGAGGATAGAGTTGTGTTGAAAACAGACCCCAGTTTTCTCCCCAAGGTGGCGTCCTCATTTCACAGGACACAGGACATTGTCCTTCCGACTTTTTTGTCTCCCTCGAGTTCAGAAGGGACATCTCTAGATGTCAAGAGATGTATTTTAATTTATTTAGAGGTAACCAAGGAACTCAAAGTCTGATTCTCTTTTTGTTAATTTTTCGGGGATTAGGAAGGGGCAAAAAGCATCTAAGTCTTCCATTGCCAGGTGGATCAGGTTAGCGATAGCTAAAGCTTATGAGTTAGAGGGTAAGCAAGCCCCATTTGTCAAAGCACACTCTACTAGAGCGGTTTCGAGTTCTTGGGCGGAAAAGGCCGGAGCCTCTCCGGCAGAAATTTGTAAGGCGGCAACATGGTCAAACTATACGACCTTCGCCAAGCACTATCGCCTGGACTTAATGTCTGAGAAGGATCAGTCATTTGGCCGAAGGGTCCTCCAGGCGGCTACCTCACCCTGACAAGTAAGTTTCTTGTTTATCATCTCAGGGCTGTCCTGGAAGACGAGGGGGGAAAACCGGAGTTAGGCTTACCGGTAACTCTCTTTCCAGGAGTCTTCCAGGACAGCCCGGTTTCCCACCCGGAGTTTATAGTTTGTAAACAGGAGTTGGATATGTGTACTGACGATGTGTTAGTATGTTATGTTTTTCAGAGCCTTCAGGAATTCTTGGATGAACTGAGGAGAAGGCCTGGAGGACCTTCTTTTATAATTTGGGTGAATGTGTTTCCTGTCCCGGAGGGTGGAGCCATATATCTCAGGGCTGTCCTGGAAGACTCCTGGAAAGAGAGTTACCGGTAAGCCTAACTCCGTTTTTTTGACTGATGGTGTGTAAGCAAGACTGATGAAAGTCAGCTTTATCGGATATCCGACGAAAAAATCCTACTCTTACTTGCTGTGGCCAAATGTGCCCCAGGTGTGCCCTTGACGCAATGAAAACTATGCCCACTCTTCACTGTGGCAAATAAGCAATTTTTATATTCAACTTATAATCTTGCACACAGGCCCGTTGATTTTTTTAAACTCACCAACAAAAAGGACCAATATCAGGAACTAGGAAAATGCCTCACACTGATCGACAGTTGGATGACCGAAAGCTCACTCAAACTCAACGGATCCAAAACTGAACTACTCATCCTTCACGCAAATCGGAATTCCAATTCTAGGACCACATGGACACCACCCACCATCCTCGGACAAACCATTGCGCCAAGCAACAAAGCCAAAAGCCTCGGAGTCATCTTTGACTCAGACATGACGATGGATGCACAAATAGGATCAGTCGCCAGCGGGGCTCATCATTCGCTCCGCATGCTCCGTAGACTCGTTCCCTTCATCCCGGAAAAGGACACAGCAGTAGTGGTAGGAACAATCATCAACTCACGACTCGACTACGCAAACTCCCTCTACTTAGGACTACCGAAATACCAGATCTCTCGTCTACAAGTCGTCCAGAACACGGCAGCCAGACTGGTAGCAGGGAGAAAACCGTGGGAATCAATCTCCCCTGTCTTGAGGTCCTTCCACTGGCTGCCCGTACAGGACCGGGTGACTTTCAAGACACTCTGCCTAACTCACAAATGTACACAAGGAAACGCTCCCCAATACTTAAGTGAGAAAATAAAACCCTACGTCACCAACCGCGTGCTCCGGTCAACCAACCAAAACCGTCTCTAAATCCCGCTACAAATCTAAGGGAGAACGCAGATTTGCAGTCCAAGGACCTCGACTCTGGAATGCTCTACCCACAACCATCCGCCTGGAAGAAAACCATCTGGTTTTTAGGAAAAACGAAAGACCCATCTCTTCTGAAGGACCAGGACGTCACTGGAAGGAAATCGCCTTGAGGCGATTAAGTTCGCATTTGTTGCGCTATACAAGTTTCTCACTCATTAACTCGCCCCTGTAAGGACAAACAGGTGGACGGACAGACAGATGGAAAGGTGTAGGGTAGGTAATACGAGGTTAGACAATCTGCAAGGCCAATTTCAATAAAGCCTAAAAAACAAATAGCAATCAGCAGAACAGGTGCAAAGCATGGCATAGCATCTTTATCGTCACCTTGCTGAACCACTCCTAGATTTATGGGGATTTTATGGCATAGATCCTTATAGGAGTGCTGCAGACACAGGAACACGCTGTACTTCTCTACCCCTATAAAAAATACAGGCAAAAGAGCATCTAGAATTTAAAGAGATTATGCTTTATTTTCAGTGGTCAGATCTTATGAGTCTTATAATTTTTACATAAAGTTAAACCTTGGATTGCGGGCATAATTAGTTCCAGAAACATGCTTGTAATCCAAAGCACTTGTATACCAAAGCATTTTTTTTTACAGGGTATAAATGAGAAGAGAGGCCCCTCTAAGTGTAGCAATACGCTGCTAAATGTTGTACCTTCATTAACCACTTCATTACCACACATAGTCATATGTAGGGATGAGCCGAACACCCCCCCCCCCGTTCGGTTCGCACCAGAACCTGCGAACAGACTAAAAGTTTGTGTGAACTTTAGAACCCTGTTAAAGTCTATGGGACTCAAACATTTGAAATCTAAAGTACTAATTTTAAAGGCTAATATGCAAGTTATTGTCCTAAAAAGTGTTTGGGGAGTCCCATAGGGTTCTAAAGTTCACACGAACTTGCCGCGAACACCCCAAATAGTTTGCTGTTCGGCGAACAGGCAATGTTCGAGTCGAGCATGAGTTCTACTCGAACTCGAAGCTCATCCCTAGTCATATGACGTCCACAAAGGGGATCTGCCATTCCGGGTGGACGTCATATGACGTCCTGGACTTTGTGCAGTGATATCTGAATGATGTGTGCAGCTAGAGGCATCATTCAGAAATCATTGTGATCCTGCGCACCATAAGAACAATCATATCGGTGGTTCCGCCGATTGATCGTTCTTATAGGTGGTGGGACATTCCCCCCTCCCGCCGTTATCCGGTGCTTCTCCGGGCTCTCCTGTGCCATCGGGGGCCCGGAGAAAGGAACGCCCTGTGCTGGATAGGAAGCATAGAGATGAATGGTCTCTATGACCGTCGGAGGCCTGGGCGCGATGTGATGACGTCACGCCCGGGTACCCGGATGTAAATGTAGCTGTAGCACCGAAGGGGCTGCTGGTAATAGAATGGGATGGCGTGTTACCTCATGGCTCTCGTAGAATGTCTAGGGTGAACGATGCATACAGCAACAGAAAAGGAATGTCCGCAAAGGAAGCCGGGTAAAAACAATAAAACTTGGTGTGATAGAAAAGTTGGAGCAAAAGAAGAAATAGCGGATTCAGGCATACGATAGGGGAAACAGTGCTGCTCCTGACAACCCTTAGGCCGTGTACACACGATCGAACATGTCCGCTGAAACTGGTCCACAGCTTGGAAGCACTGAACTTCGTTTTTTCATCACGTCGTTGTGTTCTACGTCACCGCATTCTGGTCCGAGGGGATTTTGGTCCGATGGTGTGTACGCACATCAGACCACTTCAGCCTGGTCCAATGAAAATGGTCCATCGGACATGTTTCCTCAGACATGTCTGATCGTGTGTAAGCGGCCTTAGATTTCTTCGCCACTCCAGCCGGAGTGGGTATAGCGTACCTGGACAGGTCTCTCTCACTGACCTGGCAGCCAGAGTATCACTCGGAACTTAGGAAGATGTCCCTGCCACAGACACTCATGGATGAACGTCAGGGAGACGCCTCTGCCACAGGCCCTCTCTGTTTGCAGACACGGAGATAACCCTCCGAAGCAAAGTTATGCCTGGATCTTCTTCTTAACGTTGTTCCAGGTACCGACTGAAAGAGGAGTCAATCCTTCAGTGTCCGCTACCTTGATCCCCGGTGGCTTGTCTGAATCCTGTTGGACCGCCAGCTTCTTATTGGACTCCCCACCGAACAGCTACACTCGCTTGGGATCTTCAAAAGTGGAAACCCAGTCGACTACTGAGTCCCCGTCCTGTTTCAATGTTCCGGAGCAACATAGGCCCGAAACCAGGAATACCGCGTAGCACGCACTCCCCGGCCAGGTAGGCCATAATGCTAGGGCGCCGTGATGTGGCCACCCTAGAAGAAGAGCCCGACCCAATGGCGTCTGTTCCATAAGTACCCTCTCCCAGAATGCCCAGCGAGGAAACTCCCTCCTGATTGGCTGCTGGAAAAAGCACTCAAGTCTCGACTCCACTGCTGCCACCTGTCGTCCTGGGGTGGAACAACACCACAGAAACAACAGAATGAGCCCACAGCACAGCCAAGATGAAGCAGAGACCCTAACCAAACAATTGCAATTAGAATCAGAGTCACTTACATTTTGATTAAACTCTAAATTTCCATATCAGCGGTACCTGGAAGTACACAGGCGCTACACAAACAAAGCCGCAATTGCGGCTAGTAAGAATGAGATCAGTGAATTTTTTTTTACAATCTCATGCTTTCCAGCCTGGAGGAGAGATGTGGGGTCTTATTGACCCCACGTCTATCCTTAAAGAGGACCTGTCACACACTATTCCTATTACAAGGGAGGTTTACATTCCTTGTAATAGAAATAAAAGTGATTACAAAAAAAAAAAAAAAAATTGTAAAAAGTGTAAAAAAAAAAAAAAGTAAAAAAAAAAAATATATATTTTTTAAAACGCCCCTGTCTCCGGTAGCTCGCGATCAGAAGCGAAAGCACACGTAAGTTCCGCACACATATGTAAAAGTCGTTCAAAGTATTGCCGCGTGCGTTAGAGCGTGTGCAACAATTCTAGCTCTAGACCTCCTCTGTAACTCTGAACTGGAAACCTGTAAAAAATTTCAAAGCGTCGCCTATGGAGATTTTTAAGTAACGAAGTTTGGTGCCATTCCATGAGTGTGCGCAATTTTAAAGCGTGACATGTTAGGTATCTATTTACTCGGTGTAACATCATCTTTCATATTTTACAAAAAAAATTGGGCTAACTTTACTGGTTTATTTTTTTCATTCATGAAACTTTATTTTTTTCCCCAAAAAATGGCGTTCGGAAAATGAGTAAATACTGTGCAAGATAAAAAGTTGCAATGACCGCCATTTTATTCCCTAGGGTGTCTGCTAAAAAAAACATATATAATGTTTGGGGGTTCTGAGTAATTTTCTAGTAAAAGAATGATGATTTGTACATGTAGGAGAGAAGTACCAGGATAGGCCCGGTATTGAGGTGGGAATAAAAGCCCGGTATTGAAGGGTTTATACTCATTTCTGACATGACGCTACTCTTATATCAATACATCACTTGTATATCAAGGCAAAATACATTAAAACATTTTGCTTGTCTTGCAAAACGTTCTTAAACCAAGTTACTCTCAAACCAAGGTTTTACTGTATTTATTTTTCATCTGACATGACATTTTCATCTGCTTTTTTTTCCATAGCCACTAGAGGGCGCACACACTCCATTTGTTATCACTGTTCCTCCCTTTCTTTTTTAGTTTCTGTTTTCAGTAAGGATTTTGGTGATGCTCCAGAAATAGTTGAGTCGAATTAGCAAACAAACAAGATAAATTGGGCGCGTGTGTCAAAATATATGAAGACATAAAGGCCCAGATTCACAGAGCGATTACGCCTGTCTAACTGTTGTTAGACAGGAGTAATTTCAAATTTCGCGCGCCGTATCACTAGTTTGAATCCTCAAACCATGATACGGCGGCTTCGGGCTTCGATCCGAGAGGCTTACGTCTTCGTAAGCCTTCGGATCTACGCTGCAATATTTTTGCGGTCGTTTTCAGCGTCGGGATATGCAAATGACTTTTTACGGCGATCCACGAAGATACGAGTGGTCTTCACAATCGCTTACGTCATTTTCTTGCTACGTAATGTTAGACCAGCTATTTGCTGGTCTAACGGTGCGTAGCCCATGTTAAGTATGGCCGTCGTTCCCGCGTCGAATTTAATTTTTATTTTATTTTTTACGTAACTCGTTCGGGAATAGGAATGTCTGTAAACGACGCTACTCAAACAACGTATGACGTAACGACGTGATTTCGCGCAATGCACAGTGGGAAATTTCTGAACGGAGCATGCGCAGTTCGATCGCCGCGGGAACGCGCCTATTTTAAATGCTTCACGCCCCATACTCGCGTAGATGGCTTGCGCCGGGAGAAATAAACTACGCCGCCGTAGTTTACTGGACAAAATCTACCGGGATTCCACGTAGAGCCAGGTAAAATACGGCGGCGTAGAGTATTTCTGATACTCTACGCGAATCTAATTGTATATGAATCTGGCCCAAAGTGTCAAATCTGCAACCACAGTGACATGAAGGAAGTAACACTTTTTTCTTCATTCTATTGTGAGCGCATAATTCACTCCTTTTTATGTTTTTATATTTTTGTGATAAAAACACAAGATCAATTGCACCCCTTTTTATATATATATATATATATATATATATATATATATATATATATATATATATATATATATATATATATATATATATATTTATATTTAACCACTTCCATACAGGGCATTTTCACCCCCCTCCTGCCCAGACCAATTTTTAGTTTTCAGCGCTGTTGCACTTTGAATGACAATTGCGCGGTCATGCAACACTGTACACAAATGAAATCTCCTTGGCTTTTTTCTCCCACAAACAGAGCTTTCGTGGCGTACGCCGACGTAAATACTTTCTAAATCTGGCCCAATATTTTTTTTTATTTTTGATTTAATAAATATCAAAATTTTTCAAAAAATAAATAAAAAATTTCCTCAGTTTAGACCGATACGTATTCTGCTACATATTTTTGGTTAAAAAAATCGCAATTAGTGCATACTGATTGGTTTGCGCCAAAGTTATAGCGTTTACAAAATAGCAGATAGATTTATGCCATTTTTATTTATTTAAATGTTTTACTAGTAATGGCGGCGATCTGCGATTTTTTTGAAATACAGGATTATTTCCTTTATGTTTAACCCTTTCACGCCTAAAGCCTCGTACATACGATCGGATCTTTTTTGTCGGATATCAGATGAAACTGATTTTCATCAGTATTGCCTACACACCATCAGTCAATAATCCAACCCTGACAAAACGCAGTGGCGTAAAACACAACGACGTGCTGAGAAAAATGAAGTTTAATGCTTCCGAGCATGCGTCGACTTGATTCTGAGCATGCGAGGATTTTTGACCGATGAACTTCCACACAGACGACCGTTTTTTCTATCGTTTTTTTATCCATAGGAAAATTTTAAAACATGTTCTATTTTTTTTCACCGATCGAAAACAAACCGATGGGGTCCACACACGATCGGTTTGTCCGATGAAAACGGTCCATCGGTCCGATCGTGTGTACAGGGCTTAACAGTCAGTATGGCTCTGCTCTGTTTTAATCGGACAAACCTATCGTGTGTACAGGGCTTAAGGGTAAAACAAATCTAAATGCCTAAGCACAATTTAGGATGTGTTAGTAAAACTGTACATATTACCGCAACTACTTTCTGCATCCAGGAGGATTATACCGCGTTGTTTTTTTTTTCTTTTCAGGACAAATTGGGATTTCATTTGGTAGTAAATAGTTATAGATATCTCCTGATTTTTTTTTTTATTATTATTATCAAAGTAAAAAGTTGCTTAACCACTTCAGCCCCGGATCATTTTGCTGGTCAATGACCAGGCCACTTTTTGCAATTCGGCACTGCGCCATTTAAACTGACAATTGCGCGGTCGTGCGATGTGGCCCCCCCAAACAAAACTGACGTCCTTTTTTTCCCACAAATAGAGCTTTCTTTTGGTGGTATTTAATCACTTTTGCAGTTTTTATTTTTTGCGCTATAAACAAAAATAGAGCATCAATTTAGAAAAAAATTCAATATATTTTACTTTTTACTATAATAAATATCCCCAAAATATCTAAAAAAAAAGTTTTTTTTCCTCAGTTTAGGCCGATACGTATTCAACATATTTTTAGTTAAAAAAATCGCAATAAGCGTTTATTGATTGGTTTGCGCAAAAGTCATAGGGGCAGATTCACGTAGATCGGCGCATTATCATTCCGGCGTAGCGCACCACTTTTCCGTTAGACTTGCGCAATCTAGCCGCGTAATCCGGCGATTCACGTAGCTTTTACGCAAGAGCTTGCGCAAACGTAAGTTTTTTTCCGGAGGCGTAAGGAGGAGTAATACAAATTGGGAGGGACGTGGGCGTGTTACATTGAAATGAGCCGTGACCCCATGCAAATGAAGGGCCGGCCGACTCGCGCATGCGCGCGTGAAGGAAACCATGTCAGCTCCGTTGTGCGCATGCTCACAACTCGGGAGCGGCGCAATCATTGAAATTGGAAATGGACTAGGGCAATGTTGTGAACTACGCAGACAGCATAAATAGACACACACAAACGCCCTTCCATTGCAAAAGTACATCCCTTTGTGTCCCTTCCCATTGAATCAAGTGCTTTTGCTCTGTTGTTCGTTAGAGTGTGTTTTGTAGTTGTGAGATTAGTGTTCTGTGTGATCTTGTGCTTGTTGGTAGTTTTGTGAAAGTGTATTTTGATAAGTGTTTGAGACTGTTTGTTTGATTGATATATTTCTGAGCGTTTGTTTTCTGGCTTTATTTTTTCATCTGATTTTTTTGTGTCTGTTTCTTGCTGAGTGCTAGTGTGATTTTTGGGTGTTCTTTTTCTCTTTGTGTGCTAGGGACCACAGTGGTGTACATGCATGCATTCTCATTGTGCCATGATTAATGTGTGTGTTTAACGTGCAAAGATGCATAATGTGAGCTGGCATGAGATGGGGTCATGAGATGGGGTCCCAGTGCATATGCAGAGTCACCTTGAAGGGAAAAGACAGGAGGATGTTAGTCATGCATGTGCCACTTGTGAGGTGTGCATCACGGGAGGGGATAGTCATGCCTGACTCCCATGTCACTCACCAACCAGCCAGCTGTCCCCATACATGTTCTGTTTGAAATCTGTGGGGATGGGGCTCTGATTGTATATGTAGCTGTCATGGGTGTCATGGGTGGTGCCATGTGTTGGGCTGCTGATGTCCTCCTGCAAGGTTGTGGTAATTCCAGGATGGCATGAGGGGTGAATCTGAAGATGCGAGACACCTCAGAATCACTCATGCCAAAGATGTCTATGCGTGTGTGATATATCAAGTGAAGAGTGAGGGGCTTGTATCAGATAAGAATATTGTATTAGATTAGATTAAATGGTAAATTTTATATAAGCAAAAAAAAAAAAAACATCTCCCGTGCCCTCCTTAGTGCCATCCTCCGTGCCCTCATCCTTCTTTGTTCATCTAAAGTCAGTAGTATAGCTATGCGCGACGATGCCCCTGGCATGTTGGCATACAGATTGTTGGGCAACACGTGTGACTGCTGAACTCCTCACTAACAGTGTTGCTTTATCTGACAATTAGACTTTTTTTCAAAATTTAGACCAGCTTTTAGGTCCTCTAACTTTAGACAGAACATTTTGCAGTTGCGCACATCGCGTAGCCTGCGCAGCAACTGCGTTTTTTTGTGAATCCCCGTAACTCCCTCATTAGCATATTTGACTAGCAAATCAATGGTGTGTCTAGCGCAGTTTTGCGCGAAGGGAAGCGAATGTCTAATTAAATTACGCCGGACCAAAAAACGTAGATTTCTGGCGTATATTGTTTTGTGAATCGCGTCCAACTATACGCACGCGCACATTTAGACTTACGCACGCGCAACAGCAGTTGCGCAGGCGTAATCGCTCTGTGAATCTGGCCCATAGCGTCTACAAAATAGGGGGTAATTTTATGGCATTTTTATAAATATTTTTTTTTTTTTACTAGTAATGGCGGTGATCAACAATTTTTATTTGTACTGCGACATTATGGCGGACACTTCGGACAATTTTGACACATTTTTGGGACCACTGGCATTTTTATAGCAATCAGTGCTATAAAAATGCATTGATTACTGTAAAAATTTCACTGGCAGGGAAGGGGTTAACACTAGGGGGCAAGGAAGGGGTTAATTGTGTTCCCTGGGTGTGTTCTAACTGAAGAGGGGGGTGGGACTGACTAGGGGAAATGACAGATCGCTGTTCATACATTGTATGAACATGCGATCAGTAATTTCTGCCCCTGACAGGACCGAGAGCTGTGTGTTTACACACACAGCTCCTGGTTCTCGCTCTGTAACGAGCGATCGCGAATGCGTGTCGACACCAGGGGCGAGCAGGGGGCGCGCGCGCGTGCCCCTCCGGCGGCGTGCGTGCGCCCCTAATGGCTGAAATGTGAAATGACATAATATTAAGTGATTTCGCGCAGCGGAGCTAACCTGCAGCCGTAAAACTGCAGCAGCTGATCGGCTAGTGGTTAAAACAGTAAAAAAAAAAAAAAAATTCAGCTTTCAGCGCTGTCGTACTTTAAATGACAATTGCGCGGTCATGCTACACTGTACCCAAACAAAATTGGCATCCTTTTTTCCCCACACATAGAGCTTTCTTTTGGTGGTATTTGATCATCTCTGCAGTTTTTATTTTTTGCGCAACAACTAAAAAAAGACCGAAATGTAAAAAAAAAAGGTTTTATTTTTTTCTGTAATTTTTTTTTTTTAAATGAGTACATTTACTTTTTCAATTACGGGGACTGATATGGCTGCACTGATGGGCACCAATGAGGTGGCACTGATAGGCACTGATGATGGTCACTGATAGGCGGCACTGATGGGCACTGATAGGCGGCACTGGTATGCGGCACTGATGGGCACTCATAGGCGGCACTGATGGGCACTCATAGACACTGATGGGTGGCACTGATAGGTGGCACAGATGGGCACTAATAGGTGGGAACTGGTGGATGGTCACTGAGAGGTGGCACTGATGGACACTGAGGGGTGGCACTGATGGACACTGAGGGGTGGCACTGATGGTGGCATTGCTGGGCATCACTTTTTTAAATGTTACCTAAGTTGTGCCCATGTTGCCAGTCAGTGCCCATCTATTGCAAATATTTTTTTAACATGTGGATGGCCATGTGGTGTATATACCTTGCCATCCACGTTGCCACCTTCCCTGGTGGTCCTGGTGGCTTCCCTGGTGATCCAGTGTGAGCATCCGCAGGGGGGCTACGCTGATCAACAATTAGCGTATACCCCCCCGCTGTCATTGGAGCCACCGATCGGCTCTTTTCTACTCGTGTCTGTCAGACGCGAGTGAGGAAGAGCCGATCACCGGCTCTTCCTGTGTACATCGTGATCAGCTGTGATTGGACACGGCTGATCACGTGGTAAAGAGTCTCCACCGGAGGCTCTTTACTGAGATCGGAGATGCAGGGTGTCAGACTGACACCCCGCATCACCGATCGCCGCACTGTGCGCCCCCATGGGCGTGCGCCGGCATGTTATCCTGGTGGACGTCAATAGACGTTCAGTCAGGATTATAGAACCACTTCCTGGACGTCAACTGTCTATTGACCGAGCGGGAAGTGGTTAAACATTTTTTTCCCTGCAAGGCTTCCCCTCATTTCAGATCTGCCCCTCAGATTTACAGCAACTGCACTTCCAGGTGTACTTTCAGTGCACTTATAGTGCAAAGTGGATTTGCCTTTCGTAAATAACCCTGATTGCATCCTTCTTCTTCATCCACAGAAAGAAAAACACACAGGGGCGGGTTTCACAGTGACTGATCAATGTGGTAGCCAATCAGAGGCCACCAACAGCGATCAGGTGACCGGGTCCACGATCGTTAGTGTGGGACCTGGGGATCCCACTGAGTTGCCGCGTTCCGAGCACATAGGGAAAAAAACAAATATAAGTGGCCCCATGTATAAAAACACCCAGCGCAGTGTGGTCGCATTTATGTGTTACGTCGGCGTGAAGGGGTTAAGGACCCTGCAAGTACACAAAAATGGTTGTTGACCTGCCATAAATGCAGGTTCCGGGGTGGGCTGACGAAACACAGCATTTTTGTGGGCTGAGTGGTGTCAGCCCTGCCCATTTTCTTTTGCTACTACGATTCGTAAAGGCTAATCATTTTGTAGTCCAAGACAAGAGCAGCTCTGAATTTGCAACATGATCAACAGGTATTTTTTTGCTTATCCAAACCCTTCCAATGGAATATTTAACAGACCAAAAGGGAGCAAATAAGAGGCGCCCCTTGATAGGGTTTACATATACTTTAAAGGCCAACTGTGGGCAGAAAAAAAATGATCCCTTGGGGCTGTACCCTCACTAAAAGGGTTACTAGCTTGTCAGGGCAGAGGAGGTTTTACTTACCCGAGACGGTGCTCCCCCGCGATCTGGCGGTGGACTGTCCCTTGGCGTCCTCATATCCAGAGCAGTGCTGTGGTCTTGATGACGTCAGGACCCTACACTGCTTTAGCACGGGGTGTAGGCATTCTGAGGATCGGGTAAGTATATTTCCTTTTACTGTTCCCCTAGAAATAAACAAGCAAATAAAGTGTTACTAAACCCAGGAGCCTGAATTCACTATATCTGGACTTCCACAGTACACAGAACATGGAAATGCAATTATTTTTAATAAATATAAACTGATAAATACCTTTTCTCATCGGCGGTATATAGCAGTCTTGTGACTTCTATCAGTGTCCGGTTAAAGCTTGTAGGAGGAGTTTTCATTTTCCCATGATTGTCCTATAAGGCTGCATGACTCCTGACCCTCTGTCTGGATAGTGCTGATTGGCTCTGTGCTGATCACATGCACCCTTCCAAAAAAAAAAACTCTGTGGCAATACACAACAAACTGAGCATGTGCAGAGTGCCTCCTAGGACTCCATGCTATCAACAGATGGATTGGGGACTGTGAGAGAAGGGGTGGATCAGAGAAGACAGGATCAAACATCCTTTTCACATAATGCGAAGGATTAACCCCTTAGGTTCCACAGTGAGTATAACAAGCATTCTTTAACCACTTAAGGACCGCCGATATACGTCGGCAGAATGGCACGGCTGGGCACAATCACGTAAGGGTACATCCCCTTAAGATGCTCAGCCGTGGGTCGCGTACAAGCCGTCGTCGCGCGCCCACGACCCGGTCCGAAGCTCCGTGATTGTGCCCACGGTTCCCGCGGACCCGATCACCGCCGGTGTCCCACGATCGGTCACAGGAGCTGAAGAACGAGGAGAGGTGAGTGTAAACACACCTTCCCCGTTCTTCATTGTGGCAGTGATCATCTGTTCCCTGATATAGGAAAAGATGATCACTGACGTCACACGTCCAGCCCCACCCCCCTACATTTAGAAACACATATGAGGTCACATTTAACCCCTTCAGCGCCTCCTAATGATTAACTCCTAAACTGCAATTGTAATTTTCACAATAATCAGTGCATTTTTATAGCACTTTTCGCTGTGAAAATTACAACGGTCCCAAAAATTTGTCAAAATTGTCCGAAGTGTCCGCCATAATGTTGCAGTCATGAAAAAAAAACGCTGATTGTCGCCATTAGTAGTAAAAGAAAATTATTAATAAAAATGCCATAAAACCATCCCCCAATTTGTAAACGCTATAAATTTTGCGCAAACCAATCGTTAAACGCTTATTGCGATTTTTTTTTTTACCAAAAATAGAAGAATATGTATCGGTCTAAACTGAGGAAAAAAAAAAAATTTTTTTTGGGGGGATATTTATTATACCGGTAGCAAAAAGTCAAAAATATTGTTTATTTTTTCAAAATTGTCGCTCTATTTTTGTTTATAGCGCAAAAAAGAAAAACCGCAGAGGGGATCAAATACCACCAAAAGAAAGCTCTATTTGTGGGGAAAAAAGGACGCCAATTTTGTTTGGGAGCCACGGCGTACGACCGCGCAATTGTCAGTTAAAGCGACACAGTCCAGAAACGATAGAGAGAAAGGAGTCACCGCTCCAGGTGGGATCACTAAATGGTTACAGGTGGTGCAGGATACCAAGGGTGCTGCACTAAGCAAAATGAAGACAAAGAAAAATGGATAACCGCACTCCAAAACCTGATGGGTGGTCTTTTATTCAATAGACAGCATGTACAAAAATAGGGTCACAGCAGTGGAAACAAGGGACAGCCGACGCGTTTCGCACTGGCATGGGCTGGTGGGAGAGGTCCCGCATCTTTGGATGCGATAGTCCCCGACGCAGAGATACCATGTTCTTTTGTCGCTACATTGATGACCTGCTGTTTATCAGCTCCGATGAGTCTGCCAGCCTTGATTCTTGGCTACTGTATCTTAATGACAACCATCTTAATTTACGTTTTACTGGCAATTTACAGACCATCAGTATTGATTTTTTGGATGTCAGACTCACCGGCGCTGATGGGGTCATCACTACCAGCTTACACAGAAAAGACACGGCGGGTAATGCCCTTTTACGCGCAGATTCCTCCCACCCCCAACACACAATCAAGGGAATTCCCTTTGGCCAATTTCTTAGGCTAAAACGCATCTGCAGCAATATGGAAGATTTCAACAGGGAATCCTCAGATATGGCTTTTAGATTTAAAGCCAGGGGATACCCTGCCAAAATTATTAACAAGGCACTCCTTAGAGCCAGTTCCATCCCTAGATCGTCCCTACTTGTTAATAAAAGCTCTAACAAAGGGTTGTCTTTTAATGACACCATTCCCATTTTTTCTACCCCGTTTAGCCCCGAATTTAACGCCATTAGACACATAGTCAATAAGTACCTTCCGGTCCTGTACAACGATACTATCTATCAGTCTGTTTTGGCGCAGGGTATAAAAACTGTTAGCCGGAGAGCCCCCTCTCTGGGGGGTATTCTGTCTCCAAGCCTCTTTCAGAGTAAAACAACTAAAGAACAATGGTTGTCATTTAAAGGCACCTTTAAATGTGGTGTTGGGAGCTGCAGATATTGCAAACACATCCTTTCTGGTACTTCAGTACATTCACATTCAGAAAATAAGGACTATGACATTCAGCGTTTTATTAATTGCAACCAGTGGCGGCCCGCCCAATATGGGCGCACAGGCGCCGCCCCCCCTCCCGCAGTCACAAAAAAAAAAACGGGCCCTTTAAGAACTTTTATTCGGCTAAAATGTCATTTTGACATTTTAGCCGAAGTTCTGGTGGCCGTCTATAGAGGGCGTTGCAGCGCCACCCCCTCTCGCAAGTAACACATGTTCAATTCAATGCATTGGACGTGTGTTACTGTTGCCAGCTGCCTGGTCTATTCGTATAACCGGACATGGGACGCATGTTACCCGAATAGCGGCAGCTGGTTGGCTGAGGGGAACTGCCTATCAAAGCCAGCGGCTCTGATAGGCTTTTCCAGTGCCGCCCTCCGGCTCTCGGAAGTCTATGCTTGGAGCGCAGGCAACCTGCGGTCCTTGCATTAGACTGACAGCCGTTTCAGCCAATCAGGTTCCCGGATTCTGGTTTTTAGGAACCTGATTGGCTGAAGCTTCTCCACGGCGGCAGAAGACATCGAGGGAGGACATGGAAGCGTCAGGTAAGTGATTTTTTTTTACAGGGAAAGGGGCAGCATGGGGCACAGTGGCAGCATGGGGCACAGTGGCAGCATGGGGCACAGTGGCAGCATGGGGCACAGTGGCATGGGGCACAGAGGCGACAATGAGCACAGTGGCATGGGGCACAGTGGTGACAATTGATGGCACAGTGACTGAAAATGATGGCATGGCACAGTGGTGACAATTGATGGCACAGTGACTGCATATAATAGCATGGCACAGTGGTGACAATTGATGGCACAGTGGTGGCGTTCATGGCATGGCACAGTGGTGACAATTGATGGCACAGTGACTGCATATGATGGCATGGCACAGTGGTGACAATTGATGGCACAGTGGTGGCGTTCATGGCATGGCACAGTGGTGACAATTGATGGCACAGTGACTGCATTTGATGGCATGGCACAGTGGTGACAATTGATGGCACAGTGGTGGCGTTTGATGGCATGGCACAGTGGTGACAATTGATGGCACAGTGGTGGCGTTTGATGGCATGGCACAATTGGTGACACAAGTGGTGACAATTGATGGCACAGTGACTGCATATGATGGCATAGCACAGTGGTGACAATTGATGGCACAGTGACTGCATATGATGGCATGGCACATTGGTGACAATTGATGGGCACAGTAGCTGCGTTTGATGGCATGGCACATTGGTGACAATTGATGGCACAGTGACTGAATATGATGGCATGGCACAGTGGTGACAATTGATGGCACAGTGACTGCATATGATGGCATGGCACAATGGTGACAATTGATGGCACAGTGACTGCATATGATGGCATGGCACAGTGGTGACAATTGATGGCACAGTGGTGGCGTTTGGTGGCATGGCACAGTGGTGACAATTGATGGCACAGTGACTGCATTTGATGGCATGGCACATTGGTGACAATTGATGGCACAGTGACTGCATTTGATAGCATGGCACAGAGGTGACAATTGATTGGCACAGTGACTGCGTTTGATGGCATGGCACAGTGGTGACAATTGATGGCACAGTGACTGCATTTGATGGCATGGCACAGTGGTGACAATTGATGGCACAGTGACTGCATTTGATGGCATGGCACAGTGGTGACAATTGATGGCACAGTGACTGCATATGATGGCATGGCACAGTGGTGACAATTGATGGCACAGTGACTGCATATGATGGCATGGCACATTGGTGACAATTGATGGGCATAGTAGCTGCGTTTGATGGCATGGCACATTGGTGACAATTGATGGGCACAGTAGCTGCGTTTGATGGCATGGCACATTGGTGACAATTGATGGCACAGTGGTGGCGTTTGATGGCATGGCACAGTGGTGACAATTGATGGCACAGTGACTGCATATGATGGCATGGCACAGTGGTGACAATTGATGGCACAGTGGCTGCATTTGATGGCATGGCACAGTGGTGACAATTGATGGCACAGTTGCTGTGTTTGATGGCATGGCACAGTGGTGACAATTGATGGCACAGTGGCTGCATTTGATGGCATGGCACAGTGGTGACAATTGATGGCACAGTTTCTGTGTTTGATGGCATGGCACAGTGGTGACAATTGATGGCACAGTGGCTGCATTTGGTGGCATGGCACAGTGGCTGCATTTGGTGGCACAGTGGCTGCATTTGGTGGCATGGCACAGTGGCTGCATGTGATGGGCACAGTGAGGCTGCAATATTTTTTTTTCCGTTTGCGCCCCCCCAAAAATTTTGAGCACCAGCCGCCACTGATTGCAACACTGCATACCTGGTTTATGTTATTACATGTGACCTATGCCATCTACAATATGTAGGTTGCACGACCAGGAGGATTTCAGTCCATCACAAAGACATCTCCAGCCTGCACATTCAGGGTATGGAAAAAATTGTTCGTCCTATAAGAGGGGGTGACAAGTTTAGATTACTGTGCAGGCGTGAGGTTCTTTGGATTCTCCTCTTGGGCACTAGAATGCCCAGGGGATTGAATTTCCAATGGGACGTTTCTCACTACTATGACTAGTGATATACAAGACTCAAACCCTGCGCTATACACACTTACCTATAACAAACTCTAACTTTTTGGTCTCCTCTCTGTTGTTTTCTATGCATAAGCTATCACTTCATGTCACTCCCCTATAGCCATGAATAAGCACTGATCCAGTGCGAAACGCGTCGGCTGTTCCTTGTTTCCACTGCTGTGACCCTATTTTTGTACATGCTGTCTATTGAATAAAAGACCACCCATCAGGTTTTGGAGTGCGGCTATCCATTTTTCTTTGTCTTCATAAAGCGATACAGTGCCGAATCGAAAAAAGGGGCAAGGTCCTTTAGCTGCATAATGGTCAGGGTCTTAAGTGGTTAATACATATACAGACTGATTTTACTGTTGTGAGTTTAGTAACACTTTAACCCTTGCCAAGAGGGCAAAGCCTCCTGCACAGGGGGTAACTTTTCATATAATCGGCGTTGGGGTTTAAACTGGTTGTAAACCTCAGACATGAAATTTGAACAAAGCGTATCCCCCTAAAGTGTGTACTTGTCTCAATTAAGAGCACTAAATTTAATTTCTGTCTGCTGCCTTTTTCCTCTTCAATCAGCATGAATCGCAAATGACAGGTTTCCCTGACACCAAGAAAAAAATGGTGACAGGGGAGGGACCTCCAGCTGATTAACAGACTCAGCTCTGTTCCTGTGTGCTGTGTGGAGGGGGGGGGTGTCTCTTCCCTCCAATCAACTCTCAGAACTCTTCTTACTGAGCTCAACTTCAATTCTTTTTTTCATCTTTCCATCCATTAAATCTTCTGCCCTTGTTGTTTTAACTTTGGATAGTAAAAAAAATGTTTCTGCCAGTAAATTCCTTATACAGCCCACCTCCTGTTTCTTGTCTGATAATATCCCTAGACTTATGACATCATGCACAGCTCTCTCTCTCTCTCTCTCTCTCCTGAAAGTTTGCCAGGAAGGGAGGGGGGTGAGTCATAAAAAGGCCATAGAGAGCTGCAGAGCAGGAGGTGTGCCTCCGTGTGTTTGTGTTTATCCAGTAAGTGAACAGGCAGCAGCTTAAGCTGCCCACAGTTAAAATGGCTGCAGCCAGACTCAGTGGAGGGAGATTTCTGCAGCATATTTGGCAAGTACAGAATCCCAGTATATAAAAAATAATATGCAAAGTGGTTGGAGGGAAGCTTCAGAATGGCAAAGGTGTTTTTATTACAAATTATGTGAGCAGACTGCAGTTCCTCTTTCAGCTCTATACCCCGTTTTTCCTGAACTTTCAGAAAAACTGTAAATTCAGCACTTTGAACAGATGTAGAGACTGCAGATAAACAGGTACAACTTATGTAGGGGGATTTGCTTCATTTCTGCGTATCACCTGAGGCCAGTCATTACAACCCCTTTAAATGCTACACAAATCACAACAGTTAGGAAGGACAGACTCCGTTGTGTCAGAGTGGAACAATCACCTTGCCTCACTTTCACAGGCCCTGATAAGCTGCACATAGTTCTTATTTGCTCACAAGTCAGATAGCGGGTCACCTGAGCCAGCACACTCCGGGACCTCCATATTCTCCTACACAAGTAATAATACGTATCTCAGGGAGAGGATGGAAGATGTGATTTAGCAGGAAATTCTGCCCCCGCTGGTTCCCCCCAACTGAGCAGAGGTGAGGCACCAACCCTTCCCATCAAACCCCAGATCCCGAACTCTTACCTGTGTGACGCCATATGGTGTCATTATCACACCATTGTTTGGACTTTTTATCTTATTTCCTTTTTCTTTAATATTTTTTTATTTTTGATCATGTGGTAAATGGTTATTTTATGAAGTATTATTATTACGAGCGTCGTTCGCAATCTCTTACGGCATCTGTAGTCATCTTTTTGGCGCGTAAAGTTATTCCAGCTTTTATCTGGTCTAATATTAGACAGCCCATGTTAAGTATGGCCGTCGTTCCCGCGTCGAATTTCAACGTTTGTTTTTATTTTTTACGTAAGTCGCCCGGGAAAAGGAATGTACGTAAACGACGCTACTCAAACAACAAATGACGTATCGACGTTAGTTCGCGCAATGCACGGCGGGAAATTTCTGAACGGAGCATGCGCAGTTCGATCGCCACGGGGACGCGCCTAATTTAAATGCTTCACGCCCCCTAATCGCGTATTTTGATTCCGCCGCTAGAAATACACTACGCTGCCGTACGTTACGGGCCAAAATCTACATGAATTTGTCGTAGAGTCAGGTAAAATACGGCGGCGTAGTGTATCTCTGATACTCTGCGCCAATGTAATTGTATGTGAATCTGGCCCTAAGTTCCCATATCACATGGTGTGCTGCAGTTGTTTTAATTATGTTCTAACTTATCGCGATATTCATTCTCACTATACACATGAGAACGTAAGCGCTCTGTGTGGTTCGCTTCAGCCACCAAATATTTTTTTTTTAGAAACAATACAATACACCAGTCCAGAGTAAAAAAATAAATAAATAGATGATGGCAGGCAAAGTATCACTTCCCAAGATATTTTATAAAAGAATGTGTTTTTTTTATTATTATTTTATATAGATTTTTTTATTATTATTATTTTATATAATTGTATTATTAATTATTTTTGTATTATTTTATATTATTATATTATATTTTTTTTTGTATTTTATATTATTTTTGTATTGAAGAGAGGGGATGGTGATATAGATTAGTGACAGGTTCAAAAAAGGCACCAACATCCCTGAAATTTCAATAGATACAGAAAGGTTTTTTAGGGGAATTTTTTGTCGTTTTTAGAAATGATACTATACACCAGTCCAGTGTAAAAAAAATCCTGATGATGACAGGCAAAGTATCACTTCTTAAGATATTTTATAAAAGAATGTGTTTTTTTATTATTATTTTATATTATTTTATTTTTATTTTATATAATTGTATTATTAATTATTGTTGTATTATTTTATATAATTTTTTTTTTTTTTTTTATTATTTTATATTATTTTTGTATTGAAGAGAGGGGATGGTGATATGGATTAGTGACAGGTTCAAAAAAGGAACCAATATCCCTGAAATTTCAATAGATACAGAGAGGTTTTTTAGGGGGATTTTTTGTCGTTTTTAGAAATGATACAATACACCAGTCCAGTGTAAAAAAAATCCTGATGATGGCAGGCAAAGTATCACTTCCCAAGATATATTCTGGAAATTAAAGTGTTTTATCATTATTATTATTTTATATTAGTTTATTATTTATTTTTGTATTCTTTCATATCATTTTTATATTGAAGAGAGGGGATGGTGATATAGATTAGTGACAGGTTAAAAAAAGTCACCAACTTCCCTGAAACTTAGATAGATACAGCAACGTTTTTTTTTAGGGGGAATTTTTTTCATTTTTAGAAATAATAAAATACACCAGTCCAGTGTAAAAAAAAAAAAAAAAAAAAATCCTGATAATGGCAGGCAAAGTATCACTTCCCAAGATACATTTTGTAAATTAAAGTGTTTTTTTTTAATTAATATTATTTATTATTTTATATTGTTTTATTATTATTTGTTTTTTTATTATTATTTTATATTAGTTTATTTTATATAATTGTATTATTAATTATTGTTGTATTATTTTATATTTTATTATATACTTTTTTTATTATTCTATATTATTTTTATATTAAAGAGAGGGGATGGTGATATGGATTAGTGACAGGTTCAAAAAGGGCACCAACATCCCTGAAATTTCCATAGATATAGAGAAGTTTTTTAGGGGTTTTTTTTTTGTCCTTTTTTTTTAAATGATGCAATACACCAGTCTAGTGTAAAAAAAAAAAAAAAAAAAAAAAAATCTGATAATGGCAGGAAAAGTATCACTTCCCAAGATATATTTTATAAAAGAAAGTGATTTTTTAAATTATTTTAATATTTATTTTTGTATTATTTTATATAATTCTTATATTGAAGAGAGGTGATGGTGATATGGATTTGTGACAGGTCCAAAAAAGCACCAACATCCCTGAAATTTCAATAGATACAGAGAAGTTTTTTAGGGATCCTGAAAATGTTATCCCGACACGTTTCTCCACCGCGGGCTTCCTGGGGGGAACCTTAAAATCCCCCTAAAACACCCCTCTGTATCTTTTAAAAATTTCACCAAAAATACTCAGGCAGGCCGTGGAGTTTAAACGACACTCAATTGGTACTAAGGGGCCCAATGTGTGCCAAGAAAATATCCCCCACACCATTACACCACCAGCAGCCTGAACCGTTGATACAAGGCAGGATGGATCCATGCTTTCATATTTATGCCACATTCTGACCCGACCATCTGAATGTTGCAGCTGAATTCGACACTCATCAGACCAGGCAACGTTTTTTCTAATCTTCTATTGTCCAATTTTGACGAGCCTGTGAGAATTTTAGCCTCAGTTTTCTGTTTTTAGCTGACAGGAGTGGCAGCCATCTGGTGTGGTCTTCTGCTGCTGTAGCCCATTTGCTTCGAGGTTCGATGTGTTGTGAATTTAGAGATGGTATTCTGCATACCTTGGGTGTAATGAGTGGTTATTTGAGTTACTGTTGCCTTTCTATCATCTGGAACCAGTCTGCTCATTCTCCTCTGACCTCAACAGGGCATTTTCGTCCACATAACTGCCGCTCACTGGATATTTTCTCTTTTTCCGACCATTCTCTGTAAACCCGAGAGATTAGACTTGTGCATAATGAAAAAAAAAATGTTTTGTTTAGTTATTATTTATTAATCTAGTTATTTCAATTAGTTCAATTTGGTTAATTAATTTATTGAATTCGTATTCGAAATATTCAAATTTTCTTTGAATTTACCGATTTTTTTTTTTGGATTCAAAATGTTTAACCACTTAAGGACCCCCGCACGCACATATACGGCCACAGAATGGCACGTACAGGCACAAGGGCGTAAATTTACGTCCCCGCCTGAGTGCGGTTCGGGGGTCCCATCGGGACCCCCTCCGCGGCGTGCGGGGGTCCCCCTACCTCTGGGAGCGATCCGGGTTCTGCGGGCGGATGTCCGTGATATCCGCCCCCCCCCCGCGATCGCTCCCAGCCAATCTGAGCGCGCTCCCAGCCTGTCACTTCCTCCTCCTGTGTTTACACAGGAAGGAGGAAATGATGTATTCTCTCATCGCAGCGCTGTTTCCCAGCGCTGCTGATGAGAGAAGACATCACAAGTAAGTGTGCACCAACACAACACTGACACACACTCACATAGGCATATTAACCCCTTGTGATCGCCCCCCCACCCCCCTGTCACAGTGTTACTGAATGCAGTGATTTAATCACTGCATTTAGTGTCAGTGTGACAGGCAGTGTAAAAAACAGTTAGTGTTAGGTTCAGGATAGCCCCCCCCACCCCCCCTAATAAAGTTTTAACCCCCTGATCACCGCCCTAGTTAACCCTTTCACTCCCTATTGCCAGCGTCACTAAGCGATCATTTTTCTGATCGCTGTATTAGTGCCGCTGTTCCCGCTAGGTAGCTATTTTTTTTTATTGCGATTTTTTTTTTTTACTAAAGACATGTGGCTAAATAAATTTTGGCCTAAATGTTTGACTAAAATTTAGTTTATTTGATTTTTTTTTTAACAAAAAGTAAAAAATAGTGTTTTTTTTTCAAAAATGTCGCTCTATTTTTGTATATAGCGCAAAAAATAAAAATCGCAGAGGTGATCAAATACCACCAAAAGAAAGCTCTATTTGTGGGAAGAAAAGGACGCAAATTTTGTTTGGGAGCCACGTCGCACGACCGCGCAATTGTCAAAGCGACGCAGTGCCGAATCGCAAAAACACCTTGGGTCATTTACCAGCGTATTGGTCCGGGTCTTAAGTGGTTAAACTCGATACATTTTCGAATCAGTCGAACCTAAAATGTTATATTGTTTTCGATTTGAATTCAGCAAAGTGACCAAACAAAATAAAAATCTTCATTTTGATGAAGATTTTTATTTTGTTTGGTCACTTTGAGGAATTTAAATCAAACAATATAACATTTTAGTTTCGACCGATTTGAAAATGTATCGAGTTTAAACATTTCGAATCCAAAAAAATCTGTAAATTCAAAGAAAATTAAAAAAAAAATCTGAATTTTGATTACAATGACTCTTTAAATCACCTTTGGCTTAACAATAACAGTATTACTTCGAAATGGTACTCTAATAACACACACAGGGCCAGATCCACAGAACGATACGGCGTCGTATCTCCAGATACGCCGCCGTATTTTCAAATCTGCGCCAGCGTATCTTTGTTTTGTATCCACAAAACAAGATACACCGTTTTTTTGCCTAGATACGCTGGCCCAGATTCACAGAGCGATTACGCCTGCGCAACAGGAGATGCGCTTGCTTAAGTCGAAATGTGCGCGTGCGTTTCGATGCACGGCATCCCCAGAACGAGATACGCAAAAAATCTACTTTTTTTGGTCCCGCGTAATTTCGTTAGACTGGCGCATCCGTCCGTGCAAAAGTGCGCTAGACAGACCATTGATTTGCTAGTCAAATATGCTAATGAGGGACTTACGGGGATCCACAAAAGAACGTTGGGGCAGCGCAGGCGACGCAGTGTGCGCAACAGCAAAATGTCCTGTCTAAAATTAGAGCATATAAAAGCTGGTCTAAAAAGAGAAAAAAAGTGTACATGTTAGATAAAGCAACACTGTTAGTGAGGAGCTCAGCAGTCACACGTGTTGCAAAACAATCTGTATGCCAACATGCCAGGGGCATTGTCGCACATAGCTATACTACTGACTTTAGAGGAGCAAAGAAGGATGAGGGCACGGAGGATGGCACGGGAGAGGATATACCGCACCCGCATAGACCTGTTTGGCATGAGTGATTCTGAGGTGTATCGCATCTTCAGATTCACCCCTCATGTCATCCTGGAATTAACCACAACCCTGCAGGATGACATCACCAGCCCAACACAACGCTCACATGCAGTGCAGCCACTGGTCAAGGTCCTGGCAACACTCCATGTCCTTGCCAGTGGCTCTTTTCAAAGAACAAGTGGAGTGGTGGCTGGGATGTCACAGTCCTCCATGAGCAGATGTGTGCACCAGGTTGTCCCTGCAATCCTCAGACGCATGGCCAACCAAATCATCAAACCCACCACTGAGGACCTGCGGCTGAAGGCAATGACAGATTTCTACAGAATTGCCAGATTCCCACGCACCGTGGGGGCCATTGATTGCACACATGTGGCACTCCAGCCCCCCCAGGAGACAGAGCACATGTACCGCAATCGGAAGCATTGGCATTCCATCAACGTACAGGTGATAGTCGATGCCCAAGGCCTCATATGGCACGTCCGTGCCAAACACCCAGGGTCCAGCCATGACAGCTACATATACAATCAATGCCACATCCGAATGGAATTCGATCAGAACGTGTATGGGGACACCTGGCTGGTTGGTCAGTGACATGGGTGGCAGGCATCACTGTCCCCCCCCATGATGCACACATCACAAGGGGCACATGCATGACTAACATCCTCCTGTCTTTTCCCTTACAGGTGACTCTGCATATCCACTGGGACCCCATCTCATGACTCCTATCCGGAACCCCCAAACCCCAGGAGAGGAAAGATACAATGAAGCCCATGACAACGAGCAGTGGTGGAGCGCAACTTTGGCCTCCTAAAGTCACGTTTCCGATGCCTGGATAAGTCTGGGGGTACCCTCTTGTATTCCCCAAACTTTGTGTGCCAGATCATCGGTGCATGTTGCATGCTGCACAACTTCGCAGAAAGAAAGGGCCTGCAGATTGACCTACGTGATGACTTGACCCCTGAACCAGACAATCCCCCCCCTAACCGAGGGTCCCCCGTCTTCTGAGGGAAGAGCAGCCAGGAGACAGCTCACATTGGGCATCTTTGCACATTAAACACACACATTAATCATGGCACAATGAGAATGCATGCATGCACACCACTGTGGTCCCTAGCACAGACACATCACATCCTCATCAAATTGGATTGGCACCAGTCCACCATGCAGGACTTGTGAGCAGCAACGCCACGCCAAGGCTCCAATTATGTCACTGTACATTCATACACCATTCACACGGACCTGGGGATCACATCTCCCTGGTCCTGGGGATCCCTTCTCCACCAAAATTGAGGGTGACACCCCTTTTCCGGCAGGAATGTCACCCCCACATTCAAACAGCATTCACAACCCAAACCCCCCCAAAAAAAAAGAGGGGAAAAAATTATTGCCCTTGACGTGAGCCACGCCTGGGGCGCCCACGGCCACGTCCCCGGCTTCTCAGGGGAGATTTATGGGGAGGGGGAAAACCGGGGAAGGAGGAGCAGCCCCTGATCTCTGCCCACCTGGCGGCCTGCCCTCCAAGGCCACGGCTATTCTGTCCAGGGCAGCACCAAGTGTTGCCGTGTTGGCCTGGATAGCCTGGGTAAGGGCCCTCACATCCTGCCCAATGCCTGCTGATGTAGTCTGCAGGTCATTTAGGCAGGTTGTGAAAGCCCAGGAGTGGGAGTCCAGGTTCCCCAGCGTATCCTTGATGGAGGACAGGCTCTCCTCCATCCGCACCAATGTCTGGCTGACCTGTCCCAGATGGCGGGTCTGGAGGAACTGGTCCCTTCTCAGAGTGGCGGGCAGGAGATCGGCCAACCCCCTGGTGTTCTGGGATGAAATCCTGCCTCCAGCTGATGCTTGTGGCCGGGGAGAAGGGGAGGCCCTTGGGAGGGGAGCCATGTTGGGGGAGGAGGGGGGGGGCTCCCCCTTAGGGAGGGCTGCCTGCTGCCAGCCAGAGGGGAAGAGTCCTCAAAAACCAAACGTCCAGTGCCTGACATGGACTCCTCCTCCTCATGATTCTCCTCCTCCTCATGATTCTCCTCCTCCTCTTGAACCTCCTCTGCGGACTCCGGCCTTGTTGGGGGGGCCTCATTAGGCTGCTGTCCTGGGGATGGTGCGGTCAGGCCTCCCCCACACATGCTACACACCTGATATTAAAAAAAATACTTACCTGGCACCACGGGCTCCGGACTTGAGTCAAAGCCGGGCAGGCCCTCAACTTCATGCCGATGAAAGGTCAGGGCCACCGCACGCTCCTCCGCTGTCAGCCTAATACGGCATGGTGGGCCCCCTCCTGTGCCCCTGGCATGGGCATGCATTCTGGCCAGCTTCTGTTTGACCAGACGCCGGAGGTCATTGATTTTTTTTGTCAACCCCAGACCGGGTCCGTGTCTCCCCTTCCCCCGCTGAATTGACCTGCTCAGTGATCATATCCAAAATCTCCCTCCTCCTGGCCGGGGTGGTGTTGGCACTGTCTGGGCCGTGGAGGAAACGCCCATAATCGCTAATGGCCCGGGCAAGAATTCTTTTTTCCCCCACAGTAAAATTGAACTTTTCACACAAACAAGCACAACCAATCAAGCAAGAACACACACAAAGAGAAAACTAACACCCAAAAAAACACACTAGCACTCAGCAAGAAACAGTCACAAAAACAAACAGCAAAAAAACAGCAAGAAAACAAACAAACAGAAATATATCAAACAAACAGTCACTCAAACACTTATCAAAAAACACTGGAGACACCATGATCATGAAGGTGGTTCTCCCAGGGTGAGGCTCGGCCATTGCAGTCCGGCTGGGCTGATCGTGGTGTCATCCCTGCCACTGCTCGGCCTTTTGGCTAAGATCAGGTGTGGTATCTGTCCTTATCAGTTGTTAGCGGAGCGCTGAAGCACCTCCTATATGTGGAGGGTGGATGCAATCCAATAACGTCATTGCACCTGGAAGGGTGGTTTCAGCAGGGACTACGCCGTGCTGCCCGACAGATACTGGGGGCCGGCCAATGGTTGCGTCCGAGCCACCTGGAAGGGTGCTTCTGGTGAGGATGGGTGGCTGCGCCTGGTCTGGTCTTTTTGCCGGGTTCTAGTCTGGCCTTCTGGCTGGCTGGTGTAAGTGCTGTCCCTGTCAGAGATCTGGTAGGAGGAGCTGGAACTGCCCTGGTGGAAAGACGGGGTAGGGCCATGCAAATCCTGCTGGGTTGACAGGGAGTCTGGAAGGGTTAGTATTGGTGGAGGCTGATAGATGGGGGCAGCTTCTTCCCAAGAAAACCTTGAAGGGCTCTCTTTCTGGCAGGGGTGGAGGGCTGCACTGGCCGGGGGCTTGGATTTGGAACGGAAAAGACTATGGTGCATGTGCCCCTGGAGTGGCAGTCCAGGGGTGTCTGAGAATCACTGTGAGTGAGGGTCACTTTGATTTAACGACACCACGGTCACTGCACCAGCTACACGCTTTTTTAGCACCTGCCTCCTGGGCCGGGCCTTTTGGCCAGGACCGGAGGAATTTTTTATTCCTGGCCGGAGGGCCTGGTCATTGTTTAACACAATGACCACTTCTTTCACTCTCCTCTCCACTATCCCTTTCCCCCACTTTATTTAATTTATTGCCTATGTTCGTCACGTTTTTGTCTTTTTTTTGTTTGTGCACGTTTTGTACACAGTGTGATTAGTAGGGTGCCGGTCCTCGGGCCAGCCCTGAACGTCTTGGGAGTGGGTGGACATGGCCTTTTGGCTTAGTTCACCTGCTCTCATGGGGTCTCCCTTCGGGGGAGTCTCACCTAGTACTTGGAGGGTTCTGTTTCGGCAGTCCCTCCAAGGAAGTTGGGTCCGTGTCGGCTTCGGTTGCTCGGACCACAGTACCTCAGTCCCCGTCTGGAGCCTAACGCCCCGGGGGATCAGGGTTTGGGTCCCTTCTGCACAGGTGGACCACTTGACGTTGCACCCGTCTGCACGTTTTTGTGAACACTCTTTATGTGTGTGCACATTTTTTCTGCACCGGGTGGAGTTTTTTGAGTGTGTTTCACACGCCATAGGCTTTTCAAAAAAAAACTTATCAAAAAACACTTTCAAGGATCTACTAACAAACACTTGATCACACAGAACACTAATCTGACAACTACAAAACACAACGCAATGAACAACAGGACAAAAGCACTCGTTAAATGGGAAGGGACACAAAGGGATGTACTTTTGCAATGCAAGTGCGTTTGTGTGTGTCTATTTATGCTGTTTGCGTAGTTCACAACGTTGCCCTAGTCCATTTCCAATTTCACTGATTGCGCCGCTCCCGAGTTGTGAGCATGTGCACAGCGGAGCTGACCATGGTCTCCTTCAAGCGCGCATGCGCGAGCCGGCCGGCCCTTCATTTGCATGGGGTCACGGCTCATTTCAATGTAACACGCCCACGTCCTTCCCAATTTGTATTACTCCGCCTTACGCCTCTGAAAAAACGTTACGCATGCGCAATTTTCTGCGCAAAAGCTACGAGAATAGGGTGATTACGCGGCAAAATTGCGCAAGTCTAACGTAAAGGCGGTGCGCTACGCCGGTCCAATAATGCGCAGATGTACCTGAATCTGGGCCGCTGTCTTACGCCGTCGTCTTTAAGTTTCATATTTACGCTGGACGCTAGAGGCGCTTCCGTATATTTTCCATGTCGAATATGCAAATCAGCTAGATACGCCGATCCACGAACGTACGTACGCCCGCTGCAGTGTTTTTACGTCATTTGCGTAAGCGTATGTCCGGCGTAAAGTTACCCCTGCTGTATGTAATGTTAAGTATGGACATCGGGCCAGCGTCAATTTTCCGTTGTTTGCGTAAACCGTTTGCGAATAGGGATTTGCGTAAGTTACGTTCACGTCGTTTTCATTGATGTTTTGCTACGTGATTTGGAGCATGCGCACTGGCATACGTCCACTGCCGGCGCATGCGCAGTTAAAAAAAAAAACGTAATTTACGTCAGTTCACAATTGATTTAAATACAACACACCCACCTCTTCCCTATTTGAATTGCGCGGGCTTACGCCGGCCCATTTTTGCAGCGCCGCCGTAACTTAGGACGCAAGTCCTTTGTGGATACGGAACTTGCCTTCCTAGCGTACGGCGGCGTAGCAAAAATACTATACGCTACGCCGCCGCGGAGATACGCGGGGCTTTGTGGATCTGGCCCACAGTCTTTGATTTCAGCATCATGTGTAGTTAGAATTCGACTGGAGTTCAATGTAAAATTTGATTAGAATTTCAGTCAGAATTTTCCCATTCTTCCTAGTGTGAGTGTCACTGATCGTCTGTTCCCTGTCATAGGGAACGACGATCAGTGACGTCACAAGCCAAGCCACGCCCCCACACAGTAGTAATCACTCCTTAGGAAACACTTAACCCCTTCAGCGCCCCGTACAGGTTAACCCCTTCACTGCCAGTGTACTTTTCACAGTAATCGGTGCATTTTTATAGCACTGATCGCTGTAAAAATGACAATGGCCCCAAAATAGTGTCAAAAGTGCCTGATGTGTCCGCCATAATGTCGCAGTCACAATAAAAAAAATTGCTGATCGCCGCCATTACTAGTAAAAAACAAAATATTGATAAAAATGCCATAAAACTATCCCCTATTTTGTAGACGCTATGGGCCAGATTCAGATACAATTACACTGGCACAGAGTATCAGAGATACACTACGCCGCCGTATTTTACCAGGCTATATGCCAAATTCTGGTAGATTTTGTCCCGTACGGTACGGCGGCATAGTGTATTTCTCGCCGCGTAATCGAAATACGCTATTAGGGGGCGTGAAGCATTTAAATTAGGCGCGTCCCCACGGCGATCGAACTGCGCATGCTCCGTTCAGAAATTTCCCGTCGTGCATTGCGCGAAATAACGTCGTTACGTCATTTTATGGTTGAGTAGCGTCGTTTACGGACATTCCTATTCCCGGACGACTTACGTAAAAAATTAAAAAAAGACGTCGGAAAACGTTGAAATTCGACGCGGGAACGACGGCCATACTTAACATGGGCTGTCTAATATTAGACCAGCAAAAAGCTGGTATAACTTTACGCAGCAAAAAGATGACTAAAGTTGCCGTAAGAGATTGCGATTGTTCGTAACTTCGTGGATCGTCTGCAAAAGCTCATTAGCATACCCCGACGCGGAAAACGATGGGAACTCCACCCAGCGGCCGCAAATTTATTGCAGCCTAGATCCGAAGGCGTACGAACACGTAAGCCAGTCGGATTGAAGCCCGAAGCCGTCGTTTCATGGTTTGAGGTTTCAGAGTAACGTGAAAAGACGCACGTAATTTGAAAGTACTCCAGTCTAACGCGAGTTAGACAGGAGTAAGGGCTCTGTGAATCTGGTCCTATAACTTTTGCGCAAACCAATCAATAAACCCTTATTGTGATTTTTTTTACCAAATATATGTAGAAGAATATGTATCAGCCTAAACTGAGGACATTTATATATATATATATATATATATATATATATATATATATATATATATAATATATATTTTTTGGGGGGGGGGATATTTATTATAGCAAAAAGTAAAAAATATTAAAAAAAAAACAAAAAAAACACAGGGGTGATCAAATACCGCCAGAAAAAGCTCTATTTGTGGGGAAAAAAAGGATGTCAATTTTGTTTGGGAGCCACGTCGCACGTCCGCGCAATTGTCAGTTAAAGCAACTCAGTGCCGAATCGCAAAAAAAAGGCCAGGTCCTTTAGCAACAAAATTGTCCAGGGCTTAAAGGATCACTAAAGGAATTTTTTTTTTTAGCTAAATAGCTTCCGTTACCTTACTGCAGTCCTGGTTTCATATCCTCATTGTTCGTTTTTGCTTTGAAGTTGCTGTAATTCTGCTCTGATCTCCACACTTCCTGCTTGTCTGGCTCCTTATATAAAATCTCATGGCAGCTTTTCACTGTGGTCTAAGCTGTGTGTCTAAGGCCTCTTTCACACGGAGCGGTCCGTTTTTCGGTCCGCTCCGTGTGTGTCCGTCGGCTCAGCGGGGGGTCCCGCTCAGCTGTCGGCGGACAGGGCGGACCCCGCACACTGTGCAGGGACCGCCCTGTCTTTCCTCCGCTATCCCCTATGGGGAATCGGATGGAAACGGACCGTCTGTCCGTTTGCATCCGATCCGATCCACCGGACGGAAGAAAAATAGGGTTTTCTTCCGTCCGCAAAAAGGAACCAGACGGACGCGGATCGTAGGCGGACGTTAGCGGATGCATCATCCGCTAACGGATCCGCTCCCATAGGGAGACATTACAAGTCCGTAAACGGACTTGTAATTAGCGGACCGTTCGTCCGCTCATGTGAAAGGGGCCTAAAACTCCTCAGAACCAATCAGATTCATTTTAAAAACAAAACACTGCCCTGGATTTGTTTGTTTTTGTTCTGTGTCTCTCTCTCTACTTTACAGAAACATGAAACCAGTTTAAAAAACGAAAGTGAAACTAGAGGCACATTATATGATTGATTTTTATCTATTTTTAATCATTTTTAAAAGGAATCAGTTAACTTTTATGTCTCTATACCCTGTAAACAGTAATTTCAGCAAAAACATTTTTTTCCTTTAGTGACCCTTTAAGTGGTTAAAGTGGTTGTAAAGGAAATAGGTTTTTTTATCTTAATGCTTTCTCTGCATTAAGATAAAAAGCCTTATGTGTACAACAGCCCAGCTCAGCCCTCTAATACTTACCTGAGCCCATCTCTGTCCAGCGATGTCCATGAGTGTCTCGGCCATCCGGGACTCTCCCTTCTGATTGGCTGAGACACAGCAGCGGTGTCACTGGCTCGCGCTGCTGTCAATCAAAGTCAGTTAGCCAATGAAGAGAGAGGGGGCGGGGTCGAATGGACACACGGAGCTGCAGCTCGTCTTGGGTGCCCCCATAGCAAGCTGCCTGTTGTGGGGGCACTCAATGAGAAGGAGGGGCCAGGAGAACCTAATGCCGTGTACACATGATCGGAAACTCCAACAGCAAAAGTCTGATGTGAGCTTTTGAATGGAAATTCCGACCGCGAGGCCGGGTTCACACCTATGCGAATTGATTGCGGCTTAAACCGCATCCAATATGCATAACATTATAAAAATACATTGATTTCAATGAGGCTGGTTCACATATGTGCGATGAATTCGCACTGCGCATTGCAGAAAAAAACGTGTGTGTTTTCTAGGCATTGCGGTGCGGCTCAGGTGCGAATTCAGGCCCATTATCTTCTATGGGCACGCATCTGATTCGCAGATGTGTTAATTTCTCTTCAGGATTTCTCTCATTCACCTCAATACACTCCCCCCTCCCCCTCCCCTCTCCTAGGTCTCCAAATTCACAGCTAAAACGGAGATGATCTGCTGAAAAGCTCTCTTATCTCTCTGTAGAGATAAGAGAGCTGAAATTTGCACCGCACAAGTGTGAATCCAGCCTGAGAGATGGTTCTCAAATTTTCAGACTGAAAAAAATTCCATCGGAAAATCAGATTGTCTGTAGCAATTGTGACGCGCAAAATTCCGACGCATGCGCGGAAACATTTTCTCGGCTCGTCGTAGTGTTGTACGTCACCGCGTTCTTCACGGTCGAAAGTTCCGAGAACTTTTGTGTGGCCGTGTGCATGCAAACCAAGCTTGAGCAGAATTCCGTCAGAAAAACCATCCAAGGTTTTTCCGACGGAAAATCAGATCGTGTGTACGCGGCATAAGAGGAGGATTTGGGCTACTTAGGTCCAATACACTGCACAGAGCAGGTAAGTATAACATGTTAATTCTTTTTATAGAATCAAAAATGAGACTCACTTTACATCCCCTTTCTTCCCCAGTCTACACCACGTCTAGATGCCTAAATGCATTAAATTGCTGCCATGTGATTGGCTGATTAGCAATTTGTGTTACCGAGCAATTGAGAAGGTGTACCTAATAAAGTGACTGGTGAGTGTATATACTAAAATTCTATTTCTTTTTCAGATATCTACAATAGACCGCAGAAAGGGACAGTTTGGGAGAAAGGTGGAAGAGATGAATGTGGAGCTGCAGGATGAACCCCTCCAGGTTGTGGACACATGGGAGGTAATAATGCTTTCAATTATCAGGGGGTAAAACAAATACATGGGATTGTTATGACGCTAGAAAAAAAATAGAGGCATGCTCAAACACTGACACTGTGTCCAAAGGCGTGCACACAGGGTGTGCCAGGTGTGTGCTGATTTACCCTGCTTTCTGGCACTCCCTGTCTCCCCCATGCAGTGCTGCCAGCTTCCCTCCTCTCCCACTGGCTGCTGCGAGGCATGTTTCCGGATGGAGAGCAGGGGGAAGAGGCCAGTAAACATTGAATTAATCACCCGCTTCCTTTTTTGAGTAAACACAGTAAGTGATCTGTACTGATCGCTCCTGTGTTCATTCTTACCTGAAGCATAGTAAACTATGTTTATTGTGCTTCAGTTTGTGACTGAACAGGAAGCCACTCAGCACAGGGCACTTCCCAATCGTTCACTGTCCAGTGCAGCTGAGCCTGCAGAGAAAGGTACTGGGGAATCTTTGTTTACAGTCCCTTACCTCTGTCCGAAACAGTGAGACATCAGATGTCGGTTTAGACTCTTTAAATGTTACCAAAGCTCCCCAACAGGGCTGCTAAAAAAATGTAAAAAAATTATATTGTAAAAAAGAATTAAGAAATAAAAACTTCTGACACCATCCACTGAACTACTGACACTGTCCACTGCTCTGCTGATATTGTGTTTATTCTCTGGGGTGCACACCCTAATGCAATAGCCTTACCATACCAAGGACTGTCATACTGATTATTCAGGTATTTCATATAAAATAAATATAGTCCCTCTAGATCTAGAAGTTACTGTGTAAGCCAAATAGAGATTCTGACCCTTCCCCACTGTCTAAAAAAAGAAAAAGAAAAATTATGAAAGCTATATTTTAACCTCTTGATCTCCAGAAGATTTACCCCCCTTCATGACCAGGCCATTGTTTGCCATACGGCACTGCATAATTTAACCCCCCCTGGCGGTATTCCTGAGTCTGACTCGGGGTTAAATTTCTGTGCTGCGATCGGTAACCCAGAGTCAGACTCGGACTCGCCTCGCAGCATCCATAGGCAGGGTGTACTTACCTTGTCCCTGGATCCAGCGATGCATCCCCGCTGTGTGAGCGAGCGGCGTCCTGGCTCGATTCACACAGTGCCTGTGTGCCGCCGAGCTCCGTTCCCTGCGACGTTACGACGCAACGGGGGCGGAGATCGGCGCCAAATTTAAAAAAGTAAACAAACACATTACATACAGTATACTGTAATCTTATAGATTACAGTACTGTATGTAAAAAATACACACCCCCCTTGTCCCTAGTGGTCTGTCCAGTGTCCTGCATGTTCTTTTATATAATAAAAACTGTTCGTTCTGCCTGCAAACTAGGGGTGACCCCCTTCGGATCGGCACACACTGTGATCCGCGGATTGCCGCGGCTCCGGAGCTAGGCCGAAGCCGCAGCCTTTCCTAATGTAATGGCCACGGCTCCGGAGCTAGGCCGAAGCCGCGGCCTTTCCTAACGTTATGGCCGCGGCTTCGGCCTACCTCCGGAGCCGCAGCCATAACGCTAGGAAAGGCCGCGGCTTTGGCCTAGCTTCGGAGCCGCGGCCATAATATCTTGGTACACCCGGCAGCGGCTCTCCTCCTCTGTTTACATCCACAGAGGAGGAGGAGCCACACTCGTGAGACACACACTGGAGGCGTTTGTACTACCTGAGGGGGGGGTCTCTTGCCTGAGGGGGGGGTCTCTTGCCTGAGGGGGGGTGTCTGGCCTGAGGGAGGGGGTGTATGGCCTGAGGGGGGTGTCTGGCCTGAGGGGGGGTGTCTGTCGGTACTACCTGGGGGGGGTGTCTGTACTGAGAGGGGGGTGTCTGCACTGAGGGGGTTCTATAGTTGGTGGAGGGGGGGTGACACCATTTTTTTTCTGCCCTGGGTGACACCAACCCAAGTGAAGCTACTGCAGTGGGGGAGAGATGTGGATATTACAGTGGGGGAAAAATGTTTTTTTTTTTTTTTGCCGATCCGAAAATGATCCGATCCGTGACTCCTGATCCGAGGAACGATCTGAACCGTGAGTTTTTTGATCCGTTGCACTCCTACTGCAAACTGTAGATTGTCCATAGCAATCAAAAGTGTCCCTTTATGTCAAAAATGGTTTTAGAGCAGCTAGAAAACAGCGATAATAAATTATAAACACTTGCAGAATTAAGCGATAGCGATTTGTGGGGAAATTCGTCATAAAAAAAAAAAAAGTAACGACAGCGAAAATTCTGCAACTGAGCAAATTTCAGTGATTTTGAGTTGATTACATTATTGAATAATTTTTATTATAATTGTTATAATTATTTATACATATTTATTATATTATAATTTATAAAAAAAAAATTATTTTTTTTTAAATCATACCCGGGATGCCTACTAGACTCTTGTTTGGTCAGATTTAACCCCCTTAGCGGTGATCCCGAGCGTGACTCGGGGTGGATTTTCTATGCTATAATCGGTAACCCCGAGTCACGCTCGGGGTAGCTGTGCAGAGCCTGCAGCGCGTGCTGGCTTACCTTTTCCAGGCAGGTTACTGTACTTACCTTGTCCCTGGATCCAGCGATGCATCCCCGCTGTGTGAGCAAGCGGCGTCCTCCATTCGATTCACACAGTGCCTGCGTGCCGCCGATCTCCATTCCCTGCGACGTTACGACCGGTGCCAAATTCAAAAATGTAAACAAACACATTACATACAGTATACTGTAATCTCATAGATTACAGTATTGTATGTAAAAAATACACCCCCCCCTTGTCCCTAGTGGTCTGTCCAGTGCCCTACATGCACTTTTATATAATAAAAACATTTTTTTGTGCCCGCAAACTGTAGATTGTCCATAGCAACCAAAAGTGTCCCTTTATGTCAAAAGTGGTTTTAGAGCAGCTAGAAAACAGCGATAATAAATTAGAATCACTTGCAGAATTGAGCGATAGCGATTTGTGGGGAAATTCGTCATAAAAAAATAAAAGTAATGACAGCGACAATTCTGCAACTGAGCAAATTTCAGTGTTTTTGATTTGATTACATTATTGAATAATTTTTATTATAATCACATTATCATTTGTTATAATTATTTATAGTTATTTATTATATTATAATTTTGTGTTTCAAACTTTATTATACCCGGGATATCTACTAGACTCTTGTTTGGACAGATTTAAGTTGAGTTATTCCTAAGAATTACAGGCCTACAGTATAAAATGCCAAATTTTCATGCAAAATAATTGTACCGCTTTTGGAAAGTAATTCCAGACAGAATCATACCGCCAGGGAGGTTAACCACTTAACCCCCGGACCATATTGCTGCTCAATGACCAGAGTACTTTTTGTGATTCGGCAGTGCGTCGCTTTAACTGACAATTGCGTGGTCGTGCGCCGTGGATCCCAAACAAAATTGGCGTCCTTTTTTTTCCCACAAATAGAGCTTTCTTTTGGTGGTATTTGATCACCTCTGCGGTTTTTATTTTTTGTGCTATAAACAAAAATTGAGCGACAATTCTCAAAAAAATGCAATATTTTTTACTTTTTGCTATAATAAATATCCCCCAAAAATATATATAAAAAACATTTTTTCCCTCAGTTTAGGGCGATACGTATTCTTCTACATATTTTTCTTAAAAAAAAATCGCAATAAGTGTTTATTGATTGGTTTGCGCAAAAGTTATAGCCTTTACAAAATAGGGCTTAGTTTTATGGCATTTTTATTAATATTTTTTTTTTTATTAGTAATGGCGGCATTTTTTTAGCGATCAATGCTATAAAAATGCATTGTATTACTATAAAAATGCCATTGGCAGTGAAGGGGTTAACACTAGGGGGCGGGAAGGGGTTAAGTGTGTTCCTGGGTGTGTTCTAACTGTATTGGGGGGTGGCCTCACTAGG
Source organism: Rana kukunoris (assembly GCA_029574335.1). Taxonomy (NCBI): domain Eukaryota; kingdom Metazoa; phylum Chordata; class Amphibia; order Anura; family Ranidae; genus Rana; species Rana kukunoris. Next base: position 33,678,865 of record CM056050.1, on the reverse strand, counting down.
GGAAATCACTGATCTTCCGTTCATACATTGTATGAACGGAAGATCAGCGTTTCCCCCGCTGACAGGACCGGGAGCTATGTGTTTACACACATAGCTACCGTTCCTTGCTCTGTAACGAGCGATCGCGTGTGCCCGGCGGCGATCGTACCCGCCAGGCACGCGTGCGGGAATCGGGGGTGAGCAGGGACGCACGAGCACTGCCGCCGGCGGCTTGCGCGCGCCCCCTAGTGACCGAAAATGTAACTGACGTAGAGCTACGGGCTCTCGCCCAGGAGAGCCGACCTGCCGCCGTAGAATGACGGCGGCTGGTCGGCAAGTGGTTAAGTGAGTTATTTCTAAGAATTACAAGCCTACAGTATAAAACGCCAAATTTCCTTGCAAATAATGGTACCGCTTTCAGCACCTAAAACCAGAAAGAATCATACCGCCAGGGAGGTTAACTGACAATTGTATATGGAAAGACTCCTGCGCTACCAAGGGGGATGGGTGGGAGTGGAATTGGGCTGGAAGGTGGACTGGGGATTCTGCAGCAGACTCCTGACACTCTGTCCTGGGCAGAGAGAAAAATGTATATGTAAAAGAAGGGGGTGTTGTCTGCGCTGAAAGTGACAGGGGGGGAGGAGGGGGGGGGTGTGGGTGATAGGGGTGAATGGATGGGACGGGTGGCTGGATGGGTGGATGCAGGTGGGTTTAGGACAACATGATAACCAACATAATCGAAACAATGATGTGAATGAATAAACACATAAGGGTGATAACCAATAAATACAAAAATTATTACAATAATTATTACAATAAGGAAAAACCCAACACACAGCCAGTGTAATGTGAAACCAGTGAAAAACAATCCTAAATCCAAACTATAAGACCAGAGAAAATTCCATGAGGAAATGCCCTGGATGGAAAAAATATGAAATAAATAAAGTCTCTAGTGAAAAAACCCAAGAGTCCAGTAAGTCCAAATTGAAATGGTGGTGCCAGGAAAGGGTGACAGCAGAAAGCACCTCAGGTGTCCCCAGCTCCTCACCCAAGGCTATAGCTCGGATAGCCTGCAACGACCTCCCGGTGGAGGACGTCGGCAGGGCAAGCAGCAGAGGCACCAGCGGTAAAGGTAAAGCAAAAAAGAAGAAAGCGAGTGAGGCACGTCTGGTAGGCGTGTACATCCACTCACCCCGGGGTGATGGATGATGGGCCTATCTCCCACGAACAATCGTACTTCTAATGGGATATCCTCTTCTAAGTGAGTCACTCACAACAGGGACGCACGATAAAAGCACTGCCGCAAGGTAAAAAACGCATTTAATAAAAAAATAAAACTCACATTTAAAACGATCCAAAAGGCACAAAACAAACAGCTCAGGAACACACTGCGCGCGCTGTGGCCCCCTACGATCCAAAAGGCACAAAACAAACAGACGTCAGGAAAATGTAGGCGTGTGGACTCTGTGGCTCCTGATCCCCAAACGTAGGAGCCACAGAGTCCACAGCTACGGGCTCTCTGTTTGTTTTGTGCCTTTTGGATCGTTTTAAAGGTTTTATTTTTTTATTAAAGTTTTTTACCTTGCGGGATTGCGATGGTCTGTTTCCTGCCTGAGAGATCCCTTGTTGTAGAATGACTTAGAAGAGGATATCTGCATTAGAAGTACGCTGGTCGTGGGAGATAGGCCCATCATCCATCACCCCGGGGTGAGTGGATGTAAGTGACACTAGTTACCAAGTCTTTTATTGTCACTCACTCGCTTTCTTCTTTTTTGTTATTTCTAGTGCCTCTGCTGCTTGCCCTGCCGAGGGAATTACAGGTGCTGTTGCAGCTATCCCTAGCCTTGAGTATGGGGAAAGGTGCTTTCTGCTGTCACCCTTTCCGCACCACCATTTCAATTTGGATTTCCTTGCAAATATTTTTTCCATCCAGAGGCATTTCCTCATATTTTCTCCTTATAGTTTGGATTTAGGATTGTTTTTCACTGGTTTTTCACTGGCAGTGTGTTGGGTTTTTCCTTATTGTAATAATTATTGTAATAATTTTTGTATTTATTGGTTAACCTTATGTGTTTATTCATTCAAATTGTTTCGATTATGTTGGTTATCATGTTGTCCTAAACCCACCGCATCCACCCATCCAGCCACCCGTCCCATCCATTCACCCTATCACCCACACCCCCCCTCCTCCCCCCCTGTTCACTTTCAGCAGACAACACCCCCTTCTTTTACATAACTGACAATTGCATGGTCATGCAACACTGTACCCAAAACAAAAAAAGACCAACAATTTTGCAAAGAAAAAATTATTAATTTAGGCCAATATGTATCCTGTTACATATTTTTGGTGAAAAAAAAATCCCAATAAGCGTATATTGATTGGTGTGTGCAAAAATTATATTGGCTACAAACTATACTATATATACTGTTTTTTTAATATATATTTATTTTATTTTATTTTATACTAGTAATGGCAGCGATCAGCAACTTATAGTGGTACTGTGATATTGCAGTGGACAATCTAACGTGAAGGGAAATCTAACGTGAATGGGACATGGATGGCAAAAAAAAAACTGACCCTCCATTACTCCATAGAAAATTAAAAAAAAATGTTTACCTTTATTGTAGTAGACATGTGCACTGACGAAAAATGTGTTTGTTTGCGTTTTATTCGTTTTTGTTTTTTTAATTTGTAAATTTGAAAATCCAAAAATTTGAAAGAATAACTAACTAACAACAGATGCCACATCTAAACAAATGGAAAGGAACAAATTAATAATAAATAACAAACTTTTTTATTATTATTATTGGTATTTATGATTATTAATTTTCTTACGTTCTATTTGTTTAAACACAGCATTCGTTATCTTGGATAATTCATAACTTCGGATAAATTCGTAATCGTTAAGTTCACTAACAGCCAAATTTGAAAGGAAATTCCCATACCTATAATTTAATAGCTAGTAATAACTATTAGTTAGCTATTATTTCAGATTTTCTGATTTCCGAATTTTAGAATATTTGAATTTTAGAATATTTGAATTTATGAATACTCTTAAAATTTGTTAAATGGGTTTTCGTTAATCTGGATATTTCCAAATTAACGACTTTGTCAAAATTCGTTAAAATACTAATTTGAAACAAAATGAATTGCACAAGTCTAATTGGTAGCAAGATGCCATTCATTCTTTTTGTAGGTGTAACGCACCAAATGTTGACCCTGTGAATGAGCAGGAAACCCTGGTATTTGGTTCTCAGTTTAGAAGGGTTCTCATTTGCTACAAAATGCCATTTTATATATTTTTAGGCGAGGGATCCAAAATTACGGCGTGCGCCCCCATTCACTTGTATCATTTATTCCACACCACGGTGCAAAGCATCTTGGCTGTGATGTGTATATCCTTTTCAGGAGGGGATAGTAAAAACACTTAACTTTGTTGCCCCTCAACTACCACACTAGGCCTTGAGGCCTTATTCGGAGCCAGGAAGGATTATTGTTTACATTGATAACAGGAAACTGACTGTCTTATAAGTGCTGGGTGTTTAAGGCCTTGTTCACACCTTAGTGTATCGGAATCCCAAAAACACAGTAAAATGCTGTAAAACATGTTCCCGAAACAATGTAAAATGCTGTAAAACATGCAATGTGCGTTCAGGTGCCATTTATTCTTAATGGCACCCCAAACACACTAAGAAAATTAGCATTTTGGCATGTAACTAACAATCCTGCTGTCCAAAAACACAGTATAGTCGGCTAAAAAAAGGTTACAGGAGCTACACTGGTATATTTTTGGGTCAGTGAAGATTTACTCAAAGGGTCACTAAAGGAAAACTTTTTTTTTGCTGAAATGACTGTTTACAGGGTATAGAGACATCAAAGTTAACTGATTCCTTTTAAAAATGATTAAAAATAGATAAAAATCAATCATATAATGTGCCTCTAGTTTCACTTTGGTTTTTAAACTGGTTTCATGTTTCTGTGAAGTACAGAAGATACATTGAACAAAAACAAACAAATCCAGGGCAGTGTTTTGTTTTTAAAATGAATCTGATTCTTAGGAGTTTTAGACACACAGCTTAGACCACAGTGAAAAACTGCCATGAGATTTTTCATAAGGAGCCAGACAAGCAGGAAGTGTGGAGATCCGAGCAGAATTACAGCAACTTCAAAGCAAAAACGAACAATGAGAACATGAAACAGCACTGCATTAAGGTAAAGGAAGCTATTTAGCTAAAAAAAAATAATAATTTTTAGTGACCCTTTAAGGACCGGGCCTATTTTTCAAACTTTCTAAGTTAAAATAAAAATAAAAATTGATAGAAAATTACTTAGAACCCCCAAACATTATATATATTTTTTTCAGACACCCTAGAGAATAAAATGGCGGTCGTTGCAATACTTTGTCACACCGTATTTGTGCAATGGTCTTACAAGCACAATTTTTGGGGGACAAATACACTTTTTTTAACCACTTGGCGTCCGCGCTATAGCCAAATTACAGCCACAGTGCGGACCCTAAATGCCAGGAGGCCGTCAACGGACGTCCTCCCCTTCGCACGCTCCTGATGCGCCCCTGCATGGCACGCGCAACGTGCTCTGTTATCACCCGAATCACTGAGACTCGAGTGATCACAGATCAGTGTAAGGGACCTATCCCGGCCCCTTACCACATGATCAGCTATCAGCCAATGACAATGATTACCATTTGGGGCATCAAGATACATATGTTTTGGACACTTCCTTTTCAGCAAACACTCTTCCCCATTCAGTGGACTTTTTCTTTATTGTTGCTTTTAACCACTTAAGACCCGGTCCAAAATGCAGCTAAAGGACCTTGCCCCTTTTTGCGATTCGGCACTGCGTTGCTTTAACTGACAATTGCGAAACAATTGCCCCCCAAACAAAATTGGCGTCCTTTTTTTCCTACAAATAGAAGCCCGGGACCGCGGGACTCGCGGACCCGATCGCCGCTGGAGTGCGGCGATTGGTCCCCGGAGCTGAAGAACGGGGAGAGCCGTGGGTAAACACGGCTTCCCCGTGCTTCACTGTGACCGCAGCATCGATCACGTCATCCCTGTTATAGGGGGACGTGATCAATGACGTCACACCTACAGCCACACCCCCCTACAGTTGTAAACACACGCAGGGAACACACAAATCTTACAGCGCCCCCTTGTGGTTAACTCCCAAACTGCAACTGTCATTTTCACAGTAAACAATGCAATTTAAATGCATTTTTTGCTGTGAAAATGACAATTGTCCCAAAAATGTGTCAAAATTGTCCGAAGTGTCCGCCATAATGTCGCAGTCAGGAAAAAAATCGCTGATCACTGCTATTAGTAGTAAAAAAAAAAAATTTTTTATAAAAATGCAATAAAACTATCCCTTATTTTGTAAACGCTATAAATTTTGCGAAAACCAACCGATAAACACTTATTGCAATTTTTTTTACCAAAAATAGGTAAAAGAATACGTATCGGCCTAAACTGAGGAAAAAAAATAAAAATTATATATATTTTGGGGGGATATTTATTATAGCAAAAAGTAAAAAATATTGAATTTTTTTCAAAATTGTCGCTCTATTTTTGTTTTTAGCGCAAAAAATAAAAACCGCAGAGATGATCAAATACCACCAAAAGAAAGCTCTATTTGTGGGGAAAAAAGGACGCCAATTTTGTTTGGGAGCCACGTCGCACGATTGCGCAATTGTCAGTTAAAAAGACGCAGTGCGGAATCGCAAAAAGGGGCAAGGCCCTTTAGCAGCATTTTGGTCCGGGTCTTAAGTGGATAATAAATATCCCCCAAAAATATTTTAAAAAAAAATTCCCTCAGCTTAGGCCGATACGTATTCTTCTACCTATTTTTGGTAAAAAAAAAAAAATCGTTGAGCGCATATTCTTGGTGAATAACATGCTTGCCGCTCATCGTTGCGCCGGTGTAGCGTAAAGAAGATACTCTACGCCGGAAGAAAGATGCGCCGATCTACTTGAATCCCCTTTGTTTTTATCCACAGTCACCCCTTAGCCACATAGGCAGTGTTTTTGGTAAAGGTGAACTAACCCTTTAATTTTTTACCCTTTTTTTTTGTTCATTTAACTTTATTTCTTTAATGTAGGACATGGTAGCTAAACCTGTGACCCTCCAGCTGTTGCAGAACTACAAGTTCCACCATGCCTCTGCCTTTGGGAGTCATGCTTGTAACTGTCAGCCATGCAATGCCTCATGGGACTTGTAGTTCTGCAACAGCTGGGCCAGAGGTTGAGCACCCATGATGTAGGGGGACCAATAGCCACTTTGTGATAGCATTGGCATTAATAATGACAGGTTCTCTTTAACCATTTCAGCACCGCAAGGATTTACCCCCTTAACGACCAGGCCATTTTTTGCAATACGGCACTGCATCGCTTTATTTGACAATTGCGCGGTCGTGCGATGCTGTACCCAAACAAAATTTATGTCCCTCTCCCACAAATAGAGATTTTTTTTGGTGGTATTTGATCACCTCTGTGGTTTTTATTTTTTTGCCCTATAAACAAAAAAAGAGCAAACATTTTGAACAAAAATTTTTTTTTTTACTTTTTGCTATAATAAATGTACCTAAAATATATAAAAAAAAATGAATTTCTTCATCAGTGTAGGCCAATATGTATTCTTCTACATATTTTTGGTAAAAAAAAAAAAAATCACAATAAGCATATATTTACTGGTTTGCGCAAAAGTTATGGCATCTACAAAATAGGGTATAGATTTATGGCATTTTGATTTTGATTTTTTTTTACTAGTAATAGCAGTGATCAGCGATTTTTAGTGGGACTGTGACATTGCGGCAAACAGATTAGACACTTTTGACACTTTTTTGGGACCAGTGACATTTATACAGCGATCAGTGCTATCAAAATGCGCCGATTACTGTGTAAATATCACTGGCAGGGTGATCAAGGAGCTAAATATGTTCCCTGGGAGGTGTTTCTAAGGCTCCATTCACACTAATGCGTTTTTTTGATGCATTTTGCAGAAATGCAGGGACATTTTTTAACATGGTTTTCTATGGAACATGCTTTTTTGTGCCTCTGCGTTTTTGGAAAGGGTCGGGGACTTTTTCCCCCGCAAAAAGCAGCGTTTTGCATGTAATAGAATTCATTGGACCCACATCCAAAACGCAAGTACCGCGTTTTTGCAGCAATTTTCGGTATTGACCTGTTTATAGCTGGTTGTTAAAGGAAATGTAAAAAAAAATAAAAAATTGTAAAAAAAAACGCAAATCGCGGTAGAATCGCGGTAATAGCACGTGTCGAAAAATGCAAAAAGCACTGCAAAAACGCTCAAAAGCAACATGCATAGGTGTAGATCGAGCCTTACTGTGGGGGGAGGGGACTGACTGGGAGTAGAGAGAGATCGCTGTTTCTAATCACTAGGAACAGACGACCACTCTGTACTTCCCTGTCAGAAAGGGAAATCTGTTTCTTTACATTGCAGATCCCTGTTCTAGCTCTCTGTGGAGCGATCGTGGGTGGCCGACGGACATCGCAGCCGCTGGCCACGCGCACCAGCTCCCCCTCCGTGCAGCGGTCGCGCACGCGCCGCCTGCTATAGCTGGTAAAGGCACCAACGTACAGCTACAGCGATTCGTGGGAATAAGCTGACCTGGCGCAGTATAATGATGGTGGCTGGTCGGCAAGCGGTTAATGGGACAGCACCGATCCCACTCCTTTATCTTCTTCTCTGATCACAGCATCGTGAAAGTGACAGCTAAACCTGGAAGTGCCAAAATTCTTGTTCTTACCAGCTAGGATAGGTGAGCAAAGGAACTTTCCCAGGTCCACCTCCTCTCTACCTGACTACCACCACATGGGCCCACACGTGGGATAGTGAAGTCCATAACATATGTCAATGGCAGTGAAAGGATATAGGGCCCATTGACAGGAAAGTGCGAAGCAAGAAAGATATGTTTCTACAACCATTTTGCGCACCGCATGGAAATATGTTGCCCTTGTTAGAGGCACGTGGGTTCCTTTAATTGTTAATGGCACCCCGAAAGCATCAAACAAATGTCTTTCCCCCCCACCGGTTTGGTGTGGTGTAATGTGTAAAAGCCCCACCTGCCATACTTTTTGTGTGTGCCTGTGCATTTGGCAGCCCAAACGAAAATGAATGGGCTGTTAAAAACGAAATGCGTAAAAATGCACGCGCTCCGGTCAAATATTAGCGTATCTGAATTGGCGGCAGAATCGCACAATCCTGCCTTCAATCCTGGACTGTGCTAAAATTGCGGTAAAATTTGTGACATGCGTTTTGGGGGCCGTTCATTCTTATTGGTCATAAAAATTAGCATTTTGTTGTGTAACACGATGCGCGGAAAACGCTCTATATCACGATGTCCAAAAAGGCGTCACATGATGCCGGGGAGGGAAAATGGCTAATTGGGCCCAATTTGGACATTTTCACTTAGGGGTGTACTCCATTTTTTTGCGTGTGTGTTGAGTTATTTTGAGGGGACAGCAAATTTTACACTGTTATACAAGTTGTACATTCACTACTTTACATCGTAGCAAAGTGTCATTTCTTCAGTGTTGTCACATGAAAAGATAGACTTAAATATTTACAAAAATGTGAGGGGTGTACTCACTTATGGGAGATACTGTACAGTGGGGATCGAAAGTTTGGGCACCCCAGGTAAAAATTTGTATTAATGTGCATAACAAAGCCAAGGAAAGATGGAAAAATCTCCAAAAGGCATCAAATTACAGATTAGACATTCTTATAATATGTCAAAAAAAGTTAGATTTTATTTCCATCATTTACACTTTCAAAATTACAGAAAACAAAAAAATGGCGTCTGCAAAAGTTTGGGCACCCTGTAGAATTTATAGCTTGCACTGCCCCCTTTGCAAAACTGAGACCTGCCAGTGTCATTGATTGTTCTCAATCATCGTCTGGGTTTTAAATGCCCAGACTCATCTGACCTTGCCCCAACAATCAGCACCAAGGGTTCTTCTAAGCAGTTGTCTAGAAAACTGAAATTGAAAATAGTTGACGCTCACAAAGCTGGAGAAGGCTATAAGAAGATAGCAAAGCATTTTCAGATGTCAATATCCTCTGTTCAGAATGTAATTAAGAAATGGCAGTCATCAGGAACAGCGGAAGTTAAAGCAAGATCTGGAAGACCAAGAAAAATATCAGAGAGAACAGCTCGCAGGATTGTGATAAAAGCAGTTATTCAAAACCCACGTTTGACTGCACGATCCCTCCAGAAAGATCTGGCAGACACTGGAGTTGTGGTACACTATTCCACTATAAAGAGATACTTGTACAAATATGGTCTTCATGGAAGAGTCATCAGAAGAAAACCTCTTCTACGTCCTCACCACAAAAATCAGCGTCTGAACTTTGCAAATGAACATATAGACAAGCCTGATACATTTTGGAAACAAGTTCTGTGGGCCGATGAGGTTGAAATAGAACTTTTTGGCCGGAATGAGTAAAGGTACTTTGGAAAAGAAAGGGCACAGAATTACATTTTTTACGGATGAAAAACGGACTGCAATGCTTCCCTATGGGCTAGCGGACGTTAGCGGATGAGTCTTCGTTTCCATCCGTCTCCGTTAAGCTCCGTTTTTTTTGAACGGAAGAAAACCCTATTTTTCTTCCGTCAAAAAAACGGAACGGACGAAAAACGTACGTTAGCGGACGATCCGTTTAACATCCGATCCGCTAACATCCGTTTTTCATCAAAATATGTAATAAAAATAAAGTTCTAACCAAAAAAAAAACAGATAAAAAAACGGATGAAAACCGGATGAAAAACGGATAAAAATACGGATATTATAAAATACTGAATCTTTGGTATAGATAATAACTAACGGCAGCCTTTATTTCAGTTTTGTCCATCCCTCCCTCTCCTTTATTTGTATTTACTTTAGCTGTATAGGTGTACCACTGATCATCTTGGTGACCTCCCAGTCCTACAGTTTGTACCCAATTGGGGTAGGCTGGCCTAGGTCGCCGAGTACCGTATTCTTTTTCTGTTAAATGTTTGCCTGTACAAGGTGATTATACTATTTAACCACTTGCTTACTGGGCACATAAACCCCCTTCGTGCCCAGGCGAAATTTCAGCTTCCGGCACTGCGTCACTTTAACTGACATTTGCGCGGTCGTGCGACGTGGCTCCCAAACAAAATTGGCGTCCTTTTTTTCCCCACAAATAGAGCTTTCTTTTGGTGGTATTTGATCGCCCGTGCGTTTTTTATTTTTTGCGTTTAAAAAAAAAGCGACAATTTAAAAATATATATATTTTTTTTACTTGTTGCTATAATAAATATCCCATTTTTTTTTAAAAACTATTTTTTTTCTCAGTTAAGGCCGATACGTATTCTTCTACGTATTTAAAAAAAAAAAAAATCACAATAAGCGAATGCTTCGCGCAAAAGTTATAGCGCCTACAAAATAGGGGACAGAATTATGATTTTTTTCAAAAAAAAAGACGTCATCTGTGACGAAACGGCGTAGGGAAAGCGGCGTGCTGACGTCACCGCTATCGACTATCCGGAAGGACGAGCGAGTGTTTTAGCCGGCCGGCTACAATATTTTAAGACGCTAATCTTGTACACGTACCATGTGAGTGTATTTTTAATATTATTAAACATAGAATTTATCTACGGTACTACTCTATTTTGGCCTTCTCATTTTTTCTACACTCCGGGATCTGGCATGCACCGATGTATGGTTTACCTACATATGGAGTTGAATAGCAGATGACCAGTAGAAGCAAGCCTACCATAGAAACATAGAGCTACATGCGATAGTGATCTTAGCAATAAGATCATTGGGAGTCGGTAAGCAGGCAATTTTACTAGAGGTGGAGGTGCCTTTTGTTTGATCTTACTCTACGAACTCTTTTCAAACACACTTCGGGTGCAAGTTTGACACGCATGGACTTTATGATTATTATTATTTATATTTAAATGTGTTATCTTTAGATCTGTCACGATATCCACTTTTCACTTATTTTTTCACATTAAGAGGAATGGTCACAATTGATATTGGATTTATGATACATATGTCAGTGCAGCGCAGCATTTTTTTGATTTTATTGAAGGGGTTAACACTAGGGGGTGAGGAAGGGGTTAAATGTATATCCTGGGTGTGTTCTAACTGTGTGGGGGGAGGGGGTGACTGGGGGAGGTGACCGATGCTGTGTCCCTATGTACAAGAGACACAGATCGGTCTCCTCTCTCCCTGACAGGACGTGGAGCTGTGTGTTTACACACACAGCTCCACGTCCCTGCTCTGTCACCGCCGATCGCGTGTACCTGACGGACACCGCGGCCGCCTGGTACACGCATCAAATACTCGGCGATGCGACCGGCACAAAACGTTGACGTCCAAAGACGTGACCCCGGTGCCTCAGGTCCGCGCTATTGACGTCTTTTGTCAATAGCGTGGATCTGTAGTGGTTAAGTTGTATATTGAATGCAACTACCTCAAGTGTTGTAAATTGATAAACCCAATAAAAATTTATTGAAAAAAAAATTCCACGGGGGAATACATCAAGAGGTGTAAACTGAAGGTTTTGCCATGGCCTTCACAATCTCCTGACCTCAACATAATTGAAAATCTATGGATAGACCATAAAAGAGCAGTGCGTGACAGACAGCCCAGAAATCTCAAAGAACTGGAAGACTTTTGTAAGGAAGAATGTGCAAAGATACCTCAAACAAGAATTGAAAGACTCTTGGCTGGCTACAAAAAGCATTTACAAGCTGCGATACTTGCCAAAGGGGGCAGTACAAGATATTAACTCTGCAGGGTGCCCAAACTTTTGCAGACGCCATTTTTTTGTTTTCTGTAATTTTGAAAGTGTAAATGATGGAAATGAAATCTAACTTTTTTTGACATATTATAAGAATGTCTAATCTGTAATTTGGAGATTTTTCCATCTTTCCTTGGCTTCGTTATGCACATTAATACAAATTTTTACCTGGGGTGCCCAAACTTTCGATCCCCACTGTATATAGAGAATGGAGGACTCCCCCCACCCTCCTCCGACGTAGTCAAGGCAGCGGGCTGCAGTAGTAGAGTCTGCCCGGCAGGTGGTGCTCAGAAGATCTCCGAAGATCAGCAGTGCTGTAGTAAGCAATAACCAATGATCAGTGCTGCAGTACCCTCTTTTGCCCGACAGGTGGCGCGTGCATTCTAGGGTTCAGAAGAAGGGCTGCATACACCAATCTGTCTGTCACGTAAGTGGCGTTCGGCTCTCGGTGATTGATAATGCTGCAGTAGTCATTTCTGCCCGGAAGATGGCGCTCGGTCCCCGAGTTTCTGCAATGATGTAGTACCAGTCTCTGGCCGGCAGGTGGCGCTCACTCATCTGAGGTCGGCAGTACTGCAGTCTCGGCAGAGCCGCCTCCTGTCTCCGTGCAGTGGTCGCCCCTCCCCCGCTCCTATTACACGCCGCCCCTCCCCCCCGTCCTGTGCTGTGTGCCCGGCGCTCTCCAGTGTGTCTGTGGCCCTTCATGGAGCCCCCCGGAGGCCGGCAGTGACACCGAGCCCCCCCGGGACCCCGACACCGGCACCATGCAACCCCCTCCGAGGAAGGTGAGGAGACATGGGGGAGGGGAACAGCATTGTTCTGGGGACACTGCAGAGCATTACACCCCCCATCATAACACACTGCAGAGCATTACACCCCCCATCATAACACACTGCAGAGCATTACACCCCCCATCATAACACACTGCAGAGCATTACACCCCCCCCCCATCATCACACTGCAGAGCATTCCTCCCATCATAACACCCTGCAGAGCATTACACCCCCCCCCCATCATCACACACTGCAGAGCATTACACCCCCCATCATAACACACTGCAGAGCATTACACCCCCCCCCATCATCACACTGCAGAGCATTCCTCCCATCATAACACCCTGCAGAGCATTACACCCCCCCCATCATCACACACTGCAGAGCATTACACCCCCCATCATAACACCCTGCAGAGCATTACACCCCCCCCCCATCATAACACCCTGCAGAGCATTACACCCCCCCCATCATCACACACTGCAGAGCATTACACCCCCCATCATCACACTGCAGAGCATTCCTCCCATCATAACACACTGCAGAGCATTACACCCCCCCCATCATCACACACTGCAGAGCATTACACCCCCCATCATCACACTGCAGAGCATTCCTCCCATCATAACACACTGCAGAACATTACACCCCCCATCATAACACACTGCAGAACATTACACCCCCCATCATAACACCCTGCAGAGCATTACACCCCCCATCATAACACCCTGCAGAGCATTACACCCCCCCATCATAACACACGGCAGAGCATTACACCCCCATCATAACACACGGCAGAGCATTACACCCCCATTATAACACACTGCAGAGCATTCCTCCCATTATAACACACTGCAGAGCATTACACCCCCCCATCATAACACACTGCAGAGCATTACACCCCCCCATCATAACACACTGCAGAGCATTACACCCCCCATCATAACACACTGCAGAGCATTACACCCCCCATCATAAAACACTGCAGAGCATTCCTCCCATTATAACACACTGCAGAGCATTACACCACCCCATCATAACACACTGCAGAGCATTACACTCCCCATCATAACACACTGCAGAGCATTACACCTCCCATCATCACACTGCAGAGCATTCCACCCCCCATCATCACACTGCAGAGCATTCCACCTCCAATCATCACACTGCAGAGCATTCCACCTCCAATCATCACACTGCAGAGCATTCCACCTCCCATCATCACACTGCAGAGCATTCCACCTCCCATCATCACACTGCAGAGCATTCCACCTCCCATCATCACACTGCAGAGCATTCCACCCCCCCCCCCATCATCACACTGCAGAGCATAACACCACCCATCATAACACACTGCAGAGCATTACACCCATCATAACACACTGCAGAGCATTACACCTACCATCATCACACTGCAGAGCATTACACCTCCCATCACTGCAGAGCATTACACCTATCATCACACACTGCAGAGCATTACACCTCCCATCATCACACCCTGCAGAGCATTACACCTCCCATCATCACACACTGCAGAACATTACACCTCCCATCATCACTCTGCAGAGCATTACACCCATCATCATCACCCCTGACTGCTGAGCATTCCTCCTCATCACTGTCTGCAGAGCATTACACCTCATCATCCCACACTGACTGCAGAGCATTCCTTCTCACTGACTGCAAGACATTCCTCCCATTACCCCATGTGTGCAGAACGTTCCTATTCATCCCAGTACCACCTTATACGACTGCAGAGCATTTCTTCCCATCACTGACTGCAGACCATTCTGCATTCCTCCTCTTCCTCACTGACTGCAGAGCATTCCTCCCTTTGTGCAGAGCATTACTATTCATCATAGCAATGGTACCACCTTATATGACTGCAGAGCATTTCTCCCCATCACTGACTGCAGAACATTATGCATTCCTCCCCATCACAGCCTTGGTACATTGTCATGTATCTGCAGAGCATGGTCTTGTGTTATCTGACTGCAGAGCATTCCTCCCCATCCGAGCTTTGGTACCATGTTATGTGTCATCTGCAGGTCATTCCTCCTCCTCTCATACATAGTATCGTGCCCTATGATCTGCAGATGATTGCTCCTCAGATTCATAATGTCATGTTGAGTGTATTATTCTGGTTGTCTCCATGCAGCAGAGCGTTTCTCATTGTACAATGATTATGTTCCTGGCTTTGTGTTCCCCTCCTCTGTATGGAGAGTGTTATTTCTGATATGGTGTGTACATTGCCTCCGCCTGCAGAGCGTTCTTCCTCCTCCTCACCACTACCTGACATCTCAGCTCTGAGGGATGAGGTGCTGTAGAGGATGGAGCTGTGCTCTGGAGCAACTTGTCCGTTTTCCTCGCAGGGGTGGGCAACCTCGGCTCTCCAGCTGTGGTGAAGTTGAAGGGAAGACTTGTTGCTATGGATGAGGGACGGATCCTTCTTCCCCATCACCTCTGTGGCTGTCCATCTTGTGATACGCCGGGCCTTCTTCTCGTGATACGCCGAGCCTTCTTCTCGTGATACGCCGGTCCTTCTTCTCGTGATACGCCGAGCCTTCTTCTCGTGATACGCCGGGCCTTCTGCTCGTGATACGCCGAGCCTTCTTCTCGTGATACGCCGGTCCTTCTTCTCGTGATACGCCGAGCCTTCTTCTCGTGATACGCCGAGCCTTCTTCTCGTGATACGCCGGTCCTTCTTCTCGTGATACGCCGGTCCTTCTTCTCGTGATACGCCGGGCCTTCTTCTCGTGATACGCCGAGCCTTCTTCTCGTGATACGCCGGTCCTTCTTCTCGTGATACGCCGGTCCTTCTTCTCGTGATACGCCGGTCCTTCTTCTCGTGATACGCCGGTCCTTCTTCTCGTGATACGCCGGTCCTTCTTCTCGTGATACGCCGGTCCTTCTTCTCGGGATACGCCGGTCCTTCTTCTCGTGATACGCCGGTCCTTCTTCTCGCGATACGCCGGTCCTTCTTCTCGCGATACGCCGGTCCTTCTTCTCGCGATACGCCGGGCCTTCTTCTCGCGATACGCCGGGCCTTCTTCTCGCGATGCGCCGGGCCTTCTTCTCGCGATGCGCCGGGCCTTTTTCTCGCGATGCGCCGGGCCTTCTTCTCGCGATACGCCGGTCCTTCTTCTCGTGATACGCCGGGCCTTCTTCTTGTGATACGCCGGTCCTTTTTCTTGTGATACGCCGGGCCTTCTTCTTGTGATACGCCGGGCCTTCTTCTTGTGATACGCCGGTCCTTTTTCTTGTGATACGCCGGTCCTTTTTCTTGTGATACGCCGGGCCTTCTTCTTGTGATACGCCGGGCCTTCTTCTTGTGATACGCCGGGCCTTCTTCTAGTGATACGCAGGGCCTTCTTCTCGTGATACGCCGGGCCTTCTTCTCGTGATACGCCGGGCCTTCTTCTCGTGATACGCCGGGCCTTCTTCCCGTGATACGCCGGTCCTTCTTCCCGTGATACGCCGGTCCTTCTTCTCGTGATACGCCGGTCCTTCTTCTCGTGATACGCCGGTCCTTCTTCTCGTGATACGCCGGGCCTTCTTCTCGTGATACGCCGGGCCTTCTTCTCGTGATACGCCGGGCCTTCTTCTCGTGATACGCCGGGCCTTCTTCTCGTGATACGCCGGGCCTTCTTCTCGTGATACGCCGGGCCTTCTTCTCGTGATACGCCGGGCCTTCTTCTCGTGATACGCCGGGCCTTCTTCTCGTGATACGCCGGGCCTTCTTCTCGTGATACGCCGGGCCTTCTTCTCGTGATACGCCGGGCCTTCTTCTCGTGATACGCCGAGCCTTCTTCTCGTGATACGCCGAGCCTTCTTCTCGTGATACGCCGGGCCTTCTTCTCGTGATACGCCGGGCCTTCCTCTCGTGATACGCCGGGCCTTCCTCTCGTGATACGCCGGGCCTTCTTCTCGTGATACGCCGGGCCTTCTTCTCGTGATACGCCGGGCCTTCTTCTCGTGATACGCCGGGCCTTCTTCTCGTGATACGCCGGGCCTTCTTCTCGTGATACGCCGGGCCTTCTTCTCGTGATACGCCGGGCCTTCTTCTCGTGATACGCCGGGCCTTCTTCTCGTGATACGCCGGGCCTTCTTCTCGTGATACGCCGGGCCTTCTTCTCGTGATACGCCGGGCCTTCTTCTCGTGATACGCCGGGCCTTCTTCTCGTGATACGCCGGGCCTTCTTCTCGTGATACGCCGGGCCTTCTTCTCGTGATACGCCGGGCCTTCTTCTCGTGATGCGCCGGGCCCTGTTCCTGTGATGCGCCGGGCCCTGTTCCTGTGATGCGCCGGGCCTTCTTCTCGCGATGCGCCGGGCCTTCTTCTCGCGATGCTCCGGGCCTTCTTCTCGCGATGCTCCGGGACTTGTTCTCGCGATGCTCCGGGACTTGTTCTCGCGATGCTCCGGGACTTGTTCTCGCGATGCTCCGGGCCTTGTTCTCGCGATGCTCCGGGCCTTGTTCTCGCGATGCTCCGGGCCTTGTTCTCGCGATGCTCCGGGCCTTGTTCTCGCGATGCTCCGGGCCTTGTTCTCGCGATGCGCCGGGCCTTGTTCTCGCGATGCGCCGGCCGTGATGAGCCTGTTCCTCTTATCATGGTGCAATTCTCATGATATGCCAGGTCCTCTTCTAGCGTTACCTGTTCTTCAGCTCCTGTGAGCGATCGCGGGACACCGGCGGCGATCGGGTCCGGTCACGGGTGTGCGCCCACGGCTGGGCACTTAAAGGACATACAGGTATGTGCTTGTGCCCAGCCGTGCCATTCTGTTGACGTATATTTGCAGGAGGCGGTCCTTAAGTGGTTAAAATAAAATATATATCTTCTTTTTTTTTACATTTGTGTTTTATAAAAAATAAAACATTTTGATCACTTTTATTGCTGTCACAAAGAATGTAAACATCCCTTGTGACAGTAATAGGTGGTGACAGGTACTCTTTATGGAGGGATCGGGGGTCTAAAAGATCCCAAATCCCTCCTTTGCACTTCAAAATATTCAGATCGCCGAAAATAAAGAGGCTGCATATATGTGTACGCTCAGCGCAAAGGGGTTAAATATTGGTGAGGTGGTCTAAAAGAAAACAAAGGTCTTTGACCAAAATATGATATGGGGTGAGGAATCGTCTTATGGTGGGGTGGGGTGGGCAACCCGAAACATCAGTATGGAGGTTGGTCCATATACGGCGCTGTATCTGGCAGATCTCAGTGCTCATTTGGTAACAGGGAATTGTATCATGTGATCGTCACATTGGAGCGATCAGATGTCTTATGCCTTGTACTCCTGGCACAGTCTGATGCGTTTGATTTATCTCCCCGATGTCATATATTGTATTCAAGATATTGGTGTTGAGCTGGGGTTGTACTAAAGGTGTGGGAGGTGCAATGGTAATTATAACTGTTTGGGCCTGCTTCT
This sequence comes from Rana kukunoris, assembly GCA_029574335.1. Lineage (NCBI taxonomy): Eukaryota > Metazoa > Chordata > Amphibia > Anura > Ranidae > Rana > Rana kukunoris. Next base: position 33,660,875 of record CM056050.1, on the reverse strand, counting down.
GGGTTATGCTTCGAATTTCCGACAACAAATTTTCGATGTGAACTTGTTGTCAGAAAATCCGACCGTGTGTATGCCTCATCGGACATTTGCTGTCGGAATTTCCCACCAAAAATGTTTGGGAGCCAGTTCTCAAAATTTTCCGACAACAACACTTGTTGTCGGAAATTCCGAGCGTGTGTACACAATTCAGACGCAGAAAATTCCATGCATGCTCGGAATCAAGCAGAAGAGCCGCACTGCCTATTGAACTTAGTTTTTCCCGCTCGTAGTACGTGTTATACGTCACCGCGTTCTTGAGGTTCGCAATTTCCGACAACATTTGCGTGACCGTCTGTATGCGGCATAATAGTTAACACTGATATCATTTCTGCAGGTGACATTGCAGGGCTCCTGGTAGCTCAGGGGTTAAGTACCCGGTACCGGTGTACTGTGCAGGGCCCCGTGCTGTGGTCTGTATCGGCAGTGGTGACTGAAGTGCAGTTTGTGAGATCTGGGCGGAGGTGTGTGTGTGTGTGTGTGTGTGTGTACAGATAGGTGCAGTGATAAAGGTTTATATTGCTATAAATAATGATGAGATCAGTGATAGGACTTGAAGGTAGCTTGTGTAATATGGAAGAGATTGCAGTCTGCAGGTCTGCTGCTTTTTTGTTTTCGGCAGATGTTTAGGATGTCCTGGGCTCTCGGCGGTGGGCCGTTGGCTTGTCCTGGGCGCTCAGCGGTGGGCCGTTGGCTTGTCCTGGGCGCTCAGCGGTGGGCCGTGGGCTTGTCCTGGGCGCTCAGCGGTGGGCCGTGGGCTTGTCCTGGGCGCTCAGCGGTGGGCCGTGGGCTTGTCCTGGGCGCTCAGCGGTGGGCCGCTGGCTTGTCCTGGGCGCTCAGCGGTGGGCCGCTGGCTTGTCCTGGGCGCTCAGCGGTGGGCCGCTGGCTTGTCCTGGGCGCTCAGCGGTGGGCCGCTGGCTTGTCCTGGGCGCTCAGCGGTGGGCCGTGGGCTTGTCCTGGGCGCTCAGCGGTGGGCCGTGGGCTTGTCCTGGGCGCTCAGCGGTGGGCCGTGGGCTTGTCCTTGGGCGCTCAGCGGTGGGCCGTGGGCTTGTCCTGGGCGCTCAGCGGTGGGCCGTGGGCTTGTCCTGGGCGCTCAGCGGTGGGCCGTGGGCTTGTCCTGGGCGCTCAGCGGTGGGCCGCTGGCTTGTCCTGGGCGCTCAGCGGTGTGACGTGGGCTTATACTGGGAGGTGGGCCTTTGGCTTGTCCTGGGTGCTCAGCGGTGGGCCGCTGGCTTGTCCTGGGCGCTCAGCGGTGTGACGTGGGCTTATACTGGGTGGTGGGCCTTTGGCTTGTCCTGGGTGCTCAGCGGTGGGCCTTTGGCTTGTCCTGGGCGCTCAGCGGTGGGCCTTTGGCTTGTCCTGGGCGCTCAGCGGTGGGCCGCTGGCTTGTCCTGGGCGCTCAGCGGTGGGCCGTTGGCTTGTCCTGGGCGCTCAGCGGTGGGCCGTTGGCTTGTCCTGGGCGCTCAGCGGTGGGCCGTTGGCTTGTCCTGGGCGCTCAGCGGTGGGCCGTTGGCTTGTCCTGGGCGCTTAGCGGTGGGCCGTTGGCTTGTCCTGGGCGCTCAGCGGTGGGCCGTTGGCTTGTCCTGGGCTCTCAGCGGTGGGCCGTTGGCTTGTCCTGGGCTCTCAGCGGTGGGCCGTTGGCTTGTCCTGTGCGCTCAGCGGTGTGACGTGGGCTTATACTGGGTGGTGGGCTGTTGGCTTGTCCTGGGCACTCAGCGGTGGGCCGTTGGCTTGTCCTGGGCGCTCAGCGGTGTGACGTGGGCTTATACTGGGTGGTGGGCCGTTGGCTTGTCCTGGGCGCTCAGCGGTGTGACGTGGGCTCGTCCTGGGCTGCACTTGTTTCATATTCAGGGGTAGCCTACAGATCTTGTGCCCCCTGATCACCTGGTCTCATGTTAAGTATGTGATGAAGTAAATAACACTATTCCCTGTTCTATTTCCTGGTATCTGTCTCTATTCCTGTATATAAAAACATTTCACAGGACCACTTCCCTTCTTCTGTATGTGGATTCAATTCTCAGTACTGTATTCTGTGTGTGTGAAAAGGCTCGCTTCCAATACCCCATGAGCTCAATGTAATCCTGGGGTTTCTGTCCATTTTTACAGTGCCTTGAAAAAGTATTCATACCCCTTAAAATGTTCTACATTTTGTCAGGTTACAGCCAAAAATGTAAATGTATTTTTTTGGGGATTTTATGTGATGGACCAACACAAAGTGGCACATAATTGTGAAGTGGAAGATGGATTTTTTTTTTACAAATAAATGTGAAAAGTGTGTCATGAGTTTGTATTCAGCCCCCCTGAGTCAATACTTTGTAGAACCTCCTTTCTCTGCAATTACAGCTGTAGGTCTTTTTGGGGATGTCTCTAACAGCTTTGTACATCTAGAGAGGACATTTTTGCACATGCTTCTTTGCAAAATATCTCAAGCTCTGTCAGATTGGATGGAGAACGTCTGTGAACAGCAATTTTCAAGTCTTGCCACAGATTCTCAATTGGATTTAGGTCTGGATTTTGACTGGGCCATTCTAACACATGAATGTGCTTTGATCTAAACCATTCCAGTGTAGCTCTGGCTGTATGTTGAGGGTCGTTGTCCTGCTGGAAGGTGAACCTCCATTCCAGTCTCAAGTCTTTTGCAAACTCTTAGGCCGCGTACACACGACCGAGAAACTCGTCGGGCGAAACACATCGTTTTCCCCATCTAGTTCCTTGTTCGGCAGTCAAAAAACTCGTCGAGCCAAATTTTCCAATTGCCCATCGAGGAAATAGAAAGAAAAAAAGGAAAGAGGGCGCCAGGGGGTTAAACGACAGATAGCTTTAATTAGTTTTCAGAACACAGCATCCACTTACATATAAAAGATTGAAAGTCCAGTATGTAGATTCTGTGTACAAGTCTTTAATGTGGCGTCCTTCCGCGCTGGTTGTTGGCTGAGAGTGCTCACGAGCCTCACGATGTCCGTCTGCTCAGATTGTCGGTAAACCGGCTAGCATGGAGGGACTGACTGAAAGCGAGGCCTGGAGCGCAGCGGAGTCGCGGTGACGTCACTGGGTTGCGACGATGTTTCGGAGCTTGCGCCTGTAGGCAAATAGGCGCGCTCCTTTCTCAAGCATAAAAGACTAACAGTGACTGGATGCTTATTTAAAGAAGGGGGAGTGTGCCATCTTCCCAGCAGCTGGGGCCAGGTGGAGCTGATTGCAGGAACCTGCTGGGAGACACCTGCTGGTTGATACCAGAGCTGCAGTTCTGGTATCAACCAGCAGGTGTCTCCCAGCAGGTTCCTGCAATCAGCTCCACCTGGCCCCAGCTGCTGGGAAGATGGCACACTCCCCCTTCTTTAAATAAGCATCCAGTCACTGTTAGGCGCGCTCCTTTCTCAAGCATAAAAGACTATTTGCCTACAGGCGCAAGCTCCGAAACGTCGTCGCAACCCAGTGACGTCACCGCGACTCAGCTGCGCTCCAGGCCTCGCTTTCAGTCAGTCCCTCCATGCTAGCCGGTTTACCGACGATCTGAGCAGACGGACATCGTGAGGCTCGTGAGCACTCTCAGCCAACAACCAGCGCGGAAGGACGCCACATTAAAGACTTGTACACAGAATCTACATACTGGACTTTCAATCTTTTATATGTAAGTGGATGCTGTGTTCTGAAAACTAATTAAAGCTATCTGTCGTTTAACCCCCTGGCGCCCTCTTTCCTTTTTTTCTTTCTATATATCCTGGAGTCTGGGCTTTTGTCTCCCCCATCTGTGAAGGCCTGCCTTGGGACAACGACCAGGACCATCAGCTTTAAAGAGAACCAGCATTCTCTCCTCCATGTCTCCACTTTTCATCTACAGGTCCTTTTTATCCTCACATATATAATGTTTTTAATATTTTGTCTCTATGAAAGACTTCCTTAAAAAATAGCGGACTTTTTAACTGCTACATACTGCTGATTGTTTTTGCACCACTATCTGTATCTTTTGCATCGAGGAAATAGAGAACATGCACTCTTTTTGGCTCGACGAGTTCCTCGACGGGTTTCTCGGCGAAAAGTGTACACGCGACCGGTTTCCTCGACAGAATACGTCTCCCATCGTGTTTCTTGCTGAATTCTGCCGAGGAAACCGGTCGTGTGTACGCCGCCTAACAGGTTTTCTTCTAAGATTGTCCTGTATTTGGCTCCATGCATCTTCCCATCAACTCTAATCAGCTTCCCTGTCCCTGCTGAAGAAAAGCATCCCCACAACATGATGCTGCCACCACCATGTTTCACAGTGGGGATGGTGTTTTTCTTGCCACACATAGCGTTTTGCTTTTAGGCCTAAAAGTTTAATTTTTGTCTCATCTGACCAGAGCACCTTCTTCCACATGGCTTCTTGCAAACTGCAAACAGGACTTCTTATGGCTTTCTTTCAAAAATGACTTTCTTCTTGCCACTCTTCCATAAAAGTCAGATTTGTGGAGCGCACAACTAATAGTTGTCCTGTGGACTGATTATCCCATCTGAGCTGTGGATCTCTGCAGCTCCTCCAGAGTTACCATGGGCCTCTTGGCTGCTTCTCTGATGAATGCTCTCCTTACCCGGCCTGTCAGTTTAGTTGGGCGGCCATGTCTTGGTAGGTTTGCAGTTGTGCCATACTCTTTCCATTTTCGGATGATGGATTGAACAGAGCTCTGTGAGATGTTCAAAGCTTAGGATTTTTTTTTTGTAACTTAACCATGATTTATACTTCTCCACAACTTTATCCTTGACCTGTCTGGTGTGTTCCTAGGCCTTCATGATGCTGTTTGTTTACTAATGGCCCATAGACACGATCTGAATATCGTACGACTTTTTCCGCTTAATAGACGCAAGTAGAAATCGAATAGATTACTAAAGTCACGAAATGCCGTACGACAGAAAAAATAAATAAATCGGAAGTGATGTCATGTAATGTATTTGTAATGTATTTTTGGACTACAACTATACTGACTAAAGGACAATTGTACGATTTTCGGATCGTGTGTACGGGCCATAAGGTTCTCTAACAAACCTATGAGGGCTTAACAGAACAGCTGTATTTATACTAAGAATAAATTACACACAGGTGAACTCTATTTACTAATTGGGTGACTTCTGAAGGCAATTGGTTCCACTAGATTTTAGTTTGGGGTATCAGAGAAAAGGGGGCGGAATACAAATGCACACCACACTTTTCACATATTTATTTGCAAAAAATGTTGACAATCATTTATCATTTTCCTTCCACTTCACAATTATGGGCCACTTTGTGTTGGGCTATCGCATAAAATCTCCAAAAAATCCATTTAAGTTTTTTGGTTGTAACCTGACAAAATGTGGAAAATTTCAAGGGGTATGAATACTTTTTCAAGGCACTGTATTTTGTTTGTTTGACTTCACAGTACCACTCCATGGATCTCATTTTTTTTCTTGTCCTGTATGCCGGGTGTAATTCTCGGTATCTGTTCTTCTTCTGTATGTAATGGGCTCTGCACAGTACCACTTCCCTTGTCCTGTATGTTGGGTGTAATTCTCAGTATCTGTTCTTATTCTGTATGTAATGAGCTCTTACACACAGCTCTCCCCGTTCTTCAGCTCCGTGGACCGATCACAAGACTCCGGCGGTCACGGAGCTTCTGCCGATGTATATTGGAATGCTAGTCATGCAATGCTGTACCCAAACGAAATGTGCATCCCCCCACAAATAGAGTTTTTTTTTGGTGGTATTTGATCACCTCTGCGGTTTTTATTTTTTGCATTATAAACAAAAATAGAGCGACAATTTTGAAAAAAAAAACAATATTTCTCTTTCATCCATGGATGGACACAGCTTCCTTATACTCTTGAATGTCACTGGTAGGGAAGGGGTTAACACTAGGGGTGTTAAGGGGTTAAATATGTGTTCCCTCGTGTGTTCTAACTATATGGGGATGGGACTGAGTAGGAGAGGAGACATATCGCTGTTGCTACTTACTAGGAACAAACAATATGTCTCCTCTCCTCTGACAGCACAGGGATTTGTGTGTTTACACACACAAATCCTATGCTGGCGCTCGCGCACGTGATCGCACGTGGCTGGTGGGTCACCCGCTGTGGGGTAGGCTTCCGCGCCTCTGTTGGATGAAAAAGGGGAGGCCGTACACATAAGCGTTTTCGCCCAGGAGAGCCATTGTGCCGCAGTATATCTACATGAGTCGGTCGGGAACCGATTACAAAAAAAAAATATGGGAAATGTACATGTATTCTAAAAATGTACTATATATATATTTTTTTTTACTTTCTTTAACACTGTAATAAATAACCGTTTTAACCCTGAGCCGCCGTACACACGGCCGAGGTTCTCGCTGAAAACCAGCGAGAACCTCGCTGGAATGCACATTCCAGCGAGGACCTCGGCCGTGTGTACGGTCTCGGCGAGCTTCCCGTCAGGAAGCCCGTCGAGCCGAAATAGAGAGCACGCTCTCTATTTCCTCGACGGCCCGCCCGGAAGAATGGCTGGTTGCCATTCCCGACGGGCAGGGAACCTCGACGGGCGGAACGATGTGTTCTGCCCGTCGAGATTCCCTGCCGTGTGTATGCGGCCTCACAGTTTCTGCTCCCTCTAAGGAAGTAGTCTTCAAAGTGCAGCCCTCGGACCAAATGCGGCCCTTTGTTTGCCTTTATCGTGCCCTTGAGGCATCATTCCTCCCACTGACACCACACCAACGATGGGCACTATTCCTTCCACTGACACCAATGATAGGAAAGTTTTTGAGACCCCCTTGCTCTAAGTGCTTGTTCACACCAGCTGCCGCGTTGCAGCACAGTGACTGGTGTGCGATGCGTTCTGGCTGAGATCAGCGTAGTAATGCGCTGAGCTCAGTGGACCATGCTTTTTTTTTTATTAACCACTTGCCGGCCAGCTGCTGTAATTATACTGCAGCAGGTCGGTTCATTCCAGTGAATCTCCGTAGCTGTACATTGGTCTGTTTTACAGCTATAGCAAGGGCGTGCCGACGCACAGTGGGGGAGCTGATGCGTGTGGCCGGCGATGCCGCAATGTCTGTCGGCAGCCTGCAATCGCTACTCAGAGAGCCAGCATGGGGATCTGATAATGTAAACAGATCCCCGTTCTGACAGAGAAATACAGAGAGATCGTCTGTTCCTAGTGATCAGGAACGGTGATCTCTCTGTACTCCCAGTCAGTCCCCTTCCTCCGCAGTTTGTAACACCTCCCAGGGAACACATTTAACCCCCTTGATCCCCCCCTAGTGTTAACCCCTTCCCTGTCAGTGTCATTAATACTGTAATCTGTGCATTTTTATAGCACTGATCGCTGTATAAATGTCACTGGTCCCAAAAAAGTCTTGCAAAAAAACGTTGATCACCGCCGCTACTAGTAAAAATAAATATATATATTTTTTTAATGATTGGAGGAAAGGACACGCCCCCCCCCCTTTCACACAGAACACAGGAACAGAGCTAAGGCTGTCAATCTGCTGGAGGTCCCTCCTCGTCACCTTTTTTCTCTTGGTGTCAGGAAAACTTGTCAGAAGTGACTCATGCTGCTAATAGAGCTGCCCGATTAATCGCGAATAATCGAAATCGCAATCTTTCCTTTGATAAAAGATTAAAAAGATACTTTTGTTGTATTACAACTTGGCAGGCTAGCTGGATTTTGTTTTTCCAGCTGTATGAACTCACTGCACTTGTTGGAGACATGCTGTTTTGGAGATCGGGAAGGGAAGAAGATTGCGATTTCGATTCTTCACAATTAACTTTTAAAATATATATATATATATATATATATATATATATATATTTGGCCGGAACTCCGCTTTAAAGTAGAACCATAGGCAAATTCAATTTTTTTTATTTTTTTTTCATTTTGGATAGAGCTAGGGAAGGCTAGGTTACAACTAGGGTTGTCCCAATAGCACTTTTTTAGGACCGAGTACAAGTACCGATACTTTTTTTCATGTACTCGCCGATACCGAATACCGATACTTTTTTTCATGTACTCGCCGATACCGAATACCGATACTTTTTTTAAATGTCATGTGACAGTTTTCAAACCACAATACAGACTAAGGATATTTTCTTTAGAATTATGAAGAACTCTAACTCAAGACATTATAAAAGAATAAAAATGAGTAAAAATGAATAAAAATGTTTTATTTTCTTGTCACGCAGTAGTAAAAAACTCAAAGAATTTTCACAGAACATGTTGATAAATACAAAAAAAGTATTCTATTTAGGTATCGGGAACATTTGCGCGAATACAAGTACTCCCACAAATACTTGGTATCGGTCCCGATACCGATACTAGTATCGGTATCTGGACAACCCTAGTTACAACACCTATGAGATTTGTTCCATTGCAGAGATTTCCCCTCACTTCCTGTCCCAAAGCCAAAACAGGAAGGAAATCCCTACAACTTGGGTCAGAAGAACTAGTGTCCCCATTGGAACATTTCCCCTCTATTACTTTTCTGAGGACAACTCAAAGATTTGGGTTTTCTTTTATTTTTGATTTCAATGATAATGGTAAAAAGGACAAATAGAGAGGGTATTTGTTTCTTAGCTTTAGTTATACTTTAAGGAATCCTTAAAGTATAACTAAATATACCTATATTAACCACTTCCATACCGGGCCTATTCTGGCACTCCTCTGCTACATGTAAAAATCATAACTTTATATGACGTCGGCACATGCAAATACCGTGCAGGTTTAGGAGATATCCTTGTTAGCTATACGTTACCCCTGAAGTGGGGTTCCACTCTTTTTTTTAAGTCAAACACTGTAGCTGCTGACTTTCAATAAGGACACTTTCCTGTCCTAGGCGCCCGCGATGTCGGCCCCCCAAGGCCGATCCCTCTATCCTGGCAGCTCCCGGCGCCGCCACCCTTACTAAGGGAAACAGGCAGTGGGGCCTTGCGGCTTCCCTGCCCTTTTCCTACTGCGCATGTGTGAGTCTCGCGCCACTTTTGTGAATGGGTGGTTGCTTTCTGGGATACACACAGTTCCCAGAAGGCAGTGCGCCCCATTCCCCAGAAGAAGAGAGAGAAGACCTGCCGTGGACTAGGTAGAGGCAGGAAGTAGGTAGACTAGGTAGGTGGACTAGGTAGAGCAGGAAGAGACTAGGAAGATCCGCATAGCAACCGGCAGTTCTGGTAAGTAAAACATTTTATTTTTTATTTTTTTTATTCTTTCATTTTTTTTTTTTAAGGTGGAACTCCACGTTTAACCACTTCAGCCCTGGACCATTTTGCTGGTCAACGACCGGTCCACTTTTTGTAATTCGGCACTGCGTCGCTTTAACTGACAATTGCGCGGTCATGCGACGTGGCTCCCAAACAAAATTGGCGTCCCTTTTTTCCCACAAATAGAGCTTTCTTTTGGTGGTATTTTTTTTTTTTATGTGTATTTTTTTGCGTGTACTCGAGAGAGGAGATGGACTGCAGGAGTTGGGAGTAGGCAGACCTCCCCCAGAGGCAATCTGCCATCTTTCCCCATGCCCCCTGGGTGGCAATGGCGGGTGTGAGGGGGTCCTCCCACACAGCCCGCCCTACCTGCTCCGCTTTGAAGCCCAACGGGGCAGAGGGACTCCCCCCTATGAGGGTGTGAGAGGATCTAGCCCGCTCAGCCAGCCCTGTTAGTCCTTCGCCTCTCTTTTTTTAGAGACCGCGTGGCCAAAGTGCGTGCATGTTAACCCAATTTCGAGTGCGTCTTTTGGTGGTATTTGATCACCTCTGTGGTTTTTATTTTTTGCGCTATAAACAAACTGGACAATTTTGAAAAAAAATGTTTTTTTTTTTTACTTTTTGCTACAATAAATATCCCCCAAAAATATATAAAAAAAACGATTTTTCCCTCAGTTTAGGCCGATACGTATTCTTCTACCTATTTTTCGTAAAAAAAAAATTGTAATAAGCGTTGGTTTGTGCAAAATGTTCCCTGGGTGTGTCCTAACTGAAGGGGGAGGGGGGGGGGGGTTGGAACGGACTTGGGGAAATGACCGATCGCTGTTCATACATTGTATGAACAGACAAACAGTAATTTCTCCCCCTGACAGGACCGGGAGCTGTGCGTTTACACACACAGCTCCCGGTACTCGCTTTGTAATGAGCGATCGCGGGTGCCCGGCGGTGATCGCGCCCGCCGGCACCAGGGGCGAGCATGGGGCACGCGCGCCCTCCTAATGGCTGCAATGCAAAGTGACGTAGTGACGTATAGCTACGTGATTTTGCGCAGCCGAGCCGACCTGCCGCCGTCTAACTGTCATACGGTGGCTGGTCGTCTAGTGGTTAAAATAGGCTTACCTGTAACATAAAGTTGTAAACAAGGGTTTACAACCACTTTAAAGTCCATGTATTCTAATATGCATATTTGTATTTATTTATTTTAAAGTTTGTGATGTTTCAGTAACCGCTTGGCCTCCGAAAGATTTACCCCCTCTTTTTCTGACCAGGCCATTTTTTGCGATACTGCACTGCGTTACTTTTACTGACAATTGCGCAGTCGTGCGTACAGCACCCACATAAAATGTATTTGAGTTGCTGTCCATGTGATTGGCTGATTAGCAGATTGTGTTTCCGAGCGATTGAACAGGCGTACCTAATATAGTGGCCGGTGAGTGTAAAACACGCCAGCTTGCCCGGCAGAAAATGATTTCCTATACGGAATGTGATTTATTATCCGGCCGTCAGAGATGAAGATGTTTCGCCACATCTCGTCCTTTCATTCGGGGGAATGGGGATTGACAAGAAGTAGAACTCAGCAGTTTCTTTTTTAAGGAACTTCTCCTATTCATGAAAGAGAATATTATATTTTGGGATTTTTTTTATTTGTTGTTCATCTTTTGTACAATGGCTTCTATTGTGCGGATTTCTTATAGAAGACTTGTGCACTTCCAAGCATTGGGAACATATGTCTTTGCTGCCTGTGTGTTCTTCATTGCGATGGTCTGCTAGGTGATCGGCGGTGTGTGTGTGAGGATTGGCAGGCTGCTCTTCTCTGCGTGTCTCAGTAAATATGTTCTGGCTGGAGACCCGTAAGGTAGGTGGGGGCCAGCATGCTGGAAAATCTCTGAAGGGTTATTTCCTTCTTTTCCTTTTCATTACACTTGTGTCCAGGACATTCTATAGTCTTAGAGCAGTGGTCTCCAAACTGCGGCCCTTTGCTTGCATTTATCTGGCCCTTGGGGCACCATTTCATCCAATGATACTAACTGTGGGGCATAATCCCTCCCAATGACACCAATGATGGTCCCCGATTTCTACCATTGGCACCAACAATGGGGCCTGATGACACCAATGATGGAGCCCAATTCTTTCCTATGACGCCAATGATGGGGCTCTATTCCTCCCAATGACATTAACAAAGGGGCACAATTGCTTCCACTGACACCAAAGAAAGGGCATTGTTCTTTTCCCACTGACATCAGGACCTGTTCTACGCCCAGTGATCACAGTCCGACCCCCCCCTATTTGCTGAAGGACCATAAAATGGCCCTTAGTTTCAAAAGGTTGGCTTTTTTTAGCTAAATAGCTTCCATTACCTTACTGCAGTACTGGTTTCATGTCCTTATTGTTCGTTTTTGCTTTGAAGTTGCTGTAATCCTGCTCTGATCTCCACACTGCCTGCTTGTCTGTTTCCTTATAACTACAGTGCTGGGAGCTTTCTCACGGTGGTCTAAGCTGTCATTACTGTGTGTCTAAAACTTCCCAGAACCAATCAGATTCATTTTAAAAACAAAACGCTGCCCTGGATTTGTTTGTTTTTGTTCTGTGTGTCTTCTATACTTCACAGAAACATGAAGCCAGTTCAAAAGTGAAACTAACCTGCAGGCACATTATATGATTGATTTTTATCTATTTTTAATCATTTTGAAAAGGAATCAGTTAACTTTTATGTCCCTATACCCTGTAAACAGTCATTTCAGCAAAAACATTTTTTTCCTTTAGTGACCCTTAAAGCCCTGTACATACGATCGGATTTCTGATGAACTCAGATCCGATGAATTTTTTCGTCGGATATCCGATGAAGCTGACTTTCATCAGTCTTGCCTACACACCATCAGACTAAATTCCAACAGTACCAAAACGCGGTGATGTAAAACACTACGACGAGCCGAATAAAATGAAGTTCAATGCTTCCGAGCATGCGTCGACTTGATTCTGAGCACGCGTGCGGAATTTCCTATAGTTTTTTTTTATCCATAGAACATGTTTTACATTTTTTCCTATTTTTTTACACCGATGGACAAACCGATCGTGTGTACACAGCTTTAGGGCTTTTTCAGATGGGTAGTGGTAAAAACAGGCGGCTGAGCTGCAACCAACCCCCCCAGCCTCCTGAACGCCTGTCAGCCACTGCTTTATTACCCTCTGAAAGGCAACCCACCGCGGATCTCTTTTCAGAGGGTGGTAAGCAGTACTGCAAGTCCAAAAGAAGCCTTAGGCAGCCCATAGAAGATGGACAAAAAATAAATGAATCGATTTCTCCCATCCACACATTCGAGGTGGATGGGAGACGACTCTTTCTGTGCTTTGTATTGTGACAGCAGGGAGACATCCTTGTCATCAGAATACACTGATCAACTTTACTGTTCGCTCTCCCTCAATCAATAAGGCTCTGTTTCCATTATTGCAACCCCAAAGTCGCACGATTTTGCCACAATTTTGATGCGACTTGATGCAATGTTTGTGTATTCTTGAGGTCCTGGACCTCAAGTCGCATCAAAGTCGGACCAAAGTAGTGCAGAGACTATTATGAAGTCACACAGATATGAATACCAAAGGAGACAGGAACAACAAGCGCCCAGAGGCGATTCAGTTCGCATGTGCCGCGCTATATAAGTTTTCATTCATTCAACAGTACTCATTGGAAATCATGGAGTACGACTTGTCATGCGACTTTGCAGTCCCAAGTCTCATTGGCAAAAGTGGAAACCAAAGCTTGAAGGGGTTGTAAAGGTACCATTTTATTTCCTAAATAGCTTCTATACCTTAGTGCAGTCCTCCTTCACTTACCTCATCCTTCCATTTTGCTTTTAAATGTCCTTATTTCTTCTGAGAAATCCTCACTTCCTGTTCTTCTGTCTGTAACTCACCACACTAATGCAAAGCTTTCTCCCTGGTGTGGAGTGTCATGTTCGCCCCGTCCCTTGGACTACAGGTGAGTCTGGACGCCCACTAACAAACAGCTCCTTTGTCTATCTGCAACGTAGAGAGCGTCCTGACTCTCCTGTAGTCCGAGGGAGGGGGCGAGCACGACACTCCACACCAGGGAGAAAGCCTCACATTACTGTGTAGAGTTACAAGTTACAACTTCAACTCTTCTGGGAAGGTTTTCCACAAGGTTTAGGAGTGTGTCTGTGGGAATGTTTGACCGTTCTTCTAGAAGCTCATTTGTGAGGTCAGGCACTGATGTTGGACGAGAAGACCTGGCTCGCAGTCTCCACTCTAATTCATCCCAAAGGTGTTCTATGGGGTTAAGGTCTGGATTCTGTGCAGGCCAGTCAATTGCCTGACCTCAGAAATGCTCTTCTGTAAGAATGGTCAAACATTCCCATAGACACACTCCTAAACATTGTGGACAGCCTTCCCAGAAGAGTTGAAGCTTTTATAGCTTTAAAGGGTAGGCCAATTTAATATTAAATTCTACGGACTAAGTCTGAGATGTCCTTCAAGATCATGCCTGTAAAGCAGGGTTCAATAAAATCTGGGCGCCGGTCGCAATTGCGACTGGAATTAGCGACCCGGCACCCGGGGAAGGAAGCTTAGGCCTGCAGAAGGCCGCAAAGCCTCTGGCTCAATTAACGGCCAGCACGGCCCGCCGCGGTCGCACGGCGGGGGAGGTGGGGGCGCATGGAGACAGGGATCCTGTGTCTCTGTGCGCCCCCACCTACCCCCGCCGTGCGACCGCGTCGGGCCGTGCCGGCTCGTAATTGGGGCCGTGGCTTTGCGGCCTCTGCAGGCCTAAGCTTCCTTCTGTGATCTGGCGCCATCTTGTGGTGGCCGTTGGCATGACAGACAAGTAAACCAGCAATTCTAATCTTCCCCTTTTTTATTTTTTTAACGCCATCTCCTTCCCTCTAATTAGAACCCCCAAACATTGTATATATTTTTTATTCTTGCACCCTAGTGAATAAAATGGCGGTTATTGCAATACTTTCTGTCACACTGTATTTGCGAAGCGGTCTTACAATCGCACTTTTTTGGGGGAAAAATACACTTTTTTTATTCAAACTAAGACAAAACTAACGTTAGCCCAATTTTTTTTATATTGTAAAAGATAATGTTACGCTGAGTAAAATGATACCCAACATGTCACACTTCAAAATTGCGTCCGCTCGTGGAATGGCGACAAACTTTTACCCTTTAAAATCTCCATAGGCGACGTTTAAGAAATTCTACAGATTGCATGTTTTAAGTTACAGAGGGGGTCTAGGGCTAGAATTATTGCTCTCGCTCTACCAATCGCGGCGATACCTCGCTTGTGTGGTTTGAATATCGTTTACATATACGGGCGCTACTCACGTATGTGTTCGCTTTTGCGCGCGAGCTTGGCGGGACAGGGCACGTTTTCCGGCTCCTAACTTTTTTTTTAGCTGACTCCTAGATTCCAAGCAAATTTGCCAAACCCTGCTGTAAAGGCAGGCGTCCCAATACTTTTGGTAATATAGTATAAGTGCAGCAGGAGCCGAGGGAGTGGGGTGGGTTACGGTGTTGGCTCACGTTTTATTTGAGAATAAGACAATATTCTGCCAGTGAGTAGTAAGATTTGGGTTTAACTTGCTGTTACAATTTTTTTCGAATTCTGTTGTCTTTTAAAGACATTTCCAGGGACAGAGGTGTGGACATTTTGTAGCCATGGCAATTGTATATTTTTAGCTGTGACTTTCCCGGCTCTGTCATTGTGCCGCCCCTACCTGCAGGTCTGGTTCAGCGTGTGACACTGACAGCGCGCACAGTGCGCACCCCTCCTCACTGCAGCCTGCACAGTCAGCACCGTGTGTGTATGCGGGTGGGGGGGGCGGGGGGGTCTGTGACTCACGGATACTCTATTACATAAATCCCACGTGTCTCTGAAAGCTCCTGAAAATCACCCGCAGCTATATGCTGCTTACTTGTAACTTCTGTGGCTAAGGATAATATAGAGCGGATTTTCTGGAACTGTACATGATGTTTGTAACATTTACCTGAATATTTTTTTTTTTTGGGGACTGTTTCATATTTGGCATTTTTATATTCAGATATGATTCAGCCTCAGGCCTTGTATTTGACACCTGTGTTCTAGAAGGTCTATCTCTGGAAGGTCTATCCTCCTATCTCTGGAAGGTCTATCCTGCCATCTCTGGAAGGTCTATCCAACAATCTCTGAAAGGTCTATCCTCCCATCTCTGAAAGGTCTATCCTCCCATCTCTGAAAGGTCTATCCTCCCATCTCTGAAAGGTCTATCCTCCCATCTCTGAAAGGTCTATCCTCCCATCTAGGGTTGTACCGATACCAGTATCGGGACCGATACTGAGTATTTGCGGGAATGCCCCCGATGCCTGGCCGAATACTCGCCCCCGTCCCAAACCCGCCCGCCGCCGCTTCGTTAATACGCGTGGGGAACATTACAGCTTTCATTTGAATAACTGTAGTGTTTCCCGCTGCGCCGCGTATAGACACTCCCCCTTGCTCGGGATTGGACGGGTGTTCTGTCCAATCCCGAGCAAGGGGGAGTGTCTATATGCGGCACTGCGGGAAACACTACAGCTATTCAAATGAAAGCTGTAATGTTCCCCGCCCGTATTAACTATGCGGCGGCGGCGGCATCTAGGTATGGGGGGCCATGGCTGCATTTGTGGGGGGACATGGCTGCATTTGGGGACACATTTAAAAAAAAGTATAGGTATTCGGTATCGGCGAGTACTTGAAAAAAAAGTATCAGTACTTGTACTCGGTCCTAAAAAAGTGGTATCGGGACAACCCTAGTAGGTCTATCGTCCTATCTCTGGAATGGTCATGTATTTTATGAGGGGATGGTGGTTGGCATCCTAGTCCTTGGGGGGTCTGTTCATACTTGGGGGGAATTCTTGGCATGCCTTGCAGAGTCCATTCATTGTGAATGGCACACCTGTGTGTTGTACAGTAGGGCACAATGCAAATACCGTACACTTTCAGAATTCTTTTTTATATCCATTGTGGTACTTTTGGCTGCCAATTCATGGGCAGTCTTATTAACGCACCTCAGTGGGATCACATGGCGTGAATGGGCCTTCCATTATTATTTAAGGTCCCCTTTGTAGACAGCCCCAGGAGAAGGAAAAATGAAAGCTGCCAAATAGGAACAAATGTTCTTGCCTTGGACCCGGTTCACACTAGTGCAATGCCGGGCATTGCATATGATTTGCACCACACTGTCGATAAACAGGTATAACTTATGTAGGAAAATTTGTTTCATCGCTGTGCGTCACCTGAGGCCAGTCCAGTCACTTCACTGGGTATACGTAAGGCTGAGTTCACGCCTCTGACAGATGCAGCTCACAGCAGGGGTCCAGTGCATCCCTGTTCTCCGTTTTCAGAGCCAAATGTTTGCCTGAATTCGGTCCTAAAGACGCACAGTGCACAGCAGCAATGGAGATGTGAACCGGCTCCATAGAGAGGTCACAATCTCCTGACATGCGAATTGGATGCGAAGAAACCCACATCCAATCTGCATTGGTGTAAACCCAGCCTTAAGGGTTTACAACCACTATAACCCACACTGTGCACTTTTACCAGGTCAGAAGCTCGTAATGATAGCTGGACAGCCAGGCAGTTAGCATTTTGACCACTTTTTCAGAAATGGTGCCCAATTTTTTGTTTTTTTTGCAGTACAGGTTCCCTTTTATACATTCTTTAATACCATGTGCTGCCTCCGTATCTTCTGAGTACGGAAGACGGTGGCATGTCCATGGCCTCTGTACCTGGGTGACGTCAGCAGGAGGTTGGAGAAGGTTTGCAGGGAGCCGCACAAACGTCGATCATTGCAAAAGATGCTGTTTGCTCATTAAAGGCATAGTCCACAACATTTTTACTTCACTGATTGAATGCTTATTGAATGAATGAATGAATGAAAAACTTATATAGCGCGGCACATGCGAACCAAATCGCCTATTATGGCCAGAGAGTAAAAAAATATTGAAGTCTGATTAACATGGCAGCCAGGCAGCTAGCAATTCCAGAATGAGAGGTCCGTAGTGACAGCATGCAGAGGGAGTATCACGAGTTTGATATATTATGTTTGGGTAGACCGACCAATCTGTCATTAACAAAAATTGCCAACCTTCTAGAACAGCGGTGTCAAACTCAATTTCATCGTGGGCCACATCAGCATAATGATTGCCCTCAAAAGGGCCAGTTGAATCTGTAAGATTAGATGTCCAGCGCATTTCCTCCCCCTTACATTAGATGTCACCATCAGAGTCCCCCACTCTCCCTTACATCACAGTGCACCCCCTTTCTTTATACTGCTACTGGGAAGAAGCTGGATGCATTGCTTGAAAGCAGAAAGTAAGGGTCTGGAGGAGGACCCTGAGGAGGGCAGGAGCTCTCCTGCAGGAGAGGTGCGAGGGCCACATGAAATGGCCTGGAGGGACAGATTCAGCCCGCGGGCCTTGTATTTGACACATGTGTTCTAGAAGGTCTATACTCCTATCTATGAAAGGTCTATCATCCTATCTCTGGAAGGTCTGTCTATCGTCCTATCTCTGGAAGGTCTATCTATCGTCCTATCTCTGGAAGGTCTATCTATCGTCCTATCTCTGGAAGGTCTATCTATCATCCTATCTCTGGAAGGTCTATCTATCCTCCTATCTATGAAAGGTCTATCGTCCTTATCTCTGGAAGGTCTATCTATCCTCCTATCTCTGGAAGGTCTATCTATCCTCCTATCTCTGGAAGGTCTATCTATCGTCCTATCTCTGGAAGGTCTATCTATCGTCCTATCTCTGGAAGGTCTATCTATCGTCCTATCTCTGGAAGGTCTATCTATCATCCTATCTCTGGAAGGTCTGTCTATCGTCCTATCTCTGGAAGGTCTATCTATCATCCTATCTCTGGAAGGTCTATCTATCGTCCTATCTCTGGAAGGCCTATCTCTTGAAGGCCTATTTAACGTTTTATCTCTGGAAGGTCTATCCTCCTATCTGTTATGCTGATCCTAAACGATTAAATCTAGAGTTCATATTTGACTGGTTACAGAATTCTTTGGTGGCATTGTTTGTTTGAGCCAGACGACCAGCACTAACCAGTATTGTCTTTAGTGGAATAGCAGGAGCAGCCTATGTATTAGACGGGTTCTCTTTAAACCCTTCTCCTTATAGAGCTGGATCAAATGATTCTGGGTGATTGAAGTGTCTCATTCGTTCACATCCCTCCCTGTGTGTGTGTGTGTGTTATTAGCACTGCAGTGGTCGTCGTTCTTTGATCCTCCTGCATGCAATGACATCAGCCGGGGTGAGGTACGTTGACGACATTCTCCTTTTTTCGCTGTGAAGTCTTGCAAAACATCGGCTCTCCGATTGATCCCGGAGATAACAGGGATTAGAGCGCCTTTGCAGTTGCACTTCTGAATCACACTCGCCTTTTACCTTTTTAACGTATTTTGGCACATTTCCCAGGTGCTCAAACATTTGGCTCAAGGGCAGAGAGTGTGTGCCGGAGCAAGATTTAAATGGCAGATCCACCTTTCTGCACTTTTCTGGCTACATGCAAAACAAACAGTGTTTAAAGAACATTTGAGGACTGTAGGAACTGCCTCCCTCTAAAAAATACTAGCTGATTGGCTGTCTATGGTTTCTATGCTTCAGTGCCACAGACTCGGTAACAAACACGCACTGAATTGAAGTCAGAGAAAATGTACAATGCCTTGTCCCTATACTTTGCAGTGTCTGTGCTTTATTAAAGGGTCACTAAAGGAAAAAATTTTTTTTTGCTGAAATGACTGTTTACAGGGTATAGAGACATAAAAGTTAACCGATTCCTTTTAAAAATTATTAAAAATAGATAAAAAATCAATCATATAATGTGCCTGCAGGTTAGTTTCACTTTTGAACTGGCTTCATGTTTTTGTGAAGAAGAGAGAGACAGAACAAAAACAAACAAATCCAGGGCAGTGTTTTGTTTTTAAAATGAATCTGATTGGTTCTGGGAAGTTTTAGACACACAGTAATGACTGCTTAGACCACCGTGAGAAAGCTCCCAGCACTGTGGTTATAAGGAGCCAGACAAGCAGGAAGTGTGGAGAACAGAGCATGATTACAGCAACTTCAAAGTTTGGTAAAGGAAGCTATTTAGCTAAAAAAAAAATTCCTTTAGTGATCCTTTGGATTAAAGCCGATTACAGTCATTGGTACTATGGTTGCCTAATAATCAGCCGTGGAAAATCCCCAGCCGTACATAATCGCTTTTTTTAATAATTTGGGAATCTTTCTGTCTCTTGCTTGCTTATCTCGGCACTGAAATCTTTTTCAGTGCATTACATGTCTACAGACTTTAGTAATAAATATTGTCAGTCAATACCTTCATTATGAGTAGTGATGCACCAAAAATTTTGGCCGCCGGAAATGGGGTTTTCAGTGTTGTGCCAAAATGAAATAAAGGTGCCGATAATGGCTGCCGAAAACATCCTGTGATTTTACCGCAATTTACTGTGATTTTAGCTGCTTATGGTGTGTTTTCATAGGTTGTGTGACTCAAAAACGCAAAACGTTTTTTTAATGACCAAACATGCGACAAGCAGTAATTTTTAACACTGCTTCAAAAGGTGCCGACAAATTCATATTAATTTAAATTCATGATATTAATTAAAAAGTCGAATATAATACAATCATTCCTAAAAAAAAATTATATATATATTTTTTTAAACTGGCAATTTTGATTTCGGCCTAAGTGTGTCCTATGTTTTGGCACCAGAATTTTCATTACGGTGCACCACCAATTGTGATTGCTTATTAGCCCAGTTGTGGGATCGCTTTGAGGCTTGTCTGCGCTTGGCTCTTTAAATCGACTCTGGGGCCCAGGCTCGTTGGCTCGACTCTGGGGCCCAGGCTCGTTGGCTCGACTCTGGGGCCCAGGCTCGTTGGCTCGACTCTGGGGCCCAGGCTCGTTGGCTCGACTCTGGGGCCCAGGCTCGTTGGCTCGACTCTGGGGCCCAGGCTCGTTGGCTCGACTCTGGGGCCCAGGCTCGTTGGCTCGGCTCTGGGGCCCAGGCTCGGTGGCTCGGCTCTGGGGCCCAGGCTCGGTGGCTCGGCTCTGGGGCCCAGGCTCGGTGGCTCGGCTCTGGGGCCCAGGCTCGGTGGCTCGGCGGCTCGGCTCTGGGGCCCAGGCTCGGTGGCTCGGCTCTGGGGCCCAGGCTCGGTGGCTCGACTCTGGGGCCCAGGCTCGGTGCAATAACACCAACGCAAATGTGGTTCAGTGTTTACTTCCTCGAACCCCAAAACAGAAGCTTTGCACCTCCTATACGGACCTGGGGCTGGGATGCAAGCAATGCAGGAGACGTGCATTCTATCTGCGACACACTAATGGCGGTTGCAATGCTGTGCAGACTCCAATATGTTCTACACTGTTCCTACACACACGTTTGCTGAGTTTTAAAATGTTCCGATACCAATATAGTGGTAGTAATAGGATCTATATTAAATTATGTCTAGATTGGTTAAGTCCTAGTCATATGACCTGTATTGAAGCATTTTTTAATCTATCTAGTAGTGGTCATACGACCTGTATTTATTATTATTATAATAATATTATTATCAGTTTAGTAATATTCATGTGACTTGTATTGCACATATATATCTCTAGTAGTCTAGTGGTAGTCATATGATCTGGATGTAATTGGGTTTGTATTTCTTACGTTCTGTAATGTCCTTTTTCTTCATCTTTTCCTTGGTGTTGAGCTGTTTCTTCCCTTGGTTAGTGTCACAGCCAGTATTTGGATGGTGCATGCTTTGGTGGTCTCTCTGAAGCAGAAGAGTGTCAGCTCCTGTGTCTTGATGAGGAGTGCAGGCCATGAGGACACGTTTTTAATAATCTGCATTCTCCCATTTGTTTCAGGTGAAAGTTACACAAGAGCTGAAGAACATTCAGGCTGAACAGATGACAAAGCTGCAAGCCAAGCACCAGGCGGAATGCGATCTTCTGGAAGATATGAGGTAAGGGCCGTTTCCAGCAGTGAATTCCTGCCCCCCCCCCCCCTTTTCCCCTCTGCTTTATTGTGGAAGAACAGTTCGTTTAAAGCAAGCTCCAGAAACTGTCAGTGGCATTTCCTCCTGTCTTTCCTGCCGGCCGAGCTCTTGCAGCGCATACAGGGAACAGGCAAACCTCCTATAGCTGCTGTTAAAGTAACATTCACCCTTATTAAAGAAGGCTCTCAGAATGATAAGCAGCGTATCGCTTTAGGATCACTAGATGCAACCATTTAAAATGGAACTAAGACCCCTTGCACACTGAGTCGCCCATAGCATTGGCGGTAAAATGCCCCTATTTTTACCACCGACGCTATGGGCGGATTTGCTGCGCATTTCGTCCGCTAGCGGATCGCTTTTAACCCCTGCTAGCGGCCAAGAAAGGGAAGCAGCGCATTGTGGGTGGTATAGCCGCGCTGTCCCATTGAAACCAATGGGTAGGAGCGGTGGAGAAGCGGTAAACACACTGCTCCAAATACTTTTTTACCGTCTTGCTACGAGGGCCTGAGGGCTTTCACACTGGAGACAATGGAGTAGCTGTTTGAGGGCGGATTGCAGTCGCAATTTTAACGCTATAGTGCCTGCAATACGCCCTCAGTGTGAAAGGGCTCTAAGGCCACTTTCACATTAGGGTGGTTTGCAGGCGCTATTGTGCTAAAAATAGCGCCTGCAAACTGATCTGGAACAGCGGCTTTCACACTGAAGTGGTGCGCTAGCAGGACCGCTCCAAAAGTCTGCTAGCCACATCTTTGAAGCAGTGAAGGAGTGGTGTGTTTATTGCTCCTCCACTGCTTCTTCCTATTGAAATCAATGGGAAACCACGGCTATATCGCCAGCAATGCCCCTCTGCAGAGGCGCATTGCGGGCGGTATTAACCCTTTTTTTTGTGCCCCTAGCAGGGGGTAAAACCGCACCGCTAGCGGCCGAATACCTCCGCAATTCCGACGGTAAAGCGCCGCTAAAATTAGCAGCGCTTTTACCGCCACTGCACCTCCCGCCCCAGTGTGAAAGGGGCCTAAAGGTAACAAAAACTGAGCAGGCAAACTTAGCCACTTCGGTTGGATTATTTTATATCGTCCCATTCTTTGCCCGGCACTTGTTTTCTCCATTAATATGACAGTGCTGCTATTTCCGGGCTTTGTTTTGTAATTTTCTAGTTTAATACCCAGGCTCTAATTAGTAATGCATCAGACCTATTTCAAAATGGTGATATTGGTATTTCCAGTTATGCGGCCCTTCATTTGGTGGCTGGAAAATTTCCAGTTAACATTTTTTCCAATTTTCCGCTGTTGGTGCTGACTGCTTAAGGGATTAGTCACTGATGTCAGCTGGAGGCGTATACCTTGATAACGTGCGTGCGCACGAAACGCGCTGGAAGGGGCCTATGCGCTGACATTACGCCGGCGCCTCCTTTGTGTTTGGAGCGGCGACCGTAATTGTACGTTTGTTTGGCTTGTTTTAAATGCTGCAGCACACATACATATTTTAGATTTTTTTTGTTTACAAACTTTTTATTGCACAATAATAACATAACGATGCAAAGGTGGATGATATTGAATTCACAATAAAACGTGATAAGAAAAGGAAAAACGCAATATACAAATTGTTTGTGTAATCTGATACTTCTAAAGGAAATAAAATAATACATTAAGTACTGTATGTGTGTATCAACATCAAGTAAAAGAAGATGAACAATAAATATGTATATAATATATATATATATACACGTGTATCGTGGGACAAGTCGTGCAAGTGTGAAAGGGGCCTAAAGATTACTTATTGGAGCCTGTTTATGTCTCATTTCTGGTGAGTGCATATTTTGGGTGGAGGTTCACTGGTGCATATATTTATCACGGATCTTGATGTAATTCGATGGATACCATCTTCTACTTAAAGGGGAGTTCCAGCCAAATGTAGTTTTTATCAAAAGTCAGCAGCTACAAAAAGTGCAGCTGCTGGCTTTTAATAAACACTCACTCACCTGCTCCACGATCCAGCGACGCGCCGGCCGGGGCTCCGCTCCTCTCCCCCCCCCCTCCCCGGCCGGCGTCTTCATCCTAAGTGTGGGCACCCGACCGTGACAGCCTTCGGCTTCACGGCCGGGCACCCACTGCGCATGCGCGAGCGGCACTGCGCTCTCCTATTGGACAGGCGATCGCATGGGACCTGTCATGTGTCCCATGCGATCGCCTACGGGGAGGGGCTGCTGTAGCCGATTAAGCTTAATCGCCTAACCAGCCCCTCGGCGGAAGGAGGAAGTGGGACAGGAAGTCCCACTCCTACTGAAGCCCCCACTCCCCCCCCCAAAAAAATTACATGCCAAATGTGGCTTGGAAGAGGGTGAGGAGTGGGATTAGCGGAAGTTCCAATTTTGGGTGGAACTCCGCTTTAATATTTGTAAAGCCTTAAGGTTTTTCACCTTGATGCATTCTATGCATTCAACGGATTATATAAAAATAACAAAAATGTTATACTTACCTGCTCTGTTGTAGTGGATTTGCACAGAGCAGACTGGTTCCTCCTCTTCTCGGGTCCCTCTTCTGTACTCCTCACCGCTCCCTCCGGTTGAGTGCCCCCACAGCAAGCAGCTTGCTGTAGGGGCACCCAAGCTGAGCTGCAGCTATGTGTGTTCATTCAGACACGGAGCTGTGGTTCAGCCCCACCCCCTTTCTCTCCTGATTGGCTAACTGACTTTGACAGCAGCGGGAGCCAATGGTGCCGCTGCTGTGTCTTAGCCAATCAGGAGGGAGAGTGGATATCAAGAGAGACACTCATAGACAACGCTGGACCGAGATGGGGCTCCAGTAAGTATTAGGGGGAGGCTGCTACACATAGAAGGCTTTTTATCTTAATGCATAGAATGCATTAAGATGAAAAACCTTCTAAATTTACAACCCCTATAAGGTGAAAAACCTTCTGTGCTGCAGCTCCCCACTTCTTTTTCTTACCCAAGACCGATCCGATCCAGCGATGTGCACAAGCACAGCGGCTCTAACTGCTGTCACTCTCCTTATTAGACAGATTGATTGCAGCAGGAGTTATTGGCTGAATGATTTTGTGAATGAATAGCAAGCACTCGGGGGGCTGCTTCTTCATTCACAAGCTGAAGCATAGTAAACTATGCGTCAGTGATGAATGAACACAGTGAGTGATTGGTACCTGTGTTCCGGAAAGGAAAAGGTCTGTAAATTTAACCGCTGGCAGCGTTGCGAGGAAAAGGAGGGCAGCTCGGACAGCAGTGGGGGATGCAAATACTTTAACCGATAACCCTGCAGCGTGGCCAAAGGTAGTGGAGGAGAAGAAGGCAGTGATGCAGAGGGAGACAGAAAAGGATCAGTGTCGGCAATAAGGCAATATATAGGGCTGGGGAAAAAATCGATTTGAATCTAGAATCGAGTTGAGAGGTCAAATTGATTCAGCTTTTCAGCAAATGGATTTTTTTTTCTCACAAAGACCGGCGCTGACACAGTGCCGGCCCTGAGGTCGCGGCCTCGCCTAAAAACTCCTGCCTGCAGCTCCTCAGGACCGGCATGGTGTTCATTAAAAAAAAAAAGCGTGAATGGAGTTTTTGTTTTTAAAAATTGCTGATTTTTTGGGGGGAGAAAATCACCCAGCTCTAGCAGTACAGCTGTCCCTCCTGCTCGACAGGTGCCTGGGCTCGCCTTTTGAACTGAGGAGGCTCGGGTACACTACAGGAGGGCCGGTTGTACTGCCTTACCAGTGACAGAGTACCATTCACATCAATGCAAATCAGCACGGTGTGGCTTTGGAAAAGATTCTTGTACTTTTGGTGTGATTCCAGAGGCCCTATTGAAATTTCAAACCACATCAATGTTGCATCCCAGTTGTACTACATAATCAGAATGAAAATCAGATTTAAATCAGATCGCGGCAGTGGGAACCTAGCCGAAGTCTCTCTCTTAGGTGCAGCAATAACATTTTTGCAGAAGGTCTAACCCCTCACCATATCCAAAACTAAGAGGAAGACATGTGGCTGGAGTTGTGCTGTAATAGGGAAGCGTGTTCACAGATGATGTGGTTGAGTGTTCAGACCCTTCAGGAAATTCTTTTGATGGATACAGAGCTGTCGTTGGGACAGGGCAAGGATCATACACGATAGTATTTCATTGTATAGTAAATCCCTGTGTAATCCCATTGGCGTCTGGAAGTAGAGGCCTCTGACTTTTACTACAGTATTGCTGAAAGACATCTGGGTAATAATTAACATTAGATCATGTGAATTCTATGAATAGGATTCTTTCGGACATTTCTATAATGCTCTGTAGTGTGTGTCTTGGGTTCCACACCATCTGTATATTTGTGCATTATCTCTTCTTGTTTCCTCAGTCTAAATGCGTACTGTGACAGACTCACCCGGGACAGAGGCTTTTGGAGGGGACTGAATGCTAGCCTTGCGATCATGGGCCCTGGCATTTGGGGGGGGGGGGTGAACAGTGCTCTTTGTGAGCTGTATGCCTGGGGACCCTGTATATGCCATATTAGAGTGACTGATTCATACTGTTGGGACATACAGTTTAAGGAGATGCTAATGCCACCCCCTCCAGCTGTCTGTTCTCTGTGCTAATTGACCCTGCTATTTTGTGAAGATGTCATGTGTTTACACTTATGATAATGTGTATTGTATATCTATGAGTCACCTCGTCTGGGTAAATAGTTAGTTAATTAGCTCATGTTAATTTATGTTCTGTTACCTCCTCTTTAACTGTATATAAGGTTGTATTATTGGTTCTAAAAAACACTCCATGTTCAGCAGACAAACCATTATTGTCTCGTTGTGTGCTTTTGAGCAGCTGGAATATCTAATATCTATATCCAGACTGATAGGAAGCAGTATATGACGGAAGCACTCAAGCGGAGTGTGGGACGTTCCGTTACACATACTACTAGATTTGATTGGCTGATGGATCGGGAAAACATACACACTTACTGTATGTGGACCGGTGCTCAGCTAACGGTCTTCCTGGGATGGATTGGTGATAGATGTGCTGAAATATCTTTCCATCTCCAAGCTTTCTCCAGTGCTGACCGCTAGGGATTCAGAGTCCGAACCCACCTGATCTTTCCATTCATAGATAGTGGAGGCTTGCCCTGCAGCCGCATTTGTCTGCAAAGGGCGTTTAATTGGTTGTCATCTTTGACAGATTTCTGATGCGATAGCTCAGGTAGGTCAGGACTTTTATTTATTTTTTTGGACACTGCTGAACTCATCCCTACTGATCTGAGGGCCTAGGCACTTGGTTATGTGATCCTAAAAGGGGAGGACCAGAGTTTAAAGCAGAGTTCCACCCAAAAATGGAACTTCCGCTTTTCAGAAGACCCCCCC
This sequence comes from Rana kukunoris, assembly GCA_029574335.1. Lineage (NCBI taxonomy): Eukaryota > Metazoa > Chordata > Amphibia > Anura > Ranidae > Rana > Rana kukunoris. The sequence goes on along the minus strand of CM056050.1, from coordinate 33,634,306 downwards.
CGTGGTGTCATTTTTGACACCTTTTCAGGGGGGAGCAGATACCCCCATCAAATTATTGTCCGCAACGATTACCTTTTATACCCCCCCCTCCCCCTATACAAGCAGGGCCCTCCTATTCCTTCTGTATTGAACTGTACTGTAATTGTGTTGCCCCCCTATACATTGTAAAGCACTGCAAAAACTGTTGGCGCTATTCAAATGGTGTATTATAATAATAATAATCGTATTAATGCATCAGTGGGGTAAGGTTTGACACCTAGAGAAAATATTTTAGTAATGGGGGGAGGGGGTGAGGATTGTGTATGGAGAAGAGTACCGTGTATACTCGAGTATTAGCCGACCCGATTATAAGCTGAGGCACCTGATTTTACCCATAAAAAAAATGGGAAAACGTATTGACACGAGTATAGGCCTAGGGAACACAATGCACATTTGCAGCACATTTGCAGCCTCTCTGTGCCCACCTGCAGCCTCACTGTGCCCACCTGCAGCCTCACTGTGCCCATCTGCAGCCTTCCTGTGCCCATTTGCAGCCTCACATTGTTTACGGTCTCAGACAGAACTCTGATTCAGTTTCCCAGCATTCTATCAGTGTTCTGTCTATCACGGACGAGGAGGAGGCGGGGCTTTGTTACAGTGGACAACCGCTGTTTGACAGAACACCGCAGAACAGTTGCACGATACAGTGGGAGACGTCACTCGAGTTTAAGCCGAGGGGAGCTTTTTCAGCATAAAAAAAAAAATCGGAAAAAGTTGGCTTATACTCGAGTATATATGGTAATTGAATTTACTGTAATGACAATCATAATGCCTTGAAAGCATTTTTTTTCTATCTTTCAGCGTTTTTATTGTTCTATTTTCCTGTTCAGCTCCAGCTCATTCTCTGTCAGTCCTATGTGTATCTGGGCTTGCTGGGTATGAAGTCAGTGGGGGGGGGGGGGAGGGTCACCACTGCAAAAGAGAAAACAACAAACCTAATCCCGACTTTCACAAGGCCAGAGATTGGCATGTGACCAGGCCGTGCCATGGAGGAGGGTACAGATGACATTTCACATGATCGATTTTCCAGGATAACCACAATCGTGGGGGAGCATGCGCCTAAGATGGGCTCTTTAATTGGAAAGATTGCAGAGGTCGGGGGTGACGGGGGATTTATTACTGCTTGTCCATCATGGGTGCTGACAGCTGTGTAATTGTTTGCTCACTTGTCTGGCATCCCCTGCCGCGTTCATACACTGACTAGAACTACGCATCATATGTACTGAGAAATGTATTCATTATTTATTACAGGTACTTGTATAGCGCTGTCAATTTACAAAGTGCTTTACATTATTATATTACATATTTTATGTTGTTTTATTACATTCACATCAGTCCCTGCCCTCAAGGAGCTTAGAATCTAAGGTCCCGAACTCCCATTCACACACACTCTCTATATTACCAAAAGTATTGGGACGCCTGCCTTTCCACACATGAACTTAAATGGCATCCCAGTCTTAGTCCGTAGGGTTCAGTATTGAGTTGGCCCACCCTTTGCAGCTATAACAGCTTCAACTCATCTGGGAAGGCTGTCCACAAGGTTTAGGAGTGTGTCTATGGGAATGTTTGACCATTGTTCCAGAAGGGCATTTGTGAGGTCAGGTACTGATTTTGGACGAGAAGGCCTGGCATCTCCGCTCTAATTCATCCCAAAAGTGTTCCATCGGGTTGAGGTCAGGACTCTGTACAGACCAGTCAAGTTCCTTCACCCCAAACTTGATCATCCGCGTCTTTGTAGAACTTGCTTTGTGCACTGGTGCACAGCCATGTTGATACAGTAGGGGGCCATCCACAAAGTTGGGAGCATGAAATTGTCCAAAATGTCTTGGTATTCTGACACCATAAGAGTTTCCATCACTGGAACTAAGGGGCCAAGCCCAACCCCTGAAAAACAACCCCACACCATGACCCCTCCTCCACCAGGACCAGTGCACAAAGCAAGGTCTATAAAGACATGGATGAGCGAGTTTGGGGTGGAGGAACATGACTGGCCTGCACAGAGTCCCCTTTTCACACAGCTCACATGAACAGAGCTGAGGTTGTCAACATGCTGGAGGTCCCTCCCCTGTCACCATTTTTCTCTTGGTGTCAGGAAAACTTGTTAGTAGTGATTCATGCTGATAGCAGAGGAAGGAAGCCGCAGACAGAAATGACACTTGGGGCTCTGGATCGAGACAAATACACACTATAGAGCAGTGATGACGAGCCTCGGCACCCCAGATGATTTGGAACTAGATTTCCCATAATGCTCAACTTCACTGCAGAATGCATGAGCATCATGGGGAATGTAGTTCCAAAACATCTGGGGTGCCAATGTTCGCCATCACTGCTATAGAGGGATATGCTTTGTTCATATTTCATGTCTGAGGTTTACAACCCCTTTAAGGGGTTGCAAATAAACAGAAGACCAATGTAGCGGGAACTGCATATTACTCAAATACTTTTTAAAAATTGCAACAAAGTTGCTTCATGAAACTTTTAGTTGACGTCCCCCTGTGTTCTCAGGCAGAGGAAGCACAGCTGTGCGGTCCCTCAGTCCTCACTCCTTCAATGTGGATGTTGACTTGGCACCCTAACGCTGGAAGCGGATGTGCAGAAAACACGAGAGGCCGCGCACACGATCTGTGCAGGAATGCCAAGTATTTACTGCTTGCCCAACATGCAGCGTGAGATTCTGAGTCTGCCACTGTCATGTTCTGCTGTAGAATGTGAGGCTTAATCTCTGTTCTAGGAATCCATATGGTTTCTTCTGCCCTGAAGCTCTTCCTGTCACCTCGCCGTATAGAAAGCTCTCATGCTTCTTTAGAGGCAATCGATCATGGAATAAATATGTAGACTGAGGTGACTGACTATTAGAAAATTATAGGCGACTGGCTGCCTGCAGCTTAGATTAAAAAAATAAATAAAAACTACCGGTGTGGCCCTTTAAGGGCTTGTTTACATGGACAGCAGCACTTGTCACCCCTCAAAGTGATTTGCGGTGGATCGCTCTTCCGATGATGGTAGAACGGAGGATGTCAGGCAGTCTAGAGGTATTACTTCTGCTTACGGATAGGGGTGCAACGGATCACCATTAATCCGTGATCCGATCGGGTCGCCACATTCGGATCGGCACACCACACGATCTGCGGATTGTGGTCATAGGAAAGGCAGCGGCTTTGGCTTAGCTCCGGAGGGGCGCCCATCTCCCCTACCCCCTTCCCCCCCCCCCCCCCAGCAGCGCCGTCCTAGGTGAGATTTGGGGAGATGTGGACATTACAGGGGGCAGAGACATGGGTGTCCGCTCCATAGGGCAAGGGGGGTCGTTTGCCCCCCCCCCCCCCCCAAAATTGCCAGGGAGAGCCAGAAGCAGGGCCGAAGTGGCCCTGGGGACGATTTAAGCGGTGTCTGCAGCACCCCCCTCCCCTCTAGTTGTCCCATATTAAAAATGCCTGTCCCTCTTCTGGAATCAAATCCATTTGTCCCTCATTCCGAAAGGTTCCTCTTTTAGACCTGCAATAAATATACTGTCCATATAGTGTAGTGTTTCAGTCAAGGGAAAGAGGTGCTGTGTAATGTAAAGGGGTCCAGTGATGCAGGGTGCTGTGTAATGTAAATGGGTCCAGTGATGCAGGGTGCTGTGTAATGTAAAGGGGTCCAGTGATGCAGGGTGCTGTATGATGTAAAGGGGTCCAGTGATGCAGGGTGCTGTATGATGTAAATGGGTCCAGTGATGCAGGGTGCTGTATGATGTAAAGGGGTCCAGTGATGCAGGGTGCTGTGTAATGTAAAGGGGTCCAGTGATGCAGGGTGCTGTATGATGTAAAGGGGTCCAGTGATGCAGGGTGCTGTATGATGTAAATGGGTCCAGTAATGCAGGGTGCTGTATGATGTAAAGGGGTCCAGTAATGCAGGGTGCTTTGTAATCTAAAGGGGTCCAGAGCTGTGAGGTGCTGTGTAATGTAAAGGGGTCCAGAGGTGCAGTTGTGGAGAGGGGGGTACACAGTAGTGACAAAGAGATATTGAAAGATGCAGGGGGCACAGTGGGGTGCTTTTACATTTTAACGTCGGGGGGGGGGGGGGGGCACGCTTTTAACCCTAGCGGTCGAAGAAAAGGTAAAATGTGACTGTGTTTCGCCGCTGCCGAAGCGCCCCCCTCTGAAAAAATGTCAGCGGATGCCCATGGGCTGAGATGTGGACATTACAGGGGGGGGGGGGGGAGATGTGGACATTACAGGGGGGGGGAGATGTGGACATTACAGTGGGGACATGGTGGTCATCCGAAAAATGATCCGATCCGAGGAACGATCCGAACCATGAGTTTTTTGATCCGTTGTACCCCTACTTCCGGAAGTATTTTTATATTTAATTTTTTCAATCAAATGTGTTTTTTTAATGTAATTGTGACTCTGCAAGTGTTTGGCCATGGTTGCAGTGCAGCCCTACTTGCTTGTGGCCCACATTTGGCAGTGGTACTGCCCGCCAAATGCAACAATGTATAATTTTTGATGCCACCACAGCTTGCGTACGACTGTGAGTAGCTGCATGCTATCTTTTAGACCCCTTTTTGAATTGGGGCGGTGTGGACGTTGGCTGTAAAGCGCCGCTAGTTTAACGGCGCTTTACTGCTGCTATAGCGGCACTTTTCGGCCACTAGCAGGACACTTTTATCCCCAGCCAGCTCGTGGGTGGAGTTGTCATGTTAGTAGACAACCCCCGCCCACCTCCTGCACTCCTTGTCAACATTGATTTTCTCCTGTGTATCACTTACGCTGAACTTCTGCTATGATCACTAACATCCAGTCAAAACCCAGAAAGGTCACCACATGACTTTAGCATGCCCATTCATGCTGAGGTATGGAGCAGCCAATCCTGGAGAAGAAAATAGGAGGGGATGGGAAGTACACAGAATGTCTCCCTCAGGCTTGTGCATGAGATAAGGAAATCACCTGTCACTCACAGCAAGGGGGAAGAACTGACTACTATTTCTCTGTGTGTGTGTGTGTTTTTATCTCGCTGAAAAAAGATAAAAGGAATTCTCAGAGCCTGATTAACTCTTTGTGGGAAAAGTAGGCACAGGTGACATTAAATCCTATGCTGTACAAGGTGCAAGCCTTAGTTTTGTGGGGTTTACATCCACTTCAAGTCTTTTTTTCTTAAATGCCATTCATAGACGGCACAGCAGAAATACGCCATGGGAGTCAAGTGATTTACAGCGAGGTCCTCATAAGCATCCAAAAATATTTCTGGTGCCAAGTCCACTTTATTGGAATCTGGAATAGATATGAGCAGCAGCGTGACAGCTGGTGGGTTCTTATTTTGGGGGGCGGCAAACATGGCGTGCCTGTGGTGTCCTCTCCTGGAGTGCGGGCAGCGGCGGCTCCAGTGTCCGCTCCCCAAGCTTCCTCCACCGCGTGTCTCCTCTTCGGCCAAAGCGCTAGGCATCCAATCGGATCACCTGACGCTATGGCCAATTGGAAAACAGGTCTCGGAGACCTGTCTCCTGATTGGCGGGAAGGAATTTTAGTGTGATAATAGCGGAAAAAAATTGCTTATCGTCGCACAACTGGGTGAGAACTGTAGCGGCACAATGCTCTGCGCTCCGAGCCGATCCTTTTTTTTAAATCTATGGTCCGGCACCAATGATATGTAGATCAGGGGGCCGGACGCATGGATAGGGGAGGCGGTGCCTGTGCGCCCTCTATGGATGGGCCGCCACTGATGAGCACACTGTAATGTGCGAGGACTATTTTTTTTGCATATAGAAGTCCATCAGTTTGTACTTTTTTTGGGGAATTGTGTGTCTATAGATTTCAGAAATGAGAACTGTTAGGGCCCTTTCACATGTACGGGCTCCGCTTTGCTCAGCGGGTAGCGCTCCGTCAATCCCCGCTGAGCAGGCAGATGACAGGTCGGTCTCTGCACACTGTGCAGGGACCGACCTGTCAGAGCGCCGCTCTCCCCTATGGGCAATCGGATGAAGACAGACCGTAGAGTCCATTTTCATCCGATCCGCCAGACGGATGGAAAATAGGGTTTTCATCTGGCACACTTTAGCGGGCATGTCACCGCGTAAGGGGCCTTCGAATGATTGTAGCATGTGACAAGTCTTGGGGGCATATCCCGTGTAATGCGGAGTTGTCAGACAATGAAGTGTCGTGGATTGCGATGAGTAGCGTCAGCGGAGGTGACGATGTAAATCTCATACTCCTTCCCCTGTCTTGTTTACATTCTTTAGACCTCCATATAACACAGAGCGAGACATGACTGTTTATTAAACACGTCTGTAATGAATGGTATGTTCTGGAAAAGAAAAGGCACGCTGTCCCTGGTGTGCCGAGATATACAGCTGCACTTTTATCTCCATCACAGGAGGAAGTAAAGCTTGTCTAATCTTGTTAAAGGTTGTAATTGACGTTCCTTTCAGGGAATGGAGTTTTATTGTTTATTTTATTTATTATAATCAAGGAGATGTTATATATAGTAAATAATATGTTTAACATATGCAGCCTGCACATGGCACGGTGGAGGATGGAACTGAAAACTGTTGATTTTAATGCTATGCTGTGAATAGCCTTATTCTATTCACAACACACTGCACAATATCTTTCTTTTAAATACAGTGAGGGGAAAAATGATTCGGTTCCCTGCTGATTCGTACGTTCATTTGTCCACTGACAAAGAAATGATCAATCTATATAAACAGTGAGAGACAGAATAACATCAAAAATATCCAGAAAAACACATTTCAAAAGTGTTATAAATTGATTTGCGGTTTAATGAGTGAAATAAGTATTTGACCCCTCCACAAAACATGACTTTGTACTTGGTGGCAAAACCCTTGTTGGCAATCGCAGAGGTTAGACGTTTCTTGTAATTGGCCACCAGCTTTGCACACATCTCAGAAGGGATTTTGTACCACTCCTCTTTACAGGATCCCTCCAAGTCATTAAGGTTTTAAGGCTGATGTTTGGTAACTCGAACCTTCAGCTTCCGCCACATATTTTCTATGGGATTAAGGTCTGGAGATTGGCTAGGCCACTCCAGGAACTTAATGGGCTTCTTCTTGAGCCACTCCTTTGTTGCCTTGGCCATGTGTTTTGGGTCCATGTCATGCTGGAATACTCATCCACTATCCATTTTTAATGCCCTGACTGAGGGAAGAAGGTTCTCACCCAAGATTTGATGGCCCATCGTCACTTTTGATGCAGTGAAGTTGTCCTGTCCCCTCAGAAGAAAAACACCCTCAAAACATAATGTTTCTACCTCCCTGTTTGATGGTGGGGATGGTGTGTTCTTAACCACTTACTGGGCACATAAATCCCCTTCGTGCCCAGGCGAAATTTCAGCTTCCGGCAATGCGTTGCTTTAACTGACAATTGCGCGGTCGTGCAACGTGGCTCCCAAACAAAATTGACGTCCTTTTTTACCCACAAATAGAGCTTTATTTTGGTGGTATTTGATCACCTCTGCGTTTTTTATTTTTTACGCTACATCACGGGACACAGAGCAGCATAGTAATTACTATGTGGGTTATAGAGCCTACCTTCAGGTGATGGACACTGGCAATCTTCAGACAGGAAGTCCCTCCCTATATAACCCCCTCCCCTAACAGGAGTACCTCAGTTTTTTCGCCAGTGTCTAGGTGTTGGTCACGGTTAAGGCCTGGTCCATTGTGGCTAGGCCAGCTACATACCGGATCCGTCCAAAGTGCCGCAGTGCCAAAGTGGACGGTACCCGGGCCCCGTTTAAAATACCGGGGTCTTGCCTATAATGCTTCTCTTTTGAGAGCTGGATCATGGGTTCCAGAGCATTGATCAATTACAGGGTCAAATGTTTGTCTGCTTGCCAGGGTGCTTATATAGGTCCAGGGGAGAGGTGACCTGCTATGGACCCCAGTCCCTGAAGGTCAATGACTATGCCCACGGTGAAGGGTGAAGGCTGGGCCTCTTGCTTTTAGCAACACCCTGCAGCGTGGACAGGTAAGTGGAGGGCTGCAGGACGTGGTCTGTTGGCAGTCTCTCCTAAGAAAGGGGATGGTGGGCTAGCCTAGATGTGCTGCTATGCACAGGCAATATTTTCCACTATGTCTGCTGTTGACAGGATGGTTATTTTTCCCACACTGTTCCCCTAACTGGCTAGGTGTTTGTTTGTCGAGGGGGTGCACGTCTATGGAGCATGAGAAGGGTGCTTACAGGTCTAAAAGCCATCATGTGGCGGACTGGAGTAGGCCTGGTTCCCCCGGCAGCGCGTGGTGTCCTGCTTGGCAGCATGGCTTCCCCTGGGGGCGTTTTCCTGCTGTGCGCGCGCGCGGCTGGGCGGAGATGCGCGCGGCGGCCTGAGGGGGGGGAGGGGGAGCAGCATGCGGACGCCGGATAAAGCCTCATCGGTGGAGGACACACAGAGTGCAGGGCTGTGCCTTCAGGAGGGATCCAGGACACTCAGACGTGCACCAGTTCAGGGGCTGTGAGCCCAAATCTGGACACACTGCTCAGCCAGAAAAAGAGGCGCTGCAGGAATATTCCCTAATACCTCCTTCCCCCCAGAGGAGACAGACTCTACACTTGGTCAGCAGAGCGGTTGCTGCTTTAGACAGCTACCTAAATCCCTGAGTCTCCTACCAGTGGCCTGATCACCCCAGAGTGGGTGTGCTATAGGGGTACCTCGGGGTTGTACAGATGGCTCCCAAGGGATCAGGCTCTGCCAAGGGGTCTAAGACGGCAAAGAAGGCTAAAGGATCCCCATCAGGCTCAGAGGATTTGGGTCAGGCCGCGGTCACCCTGCCCTCCCCAGAGAGATCAGTGTTGGGGCTCCAGACCGAGTCATTGGAACCGGCAGGTGCTGTAGCTGGCCCTAATCAGCCACCCCCGGTCTATGTAACTGAGGAGGTTTTGGCTACCACCTTGGGGGGGTTGGAAAGCAGACTTGCAGCCTTGATTGCTGCCTCCCTACCAGGGAAGAAACGCAATAGATCGCCTTCTCCTGCAGTGCAGGCTCCAGGCTTAGATCTCTCCTCAGACGAGTCGGAGTTTTCAGGATTCCAGGGAGAGGACCTGGAAGAAGGGGAATCTGAGGAATCCACCATTGAGGAACCCTTCTCGGCTTCTCAGGCAGAAAAGCTGTGGGTCCATTCTCTAACAGAGATGGTTCGGTCTGCCTTCAAATTACCTACACCGGGGCCTCCGGTTGGTACGGTAGGTTCCTTAGGGTCCTTGAAGGCTCCTCAGGTTTCTATGTGTTTTCCGGTCCATCCCCTCCTTGCAGACGTAATGTATAAGGAGTGGGGTAAGCCGGATAGAATCTTTGTACCCCCTAGGAGGTTCGCGGTACTTTATCCCATGGAGGAAAAATTTGAGAAGAAGTGGGCAGTCCCGGTGGTGGATGCAGCTATTTCATGTGTTAATAAGACACTGACCTGCCCTGTCGACAATGTCCAAATGTTCAAGGACCCGGTCGATAAGCGGTTGGAAACCTTGTTGAAGGCCTCCTTTGCCACCGCTGGGGCAGTGGTCCAGCCGGCTGTGGCTGCCATTGGGTATGCCAGGCTCTTAAGGACCAAACTAAGCAGGTCCTAAGGGACCTCCCAGCCCAACAGGCACAAGATTTGGCAGATTTGCCAAGGGCACTCTGTTTTGCGATCAACGCAATTAAAGGTTCGATCCAGCGGGCCTCCCGCCTCTCTATGTCCCTTGTTCATATGCGAAGACTTCTCTGGCTAAAGAATTGGGCAGCCGAGACTCCGTGTAAAAGACTTCTCACAGGGTTTCCCTTCCATGGGGAGAGGCTGTTCGGGGAAGACCTGGATGCATATATCCAGAAGATATCCAGCGGAAAGAGCACGTTGTTGCCAATAAAAAGGAGATTTAGAGGGCCCTCATTTAAGCGCCCTGCCTCTCCCGTGCCAGTTTCTTCCAGCTCTAGGCAGTATCGACGGCCGGCAGGTCGGCCTGCCGGGGAGAGCAAGTCCCGGGGTCAGTTTACAGCAAACAAAAGACCCTGGACCCGCAAAGCGGGGAAACCCGCCCCTAAAGCGTCTCTCTGAAGGGGCGCCCCCATCCTTACGGGTGGGGGGGAAGACTCCAGCACTTCGCAAGGATCTGGGAAGCAAGGATCTCCGACAGATGGGTCCGCTCCACAGTCACTTCAGGATATCGGCTGGAGTTCCAACAATTTCCCCCACCCCGGTTCCGCAGGTCTTGCGTACCAAGCGACCCAAGGAAGGCGGCGGCGCTCTTGGCATCCTTAGACCGCCTCCTGGATCAGGGGGTGATTGTCAAGGTACCAAGTCAGGAGAGAGGGATGGGATTTTATTCCAATCTCTTTATTATCCCAAAGCCAAACGGCGATGTAAGGCCTATCCTGGATTTAAAGGGCCTAAACAAGTACCTGTCGGTCCAGTCATTTCGAATGGAGTCCATCCGTTCAGTTGCCGCTGTCCTCCATGGAGGAGAGTTTCTAGCATCCATAGACATAAAGGACGCGTATTTGCATGTCCCTATATTTTCTGGCCACCACAAATTCCTGCGGTTCATCGTAGGTCGACGCCATTTTCAGTTCGTGGCCCTCCCTTTTGGGTTGGCCACGGCTCCCAGGGTATTTACAAAAATCCTGACCCCACTACTCGCAGATCTAAGAACCCGGGGGATTCTGGTTCTGGCCTATTTGGACGATCTCCTCTTGATAGACCAGTCTGCCCCCAGCCTGAGGCGGTCGGTTCAGGCTACAGTTCGGTATCCAGAGACCTTCGGTTGGGTCATAAACAGGGACAAATCTGCCCTGCAGCCAACCAGGATCCTAGAGTACCTAGGTATGCGTCTCGATACGAATCGACAAAAGATATTTTTGCCACAGTCAAAGATTCTCGCCTTGAGGACATTAATTCTGTTGATTCTAAGAAAGAGGAAGCCATCCCTGCGACTCTGCATGCAGCTGTTGGGGAAGATGGTGTCAACTTTCGAAGCGGTACCCTTCGCCCAGATTCACTCCAGGAAATTGCAGTGGATCATCCTATCAAGGTGGAACAAACAGGTTCAAGCCTTGGATCTACCCTTTTTTCTCTCCCCGGTAGTCCGGGAGAGTTTCAGTTGGTGGTTGACTCCCAGGAACCTTCAGAAGGGGAAACCCTTCAACCCAGGGCCGTGGCAGATAGTCACGACAGACGCCAGCCGGACAGGTTGGGGTGCAGTCCTGGAGAACCTATCCCAGCAGGGGAGGTGGTCAGCCACGGAACAACACCTGCCCATCAACATCTTGGAGATGCGGGCAGTCCGGTTTGCCCTGAAGGCTTGGACATCCAAGCTAGTGGGGATGGCTGTCAGAATACAATCGGACAATGCTACGACGGTAGCATATATAAACCACCAAGGAGGTACAAGGAGTCGAGCAGTTCAGAGGGAGACAGATCAGATTTTTGCGTGGGCAGAGACCCACATACAGTGTCTCTCAGCGGTATTCATTCTGGGAATACAAAATTGGCGAGCAGACTATCTCAGCAGGAGACAGTTGTTGCCAGGAGAATGGGCTCTCCATCCCCAGGTTTTTCGAAACATCTGTCAGAGATGGGGGACACCAGAAGTGGACTTAATGGCGTCAAGGTTAAATACAAAACTACCCAGATTCGTATCCAGAACGAGGGACCCACGGGCCTGTGGCACGGACGCCCTGGTTTGTCCTTGGCACCAGTATTCACTGATGTATGCCTTCCCGCCACTTCAGCTGCTTCCCCGACTCCTCCGTCAGATCAGGGCAGAGGGCAAGACCGTAATCCTAGTGGCTCCAGCGTGGCCCCGGAGGTCCTGGTACTCCCTAATTGTGAGAATGTCAATCGGAGACCCCTGGCCGCTGCCACTCCGGCCAGACCTGCTATCGCAGGGACCAATATTCCACCCTGCCTCACAGTCGCTGGGTTTAACGGCTTGGCGGCTGAGGCCTACGTCCTAAGGAAGAGGGGGCTCTCGAGGTCTGTGCTTTCCACTATAATCAATGCGAGGAAACCAGTTTCAAGGCGTATATACTACAGGGTGTGGAGAAACTATGTGTCGTGTTGCGAGACCAAGAGGTGGCACCCCTGTAGGTTTGTAGTCGGTAGGATCTTGGAATTCCTGCAACACGGAGTTGAGAAGGGACTGGCTGTCGGCACTATTAAGGGACAGGTGTCGGCCTTGTCAGTTCTATTTCAGAGGCCATTAGCCACGCACTCATTGGTCAAGACCTTTTTACAGGGGGTTCTGCGAATTAACCCCCCAGTCAAGCTCCCGGCTTGTCCCTGGGACTTAAATTTGGTTCTCTCGGCCCTACAGAGGCGCCCCTTCGAGCCCCTAGGTCATATCCCGTTGGTGTTGCTGTCAAGGAAGTTAGTATTCTTGGTGGCCATGACCTCGGCCAGAAGGGTCTCGGAGCTGGCGGCCCTTTCTTGCAAGGAGCCGTACCTGATAGTTCATGAGGACAGAGTCATCTTGCGACCCTTGCCCACCTTTTTGCCTAAGAGGGTCTCGGCATTCCATTTAAACCAGGACTTGGTCCTCCCGTCATTTTTTCCCAATCCAGGGTCCAGAGAGGAAAGGTTGTTACATTCCTTAGACGTGGTAAGGGCTATTAAGGCCTATTTACAGGCCACAGCCCATATCAGGAAAACGGATGCGCTGTTTGTTCTGCCGGAGGGGCCCAGAGTAGGTCAGGCGGCGTCAAAAGCCACACTAGCCAGGTGGATCCGCCAGATAATCTCACAGGCCTATGGCCTGAAGGGTAGGGACCCCCTGACTTCTGTCAAGGCTCACTCAACCAGGGTCTTAGGGACTTCTTGGGCAGTCCAGCATCAGGTTTCCATGGACCAGGTCTGCAGAGCAGCAACCTGGTCGTCGGTTCACACGTTCACAAGGTTTTATCAGGTGGACATGAGGAGGCGCGAGGACCTGGCCTTTGGCCAAGCGGTCTTAAGAGCCGCCCTCTAGTTTCCTTGCGCCCGGTGGCATCTTTTGGTCCTTCCTGTTAGGTCTCCCTCCCCTCAGTTGGCATTGCTTCTGGACATCCCACATAGTAATTACTATGCTGCTCTGTGTCCCGTGATGTACGATAAAGAAAAGAGGATTTTTATAAACAGCTTACCTGTAAAATCCTTTTCTTGGAGTACATCACGGGACACAGAGCTCCCACCCCTCTTGTTTGGGGGAATTTATGGGACAAATTATTGCTTTCTACAAAACTGAGGTACTCCTGTTAGGGGAAGGGGCTATATAGGGAGGGACTTCCTGTCTGAAGATTGCCAGTGTCCATCACCTGAAGGTAGGCTCTATAACCCACATAGTAATTACTATGCTGCTCTGTGTCCCGGGATGTACTCCAAGAAAAGGATTTTACAGGTAAGCTGTTTATAAAAATCCTCTTATTTTTTTACTTGTTGCTATAATAAATATCCCAATTTTTTTTTTTTTTTTATATTTTTTTTCTCAGCTAAGGCCGATACGTATTCTTCTACGTATTTTTGTAAAAAAAAAAAATCGCAATAAAGGACTGGTTTGCGCAAAAGTTATAGCGCCTACAAAATAGGGGACAGAATTATGTTTTTTGTTTTTTTACTAGTAATGGCGGCGATCTTGGGACCATTCACATTTATACTGCGATCAGTGCTATAAAAATGCACTAATGACTGTATAAATGTGACGGGCAGGGAAGGGGTTAACACTAGGGGGTGAGGAAGGGGTTAAATGTATTACCTGGGTGTGTTCTAACTGTGTGGGGAGAGGGGGGTGACTGGGGGAGGTAACCGATGCTGTGTCCCTATGTACAAGGGACACAAATCGGTCTCCTCTCCTCTGACAGCACGTGGAGCTCTGTATTTACACATAGAGCTCCACGTCCCTGCTGTCACCTGCTGTGTCACTGCCGATCGCGTCTACCCGGCGGACATCGCGGCCGCCAGGTACACGCATCGGCTCTTCAGCGATGCGCCGACACTGTGTAATGCACATAAAATGACGTCCAAAGACGTCTACCTGGCACTTGAGAGCCGCTCTGTGGACGTCTTTTGTCTATAGCGCGGATCTCAAGTGGTTAAGCAGCATTTCTCTTCCTCCAAACATGGCATGTTGAGTTGATGCCGAAGAGCTCAATTTTGGTCTCATCTGACCACAGCACTTTCACCCAGTTCTCCTCTGAATCATTCAGATGTTCATTAGCAAACTTTACATGTGCTTTCTTGAGCCGGGGGACCTTGCAGGCACTGCAGGATTTCAGTCCTTCAAAGTTACCAATTGTTTTCTTGGTGACTATGGTCCCAGCTGCCTTGAGATCATTGACAAGATTCTCCCGTGTAGTTCTGGGCCGATTCCTTACCGTTCTCATGATAATTGAAACTCCATGAGGTGACTTCTTGCATGGAGTCCCGAACTGAGGGAGATTGACCGTTATTTTGTGTTTCTTCCATTTGCGAATAATCGCACCAATTGTTGTCACTCTCTCACCAAGCTGCTTGGTGATTGGTCTTGTAGCCCATTCCAGCATTGTGTAGGTCTACAATCTTGTCCCTGACATCCTTGGAAAGCTCTTCGGTCTTGGCCATGGTGGAGAGATTGGAATCTGATTGCTTCTGTGGACAGGTGTCTTTTATTTTATTTTTAAACCGGTAACAAGCTGAGATTAGGAGCACTCCCTTTTAAGAGTGCTCCTAATCTCAGCTCATTACCTGTATAGAAGACACCAGGGAGACAGAAATCTTGCTGATTGATGGGGAAATCAAATACTTATTTCACTCAAAATGCAAATCAATTTATAACTTTTTTTTAAATGTGTTTTTCTGGATATTTTTGTTGTTATTCTGTCCCTCACTGTTAAAATAAGCTTACCATTAAACCTATAGACTGATCATTTTTGTCAGTGACACATTTTTGAGTATAGCCTCAAATGGAACTAATTAGTAGTTGGATAAAAAGGTACCATCGTCCATGATAGAATATAAAAAAAATTGGACCAGGTGAACACAAGGTGGCGGCTGCTAGTGCCGCCTAATCCAATAAATGGTCACCTAAACAGAGGATGTTGATTGGACTATCGAGGTACTGATAACAAAACACAAATTAAGATAAAAAATATATTTATTACACATTAAACTATACAAAATTTAAATTAAAAACAATTGAGCCAGACCCCACATTCAAAACAGCAGTAACTATGAATGGGAAAACCCATAAGATGTCTGTTACAAAGGAGAAAGGCCGAAAACCTCAACCGGTTTCGCAGACTGGGCCGCTTCTTCAGGAGGATTATCTGTGTGACAAATGGCACAGTACAATAAACTAGTAGAAACATAAAAAACAAAATGCATATAAAATACATAATGTTAACATGTTGTATACAGTCATTGCCAGTAGTGTTAGGCCCCTTTCACATTGAGGCGTTTTTCATGCGGTACAGCGCAAAAAATAGCGCTGCTATACCGCATGAAAAATCATGCCCTGTAGTGTTCAATGTGAAAGCCCGAAGGCTTTCACACTGAAGCGGTGCGCTAGCAGGAACGCTCCAAAAGTCCTGCTAGCCGCATCTTTACCGCGGTATAGGAGCGGTGTGTTCACCGCTCCTATAGCGCGCCTTCCCATTGGAATCAATGGGAAACCGCGGTAATAGCACGGTAATACCTTCCGCAACGCGGGCGGTATTAACCCTTTTTCGGCCGCTAGCGGGGGTTAAAACCTCACCGCTAGCGCCCGAATATCGCGGTAAACACGACGGTATAGCGGCGCTACAAATAGCGCGGCTATACCGTCACCGCGGCTCCACGCCTCAATGTGAAAGGGGCCTAAGTCTGCTCACCAAGTTTGGACCAAAAACCAGCCGAAGTGGGCAAACGTACAAAATCAGCAGGTGATCAAATACTTTTTTCCCTCATTGTAGCTCAAGCTTGCATTCAGGAGAGTGTGCTTATCTGAGAAAACTCCTCCTCCTCCTTCTCCTCCTGAAGATTCCTAGGATGTAAGATATGATTTGCCTAGGCAAAAACACAGGAAATACCTGAATACATGTAAAACAAAATAATAATTAATTGGGAGAGGGACGTTCCACTTTTAAT
This sequence comes from Rana kukunoris, assembly GCA_029574335.1. Taxonomy (NCBI): domain Eukaryota; kingdom Metazoa; phylum Chordata; class Amphibia; order Anura; family Ranidae; genus Rana; species Rana kukunoris. Next base: position 33,618,228 of record CM056050.1, on the reverse strand, counting down.
TGCTAAAAAACTAGGCCCAAAAATGGTCATAGAGCAGGGGCAGTGATGTCATGGTAAGATCTTGCACCATTAAACACTGGAGCATACTCAAGGTGTTCGCCTTGCAGCTTCGGGAGATTGGGGATCGGTGAGCGTATGCCACATTAGAGGCGGTGGTCAGCTGCATTAATGCTTTAATAACTTACAGAGAGAGAGTATAAATACTGAAGAAAGAAATATATCCACCATCTTATGTTAAATGACAAGATTGAATATTTGAACCACCACTTTCTGTTGTACTTTATTCAAAACGTGTTTTTGTACATGGACTGTCTGCTGCAAAGCAGCAGTGTTATATATAAAGACAATAAAAGAAGTTAATAAAGAAGTTATTTTAAAGGATCACTAAAGGAATTTTTTTTAGCTAAATAGCTTCCTTTACCTTACTGCAGTACTGGTTTCATGTCCTTATTGTTCATTTTTGCTTTGAAGTTGCTGTAATCCTGCTCTCATCTCCACACTTCCTGCTTGTCTGTTTCCTTATAACCACAGTACTGGGAGCTTTCTCACGGTGGTCTAAGCATTCATTACTGTGTGTCTAAAACTTCCCAGAACCAATCAGATTAATTTTAAAACACTGCTCTGGATTTGTTTATTTTTGTTCTGTGTGTCTATTTCTACTTCACAGAAACATGAAGCAAGTTCAAAAGTGAAACTAACCTGCAGGCACATTATATGATTGATTTTTATCTATTTTTAATCATTTTGAAAAAGAATCGGTTAACTTTCATGTCTCTATACCCTGTAAACAGTCATTTCAGCAAAAAAATTTTTTTCCTTAAAGAGGAGTTCCACCCAAATTTGGAACTTCCTCTTGTTCCACTCCTCACCCCCATACATGCCACATTTGGCATGTAATTTTTTTGGGGGGGGGAGTGGGGGCTTCAGGAGGAGTGGGACTTCCTGTCCCACTTCCTGCTTCCGCCGAGGGGCTGGTTAGGCGATTAAGCCTTAATCGCCTACACCAGCCCCTCCCTGTAGGCGATCACATGGGACACTGACAGGTCCCATGCGATCGCCTCTCCAATCAGCGGCGAGCCGCGCCACACGCGCATGCGCAGTGCGGCTCGCGCATGCGCAGTGGGTGCCCGGCCGTGAAGCCGAAGGCTGTCACGGCTGGGTGCCCACAGTCGAGATGGAGACGGCGGCCGGGGAGGGGGGGAGAAGAGCGGAGCCCCAGTCGGCGCGTCGCTGTAACGCAGGAGCAGGTAAGTGAGTGTTTATTAAAAGCCAGCAGCTACACTTTTTGTAGCTGCTGACTTTTAATAAACACAATTTTGGCTGGAACACCCCTTTAAGTGACCCTTTAAGCATTTGGTGTGTGCTTTAAACCTACTGCTTCCATAGAACAGGGCTAGAGGAATTTCAGAGTAATAGACAGTCTTGTTGGACTGAAAAGTCAGAGATATCACAATTGTTCTAATGCCACAGCGCATGAGGCACTTCATAGTGCTGCGCCTGCCACATGCTGCTCATATAGACCTTATTCTTGGGCTGTTCTCTCTCTCTTATGTTTACCATTTTTGCTGGCATCAGCATCTCTATCCTCAAACACCTATTTTGCTTTTCATGTGTTGCCCTCACATCCAGGCCTAGGCCAAGGTCAGTCTGCACACTTCCCATCACAATATTCAGTTCATCTGGTTTGCTGACTCATCACCTTGTGTTGAAACCCAAATTGTTGTCCAGCTCAGCATATATTGTCCGTCCATCCTCTTTACTTTCATTCTTCGTAGATCTTTCGGGACTTAATCCTGTATAACAGGCAGATCGGTGGCTCTCCTGACAGGGGGGGGTTTGTGCTGATTGTTTATCAGTGCAGCCCCCCCTCCGATGCCCACACTGGACCACCAGGGAAGCCCACACTGGAAGGGCAAAAAATAAATAAAAAATCGGCAATAAAAAAAAAAAAGTCAGGATTTAAAAAAAAAAAAAAAACATGCCAGTAAAAAAAAAAAGATGCCAGTCAGTGCCCACACATGGGCACTGACTGGCAACATAGATTCATCAGTGCCACCCCACAGTGCCAATCCATGCCCAGTGCCCATCTGTGCCACCCATAAGTACCCATCTGTGCCACCCATAAGTACCCATCTGTGCCGCCTATGAGTGCCCATCTGTGCCGCCTATGAGTGCCCATCTGTGCCGCCTATGAGTGCCCATCTGTGCCGCCTATGAGTGCCCATCTGTGCCGCCTATGAGTGCCCATCTGTGCCGCCTATGAGTGCCCATCTGTGCCGCATACCAGTGCCGCCTATCTGTGCCCATCAGTGCCACGTCATTGGTGTCCATCAGTGTCACCTCATCAGTGCCCATCAGTGTCACCTCATCAGTGCCCATCAGTGCCACCTCATCAGTGCCCATCAGTGCCACCTCATCAGTGCCCATCAGTGCCCATCAGTGCCGCCATATACGTGCCCGTAATTGAAAGAGAAAACGTACTTATTTACAAAAAAGTTAACAGAAAAAAATAAAATGTATTTTTTTTTCTACATTTTCAGTCTTTTATTAGTTGTTGCGCAAAAAATAAAAACCGCAGAGATGATCAAATACCACCAAAAGAAAGCTCTATTTGTCGGGGAAAAAAGGACGCTAATTTTGTTTGGGTAAAGTGTAGCATGACCGCGCAATTGTCATTCAAAGTGCGACAGCGCTGAATGCTGAAAATTGGCTTGGGCGGGAAGGTGTGTAAGTGCCCGGTATGGAAGTGGTTAAGCACCGAGTGTTTTGTAGCTTGATGGATGGAATGTAGCGCTAAGCTTTATGTGAAGTGAAAATTCACACAAAAAAGGAGGGAAATCATTCAAATGAGTGAGTGAATAACTTGTATAGCGCTACAAATGCGCTTGGTATTCCTTCTTTTTAGTCGTCAGAATAGGTGGGTTTTTTCCTGAAGGTCTGGTTATTCACTTCCGTTCGGATGTTCGTTCAAATGAACTCCAAATAAAAAGTCCAACTTGTCCGTGATCATTTGGTGAAGAAATGAATATAAAAGTCAGACGAAATGTGAGGATTGAAACTAATTGGATAGCTGCACTCACAGCTCAGTAGCATAACGCATGTAAAGCGGTCAGTTGCAAACTGCAGGATCCTCCTCTCTCCACACTCAGCACAATCTTGCACCGTAGATGACGTCACTGGCTCCTCCCGAAGCGTTGCGTCACATGTCACGTGACTTTCTCAAGGGTCAAATATGTGAATTATTACTTGGAAAAATATTATTTATTTAATTTCATGTCTGAGCTGGAGAATACAATATGTGGGCTGTGCAACATGTTTAAGTGCTATTAAAGTAGTTGTAAACCTCACACGTGAAATATGAACAAAGCATATCCCTCTATAATGTGTACTTGTCTAAATCCAGAGCACTAAGTGTCATTCCTGTCTAGTGCTTCATTCTTCTGCTATCATTAAGAAACCACTCTGACAGGTTTTCCTGACACCAAGAGAAAAAAGGTGACAGGGGAGGGGCCAGCTGATTGACAGCCTAAGCTCTGTTCCTGTGGGCTGTGTGAAGTGGGTGTATCCCTTCCCTCCAATCAGCTCTAGGAGATCTCCCCAGAGTGTAACTTCAGCTCTCCGCCCCCTTTTCTCTGACCGCTCAGGCAAGTTTTATAAGTTCAGCACTTTAAACAGATTTAGAGAAGACTGCAGACAGACAAATACAACTTATGCAGGAGAATTTGTTTCATCTCACCTGAGGCCAGTCACGTCACTGGGTTTATGGAACGGTTAACAACCACTTTCACTATACAAATAAATCTGCTCCCTTGTGGCCCCCCTGTATGATTATAGAGTCGGAAATAATACACCTTCTGACGCAGAAGATTCTGTACACTGCCAGGCTTTTTATGTAATCAGATTTCTATATAAAGGGCCCCCCTCGTGACTTTTGTGCATGAGCGTCGCGGCCCCCTAGACTATAATTGGTTCCCGTTTCCCGCATCAATTTACTGATTGATGTGGACCAATGAAGAGCATGCACCAGGTAGAACAGGACGTCTCCAGTGGTCGTGTTTCTGTGAAAGTCCAATTGCCGCATTGACAGTTGTTTTTACCTGTGTTGGAGTATTTTTGACACTTGGGTCATAGAGAGGACCAAGAGGGAGTTTATATTGTCTTATAGTTAATCTTGCACCTTCACTTTCCGAGCATCTCCATGTCTGTAGCATTCCCGATACTCCGCTACTGAACATTTCCAAACCTTTTTTTTCGGACTGTACATGGGGGGGGGGGGGGATACACCTGAAACTGTGTAATGTGTTGTAACAATGCATCTCACAACCCTCCACTATGACTGCACGCAACGTGTTACATGGTGCAGAACGCACATGCAAGCCTTAAAGAATGTTATTGAAACATGAAGCACTTTGGATGTTTGTTTTAGATACCAGTCATCTTAAAGGTCTCTATTTTAAAAGGGATATTCATTCATTAACCTTCTAATTTATTGGACCCTTGGTGTGGAACATTTGATCTCCTGTGTGGCTTCTTGTTGTGATAAATATAGGCCATAGGGGAGGGGGGGGGGGGATTGTACAACTCAATTCTACTCTGCTAAACTATTTGCATGCATTTTTGGCTCAAGTTTTTGCTTGGTCTCTTGGTATCACTTTTTTAGCTTAATTCTTATGCTCTATCCTCCCGGACCCTTTAGTCTTCTTTCCCCTGGACCCCTTTAGTCTGCTTTCCCCAGGACCCCTTTAGTCTGCTTCCCCCAGGACCCCTTTAGTCTGCTTCCCCCAGGACCCCTTTAGTCTGCTTCCCCCAGGGACCCCTTTAGTCTGCTTCCCCCAGGGACCCCTTTAGTCTGCTTCCCCCAGGGACCCCTTTAGTCTGCTTCCCCCCGGGACCCCTTTAGTCTGCTTCCCCCCGGGACCCCTTTAGTCTGCTTCCCCCCGGGACCCCTTTAGTCTGCTTCCCCCAGGGACCCTTTTAGTCTGCTTCCCCCCGGGACCCCTTTAGTCTGCTTCCCCCCGGGACCCCTTTGGTCTGCTTCCCCCCGGGACCCCTTTAGTCTGCTTCCCCCCGGGACCCCTTTAGTCTGCTTCCCCCCGGGACCCCTTTAGTCTGCTTCCCCCCGGGACCCCTTTAGTCTGCTTCCCCCCGGGACCCCTTTAGTCTGCTTCCCCCCGGGACCCCTTTAGTCTGCTTCCCCCCGGGACCCCTTTAGTCTGCTTCCCCCCGGGACCCCTTTAGTCTGCTTCCCCCCGGGACCCCTTTAGTCTGCTTCCCCCCGGGACCCCTTTAGTCTGTGTGCCCTGAGATGTGTTTAGTCTACATTCCTTGGCACATCTACGATTTGCGCTCCCTAGGACGTCTACTAGGTTGGGCGCTCCCTAGGAAGTCCTCTACATTGGGCGCTCCCTGGGAAGTCTACTACGTTGGGGCGCTCCCTGGAAAGTCTTTTACGTTGGGCGTTGCCTGGAAAGTCTTTTACGTTGGGCGTTGCCTGGGAAGTCTTCTACGTTGGGCGCTCCCTGGGAAGTCTTCTACGTTGGGCGCTCCCTGGGAAGTCTTCTACGTTGGGCGCTCCCTGGGAAGTCTTCTACGTTGGGCGCTCCCTGGGAAGTCTTCTACGTTGGGCGCTCCCTGGGAAGTCTTCTACGTTGGGCGCTCCCTGGGAAGTCTTCTACGTTGGGCGCTCCCTGGGAAGTCTTCTACGTTGGGCGCTCCCTGGGAAGTCTTCTACGTTGGGCGCTCCCTGGGAAGTCTACTACGTTGGGCGCTCCCTGGGAAGTCTACTACGTTGGGCGCTCCCTGGGAAGTCTACTACGTTGGGCGCTCCCTGGGAAGTCTACTACGTTGGGCGCTCCCTGGGAAGTCTACTACGTTGGGCGCTCCCTGGGAAGTCTACTACGTTGGGCGCTCCCTGGGAAGTCTACTACGTTGGGCGCTCCCTGGGAAGTCTTCTACGTTGGGCGCTCCCTGGAAAGGTTGGGCGCTCCTTGGGAAGGTTGGGCGCTCCCTGGGAAGTCTACGTTGGGCCCTCCTCCTTGTCTTTTAGTCTGTGCTCTTCCCCTCCGAACGCTTTTCTCCGGGATGTCTGTATTCAGTGCCCCCCGGGACGTCTTTAGTCTGTAACCCCGCCCACCCCCCTGGGATCTCTCTAGTCTGTGGCCCCCTGGGACAACTGTAGTCTGTAAATCTCATCCACCCCCCGGGACGTCTATAGTCTGTGCCCAAACCCCCCCCCCCCCCCACCTGGACATCTCGAGTCTGTGTCCCCCTGGGCCTATTTAGTCTGGAACTACCCAAAATGACTGAGGAACTGTCAGTGACTCTGCCATTCTGTCTACTGTAAGAACTTACTTTTTACTTCTCGAATGTCTGCTGATGTGAATTTTTTCCCCTTGTTTTTTTGTCTGTTCATGTTGGTGTGAAAAGGAATCGCTCTGATTTGGGTTGGTTGGTTGGAAAGCATTGAGTTTCCTTGAATGTGCTGACATGTGTAAGTCAGGTTGGTTAGAACAGAAGTATAGCCGTGTTTAGTGCCCGCCATAAATTGTATAAACTGGAATGTATGTGCAGAAATGATTAACCGCTCGTAATCTGGATGATTCTAGGTACAGGGAGAGGTGTGACACCAGGCAGGAATTTCTATTACTTGGGTGACACTATTCATCTGCTTATTATTACAGGGCGTATATTGAACACTATTGGACTCGGTAATGTGAGGCCATCAGCTGCACCTATTTACCATTCCATAGCTGGAACTTGTAGTCCCACAAAAGCCACAGACCGCTGACTTGCCCTTCTCTCTTACCTGTCATCACTGCTAAGATTTCCATGGGACCCGTGTTATCTGCGTGTCCACAGTGGGTAAACACATGTGACCGTCTGTAAATAGGAGTGTTTTTTTTTGTGCTTTATCGTCGGACACGTTCCAGTTCTTGTGGTTTCATAGCTTTGTGTAGAGGACGGCATTATTTAAAGTTCGCCGTGGGCCGGGGATCACACCCCCTATCCAGCTGTGTGTGTTCATACCTGGTATTATTCCATTTGTTGACACAAAACTCCCTGCTTTCTAGTCTCCCATGTGCAGGTATGGGTCACACCGCGAAATGTCACAATGATTTGTGATGTTTTCCTGCGTTGGCATACTGACTGATGGCTGAACCACAACTGAACCTTTTTTAGTATCTGCCTGAATAAGTTCCTTGCATGTCACAATACACACCGTTATCATAACCGATCCCTGAGCTCCAGTCCAGCGACTTTATCTAGGCTGAGATTATATCAGTTTGCTGCAGGCAGAAGGAAGAATTTCTTAGTCTCCTCTCCCCTTGTGATCAGACTACAGCATTGCTTTGTAACAAGTCACTAGGTGAGGAGTTGTGACAGGGGCTGATCTGAGTCAGACAATAATGCTGCGTACACACGACCGTTTCTAATGTCATGGAAAAAAACAATGTTTTTCTCGACGTGATTCTTGTCAAGCCTGCCTTGCCTACACACGATCATGAAAAAAAAATGCTCTAGCAAAGCGCGGTGAAGTGCAACACGTACGACGGCACTATAAAGGGGAAGTACCATTCGGATGGCACCACCCTTGGGGCTCCTTTGCTGATTTTGTGTTAGTAAACGTTTGGCGCTTTTAAGTCTGTTACAGCGTGACAAATGTGCTATCTCCATTACAAACGCTAGTTTTACCGGAACTAGTGCTCCCGTACCATAACTTGCTTCTGAGCATGCACGTTTTTTTTCCCGTTGTTAAAGCCTACACACGACCGCTTTTCACGACGTGAAAAACGACGAGAAAAAAATATAGCATGTTCTAAATTTGTAATGACCATTTTTCACGTCGAGAAAAATGCTCTGGAGCCTACCCCCGATCGTTTTTAATGACCAATTTAAAAAATTGCATTTTTCTCGTCATGAAAAACGCGTTTTTTGAGATATTGATTTTTCCAAACTTTGTTTTGGAGCGTATGCGCGTTTTTTTTTTAATTGGCCAATAAGAGAAAAATATAATTTCATCATATGTTGCTATGTTTTTCATTGTTCAGCTATAGCTCCGGCGGCAAGAGGTTATATACCACCAAAAGGAAAGCTATATTTGTGCGGAAAAAAATGATAAAAATTGTATATATGGATACAGTGTTGCATGACCGCGCAATTGTCATTCAAAGTGCGACAACACTTGAAAGCTGAAAATTGGTCTGGGCAAGAAGGGGGTAAAAGTGCCCGGTGGGCAAGTGGTTAAACATGCGAGACCGTGCATGAAGAACTTGGTTGCGCATATGGCAGTCCATTGAAGGGAATGGTCTGCTTTATGCCTATGCCTGTAGGAACCTGCGGTGCGCCCCATCCGCCCACCCCCCCCCCCCCCCGTGCCGCTGAGTGTGTGTCCGCGGAGCTGTCAGAAGGAGCCGATGTTTACCTTGTAGTTCCGGCTCCTTCTGACAGTGTGAGTCACAGGCATTCGATATCACTCCGCCTGTGAGAGAAGGCGCCGTACAGATGAAGCAACGGCTTTCTCTCTACAGCCGCTGCTTTCTCTTTACGGCGCCTTCTCTCACAGGCGGAGTGCATTTGATATCACTCCGCCTGTGCGCGCTGGGATCAAAAAAAATTCCACAGTGACGCTGCAGGCCGCAGCCTGCCCACAGAGCCCAGGCCCCAGAAGCACCAGAGCCCAGCAGCCCCACAGAGCCCAGCAGCCCCACAGAGCCCAGCAGCCCCACAGAGCCCAGCAGCCCCACAGAGCCCAGCAGCCCCACAGAGCCCAGCAGCCCCACAGAGCCCAGCACCACCGGAACCACAGAGCCCGGCACCACCGGAACCACAGAGCCCGGCACCACCGGAACCACAGAGCCCGGCACCACCGGAACCACAGAGCCCGGTACCACCGGAACCACAGACCCCCGGTACCACCGGAACCACAGACCCCCGGTACCACCGGAACCACAGAGCCCGGTACCACCGGAACCACAGAGCCCGGTACCACCTGAACCACAGAGCCCGGTACCACCTGAACCACAGAGCCCGGCACCACAGAACCCAGCACCACCGGAACCACAGACCCCAGTACCACAGAGCCCAGTACCACCGGAACCAGGGATTGAGGTGAGGGATTGCATTGTGCTTTTTGGGGGGTGAGGGACTGCAGATTGTGTTTTGGGGATTGGGGGAATCGCATTGTGGGGATTGTGTTTTTGTATCTACCATGACACAAAAACGTATACGTCTGGCATGCATTTTTTGACCAAATGTTCGACCAAATATAACAGGCTAATTTTTAAGTTGATCATTTTGTACGGCCCCCGAATGATGTTACAAAAATCCAAATGGCCCTTGCTGTAGAGTGACAATGTGCAAAAAAAATAAAATTATTATTATGCCTGACGACGTGTGTCATAGTGTGAATGGGGCCTAACATTGTAAATAAACACTTGTGATTACACCGTACCGTACCAAACTGATGATTATTCATTTTATTTTTATATGGATTCATATAGATTTTTTTGCCTTCCTCTGGATCAACTATGGGTGTAGAATTGGGTATATGGGATTGTACGATTTATTTTATTTTGTTTTATTTTTTATTGTTGAACTGATGGGACTTGTGTCTTTTTTCAACCTAACTATGTAACTATCTCAGAAGCTATTCCATGATCTTCTTAGATAAACGGATGTTCAAAGTCTCCCGTTTCTTAAAACCGCTATCTCCCGCCTGTCAACGCCCTTTATGTTTTGCAACAGTCCTACATAATTCGCATTATTCTTTTCTTCATTGTACGCCTTCCACTTTGTGTAATAATCCGCGCCGCCGCCCTGCTCATAACCTTTATCTCGTGTAAAATGAGATAATTGCAGCTTGCCTTAATGTTTTTCTGCTCGGAAATACAGCGGCGCGATCAGCAGATGTGTTTGGCCTGCAGGAGACATCTGGCAGGCGGCCTAATCGTCTGCAGGATTTTACCGTCTTATTTGTACAGTAATCTGGGACTTGGTTCAGTCGGAGCATGGCTGGTGATTCTCAGCCCTCTCTTATAGCTGGATGTGGGTTGGGGGTGACGAGCAGCAGAATGGGGTCATGGGATGTGTACACCTTGCCGGTTGAATTATAATCATGCACCTGTCATTTTGCCATTGGTTGATTTAAGGCCTTCCGAACAAGAGCTTCTAAACTTGGGCCGGCCATAGACGGGAAAGAAAATCGCTTGATTCCTCAACAATCAGTGTTGATGGGGGAATACCTCCCACAGAGCCATTGTGTTCTCCCAGAAGAAGGGGGGGGGGGTAGTTGGGGGAAAGCCCCCGCCAGGAGAACACCATGATTATTGCTAGCTGCTATAACAGCCTTTAGTAATAATCGCATGTAAAATCCGATCGATCAACTTGGGTACATTCAGCCTTGCCCATACATGGTTTGAATCTTGGCCAGTTCAGAAGGAATTTGATCCATCTGTGGCCACCTCTCTCATTCCCTGTAGAAGAAGCCGTACCTGGGCCTTTACCCCTAAGGTTTTTATTGCACATAGATCCTCTCTTTTAAAAAAAAAATATATAATTCTGCTTTTTTTTAGAGCTGCACGATTCTGGCTAAAATGAGAAGCACAATTTTTTTGCTTAGATGATAGATCACGATTCTCGCGGCGTAACATCATCTTTAACATTAAAACAAAAACAATTGGGCTAACTTCACTGCGTTTTTTTTTTATTATTATTATTTGTTAAGGTGTATTTTTTCCCAAAAAATTGCATTTGAAATACCACTGGGCAAATACAGTGTGACATAAAATATCTCAGCAATTGCCATTTTATTCCCTAGGGTCTCTGCTAAAATATATATATGTTTGGGGGTTCCAAGTAATTTTCTAGCAAAAAATATTGATTTTTAACTTAAACAAGTGTCAGAAAAAGATTAGGACTTTAAGTGGTTAAACTTCCTGCATTTACACATAGAAGTTTGATTTAAGGCTGCATTCACACCTAATCGCAGCATTTGTCCCGCGAACGCTGCGATTTTAACCCCCATTTTTTTTTGGGGGGGTCCACATCTCCTATGCCGAAAGCCGAAGCCGCATGAAAAAAAGGGTCCGGGACTTGTTTTGAGCTTCAGGCTTTCGGCGTTCGGCGTGGAGATGTGAACCATCTCCATAGAGGGCAATGTTAAATCACCCGTCCAGCGTATTAGGGGCTGCAAGAGCGTCGGGCTTCAGGCGTTAAAACGCCTAGGTGTGAATGGAGCCTTAGAAGGAAGTTGGGTAGAATGTTTCATGTTGTTACAAACTTGGCAGACTGCCCCTCCCCCTCAAGAGGCTTTCTCCACACCAGGGAGAAAGCCTCGCATTACGGTGTGTAGTTACGGACAGAAGAACAGGAAGTGAGGATTTCTCAGAAGAAATAAGGACATTTAAAAGCAAAATGGAAGGATGAGGTAAGTGAAGGAGGACTGCACTAGGGTAATGGAAGCTATTTAGGGGGGGAAAAAATGTCATTTACAACCCCTTTAAGGACATTTCGTAGCTTATCCAAGCCATTTCTTCAGTTCCAATACCCAGCGGTATATATCCACAAAAGTAGTGCCAACACGTTGATTTAATCGCCGTGAAACATGTGGAATGTCCAAAAACAGAAATTAAAAATGTGAATGTTGTTGAACTAGTTACATAATCCCACCCTTCGTGTTAGGAAGTCTGCATGGTGCTAAAGGTGTGAATTGTTGTCAAAATGGCGGGGTAGTGATGTTAAATGGCATAATATGTGGAGACAGATGGTGTTAAAGCCCCACTTACCACATACCTCCCGACTGTCCCTGATTTCGAGGGACTGTCCCTGATTTGGAGCAATGTCCGGCTGTCCCTCATTCTTCTCATTTGTCCCTCATTTTGGTCTGATCTATATAGATGTATATAAAATGCACTTTTTATCTATCAAAAAGTGTTTCCCAGCACTAAACCTTTCATCCAATTTCTAAATTGCTGCATTTGTAAACTCCAAAAGCCAATACAAAGGAATACTAGTGGTAAAAAAAGCACTTGTGGGTTTAACCAATCTTATTTTTTTGTACAGTTCTCCTTTAAGGGGCATGGCAAGGGGTGTGTCCTATGACTGCATACTTTTGCTGATAGGTGTCCCTCATTCCCATCTCAGAAAGTTGGGAGGTATGCCTTCAGGAATGGTTGTTCCATTTGACGTTGATGGCCTCTTTCTCATCTCTTGTAAACCAGTTGGCTTCTCTGTCCAGAATGTGCTCCTCATTGTCACACTGCCCTCAAAAGAATGTCCCCTTTTCCTTAAAATGTAGGAAAACTGCTGAGCCCTGGCCTGTAGAACCCCTTGAACACAGGAGACCAAATTCTATGTTTAATGTTATTTCATCATATGATAATAATCAGAAACTCAGAACCATGTTTTTCATGGGTGCATGTACACCTGCAGGAATCTGCTTGATTGTTCGCATATGAAAAGAAGGAAGGGGAAAAGTTCTTAACTGCAGTAGGTGAGTGGGACCTGGATGGTTCGAGGGGTTAATACAGACTCCCCAAAACTCCAGGGATTTCCATATGCATTCTTTACTGGTTAGTAACTCACCATCCTGGAACAGTCATGTAGCCAATTAGGGATGAGCTCAGGCGTGTTAGGATCCTAGTCTGAACTCGGATGAGCCATCTCATTAGGAAGCTGTCACTCTTCGGGGGCCAATGGTAATCAGCTGAGGCATTCCCTGCAGGCTGCACGTATACAAGGGGCGTGTATAAAAGCAGCTGTGTGACAAGGAATGCCCCTGCCAATTTCCGTTGGCTCTGTGCAGTGACCGTTTCCTGGTAAGATAGCTTAGGGGGGTGCAGAATATCCAAAAACACCCAAGCGCATTCCTACTAATATGGTGTTAGGAAACCCCATATGCTCATGTTCAGGGCCACTGATAGGGCAGTATAGTTGTCCCTCCTGTCCTGAGCCCTGGTCTCATCAGTTCAAATGTGGGGCCCGGTCACCTGCCGAGCAGGAGGGCCAACTGTATCACCTTATTGCTGCCACTGATGCTCTTGTGCCTCCCCCTGTAGTGCTGCAAGCTTCTTCTCTTTCACAATCTGGCTGCGCTGTAGGGGGATCTGTTTCGGTATCTGTGCCACCCATCCCCCCCCTTTGGAGTCCCCCATGTACCCTCCACAGTGCTGACGGCTTACCTCCTCTCCTACCAACTGGGTCATTGTTTCAGGCTGGTAAATATGTGATATTTACTGGCCCCTTCCTTTCCTGAATGAACACAGTCAGTAATCCATACCAATCGCTCCTGTGTCCATTCATCGCCGAAGCTTAGTAAACTGTGTTCAGTTTGAATGAACAGTAAGGCTCAGAATGCTTCCTATTTATTTATCTCTAGTGCAGCTGAGGCTGCAGTAACGGGGACTAGGGTTCGACCGATTTATCGGCGTACGATATTCACTTTTTTTTAAGTATTGTATCGGGCACAAACGTACCTGATATTACCGATATTGCTTCAAGGTGTTTTACCGGGGTGATGAATGCAGCTACAGGCATCACCCTGATACTTTTCTTTAGAGCAGATGGTCGGCTTTATTGCAATTACAACTGATGCAGCTCAGCAGCCGCTCGGCTGTTATTACAAGCAATTCCTGCCTCTCACCCGGGCTCTTCCTGCCTCTCATCCAGGCACTCTCCTTCCACCAGGAGGCCCGGGCAACCAGCCGTCAGCTGTCACGTCCGTCCGCTGGCCGAAGACCCGAACAAAGCCGATACTTCGTTCGGGTCTTGGATCTAGTAACCCAGAAGTGATGTCATAACATCACTTCCTGGATTACTGGCATCTAAAAGGCGCCAGTTTTAAAAAATATAAAGAATTCAAAAACGCTTATCTTGACTTAAGTGCAGTGGAGGGGTTTGGGGTCTTATAGACCCCACGTTCCCTCCATAAAGAGTACCTGTCCCTGCCTATTACTATCGCAAGGGATGTTTACATTCCTTGTGACGGTAATAACGGTGATATAAAAAAAAGTGTACATTTTTTCTTTTACAGAATATCGGCATACATGTGGCCAAAATATCGATATCGTATCAGCACCGAAAAAACGATATTAGTCGATCCCTAAAAAGAACTGATAAATCTGGGTCCTCAGTCCCGTTCTCTGTCTCAAATGTGAGACTTCTGGGGCTTGTTTAGACTCCCGTTTTTTCACCAAAGAAAAGAAAATTGGAAAAAAAAATAGTAAGGACTTAATATGTGCTATGCTCTCTGAGGAGCAGTCGGCATTTGGATAGGTAATATGCCCTCTCACCGCCTGCTCTAACCCCGCACTAGCACACCACAACCAGGTGGGAGAGTGGGCTGTCAGGTAGGTTGTACGGGGCCCTGCGATTTATTGCAGACCAGTGAAATTTTAGGTAGTAGAGCCAGGGGTAGGGTGATGGCTCAGTGGCCATATACCTTCAAAAACTAGTCTGCTTTGAAATCTGCTATACAGTAGTTCTGTATGGATGATGGATTGGTTTTCTTTGTTTTTGTGTGAGGAAATATCTATTTTCCACAGGAATTTCCTGCATGTTATGGTGCCTGGGTGACCCCGCAGGTGTATGAGCGGTCATGTGACAGGGTCTCTGTATTGCTGTAGCGGCATCTCATATTCTATAGGAAGTGTTGGATTCCATGACAGATTAGTGTGTGCAGGGCGTGTTAGAACACATCCGTGTGCCGTTGTTTAAGCCAAGCTGTTGTTGAGGGGTGGCCTACGCTGGATTTCGTTACCTGACTAAATAACAGAAAAACTGTATAATGCCCTTCCTGATGAATTCCACCATCAGCAGAATGAGCACGTTCATTATTGTCCTCACTTTTTATGCTTCCCTTGTTGAACTTCACGCTGTGCCACATATGAGTTCTTGTACTTTCTCGCTGGCTGCTGCAGTCTTGGCACACTTCGCTTTTAATATCCTGCCTATTTCCTCAAGGAATGACCAAAATTCACTATACTGGAGATTTGGAGAGGCAGAGCCTGAATTTTGCCTGCTGAGTGGATCGTCGCAGTCCTCTCAGCATGTAGAGAAGTAGGAATTGTGTCCTTTGGACCCCTTACAAGTTCAGTGGAGTACAGGCCCCTCATCCCTAACCCACTGACCGGAGTTCTATGGTTAAGCAAATAGCAAGGAAAGCAAATAGAATTCTGGGGTGCATCAAGAGAGTGATGACCGGTGGGATGTAGAAGGTCATAAGTCTGTATTTAGGCCAGATTTTAAATAGTGTGTCCAGTTCTGAGGACCTCGCTTACAAAAGGTTTTTGGTCTGAACTATTAAACTTATGGGGACAGTGGAGGAGATTAAAATTTACAGATTTGAGGTACGAAGGGAAAGAAGATGCTCTTTAAAGGTACTCCTAAAAAGCAGATTGTAACCGATTCTCCAGCTTTTTGCCAAACGTTGCTGCATTAAAGAGAACTACCACCTAAAGACCATTAAAGTGATTGTGAAGTCTCTTTTTCTCTTCTTCTGATGGAGGCTCTTTACCAGGTGATCAGCAGTGTCCTGGATTTTACCAGGACCACCAATAACAGTGCAGCCTTTCAGTGCCACCCAAAAGTACCAATCACAGTGCAGCCTTTCAGTGCCCTTTAGTGCCGCATAGCAATGCCCATCAGTGCTGCATATCAGTGCCGCCTTATTAGTGCTCATCAGTGCAGCTTATCAGTGCCCAACAGTGAAGGAGGAAACATTTTATAACAAAAACAAAAAATTTTCTCTCAAAAATGTCGATCTTTTTTTTTTTTGCAAAAAATAAAAACCACAAAGGTGATCAAATACCACCAAAAGAAAGCTCTATTTGTGGGAACAAAATGATTTTGTTTGGGTACAGTGTTGCATGACCATGCAATTGTTTTTTGAAAAAGTGACAGCGCTGAAAGCTGTAAATTGGCTTAGGCAGGAAGGGGGGTAAGTGCCTGGTATTGAAGTGGCTAAGAAACTGTCCAGGAAAGTTGGGTTCCTTGCCCTCCATGGTGCTCAGTGGTTCCCTTTTCCAATCCCTTTGTCTTGATGTGACTAAGGGGCTCATGGAAGAAACGAAAGAGTGGAGCAAGGGGCCATTATTGTCTGTCTGCCAATGGAACTTGTAGTTTTATTATGCTTACACATCTGCGCCAATTTTAAATGTGAGAATGGATGTGGGGTAGAAGAACCTTCACCTGCTATCACAGGGGTTGAGAGGGGTTGGCGATTAGCAACATGTTGCACTCTAAATATGAGTGCAACTTGTTGCCAAAGGCGGTAGTAAATTCTGCTTTATGACTTGTACCTGCAGGTAAGCCTATTATAAAATTTTCCTGTAGGTGCAGTGAATATCTCCTAAACGTGTACCGATTAGGTGATATTTACATTTGTAGAGGCCGGTGTCTTCACCGGCGCATGCGCATTGCACTCTCAATTAACAGCGTAGTGGAGTGTGCCATCCATTGAGAGCGCTGTACACAACTGTGATTCTCACGCATCTGTGCAGGAGTGACGTCATCACAGCCTGGTCATTCAAATGGCTGGAGCCTGCGAACTGGAGTATGCCATCCATTGAGAGTGCTGTACACAACCGGGATTCACACGCATGTGTGCAGGAGTAATATCATTGTGGCCTGGCCATTCAAATGGCTGGAGCCCACAAACCCGGAAGGGAGAACAGGTAAAAATGGGAGCACCTACAGCAGTGACAGCGTGCCACTGTAGGCACATTGTGACTTAAATCGCCCGGAAGCCCAATTTTTTTTAATTGAAGTTTACTACCACTTTAAGGGTGTTTGTAAGGTTGAGGAGGACAGTTTTTTAAATGGTAAGCTAAGCTCAAGAATGCTGAGACATAACTTCAAACTAGCAGATGAAAAGTTCAAAAATAATTTTAGGAAGTTGTGGGCCAGTATTGACAGTCCTCTGAGGCTATGTCGTAGGCCATGAAAGGAAATACTATATTCATAGAACAGTACTGCTGGACCTATACCATTTTGTGCAGTAAAGTTCAGACTTCTCTTGTTGCATGCTGGCTTCAGGACAGTGATCCACTAGATCAGGGGTCTCCAAACTTTCTGTACAAAGGGCCAGTTTACTGTCCTTCAGACCTTGAGGGGGCCGGACTGTGGCCAGTGAAGTAGAAAATCCCTTGGTGTCAATGAATGTAAACAATGCCCCGTCATTGGTGTCAGTGGAAGGAATAGTGCCCCGTCATTGGTGTCAGTGGAAGGAATAGTGCCCCGTCATTGGTGTCAGTGGAAGGAATAGTGCCCCGTCATTGGTGTCAGTGGAAGGAATAGTGCCCCGTCATTGGTGTCAGTGGAAGGAATAGTGCCCCGTCATTGGTGTCAGTGGAAGGAATAGTGCCCCGTCATTGGTGTCAGTGGAAGGAATAGTGCCCCGTCATTGGTGTCAGTGGAAGGAATAGTGCCCCGTCATTGGTGTCAGTGGAAGGAATAGTGCTCCGTCATTGGTGTCAGTGGAAGGAATAGTGCCCCGTCATTGGTGTCACTGGAAGGAATAATGCCCGTCATAGGTGTCGGTGGAAGAAATAATGCGCTGCGTTTGCGGTAAAGAGACACATTTTAGGGGTGCCTTTTGGCCGCTAGCGGGACGCTTTTAACCAAGAAGGGGTTCAAATCTCCCGTGTTTCGGTGCTTCAGAAGCACTTTTCAGGGGCTTCCGAAGCACTGCCCATTTATTCCAATGGGCAGGGATGGTTTAGGAGCGTTGTACGATTCACTCCCAAACCGCCTCAAAGATGCTGCTTGCAGGACTTTTTTTTCCCATCCCGCAATCGCACCACTCAGGCTTTCACACTGGGGTGGCATGGGAGGCAGTTTTCAGGCACTTTACATGTGCTATTTGTAGCACCAAAACACCTGAAGACTGCCTCAGTGTAAAAGGGGTCTTAAGTTGGTCAGGCCCTACAGCTGGTGAAGCATTCATTAAACCAGGTGGTATTGCATGGAGCTTCTATTTGTTGCTCAGCATAACACTACTGAAAGTATAAGTTCCTGTAAAAAAAGCTTGTAAAGAATTGAACGCTGGTGTCATGCAGGTCTCCTGCAGATCTGTCAGTGCATCTGTGTACCCGTACATCCCATACGGGCAAGTAGATACACTGACAGGAAGAATCAATGAACTACCAGGGCGTTCCATCGTGTCCTGGTAGTTCATTAGGAAATACAAGCCAACAGCTGCAAATAGCTCTATTTTATGAATGACGCGGCTGTGTGGACGGAGCCTTGCATGGCCGCGCTGATTTCAGAAGTGACAGCTGGTATGGGGAACTTTTCACCGTACTGCTGTCACAGGGATGTGGGGATTGGGCAGTGACTGCACAAAAACAATTGGAACATGTAACATGTTCCCAAAGGTGAATTTATCCTTTTAAAAGTTAGTTGTGCTTAAAGTGGAGTTTCCATCCCCAATTTTTTTTCATTATTGTGCTCATTAGACCTAAAAAAGAAAAAAAAAAATTTTTTACTCACCTGGAAATGCCTGTTGCTATGCGGTCACACAAAATCTGCCTTTGGAATCACCTAGGATTTTGACGTCATCTCCCTCGGCTCTTCAGTACGCTAATGCTCCTGGGAAATGTCATTACTTCCCAGGATGCAGTGCACTTCCCCATTATAACTCCACATCCAAGACTTCCAGGATGTAAGTGCTTGTGGGCTTCACAATGCCCACAAGCAAAATGACAACAGTGTGGACTTAGTTATTCAAAAAAGATAGTTTATAAAACTATGCGGAGAGGCGGCGGATTGTAAAATAGTAAGTAACCGGATTTATATTATAAAAACGCATGATGAAAGGACATACATTTAAAAACTGCTAATTGTGGTTGGAACCCCGCTTTAAATAAGAGATCTAGGGCTAAGGCTGATTTCACATGGACGATCCAATCAGGTCTGCCTGTCAGTATTTCAGGTGGACCTGTTCGGATCATCCATTGTTCTCTATGGAGCAGCAGATGTCATCGGACATGTGTCTGCCAACACCCACCGGCATTCGATCCTGTCCACCAAAAATAGATGGATGGGGGATCCATTCCCCATCCGACTGGCGGATCGGCTGACAGTCGGTTGGATGGAAAGGCGGTTCGTTTCCATCCAGCCATCTCATAGAGAACTGCAGGGCTGGCTATGCCGAGCGGGCACGTACCTGTCATCCATCTGCTCAGTAAGGATCAGTGGAGAGATCCCCCACTGAGAATGCGATTGTGCGTTCCCGAGTCCGCCCTGTTTTTTTTGTTCTTAGATGGCTTAAATGGGCGTACTTGAGCCATTGAGCAGACAAGGTATGGCCATATAGGGTGAAAGGTAGAGCTCAACTCTGTTTGAAAAATGCTAATCTTGAATGAATGAAAAACTTGTATAGCGCTACACATGCGAACTGAATCGCCTCAAGGCGCTAATTATCTATTTCCTTCTAATTTGGCCTTCAGAATAGGTGGGTCTTGAGTTTTTTCCTGAAGGCCTGGTGATTCGTTTCCATCCAGATATTTGTTGGCAATGCGTTCCATAGTCGGGGTCTTTGGACTGCAAATCTTCGCTCTCCTTTTGTTTTGTAATGGGCCTTGGGGGTTTTTAAGTAGATTTTGGTTAGTTGACCTGAGAACGTGGTTGGGGTTGTGGTATTTAAATTTTTCACATGAATATTAGGGAGCAGTTCCT
Source organism: Rana kukunoris (assembly GCA_029574335.1). Classification (NCBI taxonomy): domain Eukaryota; kingdom Metazoa; phylum Chordata; class Amphibia; order Anura; family Ranidae; genus Rana; species Rana kukunoris. The sequence continues at coordinate 33,598,554 of CM056050.1, read as the reverse complement.
TGTACACATTTGTGCGTCAGGTAGAGGGCCTTAAATGCGATCCGGTCCTTCACATTCTTGGTTGAACCAAATGGCGTGGGAATGAAAACTTTGGTTCTATGTGCTCCTGGGGTGGGTGGAACTTCAGTGAACACGTTGCTTTGCCCTCCATGAGCCTAGCACAGGTTCACTTCAATGGCGCTTCTGGTAGTTCATGCCACCACATCTATTACTCTTTATTTGCTTTTACTTACAATTATTTTAAGAGAGAAAAGTTGGCTTCAGTTTTCATCAAGAAAATAAAGGGGTTCTTTCTCCAATATTTGGCTGCGCAGGACATGGTCAGAGGGCAATGTAAAATTTGTTTTAGTAGAAGTTTTAATGTAAACTTGCTAAGTGTTCTCTTCTGTTTTCCATAGGACTTTCAGTCAGAAGAAGGCTGCGGTGGAAAGAGAATATGCTCAGGTAAGCTCAGATACTTGTACGAACTGTCCAAACAGGTTCCATGTTTTGCATTGCTGATTACCATTTGAAGCATTGAGGTTGCTTGTATTGAATGTAAACTCCGTGACCAGTTAGTTGGGTACAACCTGTACAAGGCTGTATTTGGCTTTCACTTTAACTCTGGCCTCAATCAGATCACGTTTGGACTTTACTGGTTTCCAAAGATGGTGAATAGAGATTTGATTCTATTGCTAAAGTGGTGGAATTCTGTGGTCACTGCATTTTGGATGATGCAACGTTATTTGCAAGTGGCCCATTTTGCGTCATCGTTATGGGATTTACCATTGAAGTGGGGTTGGTATTCTCTGGCTCTTGGTTTGGCACACTGTCCTGGTGGGATGTCGTTTATGAAGGTGCTTGGATACAGGACGGCTTACTTGGTCCTCAACAAAGACTCAATTTTTGGAGTAATTTGGTCACTCTTTTTGCTTGGAAGACCTTACACATTCATTGTTCTACGGGACAGCAGGATGGATCCATGGAGTACCATTCAAAGAAAGCACGGACCTACAAACATCATAACGTGGTGGATGTCGCATAAAAGCTTATACTTGTCCATATCCGGCCTTTGGTTCAACTAACCTGCTGTTGTACGTTTGTTCACAATGAGATCAAGGTGCAGGCTGCTGAGTTCACTTCCAGGAATGCTTCTTACAATGGATGTTTTGTTGCACTATTATTATCGCTTTTACTGCTATTCTGATATTGACCTGGGAGGAGCAGTGTTTTTATGACGCAGTCGCCCTGGTTAGCCCGACAAAACCCGTAATGGAAATCTTTTACCCTATTTTCCTCAGTCTCAAGTTTGGATTTCAGATTTTTTTGTTGCACTTTTTGAATGGAATGACCCAGCCATGTGACATCAGTTCTGACCAACTACCTATGTTCACACCTGACATGGTGTACCTAATTAACTGGTCATTGGAATATTTTGTGTGCTTATGAAATATTATCATGTAAATGTAAGATGCAGTCATCATGTAACTCAATTTATGTTCAGTGTATGTATACCTTTTTTCTTCACTGACAAATGATTGTTTGGTATGTTCTCATTTATATTATTATTGCTTAGAGCAACGATGTCAAGCCCATTTTCATTGTGGGCTACAACAGGTTGCCCTGAAAGAGCTGCTTGTATCAGGGATGTACAGATTACAGGGTCCAGCATCGCGCTGTGTGCAGGTTCCAGAGTTGCGTGCACAGTGCAGGGTTCAGCATCGCAGAAAAAGGACCTTCTACCAAACTGTTACCAGAAGGTTGGAAACCCGCATAACTGATCCGCTACCGTGTGAAAGGGCCCTTAGGGTTTCTCAACTAGGATTCTTCCAGAGGTTGCTAGAGGTTCCCTGTGAGCAATTTCTGCCCCTCCGATAAATTCTCACTGATACCATTGACCTTTTTAGCTATCTGTAAGGGGGGAGTTCTTCCCAAGGACCACAGGTGTAAAGGAGCATTCTTCTGTATCATGACTTGTAGATAAAGTAATTTTTAGCAGGGGTTCCCCGAGACCGGACACTTATTTCAAGGGTTAAACTGCATTGAAAAGGTAGAGAAAGGCTGGTCTAAAATGTCTTTTGTAGGAAGTAGTATTGAGGCTTCATGCGTACTATCAGCTAAAAAAATATAAAATTGGCAGAGAAACTCATGATTCGTGTTTTTGTGCCAACTTTTAGCAGTGTTTAGGAGCGTTGGCGTCTATTAGCGTTTCCTGTAATGTGATTCTGTGTTGGCAAATCGCTCCCAAAAACGAAAAAAAAAGTTTTCTCCTATAACCTAAAGCTTCAAAAACTCTTCTAGACTAAAATAGTGTCAATGGACACATAGGATAAAGCCCTGTACACATGGCCCAGATTCTCGTTGGGGAATTTTTTATTTTTTTTTTCTGACGAGATTCCTGGCAAGATTCTCTTGCCAGCCGAGTGTACACGCTCAATTCAAAAGAACCGCCGTTCTTTTGAATGGCACAAACGTGATGACGTCATCGACTACGACGAGCATGCGCTTGTCACATTCGATGCCTACGCCGCCATCTTGCTTCACCCTACCTATGCCTTGGAAGCTACCGCGCATGCGTCTAAGTCTCATCGAGCATGCGCGGGTTTCCATGGAGAGGTAAGTATACACACGCTCGGGTTTCTTGGCAGGAAAACACAGCCGAGAATCTCACGAGGAGTAAATAGAGAGTAGGTTCTCTTTTTTTTTTCCTCGTCTAGATTCTGGGCAGTTTTCTTGACGAGAAACCTGAAAGCCTCGTACACACGCTCGGTATACTTGGCAAGAAAGCTCTGCCAGCAGTTTTCTTGCTGATTTTTGCCGAGAACACCGTGCTTGTGTACAAGGCTTAACACTATTTGCTTCTAGAATCTGAAAAAAGATGCTCAAAAGGAGATGCTAGGACTAGAGCGTATGTGTTTAAATCCACTGTACATGAAGCAGGACAGAACTTCACCGAAAACACCAGAAGTCAGTCATTTGAAGAGGCTGTACACACATTTCTGTACCATGGAGCCGTTCTAATAGGAGCGACTCAAGTTGCTCCGACTTAGAAAAAGTTTCCTGTACTACTTTGGGACGACTTCAGGGTGACTTGCATTGACTTTAATACAGAAGTCATTTTGCAAGTCGCATCTGAAGTCGTGGGCAGATCGCCTTACCGAGTCGCTTGCTGCCCCTATGTGAACCGGCTCTAAATCTTTTGCTCTTCAACCTCAGATTCTAATATCTACTTTTTTGTCTACTTTAGTTCTCTTGTTTTTTTCCTTTTTAAAGTGGATGTAAACCCTCCATACACCCAGTGAAGTGAACAGCCTCAGATGATACACAGGGATGAACCAAATCTCCCTACAAAAGTTTTACATTTTTTGCTGTCTTCACATTCATATACTGTTTAGAAAGTTCAGATCTGTGTTAGGAAATTTTTCTCTTCCTGGTTAAAGTGGAGGTTCACCCTAAAACAATTATCTAACATTACATCCAGCATACTAACAACATGTACAGTATGCTGGTATTTTTTTTTTTTCTCCGTACATACTGTTTAATTGTTATTTTCGCCCAGGCTTCCGGGTTCTGATTCCCGTGGGGCTGGGCGTTCCTATTGAGAGCTTAGATGATTGACGTCTGGTGAAAATCTTCCCATGGCGCATAAAGCGCGTCACCAGTTTTCCGTAAATAGCCGACCTGCGAGTCGGCTCTATATGGCGCCTGTGCAGTCAGCTCTACACGGCGCAGGTGCCGTATAGCACCGACTCGCAGGTCGGCTATTTACGGAAAACTGGTGAGGCGCTTTATGCGCCATGGGAAGTTTTTCACCAGACGTCAATCATCTAAGCTCTCAATAGGAATGCCCAGTCCTGCGGGAATCAGAACCCGGTATCCTGGGCGAAAATGACAATTAAACGGTATGTACGGAGAAAAAAAAACAAATACCAGCATACTGTACATGTTAGTATTCTGGATGTAATGTTAGATAATTGTTTTAGGGTGAACCTATTAATTAATAATTAATCGCTTCCTATTAATGATTGCCTTCCCCATTTTGCTCTGACCCCTTCTGTCTTTTGTTTTTCCTTTATCCCTCACTTTCCTTTTGTGTTTTTCTGTTGTCATTTTTTTCCTCCTTACTGTTAAGTTTCTGTTCTATATTTTATGTTTTTTTTTTATTATTCTTCTCTTTTTCAACTTTCTTCTTTTTACCATTTTCATACCTCCTTACTGTTTTTTTTTTTTTTTTTTTTTTCTCTTCACTCGTATAAAGTCCTGAGAAAGTTATTGAGTGTGAGCCCGGAGCCCTGTATGTGTCTGGGCCTCTCTGTATTCGGGCCCTTGTCTCCGTGCCACGTTAAGCAGCAGCTGTTTGTTTGAGCCCTGGCCGCATTCATCAGCGTTGGCTGGCGTTCCTCGCCTGCTCCACGAGCCTTTTATAAAGGGGAGCCTTGTTGATGTACACTGCAGGGGGATAGTGCTTCCTGGATGCTGCAATGAATACCTATGAGCGCTGTGAGATTGGCTCTTTGTTCGGCATCTGAGTGGCGATTGTGCCGCTCCGCTGATTGCTTCATGAGAAAGTGTCGGTGTCGCGGGCCAGGAAATAAGAAAATAAACGCCAGCTTCACGTGCCAGTCTTGGCTGTTTAGAAAAGGCCTTTGCATCTGTGCCTCTGTACAAAGATTTTACTTTTACTGTGCAGCCTCAGTGCTGATATTGGGATTGATTTTGAGTTGGTTGTTGGCAAATGTGTTGGCTAGGGTGGTTAAAAATCGATGATTTACTTAAAAAAATAAATCAGATTTTTTTTTTTTCTTTTCATTTAAATCTTTTTTTTTTTTTTTTTGTTTTTTATTGAATCAAATTTTGTTTCGATTTTTTTTATTTTCTTATTTATTGTTCGCCTTCATAAAATGCTTTTGGAGTAAAAATGTATATAAAGATAGTTTTCTATTTAAGATACATTTAATAATTTAGTTTATTCACCATGAAATGGAGCTTAGTTATGTAGCATGAGGCTGTATATTCTACAATATTTAAATTTTTGGTAAACTCATTCAATGAATCCAAGCTCTGCAAGCTGAGATAACATGCACTGCATTGATGCATTCACACAATGTCACTGTATCCATGAGATAAAACAAAGTTCAGGAATATTCCTTTATCCCATTGTTTTGCAAAACTATGTACACTACAAACTGTATGATTTAATCAGTTCTGATATGTTTTACTATCCTGACAGCTTATTATTCTAAATAGGAAACCTTCATTTTGTCTGCAAATATTAAAGATTCTTACTACCAGCAAGAATGAGTCCTTACATTTACAGAGCACCTGTCATTTCAGATTCATCATGGCAGCGCCACGTCCCTCACCTTGTTGTGTCACTGCCGCATCAGCAGCCATCCCATTAACCACTTAAGGACCGCCCACCGCATATATACTACCTGTACGTTGTTTTGTGCACACGTCACTGGGCACCCGCTGCACAGCGTGGGAGCTAATGCGCGGGTCTGGCAGGCACGATGTCCGATGGCCACCTGCAATCGCTCCTCAGACTTCAGTGAGATCGTCTGTCTGTTCCTAGTAATCAGGAACATCGATCTCTCTCTATTCCCAGTCAGTCCCCTCCCCCGAAAGTTAGAATCACCTCCCTAGTTGAACACATTTAACCTTTTGATTGCCCCCTAGTGTTAACCCCTTTCCTGCCAGTGACATTTTTTCAGTGATCAGTGGCTATTTCTTTATCGTACATCACGGGACACAGAGCGCATAGCCATTACACTTTGGTTATATGGGTACCTTCAGGTGTGGACACTGGTGTAATCAATTTCACAGGAAGTTTCCTCCCTATATAACCCCCTCCCACTGGGAGTGCTTCAGTTTTTTCGCCAGTGTCTTAGGTGTTGGTCACGTCTAGCTGTCCCTCGGAGGTCTCGGGACCCAGGATAGCTAGCCGGATCCGTCCGAAGTGCTTCAAAGCCAAGGTGTACGGTACCCGGGCCCTGCTGGAGTGGGGTTTTGCCTATAATGCCTCTCCTTGGAGGGCTGGATTCTGGGCTCCAGTGCCTTAGTCTCTTCCAAGAACTAAACGCTACTGATGCCAGGATGCTATATAGGTCCAGGTGTGTGGGTTCCTTAACACAGGACCCCGGTCCCTGAAGGTCCAAGACAATACCCACGGAGATGGGGGAAGGTTGGGCCTCTTGCATTTTGCAATACCCTGTGGCGTGGAGCAGGTAAGAGGGAACCTGCGGGACTTGGTTCGACAGTAGGTATCCCCCTGGGGGTTCTGGGTCGGCTAATGGTATGCTTGTGCATCAGCCACTATCTCCACTATGTCTTTTGAGGCAGGATGGGATGTACTAATGTTTACCCAGATAACATGTAGGTATATGTATGCTTTAAAGATATGTATTTACTACTCCCCCCAGATCTGCCTGTTAGCATGATACTGCAGCCCCACGTGCTATAAGGAGGAAATGCTGGCAAAACTCCTGTTTCTTAGGAAGCCTATGGGGACAGCTTCCTCTATGTGTGCACTACAATAAGATTAGTGTCTTGCCTGGTGTCTGTTGGGTTGCTAGCGCTGGTCCAGGCTTCTCCTCTGCTTTCTGCTTCCTCCATGTTGGTTTCAGCGTGGGGGGGGCGTGCGCGCTGCCTTTTACAGCGTCAGCGTGCGTGGGGGGGGGCGGGCCAGCAGCGTCAGGTCTCAATTAAAGCAGCAAAGCATTTCCTGGCTGGTCATTCCCTCCTGAAGGCAGAGGAGGCTGAGGACACAGAGCGCGCAGCTGAGCTATTTCTGGTTAACAGTGACACCCAGTGGGGTTTTGTGGATCTTCAGGTCTGGACTTAGCTCCATACTGACCAGAAAAAAAAAAAAAAGAAAAGGTTTTTTTCTTAAAGGGACTCAGCCTTAGATCTGGCAGTATCTGAGTCGGTGCAACCTTGGGCTCCAGCTAACGGGCATTGGTGTGGCAATACTCACAGGACCTTCCTCGGTATTGCCGCCTTCTCGGGCGTATGAAAATTTGGAAATTTTTTACCATAGCCTGTTCTTATTAATGGTTCACTTCTAGCTACAACAGTTGGGTGTTGGCTTTAGGGGTGTCTCAAGGTTGTGCAATGGCTCCCAAGGGATCAGGACCAGCTAAGGCTGCAAAAGGTACCAAAAAACTAAAGGGGTCTCCATCGGGGTCAGAGGATTTGGGCCAGGCTCTAGCGGTCCCACCCTCACCAGATAGACCACCGAACAGCATGTTGCAGGAGCCATTGAGGGTGCTAGGGGCAGAGGCGGCCCCCAATCAACCCATTCCCGTTTACGTTACGGAAGAAATGCTAGCGACCACCCTGGGTGGGCTAGAGGAAAGGTTAACTGCTTTAATTGCCCGCTCTTTGCCAGGTGGCAAACGGGCTATATCCCCGTCACCTAGATTGGTGTTTTCAGATGCAGAGGTCCTCTCTTCGGAGGAATTGGACCCACAGGTGGATCAAGCGGACCCGAGTCCCGACGGTTCAGACATTGAGGGTTCCACTATAGATGATTTTTTTTTCGGCTTCTCAAGCAGAGAGCCTGTGGATCCAGTCTCTGACAGATATGGTTCGCACTGCTTTTAAACTTCCAGTGTCAGAACAATTAGCCCCCGCGGTATCCTCTCTAGGTTCCTTGAAGGCACCGTTGAGTGGTGCGTCTTTTCCGGTTCACCCCCTTCTGGAGAGCGTGATTTTTCAGGATTGGGCTCGACCTGATAGGATTTTTATCCCTCCTAAAAGGTTCACTATTCTCTATTCTATGGAAGAGGAATTTGCAAAGAAATGGGCACTCCCTACCGTGGACGCAGCCATTTCCTGCGTAAATAAATCCCTGACCTGTCCGGTTGAAAATGTCCAGATGTTTAAAGATCCAGTCGACAAAAAGTTGGAGACCCTACTGAAGGCTTCTTTTACCACAGTAGGTGCCGTGATTCAGCCAGCGGTGGCAGCCATTGGCGTTTGTCAGGCTTTAAAGGATCAGACTAAACAGATATTAAGGGACATACCGGCTCAGCAAGCTCGTGAATTGGCTGACCTCCCAAGGGCTCTCTGCTTTGCAGTAGATGCTATTAAGGACACCATTCAACAGGCGTCCCGTTTATCTCTGCTGTTGGTTCATATGCGTCGCCTTTTGTGGCTGAAAAACTGGTCAGCAGAGGCACCCTGCAAAAGGCTTTTAGCAGGATTTCCCTTTCATGGTGGGAGACTATTCGGTGAAGACCTAGATAAATATATCCAGACCATATCAAGTGGTAAAAGTTCTTTCTTGCCTGTCAAGAAAAGATTGCGTGGGCCCGCGTTTAAGCGACAGGCCTTCGCAGGCTCGGCCCCTTCAACTTCCCGTCAGTATCGACGGCCTCCCGGGCGTTCAGCATTTAATAGCCGCCCACAAGGACAAGCCACGGCAGGCAAGAGGCCATGGTCTCGCAAGCCGGTTAAACCAGTCATCAAGTCAGATTCATGAAGGGGCGCTCCCACTCTCTTGGGTGGGGGGAAGGCTTCGGTTTTTCTCCGAAGTGTGGGTGGCCAGAATTCCCGACTCTTGGGTACTGTCCGTGGTAGCCACGAGCTACAAGCTAGAGTTTCGGGAAGTCCCCCCTCCTCATTTTCAGGGGTCAAGTCTTCCAAGCGACCCATTAAAGAGGGCCCCTCTTGTAAAAGCATTGGATCGTCTCTTGCTCCAAGGGGTAATTGTAGAAGTACCAACCCAGGAATGGGGTCTGGGATTCTACTCCAACCTTTTCATAATACCAAAGCCCAATGGCGACGTCAGGCCTATCTTAGACCTCAAACGCCTAAATCGCTTTCTAAAGATTCAGACCTTTCGTATGGAGTCCATACGTTCGGTGGCAGCCAGCCTACATCAAGACGACTTTCTAGCATCTATAGACATAAAGGATGCGTATCTGCACGTGCCGATCTACCCGGCACATCACAAGTTTCTTCGTTTTATGATAGATCACCGTCATTACCAGTTCGTAGCCCTCCCTTTCGGGTTGGCAACAGCTCCGCGGGTATTCACAAAGGTGTTAGCCCCGGTGCTAGCCGTCCTAAGGACAGAAGGCATTTTGGTCCTGGCATACCTGGACGATCTTCTGGTTATCGACAGCTCAGCTTCCAGCCTCAATCATGCAGTAGTTCGCACAGTTCAGCATCTAGAGGAATTCGGGTGGATTGTGAACCAAGAAAAATCGATATTGAAACCCACAAAGCAGTTGGAATATATAGGCCTTCGGCTAGATACAGACTGCCAGAGGATATTTTTACCTCAAGCAAAGGTCAGATCAATAACTCAAGCAGTTCAAGTGATCTTAGGCAAGAAGAGGCCGACTATTCGCCTATGTATGCGACTGCTGGGGAAGATGGTGGCTGCCTTCGAGGCAGTGCCCTACGCCCAGATCCATACCAGATATCTCCAGGCAGCCATTCTCTCTGCCTGGAACAAGTCCATTCAGGCGTTAGATCGTCCGTTAGTGCTCTCCCCAGGAGTCCGGCGCAGCCTGTTTTGGTGGCTGGTCCCTCAAAATTTGTCAAAGGGGAAATCCTTTTGCCCCATCACGTGGAAGATAGTAGCCACGGATGCCAGCCTGTCAGGTTGGGGGGCAGTTCTAGAAGGACAGACCCAGCAAGGGCAGTGGTCGGAGGCAGAAAAACTGCTTCCCATCAATATCCTAGAGATCAGAGCTGCTCGGCTGGCCCTGATCGCCTGGACTCTCCCCCTTCAGGGTCTGCCAGTAAGGATACAGTCCGACAATGCCACTGCAGTGGCATACATAAACCGCAAGGGGGGCACGAGGAGCCTAGCAGCCCAAAGGGAAGTAAACCTGATTTTCTCATGGGCCGAAGCCCATGTACCCTGCATCTCGGCGGTGTTCATCCCAGGGATAGACAATTCTCAAGCAGATTTTTTGAGTCGTCAACAGTTGCTCCCGGGGGAGTGGTCTCTTCACCCCCAGGTATTCCAAGAGATTTGCCAAAGATTCGGAGTCCCAGATGTGGACATTATGGCAACGAGATCCAACAAAAAGTTGGACAAATTCATATCCCGAGCCAGGGATCCCTCGGCCTACGGGACCGATGCGTTGGTTTGCCCCTGGCACCAGTTTTCTCTCCTGTATGCGTTCCCTCCACTGCAGATGATTCCCCGCCTTCTACGGAGGATCAGGGTGGAGCGCAGGCCTGTGATCCTGGTGGCCCCAGCCTGGCCCAGGAGGGCTTGGTACGCACTCATCGTGAAGATGTCAGTCGGGTCGCCGTGGCCGCTCCCCCTGCGCCCAGATCTGCTGTCTCAGGGCCCAATCTGCCACCCTGCTTCACAGCAGCTAAATTTGACGGCTTGGCGGCTGAATCCCTAATTCTTAAGGGCAGAGGCCTCTCAGCTCAGGTCATATCTACGTTGATTCAGGCTAGGAAACCGGTCTCTAGAAATATTTATTACAGAGTCTGGAGAACCTATGTGGAGTGGTGCGAGTCTCAAAAATGGCATCCTCGAAAGTTTTTTATTGACAGGATCTTGCGATTCCTCCAGGTTGGCGTTGACAAAGGGTTGGCTCTTGGTACTCTAAAGGGGCAGGTGTCGGCTTTATCGATATGGTTTCAAAGACCCTTGGCCACCCATTCGCTTATGAAAACCTTCTTGCAGGGGGTTTTGCATGTGAATCCCCCTATTAGAGCTCCCCTCTGCCCCTGGAATTTAAATCTGGTCTTGTCAGCTTTACAAAGGCAGCCGTTTGAACCTCTGACAGAAATCCCTCTTGTGCTATTAACCCGAAAGTTGGTTTTCTTGGTGGCTATGGCTTCGGCCAGAAGGGTTTCCGAGCTGGCAGCCTTGTCATGCAGGGAGCCATACCTTATTCTGCATAAGGACAGAGTGGTTCTGCGGCCTCAACCTTCTTTCCTTCCTAAGGTCATATCCAGTTTTCACTTGAATCAGGACCTAGTCCTACCATCCTTCTTTCCTACTCCCCAGTCCAGAGAGGAAAGACGGCTTCATACTTTGGACGTGGTTCGAGCCATGAGGGTCTATCTCAAGGCTACAGAGAAGATTCGAAAAACAGATGTGCTTTTTGTTCTTTCGGATGGCCCCAAGAAGGGTCAGCCGCCTGCCAAGTCTTCCTTGGCTAGGTGGATTAAGCAGCTGATTTTTCAGGCCTATGGTCTGAAGCGCGTTCCACCTCCCTTATCAGTTAAAGCCCATTCTACGAGGGCCATGAGTGCCTCCTGGGCGGCACACCATCAGATCTCTATGGCACAGGTTTGCAAGGTGGCAACCTGGTCTTCCGTACATACGTTTACTAAATTTTATAAGTTGGACGTTGCAAAGGGTACGGACGCAGCATTTGGGCAGGCGGTCCTACGGGCAGCAGTATAGAATCCTCTGGTCCGGGTCACGCCCTTTTTTTTTCTGTTGGTGGAGTTACTTTACTTCCTGATAATTTTTTGTTTGGCTATTCTTGGCCTTACGGTCTCCCTCCCTTCATAGAGCATTGCTTTAGGACATCCCAAGTGTAATGGCTATGCGCTCTGTGTCCCGTGATGTACGATAAAGAAAAAAGGATTTTTAATAAACGGCTTACCTGTAAAATCCTTTTCTTGAAGTACATCACGGGACACAGAGCTCCCACCCCTCTTTTGGGGAACATTGTGTAACCTCGGAGGAATTGCTTGCTACAAAACTGAAGCACTCTCAGTGGGAGGGGGTTATATAGGGAGGAAACTTCCTGTGAAATTGATTACACCAGTGTCCACACCTGAAGGTACCCATATAACCCAAGTGTAATGGCTATGCGCTCTGTGTCCCGTGATGTACTTCAAGAAAAGGATTTTACAGGTAAGCTGTTTATTAAAAATCCTTTTTTTTTAGCTCTGATTACTTTGATAATATCGCTGGTCCCAGAAAAGTGTCCGATCTGTCCGCCGCAATCCCACTAAAAATCGTTGATCACAGCCATTACTAGTTAAAAAATAAAAAAAAAAATGCCATAAATCTTTCCCCTATTTTGACACCAGCTCTCTGTTCAGGGAGCTCTGAAAACCGATCGATCGACTGTGTTTGATCGCTCGGTTCTCATTGTAAAGCCTCATACACACGATCAAAAATTTCTGACGGGTATTGTGTGATGACAGGCTGTTGTCGGAAAATCCGACCGTTTGTGTGCTCATCAGACAATTGTTGTCGGATTTTCCGACAACAAATGTTGGATAGCATGCTTTAAAATTTTCAGACAACAAATGTGTGCTGTTGTATTATCTAATCGTCTACACAAGTAGTCCCGGGCCCGGTGGGGGACAGATGCAGCACCTAGGAAAGTATGAATCTGCAAAAAAAAATAATCTCGCACATTTCTTTTAATTTTTTTTTTTTTATGAATGCAAGAAGTGCAAGTGTTTGTATATGACCTGGTATCAGCCTCTTGTAGTCGCTGTACCGCAGGACTCAGAGTTAGAGAGGGAGAAACAGCACAAGGAACCAATCGGTTCAGCTTTAAGGAGATCAAAAAACTTCCAGTTGGGGCAGCTATTAGGGTTGTCCCGATACCACTTTTTTAGGAGCGAGTACAATTACCGATACTTTTTTTCAAGTAGTCGCCGATACCGAATACCTATACTTTTTTTAAACGTGTCCCCAAATGCAGCCATGTCCCCCACATATTGCAGCCATATCCCCCATATACAGCCATGTCCCCCACATGTTGCAGCCATGTCCCCCACATGTTGCAGCCATGTCCCCCACATGTTGCAGCCATGTCCCCCACATGTTGCAGCCATGTCCCCCACATGTACGCAGCCATGTCCCCCACATGTACGCAGCCATGTCCCCCACATGTACGCAGCCATGTCCCCCACATGTACGCAGCCATGTCCCCCACATGTACGTAGCCATGTCCCCCACATGTACGCAGCCATGTCCCCCACATGTACGCAGCCATGTCCCCCACATGTACGCAGCCATGTCCCCCACATGTACGCAGCCATGTCCCCCACATGTACGCAGCCATGTCCCCCACATGTACGCAGCCATGTCCCCCACATGTACGCAGCCATGTCCCCCACATGTACGCAGCCATGTCCCCCACATGTACGCAGCCATGTCCCCCACATGTACGCAGCCATGTCCCCCACATGTACGCAGCCATGTCCCCCACATGTACGCAGCCATGTCCCCCACATGTACGCAGCCATGTCCCCCACATGTACGCAGCCATGTCCCCCACATGTACGCAGCCATGTGCCCCACATGTACGCAGCCATGTGCCCCCCCATATCGCAGCCATGTCCCCCCCCCATATCGCAGCCATGTCCCCCCCCATATCGCAGCCATGTCCCCCCCAAATCGCAGCCATGTCCCCCCATATTGCAGCCATGCCCCCCCCCACCTGATGATGATGCCGCCGCCGTCGTATATACAAAGCCGCCGTCGCCGCGAACATTATAGGCACCTTTCAATAGCTCTTTTCCCTGCCGCGCACCATGTTAAGGACACTCCCTCTTGCTTGGGATTGGACAGATCCGAGCAAGGGGGAGTGTCTATTCACGCGCAGCGGGAAAACAGCTATTCAAAGGTGCCTATAATGTTCGCAGCGGCGGCGGGGACGGATTTGCTTATACGGCGGCAGCGTTGGTGGCGTTGGCGCGAGGGGGAAGTATTCTATTTAGGTATCGGGGGTATTTGCGGGAGTACAAGTACTCCCGCAAATACTCGGTATCGGTCCCGATACCGATACTGGTATCGGTATCGGGACAACCCTAGAAGCTATATACAAATCTTGATCTCGCATGTCAAATTTGAGTTTGGCCCCACCCCTTTCTGTCTCCATATTAGTTTTTTTTATATACCTGGCAATGCATATTGAGAGTCTTGGGTTGGGGGTCGGGGGAGGAGGCTTGGGTAGCTTTTTCTGTATTATTTTTGCACCGTCTGTAACATTCTTTACTGAACACGAAATATCTTCATGAAACATATGACACAACAAGCAAAGATTTATGATTTTTTTTTTTTTTTTCCTCAAACTAATTTATGTCCCCCGTCGTTTTCCTAAATAGCTGTTAGACGGAAGTTACGATTCAACAGATTGTAACTGTTTGTTTGCTTTCATAAAGTATGTGCTAATTGCGTTTGCCTGTCAACAGATTTGTGACATATGTTGAAATGAATGATAGTAAAGCAATCCAAATCAAAACAAAGCTTGCGTCTGTGTTTTGTATGGAATGCTGGATTGTATGAGGATGTGAAGCTACAGAGTGTATGCATCCTACGATCCCCAGCCCCCAGCAGCTATTCTCAAGTCACTCTGTCATTTCCAAATAATTCTTACATTAAAGTGATGTTAAAGGCAATTTTTTTTTTTTTAATCACTTCAATACAGGGCTTTTATACACCCTTCCTTCCCAGACCAATTTTTAGCTTTCAGCGCTCTCACACTTTGAATGACAATTACTCAGTCATGCTACACTGTATCCAAACCAAATTTTTATCATTTTTTTTCTCACAAACGGAGCTTTCTTTTGGTGGTATTTAATCACCGCTGGGTTTTTTATTTTTTGCAATATAAGCGAAAAATAAGAGACATTTTTGAAAAAAAAAAAAACATTTTGTTTTAGTTTCTATTCTAAAATTTTGCAAATAAGTAATTTTTCTTCATAAATTTGGGCCAAAATGTATACTGCTACATATCGTTAGTAAAAATAATAAAAACAAGTGTGTATTATTTGGTCTCTGTGAAATTTAGTCTACAAGCTATGGTGCAAATCATTGAAAAATTATCACATCTGATCACACCTGATGTACTGACGTCCTATCATTTCTTGAGACCCTAACAAGCCAGGAAAGTACAAATGCCCCCCAAATTACCCCTTTTTGGAAAGCAGACATTCCAAGGTATTTAGTAAGAGGCATGGTGAGTTTTTTTGAAGGTGTCATTTTTTCCCACATTTCTTGGGGGGCCATTTTTTTTAGGGGAGAGGTCTAACATCCAAGTAGCACCGCCAGGCGTTCTAAAAGCATAAATTACACATCTAATTTCTCAACCAGGTAGGTACTCTGGTGGAAGGTACTCTGGTGGCAGGTGGTGAGGTGGCGGGTACTCTGGTGGCAGGTACTCTGGTGAGGTGGTGGGTACTTTTGTGGCAGGTACTCTGGTGAGGTGGCAGGTACTCTGGTGGCAGGTGGTGAGGTGGCGGGTACTCTGGTGGCAGGTACTCTGGTGAGGTGGTGGGTACTCTTGTGGCAGGTACTCTGGTGAGGTGGCAGGTACTCTGGTGGCAGGTGGTGAGGTGGCGGGTTCTCTGGTGGTGAGATGGCAGGTTCTCTGGTGGTGGGTATACTGGTGGCAGGTACTCTGGTGGCAGGTACTCTGGTGGCAGGTACTCTGGTGGCAGGTACTCTGGTGCCGGGTACTCTGGTGCCGGGTACTCTGGTGCCGGGTACACTAGTGGCAGGTACTCTGGTGAGGTGGCAGGTACACTGGTGGCAGGTACTCTGATGGCGGGTACACTGGTGGGGGGTACTCTGGTGAGGTGGCGCGTACTCTGGTGGCGGGTACTCTGGTGAGGTGGCGGGTACTTTGGTGGCGGGTACTAGATGAGAGCTACTCTTTATTTAGAGGGGGCAATCTGGGCACAGTGGTAAATTGCAAGTGTGTAACTCACTATTAGCTGATCTCCTACTCACACTGGATCTGTGTGTGAAGAGGAGAACAGCAACAGTAAGTTACACACACTGACAGTGTTGCGTTTACATTTAGTGACCGGCTGTGATTGGACACAGCCGGTCACGTGGTAAAGAGCCAGTTTCATTGGCTCTTTACCTTGATCGGGGCTGGGCTGTATCCAAAGGAAAAGCCTCACCCCCGATCGCCACATTTCGCGCCGCCTGGGGTGCGCGCGGTCGCCGTGCACGCCGCTGCGCAGCTCTGCATCTTATCCGGTAAGCTACACCGGAAAGTGCCACCGCCCGCCGCTCCACCACTGCTAAATTAGTGCGATCGGGGATCGGCTGTGTCCCGAGGGACACTGGATCCCCGATCGACGTGCTGCGCGCCCCCCGGGGGCACACGCGGACGCCATGCACGCCGCTGCTCAGCTCTGCACGTTGGGAGCCGGTCAGCGGCACGAAAAGCCCCGCCGCCGCCACTCTGCCACCGCTCCATTACCCCTATCAGGGAACGGCTGAGGCCCCTCCCTCCTAACCGAGTGCCCCATAGCAAGCAGCTTGGCTATGGGGGCACCCAAGCGGAATCGGTTCCGAGCCACTGTCGATTCACACACTGAGCCACCTCTCGACCCGGCCCCCTCTCTCCATTGACTCTTTGGCTGTGTAATGGCTCCCGCTGCTGTCTCGGCCAATGAGGAGGGAGAGTCCACTGAGAGCTGAGGCTCTTGTGCCCATTGCTGGATCGTGATGTATCTTTTTATTTATTTTTTGCATTAAGGTAAAAAACCTTCCACCTTTTTAGAACCACTTTCATTTGAAAAGAAAGAAATAATTAAAAAAAAAAGCATCAAGCAAAAGAAGATGTGTAAAGGGGTATTAAAACCAAAACTGTAATATTGTGTATATGTGTCTCTGTCTCTGGCTCTCTCTCTCTCTTTGTGTGTGTGTGTGTGTGTCTCTCTCTCTCTATCTCTCTTTGTGTGTGTATCTCTCTCTGTCTCTCTCTGTGTCTCTCTGTGTGTGTGCCTCTCTCTCATTTATATATATATAAATGTGTGTGTGTGTGTGTGTGTGTGTGTGTGTGTGTGTGTGTGTGTGTGTGTGTGTGTATATAAAGATATATTGTATGCACTAAGGGAAAAAAGTATTTGATCCCCTGCTGATTTTGTACATTTGCCCACTGACAAATAAATGATCAGTCTATAATTTTAATGGTAGGTTTATTTTAACAGTGAGAGACCGAATTACAAAATAAATATACAAAAAAATGCATTTAAAAAAAGTTATAAATTAGCATTTTAATGAGTGAAATACGCAATTTGATCCCTTCGCAAAACATGACTTAGTACTTGATGGCAAAACCCTTGTTGGCAATCACAGAGGTCAGACAATTATTGTAGTTTGCACACATCTCAGGAGGGATTTTGTCCCTACTCCTCTGCAGATCCTCTCCAAGTCATTAAGGTTTTGAGGCTGACATTTAGTAACTCGAACCTTCAGTTCCCGCCAGGTATTTTTTTATGGGATTAGGGTCTGGAGACTGGCTAGGCCACTGCAGGACCTTAATGTGCTTCTTCTTGAGCTGCTCCATTGTTGCCTTGGCCGTGTGTTTTGGGTCCATGTCATGCTGGCAGACCCATCCACGACCCATTTTCAATGCCCTGACTGAGGGCAGGAGATCCCACCCAAGATTTGACCGTACATCATCCCTTTGATGTGGTGAAGTTGGCCTGTCCCCTTAGCAGAGAAACACCCCGAAACATAATGTTTCCACCTTCATGTTTGATGGGGGGGGGGGGGTATTCTTGATGTCATAGTCAGCATTCCTCCTCCTCCTCCTCCTCCAAACACGGCAAGTTGTGTTCATGCCAAAGAGCTCACTTTTGGTCTCCTCTGACCACAACACTTTCACCCAGTTCTCCTCTGAATCATTCAGATGTTCATTAGCAAACTTCAGACGTGCTGTACATATGCTTTCTTGAGCCGGGGGACCTTATGGGCTCTGCAGGATTTCAGTCCTTCACGGTGTAGTGTTACCAATTGCTTTCTTGGTGTCTATGGTCCCAACTGCCTTGAGATCATTGACAAGATTCTCCTGTGTAGTTCTGGGCTGATTCCTCACCGTTCTCATGATCATAGAAAATCCACAAGGTGACAACTTGCACAGACCGAGGGAGATAGTTATTTTGTGTTTCTTCCATTGTGACCTTGTCTTATATTATGCCCTAATTATGTACAGTATGTAACCTGGAACATGGTGTTAAAGGTGGAATGTGCTTTTAGGGAATAGGTCAGTTGTTCCCAGGCTCTTGCACCATCCTCTTCTTGAGCCTAATGCATCCTTATCCTCACACTTTTTGGAGTAGGAGAGGGAGGTTGCATAGAGCTGAATCATTTTGGGAGATGTAATGAAGCTATGTGCAGAGAATATAAACCTTGATGAGGATTTTGGTTAATAATGTTTTCCTGATGGCCATTTCTGTAAAATTATGGTCATATTTTGCTGGAGCTATTTCTCCAAAATGCTTTTCCGTTCTGTTTGTCCTCTCCAAGCCTTCTTGTGATATAAATATTTGAGACAGAGATACATTTTTTTCATCCTGTTGCGTCATAAGAGAAGTAATCTTTAATATATCCTGCATTGTGTACACAGGACAGCGTATCTCACCGCTTTCGCTGCCCCGTGGGTGCTATTTGGAGTAATAAATGCTTGCTTTAGTAATATCTCTATGTACATTCGACTGTCCTCATTCTTTTACCTGCACATCAACGGAAGTTTAATATAAGGAGTGGTTACACAAGCAGATAAAATGCTAAGGGAGCAAAGCATGAAACATCATCGACGTAACCAACTGCCACTGGATGTGGGAGGTATGGTCACAGGTCAGGTAGAGTCCATGGGTGGTCTTAGACTCCTAAAGTAAGCAATTTAAACCGGCTTACAGCAATTATTTTATGCGGGGGCAACTAATATCTGTATTTATTTAATGAGGCTTAATTACTTCTTCCTTTTGGCTCACTTATCTTATAATTTTGAAAATCCTAGGCGGACAGATGTCCAATATATGAACGATGGAAGAGGAGGCATCTGCCGGACCTTGAAGAATGTTGACGTTCCACAGTGAACTGTGCAACTCTGTCAAAGATGGCTGCACAGTTTAGATTGGAATAGGGAGGAATCGACCCTGTTACATAGGCCTTTTCCATAAATAATAGTCCAAAGAGTTTGTTTTTGTATCCTGCTAGAATGGGTAAGAGCAGTCAAAACCATGGCTGGGTTCCTTTAGGGTCTGGCCTGTAACTACTGCTGCCAATTGTCCTATTGCATATTTTAGTGTAAGAAATGCTTTCATGTGCCCCTGACATGACCAAGGGTATGAGCTAGAGCTGCACGATTCTGGCTAAAATGAGAATATCGATTTTTTTTTTTTTTTGCTTAGAATAAAGATCACGATTCTCGCGGCGTAACATCATCTTTCACATTAAAACAAAAAAACTGGACTAACTTTTTACTGTTTTTTTTTTTTTATTAATTGAAAGACCGCTGGGAAAATGCATAAAATATTGCAGCAACTGCCATTTTATTCCCTAGGGTCTCTGTCTGCTAAAATATATATAATGTTTGGGGGTTCCAAGTGATTTTTTAGCAAAAAACATTGTTTTTAATTTTAGAAACAGATTTGGACTTTAAGTGGTTAAACTTCCAGCATTTACATACAGAAGTTTGCTCTAAGAAGTAGGGTTGTCCCGATACCACCTTTTTTAAGACCGAGTACAAGTACCAATGCTTTTTTTCTAGTACTCGCCAATACCGATTACCGATACTTTTTTTAATCTCATGTGACAGTGGCACATGTGTCGGTAGTTTTTTTTTTTTTTTTTCTACAATATTTATTTATTTATGGAAAAAAAATTCAGCCCTGTTGGGGGGCTTTGGTGAGATATCAGGGGTCCTAACCTACCTCTGACATCTCCCCTTTGAGACAGGGAAAGGGACTAGGGACACATATTCCCCAGTCCCTTTCTCTGCAGCCTCAGCTGCGCTGAAAATGAATGGAGAGAAGACAGCCGCTTCTCTTCGTTCATAAACTGAAACATTGTAATCACAGTTTATAATGTTTCAGTTATGTGAATGTACAGAGTCAGTGATCACTGACTCTGTCCATTCTGAGCAGTAAGGAGCCGGATTTACTGGCTCCTACTGCTGCTCTCCATCCTGACAGTTCCATGGGGTGGAGGGGGAGCACGGAAGGTGAGAGAAACACAGAGGGGGACATGGAGGGAGAGAGAAACACGGGGGGGGGGGGGGACACGGAGGGAGAGAAAAACACGGCATGGGACACGGAGGGAGAGAGAAACACGACGGGGGACACGGAGGGAGAGAGCAGCAAGCAGGGGGACATGGAGGGAGGGAGACTGCAGCAGAACGGAGGGGGGCTGGAGGAGGACATGGGACATTCAGCGGTGATCGTGTGTGGGGGAGTTACAAGCACCGATCACCGCTGATTTTAAAGCAGCTGAAAGCTGCGTGGGGGGGGTGAGAGAGAAGTGGAGAAATTACTTTTAAATCTATACAGCGGTGATTGGTGCATGTAACTTCGGGCAAATGCTTGGTATCGGGACAACCCTACTAAGAAAGGAGCCTTAGTTACAATGTTTCATGTTGTTACAAACTTGGCAGACTGCCCACACAGAAGTTTATCCCTGTGATCTAAGAAGGAAGCATTAGCTACAATGTTTCCTGTTAAAAACTTGGCAGACTGCCCGGATATTTTCGTTTGACAGCCGATGAGTCTCTCCACTTGTTATATGAAAGAATCGGCAAACTCTGCATTGAAGATCGTCAGGGGGGTTGAATCGAGATCACAATTTTTTTTACGATTAATTGTGCAGCTCTAGTATGAGATGCAGGCAGAGCATCAATGTTAGCCGAAACAGCTCTGTGGTGTCACCAAGCACCTCTTCACTTAAGGGGACCCTTCATTAAATGTAATGGTTGCAGAAGATGCCAGGAACAAGGGCAAAGCCAACACCAGAGCATGTTCTGGAATCGGAGCATCAGCAGCCTTACATCTGATCATTCCCTACTTTGGCCTTTATTATAAGGTCATGGACTGTTTGGCCACTCATAGCCATTGTTCACATTGCAGCAGTTTTATCAGTGCATTGCGGGCAGTCTTTACCCTTGCCAAGTGCCCATAAATCATCTGATATAAAAGTGAGTGCCGAGATGAACAGCAGCAACTGTCAGACTTGGGTTGACCTCTACCTGACATTCAAGAGTCGATCATACGTAAACTGTAATGTAATGACTCATCTTTTATAGGTAGGACTAAAATTCTTATTGGAGTACCAGTTGTGCATTTAGGCACTGGTGTAGCTACAGTAGGTGGTCTCTGCAACCAGCTTGGCCTTTAAGAACTCATCTGGTAAATGAGGGACTCTGGGCCTACAACATTTAATGAGCCTGTGGAATCGGATGCTGGGCCATTTGCCTTGTTCAAGTAGAAGCCCTCCCATCCTCTGGTAGACCCGTACACAGATTATACAAGAAAATACTTAAAGGGGTTGTAAAGGTACAATTTTTTACTAAATAGCTTCCTTTACCTTAGTGCAGTCCTCCTTCACTTACCTCATTCTTCCATTTTGCTTTTAAATGTCCTTATTTCTTCTGAGAAATCCTCACTTCCTGTTCTTCTGTCTGTAACTCCACACAGTAATGTGAGGCTTTCTCCCTGGTGTGGAGTGTTGTACCCTTGGACTGCAGGAGTGTCAGGACGCCCTCTGCGTTGCAGATAGAGAAAGAAGCTGTGTGTTAGAGATCGTCATGACACTTCTGTAGTCCAAGGGAGGGGGGGAGCACGGCAATCCACACCAGGGAGAAAGCCTTGCATTACTGTGTGGAGTTACAGACAGAAGAACAGGAAGTGAGGATTTCTCAGAAGAAATAAGGACATTTAAAAGCAAAATGGAAGGGTGAGGTAAGTGAAGGTGGACTGCACTATGGTAAAGGAAGATATTTAGGATTTTTTTTTTTTTACCTTTACAACCCCTTTAATAGGTAAATTGAATTTTTTAGTCAAAATCTATTCTCGGTTACTTTTTTTCCCCGATTCCTCATTTTTACCATCAGAATAATTCCAGCCTTTGCACTCGGTGGAAGCCAGTTTATGGTCACTTGGCAGGGGTAAACACTGCTTGCCATGCCAGATAACCCACCGCAATGTGAGCAATGCCTATTCGTGACCAGAAATAGTCCAAAACTTCCCAATTGCACATTTTTACCACCATAATATTTCCTGCCTGAGCTCTAAAATGTGTGCCATGTGCTTTCTTATTCATCAAGTGCTCATAGCTACAACCTGCTTAGCTTCTGATTGAGTGAAACAAAACTGAAATCCTTTTATTGTCGAAATATCGAAAAAAAAATCCCTTGAAGGAAGCGCTTGTGCGTGTCGAGTTTTACAAACTACTTAAAGAGATTGTTTCACTACCTTGTACTACTCTTGTACCCAGTCACTATACAAAAAAACTGCCACGCCATACCTTTAAAAAAATAAATGGATAAATAATTTCCCACAGACCTCGATGATACTGTGAAATGGTCCCCCAATGTCCTCTGGGATACCAACAGTGGCGATCACCTGTATCCCCTGTAACTCGCTGGTTCTTTCCGTTAACCTCTATGCATCCCATCAATACAGTGCTAATATGGGGGTGAGCTGGAGGAACCACTGAGCACTGTGAGCAAACTAAGCTGCGCAGTGGCATCTGGCTTATGTATGGGGGGAAGAAAACATTGATTAGACTTACCTAGCCATTCTCAATAAGGGTCCTGTGGAACCCTTCAGAAGTTGTTATGGAGCTTCTTGAGCTGTGGCTGATTAACCTTACGTCTGATGATACCAGTATAGCTCCAGAGCCAACGCCAGCAATATTATCATTATTATACAGGATTTATATAGTGCAAACCATTTGCGCAGTGCTTTAAAACATGAGGTCAGACAGTACAGTTTCAATACAGGAGGAATCCGAGATGACAATAACGATCATTTTATTTAGCTCTAAGGGTGGCGTTCTGGTTTCCAATGTAAATTACATTTATCTCAATGGCCCCTAATCAATTTCTTTTAGTAGGGTTCCTTGAGACCTGAAATGTATTTCAAGGCTTCCTCTTGGGCAAGGGTCTCCAGCCTTTCTAAACAAGGGTCCAGTTTACTGTCCTTCAGCCTTAAGGGGGGTGGGACTGGGTGCAATGGAAGTAGACAATGTCCCAGTGTCAGTGGGAGTGAACAATGGAACAAATAGTGCCCTATCGTTGGTTTCAGTAAAAAGAATTGTGCCCATATCATTGGTGTCAGGGGAAGGAATGGTGCCCCCATCATTGGTGTCAGTGAAGGAATGGTTCCCCCATCATTGGTGTCAGTGAAGGAATGGTTCCCCCATCATTGGTGTCAGTGAAGGAATGGTTCCCCCATCATTGGTGTCAGTGAAGGAATGGTTCCCCCATCATTGGTGTCAGTGAAGGAATGGTTCCCCCATCATTGGTGTCAGTGAAGGAATGGTTCCCCTATCATTGGTGTCAGTGAAGGAATGGTTCCCCCATCATTGGTGTCAGTGAAGGAATGGTGCCCCCATCATTGGTGTTCGTAAAGGAATGGTGCCCCCATCATTGGTGTCAGTGAAAGGAATGGTCCCCCCCATCATTGGATTCAGTGGAAGGAATAGTGCCCCCATCATTGGTGTCAGTGGAAGAAAAAGTGTCCCCATCATTGGTGTCAGTGGAAGGAATAGTGCCCCATTATTGGTGGCAGTGGAAGGAATAGTGCCCCCATCATTGGTGTCAGTAAAATGAATAGTGCTACCATCATTGGAGTCATTGTAAGGAATAGTGCCCCATCATTGTCTGTGGGAGGAATAGTGCCCCATCATTGGTGTCAGTGGAAGGAAAAGTGTCCCCATCATTGGTGTCAGTGGAAGGAATAGTGCCCCATCATTGGTGGCAGTGGAAGGAATAGAGCCCCCATCATTGGTGTCAGTGGGAGGAATAGTGCCCCATCACTGGTGTCAGTGGGAGGAATTGTGCCCCATCAGTAGGAATTATGCCCCTCTTGGGGGTGTTTTTGTTGGAGGAATAATGCCTCACCATTGAGGTTAGTAGATACAAGAGTGCCCACCATTGGTATCAGTGGGAGGAATAGTGCCCCATTGGTGTCGGTGGCACGAATTATGTCCCCACATGACCAAAAAATAGCCAGACAAGGAAACGCTGATCTCCTCTGTGTAGTTGCTTTTGGTGGACCTCCCACTCTGGTTGTGACAATCAGACCCTAACGTGTGGCTGCACTGATCACAGTAGTAAGTGTGATTCTAACAACATGTGGAACCTGAGAATTGTGTACATTGTTTTCCTCATGTGAGGTGGGTGGTTTTTCTCAGTACATGAGACATGAGACGGTGGTGTACAGACAACATCTGACTGGTGCAGATCAGGTTTAGCCGCCTTGTTCTGTCTGTCACCTCGTGTGAGGATATCCTGCTACCGCTCAGAGGTTTTCTTTCCAGGAACAGATCTCTGCTATCCGAGAAATGAAAGTGCCGTCACCTGACAGATGTGTGGCTCTGTGCGGGGAACTTCTCATGTGGCGTCTTATTACCCCGAGGGGTGGTGAGGAGGATTGCAGAGGGGCATTCTGTACGTTGTCACACCTAGAGGGCAGGGCAAGTGAAAGGAAAGTGTGCCCCTCCCCCATGTGTCCTGCCTAACCTAAAACTTACCATTCTTCTAGCCATATACACAGCAATGATCTGCAATTTGAAAAGCTTTCCATTACGCTTAGTAAACTAATCTCAAAAATGGCTCAAAAGGATGGAGTTGACCTGCAGCCAATTCTATTGCATCCATGAAACTTCAGCAACCATTGCTGTTGGGTTTCATTATTATATTCAGCCATTTTTTGTATCGGAGGAAAGTTAAAAATGACATCACTCTGCAGCCAGAGCTACAATGGAATAGTTTAGATCAGGGGTCTCCAAACTTTCTACACAACGGGCCGGATTACTGTCCTCCAGACTTTAAAGGGGCCGGACTGTGGCCATCAGGAGTACAAAATCCCCCTTTGGACCCCATCATTGGTGTCATAGAAAGAAATTCTGCTCCATCACTAAGAGGAATTCTGCCTCATCATTGGTGTCATTGGGAGAAATTCTGCCCTATCATTAGGAGGAATTCTGCCCCATCATTGGTGTCATTGGGAGGAATTCTGCCCCATCATTGGTGCCAATGAATAAAAAAGCACCCCAAGGGCCGGATAACATCAAGCATAGGGCCACATCTGGCCCCCGGGCCGCAGTTTGGAGACCACTGGTTTAGATCAAAGCATATTTATGTGTTAGAACGGCCCAGTCAACATCCAGACCTAAATCCAATTGAGAATCTGTGGAAAGGCTTGAAAATTGCTGTTCAGACGCTCTCATCCAATCTGACAGAGCTTGAGATATTTTGCAAAGAAGAAGAATGGGCAAAAATGCCACTCTAGATGTGCAAAGCTGGTAGAGACATCCCCAAAAAGATCTACAGCTGTAATGGCAGTGAAAGGAGGTTCTACAACGGGGGGCTGAATACAAATGTACCCCACACTTTTCACATATTTATTTGTAAAAAAAAAATTGAAAACCATTTATTTTACTTTCACAATTATGTGCCACCTTGTGTTGGTCTATCACAGGGGTCTCCAAACTGCGGCCCTGGGGCCGGATGTGGTCCTTTGCTTGCCTATATCCATCCACTGACACCAATAGTAGGAATCATTTTTGTTGTTGACACCAACAATGGGGCACTATTCATCCTACTGAAATCATCAAAAGGGCACACTTCCTTCCATTGACACCAACAATAGGGCACTAGTCCTCCCACTGACACCAAAGATATGGTATTGTTTACTCCCACTGGACACCTGGACATGATAGACTCCCAATGACCACAGTCCGGCCCCCCTAAAGTCTGAAAGACAGTAAACCTGCCCTCTGTTTAGAAAGTTTGGAGACCCCTGGTATATTGCATAAA
Organism: Rana kukunoris; assembly: GCA_029574335.1. Lineage (NCBI taxonomy): Eukaryota > Metazoa > Chordata > Amphibia > Anura > Ranidae > Rana > Rana kukunoris. The sequence goes on along the minus strand of CM056050.1, from coordinate 33,572,836 downwards.
ATCCCAATAAAATACATTTACCTTTTTCGTTGCAACATGACAAAATGGCACTGTATACAGCATGGGTGCTCAACCTGTGGGCCTACAGCTGTTGCTGAACTACAAATCCCATTTGCAAGGCTAAGAATTGCAAGCATGACTCCCAAAGTCAGAGGCGTGACAGGAATTGTAGTTCAGCAACAGCTGGAGGGCCACAGGTTGAGCACCCATGGTGAATAGTATATACTATAATACCAAAAGTATTGGGACGCCTGCCTATGCACACACACAAAATTTAATAGCATCCCAGTCTTAGTCCGTAGGGTTCAATATTGAGTTGGCCCGCCCTTTGCAGATTATAACAGCTTCAACTTTTCTGGGAAGGCTGTCCACAAGGTTTAGGAGTGTCTGTGTCTATGGGAATGTTTGAACATTCTTCCAGAAGCGCATTTGTGAGGTCAGGCACTGATGTTGGACAAGAAGGCCTGGCACAAAATCTCCACTCTATTTCATCCCAAAGGTGTTCTATCGGTTTGAGGCCAGTCAAGTTCCTCCACCCCAAACTCACTCATCCATGTCTTTATGCACTGGTCCAAATGAATGGGGGATTATGCTGTGGGGTTGTTTTCAGGGTTTGGCTTGGCCCCTTAGTTCCAGTGAAGGGAACTCTTCAGGCGTCGGCATACTAAGACATTTTGGACAATTTCATGCTTCCATCTTTGTTGGAACAGTTTGGGGATGGCACCTTCCTTTTTAAACATGACTGAGCACCAGTGCACAAAGCAAGGTCAATAAAAACATGGATGAGCGAGTTTGGGGTGGAGGAAACTGACTGGCCTGCACAGAGTCCTGACTTCAACCCGATAGAAAACTGTTTGGATGAATTGGAGTGGAGACTGCGGGCCAGACCTTCTCGTCCAACATCAGTGCCATAGACACACTCCTAAACCTTGTGGACAGCTTTCCCAGAAGAGTTAAAGCTGTTGTAGCTGTAAAGGGTGGGCCAACTCAATATTGAACACTATGGACTAAGGCTGGGATGCCAAATAAAGTGCAAGTGTGTGTAAAGGTAGGTGTCCCAATACTTTTGGTAATATAGTGTATAAGTTGAGTTACGAAATGGGTCCTTTTTGGCATACCCGTATACCCAGGCCTGAAGAATGTACAATATCAAAAAAAAGAGCAAGTTACAATAACTAGTACAACAATACAAACAACTACTGTTGAGGGGGTGTTGTACTGCCTCTTCACCACCTGTTTTCACCCCCTAAATGCCGGACTACCACATGCGTTGTACGCGGTTGCGGCGTGGCCCTATTCACTTGAATGGGTCGCATTTGGCAGGTGGTAGTTCCCGCCAAGGTGTACAACTTCTACTGCGGGAGTGAAGCATTTCTATATGGCTCCTGGTGATGGCGGACGCTCCTTTTGTTTTCTTTGGCACTTCCATGAGGATTTAGAGGCTGCATTTAAGTTGTCCAATAGTTTGGGGCACCCTGAAATCGTATTCCATGTTTGGCCCTATCCGGTTGTCCCCTGCCCTTTCCACAGCTCCCGGCCGAGACTTTCCTCATAGTGCTTTTACATCACTTCGGTGTTCTGGAGATGGATTGTATATACATTTTTTATACATGTTATGTGACTGACAGATACTCCATTAATTATAGTCTTCTCCTGAAGAAGTAAACTTTGTTTCAGGAAATGCGTTGAGTTATAGGACATCGATCAGTCATCTTTCTATGTATGTGTTATTGTGTTGTTGTACAACTATGTAGCATCAGGATATATTCTTTGGAATTTTATTATGGTTTTAATCCTATATGTGAATAAAAATAGAATTTTTGAAATTACGTTTTGATTTATCTTTGTTTGGTGCTACTCTTCCAAAGTCCCATAGGTAATGTGTGTTTTTGAGAGTTACCGTGGGATTGCAGTAAAGCATTACTTTTGTAGCATGTGTACAACACCGGCTGCTGCCCCCTGCCACAATCCTACCCACGATTTGAAAGTGCCAATGTGTGAATGACAAATCGCGGGACTCGCCTTTGAGATGCCATTTATTTGAATGACAACTAGTCACGCTGCGGGTCTGCCGCGATTGTCGCTCAGTGAATGAGCGCCCCCTAGTGGTACCAGAACGAGCACTGTCCTTCTGGACCCTGTATGTCTACATTGTGATCTCCACTGAGCAGATGGTATTATTATATGGTAGCGATTTGTATTTGGGTAAAAAAAAGTATCGGTACTCAATCTTAAAAAGTGGCATCAGTGCAAGTGCTCCCCAATAAAGTACAGTTTATTTTATTTTTTTATTTTTTTATTTTTTGTATATGGGTGTATATATATATATATATATATATATATATATATATATATATACATACACACACACACACACACACACACACACACACACACACACACACACATATATATAATTTTTTACATTGTTTTCTATTTTTGGGAGGGGGTAGTGGTCGTGTAATTTATTTTTTATTATTACAAATTTATTTTTAAATATTTATTTTTTACAATTTTTCCTGTTGGTGATATATCAGGGGTCTAAACAGACCCCTGACATCTCCTCTTAGAGACAGGGAAAGGGACCAAGGACACAGATTCCCCAGTCCCTTTCTCACAGCCTCAGCTGCACTGAAAATGAATGGAGAGGAGACAGAGACTCCTCTCCATTCATAACCTGAAGCATTATAAACACAGGTTACGATGTTCAGTTATGAATGGACAGTTGGTGATCACTGACTCTGTGCATTCGGAAAAGGAAGGAGCTGGTAAATGACAGATTTACTGGCTCCTTCCTCCGCTCTCCATCCTGACTGATCAAGGACAGAGGGGGAGCCGAAGGAGGACACAGGACAATCAGGGATGTCAGTGCAGTGGTGGGGGCAGTTACAAGCACCAATCTCCCCGACAGCGGGAGGGAGAGGCGGAGAAGTGGCTGTCAGAAAAGCTATACCAAGGAGATCGGTGTATGTAACTGCCTCCACTGCCGCACCGATCATTTGTGAGGCGGCCCACGCCCCCCGCTACACCGAGGACGCCGTGTGTACTGGCCTCCTGCTGGGTATCAGGTCAAGCATCGGAGCATTTGCCTGAGTACAAGTACTCGCGCAAATGCTCGGTATCGGCATCGGTATCGGTGCAACCCTAGATTGTATAGAGTATATATTTTTTTTTTATCAAGGTGACTATTGGGAAGAATTAAACAGCGATTTTGGTTTGTGGTGCTCAGATGCTGTGTAGTTCTTCTTTAGGCCTATGATGGCTTTTTGATGACTTCTTGTGAATATTGAAATCCTCACTGGACTGAATGAAGCTTTGTGGCACTCTCATCCTTCTAATGCTCTACATAAGTGGCTTTAAAGTGCTCCGTATATTCATTCTGACCGGCTGGGCTGTCCTACAACACAAGACAGGAGGGTAGAACATATCGGAGACGTCTCTCACGAAAGGTGCCGAATGTAGCCAGGTGTTGCAAAACGGGACACTTCTGCTGCAGCGGTCCACTTTAATTTCCTATTTCTGTGTCTCCCAGCAGCCCTGTCACTCGCTGTCACTGTGACCTTTAGGTGTCCATCAGTCACGTGATCCTGCGGTGTCCGGCGTAAAGAGAGAGAAGCGCATTGGACGCTGCATCCTCTCATGCTGGAATGTGGATGTCCAGCCAAAAGTAACAGCACGGCGCAGCCAGAATCCGCTCCTATTATTGGAAATTACACTGTGTATTTGCTGGCTCATTCTTGGCTGTGAATCTGCAACTTCTGAGTGGGGGAAGATGGAGGATGACATTCTCATTTAAGGGGGAACACTCCCATTTATGTTTATTGGGGTCAACGGACATGGAAGAGTGAAGGCAGAAAAAACTCTAACTGGCCCGACTGTACCCCATTATTTATTTATATACGTGTGTGTGTACACACACACACAATTCCCATCATGTCTGTGAATGTCAGTTTTCCAATGCCTCGGGGGACATGCATGTAGTTCCGCAACAGCTGGATGGCCAGAGCTTAGAGATCGCTAATCTAGGGCATGGGTGCTCAACCTGTGGTCCTCCAGCTGTTGTGGAACTACAACTCCCATCATCCCTCTGCTCTTGAGAGCTGTGCTTGTTAACTGTCAGCTGTGCCTCATGGCATATGTAGTTCTGCAACAGCTGGAGGGCAACAGGTTGAGTACCCATGATCTAGGCTGACCAGCTACTTACTGGACTGGGATGACAGCTCAGAAATGGCACACAGATGTATATTCTGGTATCTGTGCAGTTTGTGTGTGTGTGGGGGGTGGGGGGTTGAGTAATCGAAACAAACTGCACAATGGAGGTAAGTGTGACATGTTTGTTATTTAAAAAAAAAAATAATGAAACCTCTACCTCTTTAATGCCTGATCCTAGTCCATAGCCCTAATATTAGCCATAATCCTAACCCTTCTATAAACCCTAATCCTAACCCTGAATAGTAAATTCCGTATTCATGGGATGTTTCAGAATAAATGCAGCCTCGCCAGTGCCTAGCAGTGCAGCCTCGCCAGTGCCTAGCAGTGCAGCCTCGCCAGTGCCTAGCAGTGCAGCCTCGCCAGTGCCTAGCAGTGCAGCCTCGCCAGTGCCTAGCAGTGCAGCCTCGCCAGTGCCTAGCAGTGCAGCCTCGCCAGTGCCTAGCAGTGCAGCCTCGCCAGTGCCTAGCAGTGCAGCCTCGCCAGTGCCTAGCAGTGCAGCCTCGCCAGTGCCTAGCAGTGCAGCCTCGCCAGTGCCTAGCAGTGCAGCCTCGCCAGTGCCTAGCAGTGCAGCCTCGCCAGTGCCTAGCAGTGCAGCCTCGCCAGAGCCTCTGCAGCCTCACCATTGCCCCTCTGCAGATATAGGTAGGTGATGGTGAAGCGCTGTGAATCCTAATAAGGGTATATAACCGAAGGGTAAATACCAAGGGAGATAAGCTGTCTGTATGGTGAACAGAGAGGTGAATAAGCAACAAATAAATAAACATGTGAAATGTACCAAACACACAATGGAATAAATAAAATGCAATATACAAAATATGAACCAAAAAAAAAAAGTGAATAAAAAACACAAATGAAAATAGCTGTGCGTGACAGCACATGGCTAGGTGTATAGCGTATAAACTCGTGAAAAGTCCATAAAAAAAAATGGAGACTCCAAAGCCCAAAAAGTGGTACGGTGTGAAAGCAGCTACGGTGTGAAAGCAGGCAGACTTCGATGCGCACACCTCTTGTGGTACTAAAATGCTCACCTCAGAGCCATAGCACGGATGGCCCAAAGTACCAAACAGTAGTTACTGGGGTGCAATCACACTTATTGAGGTTAAAATGGAGAACATCTTCACCAGGTGCTCATACAGACATGAAAGGCAGAAATGAATGGAAAGTGACGTAACCTTAAAAAAAACTTTAGAAATGGATAAATCACATCAGCACGCACTCACATTGAGGCTTAAGATGGTGGACCTATCTCCACGAACGCCGCGTTCGTATCCGGACCTGATGTGCTTGGGGGATCACTGACAGACGGGTAACTCCCACTTGAAATTCCTCTGTAACTTCCACCTCTTAACCTTGGCATCAACAGGTGCTCAGGCAATGCAGGGTAAATGCATTGCCATCGGTCTGTGTCAGCTCTGTAATCCTATTCCCATACGTATTCGTCACGTGACTTCTTCAGGGGACCGATGGCGATGAAACGAGCTCGCTGCTCGTAGGTGTTTTGCTGCTGCTCCAATTTTAAATGTGAGTTTTTACTTTGCTATTTGTTTGTACCTCAATAAACTTTTATGGAATGCTGCACTATGGGCCTCCCTCTCTCTCCTTTTACCCTGCATTGCCTGAGCACCTGTTGATGCCAAGGTTAAGAGGTGGAAGTTAGAGGAATTTCAAGTGGGAGTTACCCGTCTGTCAGTGATCCCCCAAGCACATCAGGTCCGGATACGAACGCGGCGTTCGTGGAGATAGGTCCACCATCTTAAGCCTCAATGTGAGTGCGTGCTGATGTGATTTATCCATTTCTAAAGGTTTTTTTAAGGTTACGTCACTTTCCATTCATTTCTGCCTTTCATGTCTGTATGAGCACCTGGTGAAGATGTTCTCCATTTTAACCTCAATAAGTGTGATTGCACCCCAGTAACTACTGTTTGGTACTTTGGGCCATCCGTGCTATGGCTCTGAGGTTAGCATTTTAGTACCACAAGAGGTGTGCGCACCGAAGTCTGCCTGCTTTCACACCGTACCACTTTTTGGGATTTGGAGTCTCCATTTTTTTTATGGACTTTTCACTAGTTTATACGCTATACACCTAGACGTGTGCTGTCACGCACAGCTATTTTCATTTGTGTTTTTTATTCACTTTTTTTTTTTGGTTCATATTTTGTATATTGCATTTTATTTATTCCATTGTGTGTTTGGTACATTTCACATGTTTATTTATTTGTTGCTTATTCACCTCTCTGTTCACCATACAGACAGCTTATCTCCCTTGGTATTTACCCTTCGGTTATATACCCTTATTAGGATTCACAGCGCTTCACCATCACCTACCTATATTTGCATATTCTCTGTTAGGTAGACTACCCTGGTGTTTGCAGCAGTGCCCCCCGGTGTCCATTTCAGATAGCGCAAGAGTATTATCTCCCTTGCCCCTCTGCAGCCTCGCCATTGCCCCTCTGCAGCCTCGCCATTGTCCCTCTGCAGCCTCGCCATTGCCCCTCTGCAGCCTCGCCATTGCCCCTCTGCAGCCTCGCCATTGCCCCTCTGCAGCCTCGCCATTGCCCCTCTGCAGCCTCGCCATTGCCCCTCTGCAGCCTCGCCATTGCCCCTCTGCAGCCTCGCCATTGCCCCTCTGCAGCCTCGCCATTGCCTCTCTGCAGCCTCGCCATTGCCTCTCTGCAGCCTCGCCATTGCCTCTCTGCAGCCTCGCCATTGCCTCTCTGCAGCCTCGCCATTGCCCCTCTGCAGCCTCGCCATTGCCCATCATTGCAGCCTGATCAGTGCCCATCTGAAGCCTCACATCAGATTATGCAGAACAGGGATCTCCTGTTTACTCGTCGGCCACCGTAATACAAAGTCCCTTCTCCTGGGCCGGCTCCTCTGATAGACAGAACACTGGTCCAATGCTCGTATACGAAGTCCAGGAGGCGGGACTTCGTGTAACAGAAGCCACCGAGTAAATCTGGCAGTGCTTGTCCCCCCTTCCCCTCTGAGACAGCCCAATGCAAATAGCAGCATATAACACACATGATTTGCACCTGATTTTCAGGGGAGGAAAGTGCGTGTTATAGGCCGATTAAATACGGTAAATAATAAACAAATTATCCCCTAACCTCCTAACAAAAAAAAATAGTACATAATAAAAGCTGAAAAACTTAGAAACAAATGGTGAAAAATATGGTATTTATTCTATTGGCTAATAAAAATATCGACAAAGTTCAAATATTCTTTAAAAAGCACAAAAACGCAACGCTCAGGTGTGAATGCCGCCTGAAAAGGAAACTTACAGAAATAAAAAATACTAATGACAGAAAGATATCATTTGGGAGATCCCAGAGTTTGAAGTGTTGATGGCTCTGGCAGTCGGAGTAGAATTTTTTTTTTGATTTAGGTCTCTGTTGTCTTTTTTTTTCCTCTTTGTGTTTTTCTTGTGTGTAACCCGGCACCGCTGGGAAAGTGTCTATTCAGTGACATTGGACAAGTGTCAATGAATGTGCAGAAAGTGATGTCACGTACACAAAGATCGCAGCCCGTGTTTGAACAATGGGCCGTACGGCTCTGCTGGTTATTAAATGACAGAACAGGGAGGCGACTGTCACCTGTCACACGGAAGTAGCACCTCTGATATCCAGGAGCAGCCAATGTTGTCACGTCACATGTGATCTCGGTATCAGCCCTCCCAGCGCGTCCTTTATAATCAGAGTGTCAGCGGGGGGGGCAGACGGGTTGGGACGTCTCACAATAATAAGAATGACATCAATTGGGTTGGTGGAGTTTGAGAAGATCGCAGAGGAGTGGGGGAGAAAATATATAAAAACACGGCAGATCCCCTTTAAGAATGGATGATGTTCTTTCAATTCCTGACATCCACAGTTCTAATGACTCGGGGGATGTGTGGAATATGTTTGATCCGGGGAAGGGATCTTTATGGGATCAGGAGGGATTTTCTCTCCCTTTTGATGCACAATGAAGCTTTTGGTTCCCAGGGTTTTTTTTTTTGTCTTTGCTTTGTGCCTTCTGGATCACAGCTGCTCACGTTTCTTAGAGGAACTTTGTGGCCAGTTTTGAGCCGTGTCTAGTTGGGATCTAAAGCTGGTCCCTTCAGTCTTGCACAGTTGTAGACTCCTCTCTACTGAAATGGCTTACTCTGATTTCACTGCACACCGTGTGCTTCTGATCATATGCATTAGAGCAGGGGTAGGCAACCTCGGCACTCCAGCTATGGTGAAACTACAAGTCCCATCATGCCTCTGCCTCTAGCGATTGTCAGGGTCTTGCAATGTCTCATGGGACTTGTAGTTTCACCACAGCTGGAGGGCCGAAGTTGCCTACCCCTGCATTAAAAGCTGCAGCTTGATAGAGCTCATGTCATTTCCTAGTTGGAAGATGTCCAGCATCATCCAACCTCTTCGTACCCAACATGTAGCCCTTTGGTATATAGATGCGCGGCCCTTGAACCTCAGCCAGTTTGTAGTGGGCCCATTGATTATGGTAATAGCATTCATCTCTACTAGCCTCATGCAACATCTTCCCAGTTTCATATTGTCTTCTGCACAGAGGCAGCTCTAGGCTTTGTGAGGCCTTAGGCAAAATTTTGACATGAGGCCCCACTCACATCCCAAAAATGGGACAAATTCAAGCAAGAAAAATGGCTGCAGAAAGATGCACGGATCTAGCACACAGGTGATCCGCAGCCTTCTCACCCATCAGATATATGCAGCCAATATATCATCTGGGACCCAGCAAGGTGACAGCAGGGAACAGAAAACACGAGGCAGAGCTGGAGGTGGTGGCACGCCATGCTGGTGATTAATCACAGGAAAATTAGAGGGTCGCGAGGCCCCCTGTGAGTGCGAGGTCTTAGGCGACCGCCTAATTCTGCAGCATATCACCATCTAAAAATGTATACTGTCCACACTCTCTGACTCTCATTTCTTCTATTAGGTCTGCAGAATTTGACAGTCCCCTCAAATATTACATATACTATATTGTCAAAAGTATTAGGACGCCAGCCTTTACATCAGGGTTTAACAAATTTGCTTGGAATCTAGGAGCCAGCTAAAAAAGTTAGGAGCCAGAAATGCACCCTGTCCCGACGAGCTCCCGCGCAGAAGCGAACGCATACGTGAATAGCGTCTGCATATGAAAGCGGTGTTCAAACCACACGTGTGGTATCGCCGTGATTGGTAAGGAGAGAGAAATAATTCTTGCGCTAGACCTCCTCTGTAACTTGAAACATGCAACCTGTAGAATTTTTTAAACAACGCTTATGGAGATTTTAAAGGGTAAAAATGTTTTTGCGTTCCAGATGAGGTCTAGGGCTAGAATTATTGCTCTCGCTCTAACGTTCGCGCAACACCTTATGTGTCGTTTTCATATGTGGGCAGGACTTGCGTATGCGTTTGCTTCTGCGTGCGAGCACACGGGGACAGGGGCGATTTAAAAAAAAAAAAAAAAATGTATTAATTTTTTTTATTTTGACACTTAAAAAAAAAAAAAAATGTATCACTTTTATTCGTATTACAAGGAATGTAAACATCCCTTGTAATAGGAATATTACATGACAGGACCCATTTACAGCGAGATATGGGGTCAGTAGGACCCCACATCTTAACACTAGGCTGGGAAGACTAAAAAAAAAAAAAAAAAGATCACAGCCGAAGCGGTGCAGTTTTTTTTTAATGCAGTGTTCTGACATGACGTCATAACATCACGCCGATCATAGAGACTCCGACGACTATCTGGTCTGCCGGAAATCTCTATGATCAACATCTGGGGCCGACAGATCCTGTCACCGACTAACCGATGCCTGTAGCTGCAGCCATCATTCAGCTATACCACTACAAAGCCCAGGATGTCATATGACCTCAGGGCACCAAGTGGTTAAAGTAAATTTTTCAGATTGTAAGCTCTAATGAGCAGGGCCCTCGGATTCCTCTTGTACCAAATTGTAATGTAACTGAAATGTCTGCCTTTATTTTGTTGAGCGCTGCGGAACCCATTGGCGCTTTATAAATCCTGTATAATAATAATGTAAAGGCAGGCGTCCCAATACTTTTGGCAATATAGTGTAAGTATTTCTAGGCTTTTAGTGGCAGAAATCTGAATGAACCAAAATCGCATTTTTAGGAGTTGAGCTTTTGGGCAGAACACCCCCCCCCACCCCGACGCATGTAAACGCATCTAAACGGTAGGCACGTTTTGGTTCTTTGAGAGTTACCCATTTTAACCACTAGCCGACCAGCCGATGCAGTTTTACGACGGCAGGTTGGCTCAGCTGCGCGAAATCGCGTATTATTACGTAATTTCGCATTTCAGCCAATAGGGGCGCGCGTTCCCCCCTGCTCGCCCCTGGGTACCCCCGATCGCGCCCCTGCTCGCCCGCTGGGCACCCCCTATCGCTTGTTACAGAGCGTGAACCTTTCAGGGGGAAAAATGACTGATCGTATGTTCATACAATGTATGAACAGCGATCTGTCATTTCCCTTGACAGTCCCATCCCCCCTTCAGTTAGAACACACCCAGGGAACATAATTAACCCCTTCCTCGCCCCCTAGTGTTAACCCCTTCCTTGCTAGTGACATTTTTACAGTAATCAATACATTTTTATAACTCTGATCGCTATAAAAATTCCAATGGTCCCAAAAAAAGTGTCCAAAGTGTCCTCCAAAAGGTCGCAATACTGATAAAAATCGGTGATCGCCGCCATTACTAGTAAGAAAAAAAAATATTAATAAAAATGCAATAAAACTACCCCCTATCTTGTAGACGCTATGACTTTTGTGCAAACCAATCAATAAACGCTTATTGCAATTTTTTTTTTTTCTACGAAAAATATGTAGAAGAATACGTATCGGCCTAAACTGAGGAAACAATTTTTTTATATATATTTTTGGGGGATATTTATTACAGCAAAAAGTAAAAAATATTCATGTTTTTTTTAAATTGTTGCTCTATTTTTGTTTATAGCGCAGAAAATAGAAACCGCAGAGGTGATCAAATACCACCAAAAGAAAGCTCTATTTGTGAGAAAAAAAGGACGCCAATTTTGTTTGGGAGCCACGTCGCACGACCGCGCAATTGTCAGTTAAAGCGACGCAGTGCCGAATCACAAAAAGTGGCCCGATCATTGACTGAATTAAATGAATAAACGTCCAAATGCTTGACGTGCCTAAAAGCGTTTTAGAAATATGCCTTTAGGAGCGTTTTTAACACTGCTTTGCTCCTGTCCTGACAAAAATCGTTATGAAGAGCCTAGTGTGCCCGAGGCCGTAAAGCGATTTTCCTTGAAGGTCAGCTCTGTGTTTGCATTGTATGAAGTATTGTACCATCAAAGCAGAGAAAAGTCAAAGGTCTACAGATGGTTAGAAAATGTCAGAGCGACAGATTTTTCGTTTTTTTCCTTCTTTCCATAATGCACTTGTTCACGTCGTTTTTTTTTAGACTTGACGTCATCGCCGTGAATTGGTTTCCGTGACACAAAAGCACCATTTTCCGAGAGCTCTTTGGATCTCCGGAGTCGGAGATGCTAATCATTTTTTTGGGGATTTTAGACTGAAGCGTATATAATCGCTGATGGCCATTTAAATCCCAGAGCTGACAGTAGGGAGCTTGTCTTGTGGGTACACTCACTCTCTTGTACCAAGCCAGCGACCGGCTTCCTGACTCCACCCAATGAAAACAGAAAGAGCGTGCTGCCGGAACAAAATGGAGTCACTCATGATGTAGTCTCACTGCCCAGCCACAGGAATGTTTCCAAGCGTCGGAGTTTGGGGTGAGCGGCCCGGAGTTCAGAACTGGACACAGAAGGGCGTCATTCATACCTCTCTGGCAGCTGGACAACTTTGACAAGCAGAGCCCATTATATCCTGCCCGAGTACCTGTAAACATGCGTCCTGAGCAAATTCCACAGGCCATTTAAATATTTACACATATGTAAGGGGGAAATGGAAGGTAGGGCGCTGGAATGTGCCTCCATAGCATCCCTGGCTGTCCCTTTTTTCTTGCAGAGTTTGTTATTTTTATGGCAGGAGCTGTGACTTCACTTGTTTTTCCAGTCAAATCTATCATGGACGTGGCTGTAGTTTGTGTTCTTTGGAAATGGTACGTGCTGCCCTATCTTGAAAAATTAAAAGCCACGATGGAAGAACGCTTCATCTTTTTAATGAAAAGAAGGTTTCAAGTAAAACTACACAATTTGGGAAAAAATTGCCTTAAAAAACACTCCGCAACTGAACAAAGAAAACAACCCACCCTGTCCTTACCCTCCTTTGTTGCACACTCCCAGTGAATAGATGCTGTGTGAAAAATCCTTGGATCTGCCAGGTATTGGGGGGACATGTGACATCATCCCCTACCTACCAAGACGCAATGCTTAGGATTGATCTTCTAGGCCCAAAAACAAAGTAATGCAAATCTAGCAGAGCAGGGCAGACAAACAGGCAGCTTGACCAGGTATTAGACAATCTTATCACAAGCATGAGAATGCAGGCTTGGCTGGCTTAAATCAGGTTTGACCTCCACCCAGAGACTGGCCACATTAATCGCCTTGCAGGTGGCCAGACAGACAAGGAGAATGCCACAGCCAAAACTATGATGCTGGAATGAGAAGCAGGCGTGCTAGACACTGCTGACAGATCTGGTGAATCAGCAGCCCCATCTGAATGGGTGTCCCATCGGCTTAAACCGAGTTTCCCAACCAGGATTCCTCATGAGGTTGCTACAGGTTCCCTGAGCAGTGAATAATGGTGGTCTAATTTCCTACTTTCACCACCCATGCAAGGGGGCAATTTTCCACTAATAAGCAATGTAAGAAGCACTTCTGCAATGACCACTGAAACTAGTGGACAAAAAATTTTAAGGTGGCCACATAGATGGATAGAATTTCAAACTAAATTGCTCAGAATATTCGTACGAAAATTCACAGAAAATTTTGTTTGACGTTTGAAAGATTTCATTTGCTTTTAGCATTTGAATTTGGAATTAATATTGACTTTACCGAATGAAACCCACATACACTGAGAGCTGGTTCACACTGGGGAGACTCGTCAGGCGACTCAGCCACCTGACGAGTCGCATCCCATTCTATGCAATAAACCGTTCTAATAGGAGCGACGCAAGTCACTCCGACTTAGAAAAAGGTTCTTGTATGACTTTGGGGGCAGCTTGGGGCGACCTGCATTGACTTCTATACAGAGGTCATTTTGCAGGTCGCCTCTGAAGTCGTCTTCAGGACGCCTTGCAGAGTAGCCCCCGAAGTCGTGCTGCCTAAGTGTGAACCGGCTCTTAGAAATTAGCTTATTCACGAAAAACTTTCCAACCTGTTTTTTCAAATTTTATCATTGCTGCAGTTGAAAATTAACATCGCTTTGACCCACTAATGATTAGAAAAACGAACAAACCTTCCCAAGAATTTTCCTTCAAAATTCTACCCATAGATGGCCGGCTATACTGTGCCTTTCGTTTCTGTAGTTCCTAATTTCAAGAATATTTCTAAAAGTAGGTATTTACATTATATTACTTATTCTTTTAATCAAATTGTTAAATTATTGATCACACTAATGAACCATGAGCTTTAGGTACCATCCTTTTAAGCAAGTGTTCCCCAAAGACCTGAAAATTATTTCTAGGGTTCCGCAGGTAAAAAAGTTGAGAGAGGCTGGCTTGGACCATGTGATTATTGCTGCTGCATTGGTTACGTGGCCTATACCTTTCCCTGGACCACTTTCCTGATCTTGACAACAATCGACCATGCAAGCTCAGTGAAACCCCCCCCCCCCCCTCAGGTCAAACCCCCCTCAGTGCAAACATCACCCCCCCCCCCCTCCAGTGAAACCCCCCTAGTACCTCAGATCAGTGCAGCGACGGTCACGGCACATGGACAGAAGATCCCCTCCCCCCTCTGTACACACAGAGAGGAGGGGGAGGCGGCAGCAGGTTTACTCGGCTGTGCCTGTGTGCCGAGCACCGCTAACAGCCCATGTCTGTGAGAGGAGGGGATGGATGGTGCCGCGGTGTCACCCCTGCAACCCCCCCTCCTCTTGTACCGTGGCAGTCGGCACTGCCTGCCTAAAAGTCACTCTGACCCCCCAGTGTGCCACGTCCCTGACTTAGTACGCCTCTGGCCCATTGCTGCTCTATACCCTGTAAACAGTCATTTCAGCAAAAAAAATGTTTTTCCTTTACAACTCCTTTAACTGCACCCGTTTTTAGGTTTTCACAGTTTGATAACTTAAATGAAGTAAGAGACGTTTACTTGGAATCGCAAAGATGAATTCCTATTGAATTCCTATTGGCTGTTGCAAAATAAAAGATTAGATCGAAGTGTTGATGATTGCTGGATTAACTACCTGTTGGCAGTTAAGAGTTGCCCCATTTACAACCTACATCAGGAAAGTATCCTCGACATACTCTGCAACTTGTGAGGCTCTCAGTCAGAACTGTAGACTTTGGATTCCCAAGAAGCGAGTCTTGGCTGCCGTTACGGCCTTGCTGCCGTCTGACGGATTTTCAGCTTTTCTCAGTGACGTTGATAACCGTACAGCCTGAGAACTTTGCCCAAATGCCAAAAAAAAGTTGAGCAATGCGGAGAGGTCCCAGCTATTAATAGGGCCGCACGTGTGTCTGCTGAGCTAAGCAGACTGTGAAGTTCCAGGGACTGTTAGATAAGATCTGAGGTCGTTATTCTCATTGATAGTTTTACTCCTGGGAGAAAGGATGATTTAACCCTGAGTTGCGTGACTCCTTCTCTACATTTGCGGAAATCCTTTTATTGCAAAATTCCTCCTACCTGTTCATATGGTAAATAACGGGACCGGCTGCCTTTTCATTTTAAGAAACTATTGTATTTGGATATTTGATAAAACTAATACAAAATCTGATAACTGAGAATTTTATGGCTGGACAAATCCTCGGAGCCAGCTGACCAATGCTAAAGAAATTACAGCTGGCCCAGAATGCCTATAAGCTACGCTCTCCTTGGTACATGACCCCGATTTTGAGTAGCCAAGTTTACTCTCTCCTTGGTACATGACCCCGATTTGAGTAGCCAAGTTTACTCTCTCCTTGGTACATGACCCCGTTTTGAGTAGCCAAGTTTACTTTTTCCTTGGTACATGACCCCGGTTTGAGTAGCCAAGTTTACTCTCTCCTTGGTACATGACCCCGATTTGAGTAGCCAAGTTTACTCTCTCCTTGGTACATGACCCCGGTTTGAGTAGCCAAGTTTACTCTCTCCTTGGTACATGACCCCAGTTTGAGTAGCCAAGTTTACTCTCTCCTTGGTACATGACCCCAGTTTGAGTAGCCAAGTTTACTCTCTCCTTGGTACATGACCCCAGTTTGAGTAGCCAAGTTTACTCTCTCCTTGGTACATGACCCCGGTTTGAGTAGCCAAGTTTACTCTCTCCTTGGTACATGACCCCGGTTTGAGTAGCCAAGTTTACTCTCTCCTTGGTACATGACCCCGATTTGAGTAGCCAAGTTTGTGCCCCTTACTGTTTTTGGGGTTGCAGGGAGCATGGCACTCTCCTTCATATCTGGTGGTCCTGCCCATAAGCCTTAGAGTTTTGGTCCCGGGTGTATTCTCTAATTATATCAGTTTTGAATGTCACGATAGCATGTAGCATGCGATTCTGGGAAGCCTTGTTGCATAAGTCCATTCCGTCTTTGACTAAAACCCAGAGGAAGCTGGTGGAGTTTGTCTTCCTGGCAGCATGGCAGACCATAGCTAAGGTCTGGCGCCAACCGTTCCTTAACCACTTGACCACTGGGCACTTAAACCCCCTTAATAACCAGACCGATTTTCAGCTTTCGGTGCTCTCACATTTTGAATGACAATAACTCGGTCATACAACACTGTAACCAAATGAAATTTTGTCCTTTTTTCCCCACAAATAGAGCTTTCCTTTGGTGGTATTTGATCACCTCTGCGGTTTTTATTTTTTTCGCTATTAATGAAAAAAAGAACGAAAATTTTGTAAAAATATGAATTTTTCTTCATTTCTATCATAACATTTTGTAAAAAAAAGTAATTTTTCCTCATAAATTTGGCCTAAAATGTATACTGCTACATATTTTTGGTAAAAAAAAAATGGATATTATTTAGTCTGGGTGAAAGTTCTAGGGTCTACAAGCTATGATGTCCTGCAGATGACCCACACTGCTCCTGTATGTTTACATTTGTGATCGCGCAGTCATTGGACGGCGCGATCACGTGGTAAGGCGCCGCTGCCATTGCCTCCTTACCAAGATCACTGACGCTGTGGGTCCCGTGAACCCGCCGAGCGCCGTGACCGTGTGTGCGCACCCACTCAGATCCGACGCTGGCCGGGTTTGTTTACGTCATGTGATCACGCCATCATTGGTAAGGATCACGTGGTAAGGAGCCGCCGCCATTGGCTCCTTACCGCGATCATCGATGCTGCGGGTCCCGTGGACCCGGTGAGCACCGGTGATCGCGTGTGCGCGCCCGGTTGGGCGCGCACACCTGACTCTAACGGGGGACGTCCATGGACGTCCTGTTAGAGTACAGGAACCGCCTTATAGACGTATTTAGTCTATAGGGCGGTGACTAAGTGGTTAAAGGGTCACTAAAGGAAAAAAAAAAATTTGCTGAAATGACTGTTTACAGGGTATAGAGACATACAAGTTAACTGATTCCTTTTCAAAATCATTGATTTTTATCTATTTTTAATCGTATAATGTGACTGCAGTTTAGTTTCACTTTTGAACTGGCTTCATGTTTCTGTGAAGTAGAAATAGACACACAGAACAAAAACAAACAAATCCAGGGCAGTGTTTTGTTTTTAAAATTAATCTGATTGGTTCTGGGAAGTTTTAGACACACAGTAATGACAGCTTAGACCACCGTGAGAAAGCTCCCAGCACTGTGATTATACGGAAACAGACAAGCAGGAAGTGTGGAGAACAGAGCAGGATTACAGCAACTTCAAAGCAAAAACGAACAATAAGGACATGAAACCAGGACTGCAGTAAGATAATGGAAGCTATTTAGCTAAAAAAAAAAAAAAAAAATCCTTTAGTGATCCTTTCATTTTCCCGAGTTTAAACAGGGCCTTATGGGAACCATGGTGCACAAGAAGCTCACGTCTATGCTCTCGGACACCCATTCCCAGTTTCTGAAGGTGTGGGACCCATGGACTATTTGTTACTAATGACCGTTTAGGTTTGGACCGTTCGATATGACCATCTGTACGCCCCCCCATCCTCCCCAGGCAAGTTGCCCTCCCTCCTTAGGCCGCTACAGCTCTTTCCTCATCTGGAACAGGTGAGCTTTCACAGATATAATTAAGATATTGGTAACCTCTATCTAGCTCAGCCGTTCTCAACCTTTTTAAGGTGGAGGAGCCCTTGAAATACGTTTTTGGCTTGGGGAACCCCTGCTGATAGTTACCATATTGACAGCTCACTGTACATTACTGTTATGGCCACTGGAAAGAAGTTAAACTTCCAGCATTTACACACAGAAGTTTGATCTAATTAGGAAGCATTGGTTACAATGTTTCATGTTGTTAAAAACTTGGCAGACTGCCCAGATATTTTCTTTTGACAGCTAATAAGTCTCTCCACTTGTTATATAACAGAATCGGCAAACTCTGCTTTGGAGATCGTCAGGGGGGTAGAATCGAGATCACAATTTAATGATTAATTGTGCAGCTCTAGTGTATATATAGTCACCTTATGTCATCTTTAACCACTTGAGGACCGCCGCACGGCGATGTACGTCGACAAAATGGCACAGCTGGGAACAAGGGCGTACATGTACGCCCCCCTTAGGAGTCCAGCTGTGGGTCGCGCGGCGCCCTCGCGACCCGGTCCTCTTCTCAGTGTACGTCCTGGCGGGAACAGCAGACCCGATCGCCGCCGATGTCCCGCGATCGGGTCACAGAGAGGAAGAATGGGGAGAGGTAAGGGTAAACAAACCTCTCCCTGTGCTTCCTAGAGTGGCTGTCGCTGATCGTCTGTTCTGTGTTAGGGAACGATGATCAGTGATGTCACATGCACAGCCACGCCCCCCACAGTAAGAACACTCCCGTAGGACACATTTAACCCCTACAGCGCCACCTCCTGGTTAACCTCTTCACTGCCATTGCCTATTTTACAGTTATCAGTGCATTTTTATAGCACCGATCGCTGTAAAAATGACCATGGTCCCAAAATAGTGTCAAAAGTGTCCGATGTGTCCGCCATAATGTCGCAGTCACGAAAAAAAATCGATGATTGCCGCCATTACTAGTAACATTTTTTTTTTTTATAAAAATGACATAAAACTATCCCCTATTTCGTAAACGCTATAGCTTTTGCGCAAACCAATCAATAAACGCTTATTGCGTATTTTTTTTTTTTTTACCAAAAATAAGTAGAAGATTACGTATCGGCCTAAACTGAGGGGGGGAAAAAACTTTTTTTTTATATCTTTTTTGGGGGATATTTATTATAGCAAAAAGTAAAAAAATATAGATTTTTTTTTTAAATTGTCGCTCTATTTTGGTTTATAGTGCAAAAAATAAAAACCGCAGTGGTGATCAAATACCACCAAAAGAAAGCTCTATTTGTGGGGAAAAAAAGACGCCAATTTTGTTTGGGAGCCACGTCGCACGACCGCACAATTGTCAGATAAAGCGACGCAGTGCCGAATCGCAAAAAGGGGCCAGGTCCTTTACCTGCATAATGGTCCGGGTTTTAAGTGGTTAATTATAATATCTTGTATATTTTTAACAAGCACCGATACCTATTGTTATGCGAGTACCTATTTGGCATGTTTACCTTAAATAGGTGACAACGTTTTCTTTAGGAGATTTGAACTGTAATGGGCAGACTGATTTTACCCACGATGATCGATCGAACAATCAATTTGTACACCCAGAATGTCTGATTTTTCACCATACGTGACTATAGCAGCTAGCAGTAACCATTGTATTCTGCCAGCCAGGAATGCTCCCCACGCCCCCTGCTAGCAGAAAACCAATAGCACAGCGAGAGACAGTCAATGCTGAGGAATCAAGCGATTTACTTTCCTTTAACTTATAGTGGGAAAAAAAGAAGATCAAATCATCTATGGGCCTGCCTTATACTCCACTCTGGGCAGATAAAACCTTATCCCTTGCAGTCTTATCCCTGCTTCTTTGTCTCGGAAGACAATAAAAAGAGATGTACTTACCCGATCCTCCGCACAGCTTGACCGCTCCCTGCAGCTTTTGAACCTTCTTCGGCAGTGATGGCAAACCTCGCAGCTGTTTTGGAACTACATTTTCCATGATGCTCATCTACACTGCAGAGTAGTGTATGAGGATCATGGGAACTGTAGTTCCAAAATATACGGGGGGCCGAGATTCGCCATCACTGCTCTAGGGTCCCAATGTTTTTAAGACCAGTGCAGGGTGCATAGCCCTACTTTGCACATCAAGATGCCAAGGCACTGCTCTAGGGTTCCAGTGTTTTCAAGACCGGTGCAGGGTGCATAGCCCTACTTTGGACTAGAGATCAACCGATATATCGGCAGGCCGATATTTGGCCGTTTTGGAGAAATCGGCATCGGCCGATTTTTATCCAAATCGGGCCGATATTTTACAATTCCAGCTAGCGATGCCACGGCTCCGGAGCTAGGCCGGAGCTGTGGCATTTCCTGATGCTGTGACCGCGGCGGATTGCCGCCGCGGTCACAGCATCAGGAAAGACCGCGGCTTCGGCCTAGTTTCGGAGCCGTGGCCATCTTGGTACACCCAGCGCGGCGTCCCTCCTCTGTTTACGCCCACAGAGGAGGACACACACCGCTCTGGTGTCTGTACTACGGGGGGCAGGGGTGGGGGTCTATACTGGAGGGAGAGGGGGTCTGTACTGGGGGGGGGGGGTGACACCATTCTTTTGCGCCAGTGCCAATTAGTGCCACTTACCATCCAGTGCCATCTGACAGTAACAATACCAGTGCCACCATCCAGTGCCAATTAGTGCCACCTTCCATCAAGTGCCATCCGCCAATGCCACCTGCCAGTGCCAATTCCACCATCCAGTGCCATCCGCCAATGCCACCTGCCAGTGCCAATACCAGTGCCACCATCCAGTGCCAATTAGTGCCACCTTCCATCCAGTGCCAACCGCCAATGCCACCTGCCAGTGCCAATACCAGTGGCGCCAGTAAGTGCCACCTTCCATCCAGTGCCACCTGCCAGTGCGATCCAGTGCCACCTACCAGTGTCAACTAAAGCCATAAGTGCCACCTGCCAATGCCAACCAGTGCTAACTATTGCCACCCAGTGCCACCTACCAGTGTCACCTGCCAGTGCCTTCTGCCAGTGCCAACTGCTAGTACCATCTTTCAGTGCCATCCAGTGCAACCTGCCAGTGCCAATAAGTGCCTTCTGCTAGTGCCATCTTCCTTCCAGTGCCAATTAGTGCCATCCAGTGCCACGAGCCACTGCCACCAATAAAAAATAAAAATCGGCCTAAAATATCAGCCACAAAAATCGGCATCATATATCGGCCGCCCAGATTTCTAAATATCGGCATCGGCCAGAGAAAAACCCATATAGGTCGACCTCTACTTTGGACGTCAAGATGCCAAGGCACACGCCAAAGCCGAATAGAAGGGGAATGGAGGATCAGGCAAATAAAGTTTTCTCCTCTTCCATGGACAAAGCTATTAACTAGGTTTGTCCCGATACCACTTTTTTAGGACCGAGTACAAGTACCGATACTTTCTTTCAAGTAGTCACCGATACCGAATACCGATTTTTTTTTTTTAAATGTGTCCCCAAATGCAGCCATGTCCCCCCACATATATTGCAGCCATGTCCCCCCACATATATTGCAGCCATGTCCCCCCACATATATTGCAGCCATGTCCCCCCACATATATTGCAGCCATGTCCCCCCACATATATTGCAGCCATGTCCCCCCACATATATTGCAGCCATGTCCCCCCACATATATTGCAGCCATGTCCCCCCACATATATTGCAGCCATGTCCCCCCACATATATTGCAGCCATGTCCCCCCACATATATTGCAGCCATGTCCCCCCACATATATTGCAGCCATGTCCCCCCCACATACATTGCAGCCATGCATGTCCCCCACATACATTGCAGCCATGCATGTCCCCCACAGATGCAGCCATGCATGTCCCCCACAGATGCAGCCATGCATGTCCCCCACAGATGCAGCCATGCATGTCCCCCACAGATGCAGCCATGCATGTCCCCCACAGATGCAGCCATGCATGTCCCCCACATATGCAGCCATGCATGCATCCCACATATGCAGCCATGTCCCCCACATATGCAGCCATGTCCCCCACATATGCAGCCATGCATGTCCCCCACATATGCAGCCATGCATGTCCCCCACATATGCAGCCATGCATGTCCCCCACATATGCAGCCATGCATGTCCCCCACATATGCAGCCATGCATGTCCCCCACAGATGCAACCATGCATGTCCCCCACAGATGCAACCATGCATGTCCCCCACAGATGCAGCCATGCATGTCCCCCACAGATGCAGCCATGCATGTCCCCCACAGATGCAGCCATGCATGTCCCCCACAGATGCAGCCATGCATGTCCCCCACAGATGCAGCCATGCATGTCCCCCACAGATGCAGCCATGCATGTCCCCCACAGATGCAGCCATGCATGTCCCCCACAGATGCAGCCATGCATGTCCCCCACAGATGCAGCCATGCATGTCCCCCACAGATGCAGCCATGCATGTCCCCCACAGATGCAGCCATGCATGTCCCCCACAGATTGCAGCCATGCATGTCCCCCACAGATTGCAGCCATGCATGTCCCCCACGGATGCAGCCATGCATGTCCCCCACGGATGCAGCCATGCATGTCCCCCACGGATGCAGCCATGTATGTCCCCCACAGATTGCAGCCATGTATCTCCCCAACATATGCAGCCATGTTCTGTCCCCCATATTGCAGCCATGTCCCCCATACCTGTAGTAGTAGATATGATGCCGCCGCATACCACCGCGTTAATCCCCCTGCATTACAAGCTTTCGTTTGAATACTTGTAATGGCTGCTGCGCCATGTATAGACACTCCCCTTCTGGGAATTGGACGGATCCGTCCAATCCTGAGCAAGGGGGAGTGTCTATACATGGATCTGTGCATAGACACTCCCCCTTGCTCGGGATTGGACAGATCCGTCCTATCCCGAGAAGGGGAGTGTCTATACATGGTGCGGCGGGCATTACAAGTATTTAAACAAAAGCTTGTAATGCGCACTGTAATGCAGGGGGTTGAACGCGGCGGCGGCGGTGCGGTATGCGGCGGCAGCGTGGGGGGGTGGGGGATGGGGGGAGTATTCTATTTAGGTATCGGGGGTATTTGTGGGAGTACAAGTACTCCCGCAAATACTCGGTATCGGTCCCGGTACCGATACTGGTATCGGGACAACCCTACTATTAACCCTTGCAGTGCAGGCACAACTCCACTGCAAGGGAGATGAACATTTCTGCCCGGAGTTAAACTTTAAATGCCGTCAGTTGTTCGTATGCCCGAGGGAGGCAACACCAGTGACGGGAAAAGACTCGGCATATACGATCAGTCATGTGATGGCTTACAGCCGCCATGTGCCAAATATGTGATCTTGTTTCAGCCCCCGGTACAGATGTCTGACAGATGCTCACAACGCTGTTCTGTTGCAACGTCCTGCCTCTGCCAATCCTACATTTCTCTGGTCAAAATGGAATTTCTATTTTTCTTTCTTTAGAACTTCTTCATTTCACATGTGCTTGAATCGCTAACGCGAAAAAGGGGGATTTTTCAGCGAACTGACATAATATCCAACTGCTTCAAATTCCAGGGACATTCCAAAGGCATAAGAATAGCGGTAAAAAATATTAGACTTTGGAAATAACCCGTCCTGTCAGCTGCACCATGAAATGTGGCATTTTCTGGACTTTACGCGGCCATATTTTTTTGTGCTATGAAGTTACATAGTAGGTGAGGTTGAAAAAAGACTCAAGTCCAACCTATGTGTGTGATTATAGGTCAGTATTACATTGTATATCCCTGTATGTTGCGGTCATTGAGATGCTTATCTAATAGCTTTTTGAAATGATTGATGCCTCCGCTGAGACCACCGCTTGTGGAAGGAAATTCCACATCCTTACCGCTCTTACAGTAAAGAAAACTCTACGTAGTTTATGGTTAAACTGTTTTTCTTCTAATTTTAGTGAGTGGCCGCGTGTCCTAATAAATTCCCTTACGAGGAAAAGTTTTATCCCTATTGTGGGGTCACCAGTACGGTATTTGTATATTGAAATCATATCGCCTCTCAAGCGTCTCTTCTCCAGAGAGAATAAGTTCAGTGCTCGTAACCTTTCCTCATAACTAAGGTCGTCCAGTCCATTTATTTGTTTTGTTTCCCTTCTCTGGACTCTCTCCAGTTCCAACACATTCAAGTGTTGTATCCGAAACCTACATTGTAGATTCCTGGTTCCCAAGCCGTGGCCCCAGAACTGCATGTGGCCCTTTATCACTTATCATGCAGCCTCTGAGACACTTAGGTCTTTTTCACACCGACGGACCGATTGGGTTTTCAGACGGACCCGATTGGACCATCCATTACTCTCTATGAAGGGGGGTGTTCGTTGACACCCGATTCTATCCTTTCTGCTAAAAACAGTCCGATGGGGATTGGTTTGGCAGTTTGGAAGACAGCTGGATAGAAACAGTCGGTCCGTTTCCATCTGACAGTCCATAGAGAACAGTGGGCTGTGTCTGTGTCCACTCTGCATTAGGACCCGTCATCCACCTGCTAAGTGGACATCAGCAGGGAGATCCCCCACTGAGTGGGTGGGTCCACTTGTGGACTCCGGCAGTATGAAAGGGGCCTTTGGGATAGTACTCTGTGTCTTACTAAAGCTAGTAAAGAATAAGTATCCTTAAAGCGGAGGCTCCGCCAATTTATTTTTATTTTTTTAAAAGCCAGCAGCTACAAATATGGCAGCTGCAGACTTTTAAAAAATGGACACTTACCTGTCCAGCGCACCCGCGAAGTTGGCAAACAAGGGTGAGCAAACGCTCGGTCCTCGGCTGCTTCCGCCGCCATCCTTGGTGAGGGAATCAGGAAGTGAAGCCAATGCGGCTTCACTGCCCGATTCCCTACTGCGCATGCGTGAGAATCGCGGCGTGCCGTCACTGGTCCCCGCTCTCTCCTGGGAACAGTGTCTCCCAGAAGACAGCGGGAGGGTGACGTAACAAGGCTCGATTCCCCCTGGGAGTCAGAACCCGGAAGTGGTGCAAATACCTGTCTCAGACAGGTATCTGCACCCCCTCCCCCCTGAAAGTTGCCAAATGTGACACCAGATGGGGGGGTGAACCTCCGCTTTAAGGCTTGGTTCACACATGTGCGTTGCAGGAAATCCACTGCGAGTTCCTGCATCGCATGACCACCTTAAAGTGGATTTCCATCCAAGAGTGGAACTTCCGCTCATTTGTCCCCACCCCCCTCCAGTGCCACATTTGGCACCTTTCTCAGGAAGCGGATAGCTGTCTTTAACGGGTATCCTGTCCCCACCTCCAGGAGTCTTAGCCACGGCCGTTGACATCACCGATCGGCTCCCTTTTTCTTCCCCTGCCGCCGGGCCAGTAGGACAGCACAGCGTGTCCCTCGCGCATGTGCAGTAGGGAGCTGGCGTCAAGCCATAATAACCTGACAGCTGATGGAAACATCGCTGGACTCCAGGACAGGTAAGTGTCCTGTTATTAAAGGTCAGCAGCTGCAGTATGTGTAGCTGCTGGCATTTAATATTTTCAGTGGTGGGCGGACCTCTGCGTTAAGACCCCTGGACATGGGGGGTTTAAAAACAGGCGTCAAATTTAACGTGTCGTGTCGAGGTGACAGGCAGCAGTGCCTGCCAAACTTGGCCAATAAAGTCAATGGTGCTGCGCTGCAACTGCGACCGTTTGCCAGGAGAAAAATAAACAGGCATTCAGGATGCCGCTGAATCTCCTGAAAGCCTGACAGCGGCTGCTTAGATGCTCTCTGAAAAGCGATCTGCTGCAAACCACTTTCTTAGAGCTTTGGCTATTCTGAACCTAGCCTTGGTGTTTTTCTTCCTCTTATCCTTTTGTTTGGATCTTGCCGAAATGTATCTCCGACATACCACAAGTCATTTTTAACGGGGCTGTAGGGAGCACAAATGTGGAAGCATTGGTTTGTAAAGCATTTATAATGGCAATGGTATCTAGAAATCTTATATAATGTGCCCCCGGTGTACGATTGTCCTCAGACTCCAACAAAGGCCTCCTACCAAAAACACCACTTTGGCAGCTAGGGAGAAATGCTACGTACACAGGTAAGGGCTGATGCAGAAGCCGTCAATGTTTACAATAGCATCTCTTGTGCCGTGTCTGAACAGGGCACATAGACCTCAAATGAGCGTTAATCTACATGAACTTTAATGACATCCCATTCTTAGCCTGTAGGGTTTAATATTGAGTTGGCCTTCCAGAAGCACATTTGTGAGGTCAGGCACTGATGTTGGACGAGAAGGCCTGACTCGCGGTATCCACTCTAGTCCATCCCAAAGGCGTTCTATGAGGTTGAGCTCAGGACTCTGTGCAGGCCAGTCACATTTCTCCACCCCAAACTCGCTCATCCATGTCTCTATGAACCGTGCTTTGTGCACGGGTCCAAATCATTTGGTGGAGGGGGGTTTACGGTATGGGGCTGTTTTTCAGGCATCAGGCTTGGCCCCTTAGTTCCAGTTAAGGGAACTCTTAGTTGCCTATTATGTGTCACTTAGCTGAAACCGAAGCCTGCGATGTCACAGATTTCCTCGCCTCCATGAAACGTCCATCTTTCACCCTCTTCCCTCCACCGCTGTGATTTCCCGGAGCCGCAATGACGTCAGCCGCCAGTCGTGGCACGCTCGCCATTTCTAAAGGTCTCTACAGTGCGCCTGTCTACGGCGCCCGTCTCTTTTGAATATATCTCCTAAATCGTGAAGGTTTAGGAAACATTTTGAGCACCTACAGGTAAGCCTTAAAGGGGTTTTAAAAGTAAAAAAAAAAATCCTAAATGACTTCCTTCACATTAGTGCAGTCCTCCTTCACCTACCTCATCCTTCCATTTTGCTTTTAAATGTCCTTATTTCTTTTGAGAAATCCTCACTTCCTGTTTTTCTGTCTGTAACTCCACACAGTAATACAAGGCTTTCTCCCTGGTGTGGAGTGTCGTGCTTCCCCCTCCCTTGGACTACAGGAGAGTCAGGACGCTCTCTATGTTGAGGTTAGAGAAAGGAGCTGTGTGTTAGTGGGCGTCCTGACTCTTCCGTAGTCCAAGGGAGGGGGCGAGCACAACACTCCACACCAGGGAGAAAGCCTTGCATTACTGTGTGTAGTTACAGACAGAAGAACAGGAAGTGAGGATTTCTCAGAAGGAATAAGGACATTTAAAAGCAAAATGGAAGGATGAGGTAAGTGAAGATGGACTGCACTAAGGTAAAGGAAGCTATTTAGGGGGAAAAAAAATTGTACCTTTACAACCCCTTTAATCTAGGCTTACCTGTAGGTAAAAGTGGTTGTAACGGGTACAGGTATGTTGTTTCGCGCAAAAGGGCCGCCCTGCCGCAGTATATATGCAGTAGGTGGTCCTTAAGTGGTTAAAGTAAAATAAAAAAGTTACTTCCACCCTGGACCAGAAGTGACGTGATGACGCTGCTCTGGTCTTCAAAGGCCATAGAGGCGATCAAAGACGATCTAGTCAGCCGGCCACTGCATTGGATCATTTCCCGGGGGAGCAGGTGAAAACGGTGAGCCTGAGAAACACCGGCGAGGGGCTGGAGGGGTGGGGGGGGGGGGTCACCCTCCTCCCGTTATTTTTGAAAGCGTTCCAGCGGCTAATGAGCTGCTCAGAACCCTTTCATTAGAGCCAGCTGTCGCTGAGCAAAGGAAGTCTATTGTGGGTTATACTGCCACCAGCCGGAGGATTGGACACTAGTAAAAGAAAAAAACACAAATGCAGCCACCACATTTAAAAACTGTTGAGCTGCAATAAATACATTTTTATTCTTCAGTGTAGTTAAACTTAAAGACTTTGAGCAATTGTTCCCTATGTGGTCTTGCGTGCGCCCAGCATATTTAAATTAAGTAAAATGAAGCTTTTAAGTCTATTGAGTTTTTCCTTGTGTATGAATTGCTAGACAGGGGGATAATATCATTAGCCAGCTACAAATTAAAAACACTGTTGTTTAATTAAATAAAGAGCATTTGGCGGGTGGCCTAGAACTAAACAAGAGCGAGCGGCTTGCGGCTGTACAGCGTTCAGAGGCCTTCGGAGATCCGCAGATTATACTGTGTATTGAAGGTCAAATGTCCGGTAATTCCCAATATTTTTTTATCTGGTGAATTCAAGAACGACGACCCCTCTTCTTTCACCCGGCATAGCAAAACGATCTTATCTGGCTCAGCATTTTGGGCATCAAGCGATTGGCCCAGATTTTACGGCATAATGTTGGCTTGTTGTGTACAAGAAATGTTTCAGCCAATTGTTTTCCATTTTCAATGTGCAATAAATGTGAATGGTTAGGCTTACAGATTAGGTTGACAGCTAAGTATTTGTAAAAAAAATTACTTTTTTTGTTGTAAAGGTGGAAAAAACCTAAGCTGGTGTTTCGCCAGATTAGGCGACCCGGCAGAAAGTGATGGAGTGATGTTTCGTCGCCGCCATCTTGCTACACCTCACACTCATCCATAGTAAGGATACACTGAGAAGGGGGTAAGCAGACATCTTGTTACACTCACCAGGGTTTAGCATTATACATGTTTTATTAACAGTAAACTAAGTTTATATAGTGAAATATAGTAGTTACAACTCCGTCTTACTGTTTAGATCAGCCATTCTCCAGAGGTGGCTAGGGGTTTCCTTGAGCTGTGGCTGATTTACCTCCTGTTTGATGGTGCCTACATAGTTCTGAGCCAATGCCACTTGTAGGAGCCAATGATCTTTATAGCTCTCTGTAAGAGGGCCATTCTTACCACCACTGTAAGAAAGGGCATTCTCACTAAAGGGGCATTGTTCCCACTTACCCCCAATGAATGGGTTTTATCAGGGGTTCCCCGAGGCATGAAAATTATTTTAAGGGTTCCTCTGGGATAAAAAGGTTGAGAAAGGCTGGTTTAGATGTTGAATTTTAAAAGCTGCGGCAAGCGTGCTGATCTTACAGGTTTGTCAATCTGACAGAAGTTCGCTGCTTTTAAAATGCAAAATGTAAACAGTCAGACAGAGTTCCAAGTACTGTGTTTTCACTATATAAACTTAGCTTACTGTTAAAAAAAAAAATGTGTACAATGGAAAACTCTGGTGGGTGTAACAAGATGTCCGCTTACCGCCTTCTCGGTGTATTCTTACAATGGAGGAGTGCAGGGTGTAGCAAGATAGCGGCGACGAATCGTCCCTTCCGTTACAAATTCTGACGGGTCACCTAATCTGATGAGAGTGGTCACAGAAGGTAATATTGAGAGGCCAAAACAGACTGTTTTCTTCTTGGGGTGTCTTTGCTTGAGAGGTGGCAGCAGGCCGTCTTTGCGTGGGAGGTTTTGCCATAGACCGTTGTTGCGTGGGAGGTTTTGCCATAGACCGTTGTTGCGTGGGAGGTTTTGCCATAGACCGTTGTTGCGTGGGAGGTTTTGCCATAGACCGTTGTTGCGTGGGAGGTTTTGCCATAGACCGTTGTTGCGTGGGAGGTTTTGCCATAGACCGTTGTTGCGTGGGAGGTTTTGCCATAGACCGTTGTTGCGTGGGAGGTTTTGCTGCAGACCTTTATTGCGTGGGAGGTTTTGCTGCAGACCTTTATTGCGTGGGAGGTTTTGCCGCAGACCTTTATTGCGTGGGAGGGTTTGCCTCAGACTTTCATTGCTTGGGAGGGTTTGCCTCAGACTTTCGTTGCGTGGGAGGGTTTGCCGCAGACTTTCGTTGCGTGGGAGGGTTTGCCGCAGACTTTCGTTGCGTGGGAGGGTTTGCCGCAGACTTTCGTTGCGTGGGAGGGTTTGCCGCAGACTTTCGTTGCGTGGGAGGGTTTGCCGCAGACTTTCGTTGCGTGGGAGGGTTTGCCGCAGACTTTCGTTGCGTGGGAGGGTTTGCCGCAGACTTTCGTTGCGTGGGAGGGTTTGCCGCAGACTTTCGTTGCGTGGGAGGGTTTGCCGCAGACTTTCGTTGCGTGGGAGGGTTTGCCGCAGACTTTCGTTGCGTGGGAGGGTTTGCCGCAGACTTTCGTTGCGTGGGAGAGTTTGCCGCAGACCTTCGTTGCGTGGGAGGGTTTGCCGCAGACTGCCGTTGCGTAGGAGGGGCGGTCGCAGGCTGTCGTTGCGTAGGAGGGTCGGTCGCAGGCTGTCGTTGCGAAGGAGAGTCGGTCGCAGGCTGTCGTTGCGTAGGAGGGTCGGTCGCAGGCTGTCGTTGCGTAGGAGGGTCGGTCGCAGGCTGTCGTTGCGTAGGAGGGTCGGTCGCAGGCTGTCGTTGCGTAGGAGGGTCGGTCGCAGGCTGTCGTTGCGTAGGAGGGTCGGTCGCAGGCTGTCGTTGCGTAGGAGGGTCGGTCGCAGGCTGTCGTTGCGTAGGAGGGATGGCCGCAGGCTGTCGTTGCGTGGGAGGGTTTCCATGCCTCCACTGTGCCATTCCATGCCCCCACTGTGCTCACTACCTTATTTTTTTGCTGCAGGCATCCATGTTTCAGGCTACGGGTGTCCATGATGCAAAAGCTGTACCTCCTCCTGAGACCGTTCCGTGATAGGCAGGACATTAATTTTCCCAGCGGGGTTTCTGTTCAGTGTTCCGCCTATCACGGACGTCCTCTCGTCCGAGAATGAGAAGGCATCTGTGATAGGTGGAACACTGAACAGAGGCCCTGCTGGGAAAATGAGTGTTCCGCCTATCAGGGAACAGTCTGAGGAGGAGGCGCGGCTTTTAAATCATGAATGCCCGCAGCCTGACGGAGACAGATCCGGCGTATAAGATGACCCCCAACTTTGGATGCATTTTTATGCATCCAAAATGTCGTCTTATACGCCGGCAAATACGGCATTTTCTTTTGAGAATGAACCTGCTCTGCTGATAATATAAAGAAATAATTGTTTAAACAAGGATTAGAGAAAGAGAGACCTTGGGCGGTAAGTAATGGTGGGCTCTCATAGTGATATCAGGAAGAAGGAAGCACAGATGATGAACGCACGGCTTCTGTCCATACACAGCTGTAAGACCGTTTGCAGCGGATCCAGATGCTGTGAGGGATGGGCAGATAGATTTATCTCCGCTCATAAGGAGATCTAAGGTTGTGGTTGAAGATTAGATGCTATTAAAAAAATGAAAAAAGGTTCAGCACTGGAGAATTTCCATAGATCTCGGTGTTATAAGGCAGGCTGAATGTGATTAGCAGTGTGGAGTGAGAATAAAAGGCGTTCAATTGTTCAGCATTACGAAGGGCTTTTTTTATGAGTATGTGCAGGATTTTTTTTTACTTGCAGATTGCAGTTTTTGTCTAACCTCAGACACCGTTCTGGCTACCAGGATACAGGCAGATGAAGAGATAGAAGATCCATAACATTCGCTTTCATAATTGCTTCATTGGGTGGCTAGCGCTGCCCTCTGTAGGCAAATCATGAAATGGCAAGCAGGAGGTAAACTGTTGTTAGAGTCAAAAGGCAATTATTATTTTATTTTTTTACCCAAAGCACTTTTTATCCAAGATGTTTAATAATTAGTGGGAATGCTGTATAGCATTCCCAGTATTGTTGTTTGTTTTTTATTAGTGGGAATGCTAAATAGCATTCCCAGTATTGTTATTCGTTTTTTATTAGTGGGAATGCTAAATAGCATTCCCAGTATTGATATTCGTTTTTTTATTATTAGTGGGAATGCTAAATTGCATTCCCAGTATTGATATTCGTTTTTTATTCTTATTAGTGGGAATGCTATATATAGCATTCCCAGTATTGTTATTCATTTTTTATTATTCGTATTCATTTTAATTTTATTCCGTACGTTTTTTTGGCTCTGCGTAACTTCTGCATACTTTCAGCTATTAAGACCATTCAACTTTTAAAATGTTCAGCTCTTTCAGCTAATGATGGGACATCTTCAACTTTTTTTCTACTATTTATACTTTTTAAAATATTAAGCTTTTAGGGACTTTGTTTTAACATTGAAGTCAATGAGAGCATGCTTCAAATCATTAAAACATTCTCCCGCTACCAAAAGTTTCAGCTCCTTCATACTTTCACCTACAGACAAGAAAACTTTAAAATGTTCACAAAATATTCAGCTATCCGGCTATATCTTTTCAGTTTGATATCTTTTACAGTTTTTGTGAAGAAAGTTTAAGTTTAGTGAGTTTTTCAGAAAATGTTATCGATTAAACAGAATGTCTATGGAGCTGGGTTAGAGTGGGTAATTGTCATTGCTAGAGCAGAGAGCTTTAAAAAAAGTTATCTTTATAGAGAGTCAGCCCAGTTCGCCATGAAGCCAAACCCCTCCTCCCTGCACCAGTTCCTCAGCCACTTGTTAAGTACCATAAGCTCTTGCTGTCTCTGTGGTGTGGCTCGAGGTACAGGCAGTATTTCAGAAAATATTGCCTTGGGGGACCTTTTCTTCAATATGGCCCCCAAGTCCCTGAAATCATTTTGTAGGGTACTCCATCTTTCTCTAACTTTGTCATTTGTACCGATATATACCATGACAGCTGGGTCCTCTCCAGTGCCATCCAATAATTTGTCCGTGCAATCTGCAATGTTCTGAACCCGAGCACCCGGTAAACAACATACTGTTTTGCGATAATGGTCTTTGTGACAGATTGCCCTCTGTATTCTTCCAATAACTGAATCCCCTACCACTAGTATGTGCCTATACTTTTTGATAACTATGCCCCCATCTTCGTCACATGCTGTTGAAGTCTCGGTGTGAACGTCGCAGGCTGTTGAAGTCTCGGTGTGAACGTCGCAGGCTGTTGAAGTCTCGGTGTGAACGTCGCAGGCTGTTGAAGTCTCGGTGTGAACGTCGCAGGCTGTTGAAGTCTCGGTGTGAACGTCGCAGGCTGTTGAAGTCTCGGTGTGAACGTCGCAGGCTGTTGAAGTCTCGGTGTGAACGTCGCAGGCTGTTGAAGTCTCGGTGTGAACGTCGCAGGCTGTTGAAGTCTCGGTGTGAACGTCGCAGGCTGTTGAAGTCTCGGTGTGAACGTCGCAGGCTGTTGAAGTCTCGGTGTGAACGTCGCAGGCTGTTGAAGTCTCGGTGTGAACGTCGCAGGCTGTTGAAGTCTCGGTGTGAACGTCGCAGGCTGTTGAAGTCTCGGTGTGAACGTCGCAGGCTGTTGAAGTCTCGGTGTGAACGTCGCAGGCTGTTGAAGTCTCGGTGTGAACGTCGCAGGCTGTTGAAGTCTCGGTGTGAACGTCGCAGGCTGTTGAAGTCTCGGTGTGAACGTCGCAGGCTGTTGAAGTCTCGGTGTGAACGTCGCAGGCTGTTGAAGTCTCGGTGTGAACGTCGCAGGCTGTTGAAGTCTCGGTGTGAACGTCGCAGGCTGTTGAAGTCTCGGTGTGAACGTCGCAGGCTGTTGAAGTCTCGGTGTGAACGTCGCAGGCTGTTGAAGTCTCGGTGTGAACGTCGCAGGCTGTTGAAGTCTCGGTGTGAACGTCGCAGGCTGTTGAAGTCTCGGTGTGAACGTCGCAGGCTGTTGAAGTCTCGGTGTGAACGTCGCAGGCTGTTGAAGTCTCGGTGTGAACGTCGCAGGCTGTTGAAGTCTCGGTGTGAACGTCGCAGGCTGTTGAAGTCTCGGTGTGAACGTCGCAGGCTGTTGAAGTCTCGGTGTGAACGTCGCAGGCTGTTGAAGTCTCGGTGTGAACGTCGCAGGCTGTTGAAGTCTCGGTGTGAACGTCGCAGGCTGTTGAAGTCTCGGTGTGAACGTCGCAGGCTGTTGAAGTCTCGGTGTGAACGTCGCAGGCTGTTGAAGTCTCGGTGTGAACGTCGCAGGCTGTTGAAGTCTCGGTGTGAACGTCGCAGGCTGTTGAAGTCTCGGTGTGAACGTCGCAGGCTGTTGAAGTCTCGGTGTGAACGTCGCAGGCTGTTGAAGTCTCGGTGTGAACGTCGCAGGCTGTTGAAGTCTCGGTGTGAACGTCGCAGGCTGTTGAAGTCTCGGTGTGAACGTCGCAGGCTGTTGAAGTCTCGGTGTGAACGTCGCAGGCTGTTGAAGTCTCGGTGTGAACGTCGCAGGCTGTTGAAGTCTCGGTGTGAACGTCGCAGGCTGTTGAAGTCTCGGTGTGAACGTCGCAGGCTGTTGAAGTCTCGGTGTGAACGTCGCAGGCTGTTGAAGTCTCGGTGTGAACGTCGCAGGCTGTTGAAGTCTCGGTGTGAACGTCGCAGGCTGTTGAAGTCTCGGTGTGAACGTCGCAGGCTGTTGAAGTCTCGGTGTGAACGTCGCAGGCTGTTGAAGTCTCGGTGTGAACGTCGCAGGCTGTTGAAGTCTCGGTGTGAACGTCGCAGGCTGTTGAAGTCTCGGTGTGAACGTCGCAGGCTGTTGAAGTCTCGGTGTGAACGTCGCAGGCTGTTGAAGTCTCGGTGTGAACGTCGCAGGCTGTTGAAGTCTCGGTGTGAACGTCGCAGGCTGTTGAAGTCTCGGTGTGAACGTCGCAGGCTGTTGAAGTCTCGGTGTGAACGTCGCAGGCTGTTGAAGTCTCGGTGTGAACGTCGCAGGCTGTTGAAGTCTCGGTGTGAACGTCGCAGGCTGTTGAAGTCTCGGTGTGAACGTCGCAGGCTGTTGAAGTCTCGGTGTGAACGTCGCAGGCTGTTGAAGTCTCGGTGTGAACGTCGCAGGCTGTTGAAGTCTCGGTGTGAACGTCGCAGGCTGTTGAAGTCTCGGTGTGAACGTCGCAGGCTGTTGAAGTCTCGGTGTGAACGTCGCAGGCTGTTGAAGTCTCGGTGTGAACGTCGCAGGCTGTTGAAGTCTCGGTGTGAACGTCGCAGGCTGTTGAAGTCTCGGTGTGAACGTCGCAGGCTGTTGAAGTCTCGGTGTGAACGTCGCAGGCTGTTGAAGTCTCGGTGTGAACGTCGCAGGCTGTTGAAGTCTCGGTGTGAACGTCGCAGGCTGTTGAAGTCTCGGTGTGAACGTCGCAGGCTGTTAGTCTCGGTGTGAACGTCACCTTCTGTTGAAGCCTCGGTGTGAACGTCACCTTCTGTTGAAGCCTCGGTGTGAACGTCACCTTCTGTTGAAGCCTCGGTGTGAACGTCACCTTCTGTTGAAGCCTCGGTGTGAACGTCACCTTCTGTTGAAGCCTCGGTGTGAACGTCACCTTCTGTTGAAGCCTCGGTGTGAACGTCACCTTCTGTTGAAGCCTCGGTGTGAACGTCACCTTCTGTTGAAGCCTCGGTGTGAACGTCACCTTCTGTTGAAGCCTCGGTGTGAACGTCACCTTCTGTTGAAGCCTCGGTGTGAACGTCACCTTCTGTTGAAGCCTCGGTGTGAACGTCACCTTCTGTTGAAGCCTCGGTGTGAACGTCACCTTCTGTTGAAGCCTCGGTGTGAACGTCACCTTCTGTTGAAGCCTCGGTGTGAACGTCACCTTCTGTTGAAGCCTCGGTGTGAACGTCACCTTCTGTTGAAGCCTCGGTGTGAACGTCACCTTCTGTTGAAGCCTCGGTGTGAACGTCACCTTCTGTTGAAGCCTCGGTGTGAACGTCACCTTCTGTTGAAGCCTCGGTGTGAACGTCACCTTCTGTTGAAGCCTCGGTGTGAACGTCACCTTCTGCTGAAGCCTCGGTGTGAACGTCACCTTCTGCTGAAGCCTCGGTGTGAACGTCACCTTCTGCTGAAGCCTCGGTGTGAACGCCACCTTCTGCTGAAGCCTCGGTGTGAACGCCACCTTCTGCTGAAGCCTCGGTGTGAACGCCACCTTCTGCTGAAGCCTCGGTGTGAACGCCACCTTCTGCTGAAGCCTCGGTGTGAACGCCACCTTCTGCTGAAGCCTCCGTGTGAACGCCACCTTCTGCTGAAGCCTTCGTGTAACGTTCATATTCTGTCTCGCTCACTAGGGCAGTCCTGCCTTGTGAGCTGTCTCTGCAGTAAATACTGCGTACATCTGCAATAAAAAAAAGAAGAATCAGTATTAGCACTTTCACCTACATTTATATATATATATATATATATATATATATATATATATATATATATATATATATATATATATATATATATATTCTTCCAATAACTGAATCCCCTACCACTAGTATGTGCCTATCCTTTTTGATAACCTTGCCCCTCCCCCCACAGTAAAAATCACACCCAGGGAATACATTTAACCCCTTCTTCGCCCCCTAGTGTTAACCCCTTCCCTCCTAGTCACATTTATATAGTAATCAGTGCATTTTTATAGCACTAAACGCTGTATAAATGTGAATAGTCCCAAAATAGTGTCAAAAGTGTCCGATATGTCTGCCGCAATATCGCAGGCCTGACAAAAAAAATAAAAAAATTGTAGATCGCCGCCATTACTAGTAAAAAAAACTTTTTTTTTTTTTTTTTTTTTTTTTTTTATATAAATCTATCCCCTATTTTGTAGGCGCTATAACTTTTGCGCAAACCAATCAATATACGATTATTGCGATTTTTTTATTTTTTTTTATTTACAAAAATATGTAAAAGAATATGTATCGGCCTAAACTGAGGAAAAACATTTTTTTTAAACAAAAATCGCGATATTATAACAAAAAGTAAAAAATATTGTGCTTTTTTTCCAAAAATGTTTGTCTTTTTTTGTTTATAGCACAAAAAATAAAAACCACAGAGATGATCAAATACCACCAAAAGAAAGCTCTATTTGTGGGGGAAAAAATGATAACAAATATAATTTGGGTACAGTGTTGTATGACCGCGCAATTGTCATTCAAAATGCGTCAGCACTGAAAGCTGAAAATTGGTCTGGGCAGGAAGGGGGTTTAAGTGCCCAGTAATGAAGTGGTTAAGTTTGAAGAGTCCAGTGTATATACTTCCTCCATACCCTTAATCGAAAGTCCATGTACCTTGCACCCCTGAATTCACCAATTGTGGCTGTAATACTCTGCAAGCTCCAATGCAAGTGCTTCATAAATGAGCTTTTTTTAGTTCATTTTTGCAGCGCAGTGGACTATGCCTTCAGGTAAAGGCCCTATTGATAAACACACATGAAGTCTTTTTACAATGGTTGGAGCCCATAATTCCACCTCGATCTGAAGTGCCCTGCGTGAAGCTTGGCAGAGACGGCTTCCTTCCTGGCAGACATCCTGTTTAACCTCTGATATTACAATAAAGCCAGAGTGCAAGTTTACACAAGGTCACTGGGATTTGAGAAGGATTTGCCTGATCTTGGAAAGCTCAGCGCACTTCCTGCCTCTGTATCCTTGTTAATTATTCATTAGATTTTGTTTACCTTTGTATATTGCATTGTGCCATTTTTCTGTGTTTTATACTGCATTGTAGTAATATAGCATACATTTCTCAAATCAATAGACATGGTCCATTTATGGCAGTGGTTCTTAACCTTGTTGGAGGTACTGAACCCAACCAGTTTCATATGCTCATTCACCGAACCCTTCTTAATTGGAAAAATGCCCACACTGGCGGCAATTGATGGGCACAGTGGCTGCGTTTGATGGGGCAAACTGGCAGCACACCAGTGGCAATTGATGGGCACACTGGCAGCACACCAGTGGCAATTGATGGGCACACTGGCAGCAATTGATGGGACAAACTTGCAGCACACTGGCGGCAATTGATGGGGCAAACTGGCAGCACACTGGCTGCGTGTAATGGCACAGTGGCTGCGTGTGATGGGCACAGTGGCTGCGTGTGATGGGCACAGTGGCTGCGTGTGATGGGCACAGTGGCTGCGTGTGATGGGCACAGTGGCTGCGTGTGATGGGCACAGTGGCGACAATTGATGGCACAGAGGCTGCGTGTGATGGGCACAGTGGCGACAATTGATGGCACAGAGGCTGCGTGTGATGGCATAGTGAGGCTGCAATTTATATTTATTTATATATATATATATATATATATTTTTGCTAGTCATTTAAAATAACACAAAAACATTTTTTTTATCTGCCATTTTATATTAATAAAGTGCTGGTCACCTCACCTCAGTCAGCCTCCTCCCCTCACCCCCCCCCCCCCCTAATCCAGCCATTTAATGATATGCTCTTAACAGGTTCTACTTACTTTTAAACAAATTCAGTAGTCTTTTTTTTTTAGCACACTGTCTGCTAGGCTCAAATTCCACTAGACTAGGGATTTCTCAGGATCGTCAGCGACTGCCTCACTATGGGGTTTGCCTGTTAATCCCAATAGAATGGCTCCCTCTGTCGCTGATATGAAACAGCGCAATGTCGCTGCCATCGCCATCATTCGAGATTCAGCAGCTTTCAGGCCGGCGACAGAGAATTGTCTCACTGCATCTATCTAGAGAAAAGTGATTCCACACGGAAAGGGCCCTTTCACACGTTGCGGACCGTTTTTCGGTCCGCTCCGTGTGTGTCCGTCGGCTCAGCGGGGGGTCCCGCTCAGCTGTCGGCGGACAGGGCGGTCCCCGCACACTGTGCAGGGACCGCCCTGTCTCTCCTCCGCTATTCGCCAATGGGGAATCGGATGGAAACGGACCGTCTGTCCGTTTGCATCCGATCCGATCCACCGGACGGAAGAAAAATAGGGTTTTCTTCCGTCCGCAAAACGGATCCAGACGGACGCGGATCGTAGGCGGACGTTAGCGGATGCATCATCCGCTAACGGATCCGCTCCCATAGGGCCCCATTCTAAGTCCGTTTACGGACTTAGAAAAAGCGGACCGTTCGTCCGCACGTGTGAAAGGGCCCAAACGTAGAGGCCGTCTTTTTAGCAATCCTGCTGCTGGCTATTTGTCTCTAGCAGCAGAATTTCACATAAGCCTACGGCTGAATGCAAGATTAATTTTCTTATCAATTATGCATTAATGATTTGTTTTCTAAATAAAGCTAGTAAAAGTGCCTAAATCTGTCTGTAGATCATCTTCCTTTAAAACCAGCAAGTTTTTTTTATTATTATTTTAAAAATGAAAACCTACAAGGCAAAGCTATAATGTGCTAGTATGCATCGCAAAAAAATATTAAAGCGAGCAGCTCCAAATACTGCAGCTGCTGACCTTTAATATATGGACACTTACCTGTCCTGGAGTCCAGCGACGTCTGCAGCAGAAGACGAGTGATTTCGTCTATCTGCTGCCCCTATCGCCATCAGCGGTGAGGGAATCGGGAATTGAAGCGTTCCGGCTTCACTGCCCGATTCCCTATGGCGCATGTGCGAGTCGCGCAGTGCCGTCCTCGCTGGTCCCCGCTGTGTTCTGGGAGCCAAGTGTTTCCCAGAACACAACGAGCGGGGACGGCAAGTGATGCACTACCCACAGACTCCCCACAGCGAGGACTCGCGGAAATGGGTGCAAATGCCTGTCTTTGACGGGTATCTGCACCCCCCTTCCCCTGAAAGGTGTCAAATGTGACACCGGAGGGGAGAGGGTTCCGATGAGCGGAAGTTCCACTTTAGGGTGGAGCTCTGCTTTAAGCAGACACTGATAGAAGTCACAAGCAGTTTATATCTACTAAAACTATTGCATTTCCATGTTCTGTGTACTGCGGGCAGGGGCTAACTGACAACTCGTGGGGCCCCTGGGCAATAGAAGATTATGGGGCCCCTGGGCTTACAGATGGCCACCATGCCAGGAGGCAGTGCAGAGGTGGGGCAGCTAAAATCTCGTGATTTTCAAATCAAAAGCATGTCGGTTTCGGACATATCAAGGACAGATGTAAAAAAACATAGATTTTTACATACTGTCCCTGGTTTTACTGAGCCTGGCAACCCTGATGGGGCACCCTAGTGGCATGGGGCCCTCGGGCAGTGCCCAAGTGACTCAATGGTCAGTCCGCCCCTGTCTGCGGGAGATCAGATATAGTGAATGCAGAGTCCTGGGTTTAGTAACACTTTTTAATATAGGCTTACCTATAAAAAAATCAACCAAGGGAGTTTACTTCCACTTTAACCAGTTTACTACCGGCTGCCGTCAATTGACGGTGGCGCGATAGCTCTGTCTTTTAGAGCCACTAGGGGGCGCGTGCCCCCGCCACGTTAGTGGGAACACAATGCGCGTGCCCGGCGGCCGCGATGGCCACTGGGCACCTGCGATTGCCCAGTAAACACAGAGATCCATGTCCTGTCAGGGAGAGGAGACCAATGCTGTGTCCCTTGTACATAGGGACACTGATCGGTCACCTCCCCCAGTTAGTCCCCTTCCCCCACAGTTAGAATCACTAGTAGGGAACGCATTTAACCCCTTCCTCGCCCCCTAGTGTTAACCCCTTCCCTGCCAGTCCCATTTCTACAGTAATCAGTGCATATTTATAGCGTGATGGTGAATGGTGTCAAAAGTGTCCAATGTGTCCGCCATAATGTCGCAGTCCCAATAAAAATCGCAGATCGCCGCCATTACTAGTAACAAAAAAAAATAATGCTTTGTGAATGGTCCCAATGCTTTTTTGAGACCTGTGATGTGTTCCAGAAGGTTGCGGGGGAAGAAGAGGAGGTGTTGGTTACTGTCCAAACCATATGCCCCCCCCCCCCCCTTTAATAAAAAAAAAATGAAGGGGGGGGGGAGCAGACAAGCAGAACTTCCCTTTTGGGTAAAGTTTTGTTTTAATCCCAATAGCAAACATTCATTATATTACAGCTTACCAATTCTTAGATTTGATGGCTGCATCAGAGACCATAGTGGTATTGTTTAACTATAGTGAATAAAAGTTAGGTCACTGACTTTGTTGCGGTCTCTGATATGGGCGGATTACAGGACTAAATGTATAGAATTCAACACATTGGGCAGGCAAGACCTCTAAATATATATATATATATATATATATATATATATATATATATATATATATATATATATATATATATATATAATATATATATATACACACACACACATTTGGCTGTTTGGATCTCCGATAGATTTGAGCTGAATTTTGTGCAGGCTGAGCATTTTGTGTCATTTTATACCCTACAGTTGCCCTCTTATGTATACACAGAAATTTACCAATTTAAAGTCTGCCAGCTCCATGAACGCCCCCCCCCCCATCCAATGTATCCGGCCATCACAGTAATTGCAGTGTAGTTTGTATACAGAGACAGTGGCTTTTAATGATGCTCGGCTCGCTCGTATAGTAAGGTTGTGCGGTTTTAATCAGACTTAACCCAAATGTGATCTGCGGTTACTGCTTTCCGAGAGACAAGGTGCGGATTTGGGAATATTTAAAGCGGAGCTCCACCCAGGAAAACAACATTTTCCCATGTTGTTTAAAAAAAAAAAAAAAAAAAACAACCTGGAAAAAAAAAAATACTCACCCGAAATACCTGTTGCTATGCGGAAGTCCGTAATCTGCCTCTTCCACTCCGCGGTGCCTTTTCTTCTTGTCCTTCTTGTGAATGGGGCGCGCTGCTTTCTGGGAACTGTGTGTGTTCTCAGAGAGCAGCGCGCCCATTCACAAGCCAGCGTGAGACTCACGCAGGCGCAGTAGGAAATGGGCAGTGAAGCCGTACGGCTTCACTGCCTGTTTCCCATAGTGTGAATGACGGCGCGGGACCCGGAGCGATCGTGGGACCGGCATCGGGGGGCCCATCAGCGCGGGCAAGTAGGACAAGGTAAGTGTCCTTATTTAAAGTCAGCAGCTACACTGTTAGTAGCTGCTGACTTTAAAAAAAAAAAAAAATCGCGGCTGGAGCTCCGCTTTAAGTTGGAGCTTTGTTGCGTCATTATTAAATCTTGATGGAAGGATTAAAGTTGGCTGCCGGAGGGAACAAACAATGATTTAAAAAAAAAAAAATGATATCCATTTGAAGACCAGGTTTAGTAAAAATCAGCACTTTTTTGCTGGAAAATTACTTAAAACGCCCAAACAATATATATATATTTTTTTAACAGAGGCCCTGCAATGGTGGTCGTTGCAATTGTTTAGGTCACACGGTATTTGCACAGCGGTTTTTCAAACAAATGCAATTTAAAAAAAAAAATACACTTTAATGAATTTTAATGCAAAAATGTACAATCTATGACCTAATTATTTGGTAAAATTTAAAAAATATGTTACATAGAGTAAATAGATACCCATGTCATGCTAACAATTTGCGGAAGCTCATGGAATGGCAACAAATGAAGATACTTAAAAATCTCCATAGGCGACACTCATTTTTTTTTTTTTTTTACGAAAGAGGTCTAGTGCTAGAATTATCGATCTCGCTATAACGTTTGCGGCCATACCTCACATGGGTGGTGTGAACACCATTTACATATGCGTGCGTGACCTATGTATGCGTTCGCTTCTGCACAGGAGCACAGAGGGACTAGCTCTATGGTAACCCGGTGGCACCATGACATCTGATACTGGGTTCCCTGATCGCACAGGAGAGCTGCCGGTTGGCGACAGGATGGAGGGGAGGTATAACCACTTGAAGCGTATCATGTACATGTATGCAATTTGGTGGCAAGTAGATATTCTTGGTATGGGTGATATTGGATAATGCATCAATAAAAAAAAATAAGTTTATATATCCAGAAAAACAAAGCAAGTTTGCAACTAACATTTTTCATTTTTTATGCTGTCCTTGGAGAGTTGTCATCAGGGACCATTTTTGTTCTGATTTACTTGTTTTTGCTTTACATCGAAATGGCAGCTTATGGATTATGCATGTAAAGAGAGGTCATTGACCTTCAAATATGAAAGAATTTGACCTGCTCTTGTGCCATTTAGTTCACCTGTGTTAAGGCCAAACATTGCCTAAGCAGGTTGGAGCTTATCAATAGCTGATGACTCCCTTCCCATGTTACCGTGTTGGGCCCCTTCACATGGAAGGACGGGGAGTGAGTTGCATGCTCCTGTACTCAAAAATGCCAGGTTTATAAAATTGCTGCCACTGGTAAACGGAGTGGTAAGGAGCAAAGCAAGTATAACCTGCTGAGGAAGTGGGATGACACTTTTAAAGCCCAACCCTGGGAAATCGAATAATCTTCCTTGCAGTGGGGCTGTTTTTGCAGTGCAAGATTTGCGAGCGTTAAACGCTTGTTTAGGCTAGGTTCAAATCCATGCGAGTGGTTCCCACCTGTTCCCGCAGCCGCAACCTCTCGCACAGGAAAAACGCGCTGAATGCGAGCAGGTGCCATTA
Organism: Rana kukunoris; assembly: GCA_029574335.1. Classification (NCBI taxonomy): domain Eukaryota; kingdom Metazoa; phylum Chordata; class Amphibia; order Anura; family Ranidae; genus Rana; species Rana kukunoris. Next base: position 33,530,399 of record CM056050.1, on the reverse strand, counting down.
CCCCTAATGGCATGCTGCATTTGCTGGAAATTGTAAACCATGCTGCATAGTGCCCGTGTGGACTGCAGTTTATAAAATTCTTTAGGGACCTTTTCCCTGCATTTCAGGAGGCACGGCAGCTCATTCACAATGCATCTCCATGATCCGTATATGTGGCCATAATCTAGAGGTGAGTTAAAGCACATTTACTTAACTTCTGCTCCCCAGTAGACAGTGCTCCTCCATGCTTCGGTGGTGGACTGTCCCTATGGCATCTTCCTATCAGTGCAAGGCATTAGTCTTAAAGATGTCCGGTCCACTGGAGCATGAGGTAGAAGGCATTGCAGGGGCCAGTCTAGCAGTGCAGATAAGTAAATCTCTTCTTTTTACACCCCATAGACCTAAATAAACTTTTAAGCCTTGCAGTCCTGACGCAGCGGTGATTTTTTTCCGATTTCCTGGGAGTATAGCTTCCTTTACCTTAGTGCAGTCCTCCTTCACTTACCTCATCCTTACATTTTGCTTTTAAATGTCCTTATTTCTTCTGAGTAATCCTCACTTCCTGTTCTTCTGTCTGTAACTCCACACAGTAAAGCAAGGCTTTCTCCCTGGTGTGGAGAAAGCCTCTTGAGGGGGTGAGCAGGAGTGTCAGGATGCCCACTAACACACAGCTCCTTTATCTGAAATGTAGAGTGTGTCCTGACTTGCCTGCTCGCCCCCTCCCTCCTCGAGGCTTTCTCCACACCAGGAAGAAAGCCTTGCATTACTGTGTGTAGTTACAGACAGAAAAACAGGAAGTGAGGATTTCTCAGAAGAAATAAGGACATTTAAAAGCAAAATGGAAGGATGAGGTAAGTGAAGGAGGACTGCACTGAGGTAAAGGAAGCTATTTAAGGAAGAAAATGTTTTACCTTTACAACTCCTTTAAAGCGGACCCAAAGTCCCACTGTCAAAGACCGCCAGTAGACATAAACCTACCTGTCTGCTCACAGTCGCCTTTGGAACGTACGCTGAGCCGCGCAAGCACAGCTCTGTTTATATTACGGCACAGCGCCTGTGTTTTAGAATGACTGACTGCACTCCTGTGCATGCACAAAAGTGACATCATCCCGAGCTGACCAATGAAGACGGCCAAAGACTGGCAACCAGCAGAAGATACCGATATGAGGGACTCGGTCCATAGACAGGAACAGTTTATCTCAGTTTTAAAGAGAAACTGTTCCGTGGGCAAAACACAGGTTCATTTTCAGGACTAATTTGCCCGCACCGTAAAACACTTGTGCCCTTTTTAAATTGTTATTAAATTGCTTGTCTGCATTTTTATGCACCGCACTGCAATCCATCTCAACACCATGTCATTATTAGAGCACATAGGAAGAAAATTTGTTTTCCATATGCCCTTGTGTTGATTTATTCAGATCAACTGGTGTGAATGAGCCCTAAAGGGGGAGATCTAGATATGGATGCAGCATGGTAGGGGAGGGGTTTAATACCGGCCTGGATGCTTTTAATGCATGTTGATATGATTTTGGCATGTAGCAATGCATTTTGTCTGTGTGAAAAGCTTACAATCAAGGCACGGAAAATTAGGTTAAAAGCATGTTATCGACTACTGTGCATCCCTGTGGATCTATATATACACATTACTGCAGATAAATAGTGCGGGGACGTTTTGTTTATGATGGTGATCTAAAGCAGTGGTCATCAACCCTGTCCTCAGGGCCCACTAACAGGCCAGGTTTTATGTATTGCCTTGGGGAGATGCAGACTAGAATACTGCAATCACTGTGCAGCAAATTATATCACCTGTGACATATTTCAGTTATCTTGCAAACCTGGCCTGTTAGTGGGCCCTGAGGACAGGGTTGATGACCACTGATCTAAAGGACCTAAACAGTTGAATTCATGTTTTTGGCTGGGTTCGAACTGCAGACGGATGCGGCTCACATCAGGGGTCCAGTGCATCCCTGTGCTCTATTTTAGGGACAAATCGGGCCCAAATTCTTGCCTGAATTCAGACCTGAAACAGAGCCGAAAAGACACACAGGACCCCTATATTCTAGTGTGATCCCAGCCTTAATTGTCATTTAAAAAAAAAACGCATTCACTGTAACATGCAGAGATGTAACCAGGCCTTGAAACTAGGGTTGTCCCGATACCACTTTTTTAGGACCGAGTACAAGTACTGATACCGAATACCGATACTTTTTTTAAATGTGTCCCCAAATGCAGCCATGTCCCCCCACATATATTGCAGCCATGTCCCCCCACATATATTGCAGCCATGTCCCCCAACATATATTGCAGCCATGTCCCCCCACATATATCCAGCCCCACATATATCCAGCCATGTCCCCCCACATATATCCAGCCCCACATATATCCAGCCATGTCCCCCCACATATTGCAGCCATGTCCCCCCACATATTGCAGCCATGTCCCCCCACATATTGCAGCCATGTCCCCCCACATATTGCAGCCATGTCCCCCCACATATTGCAGCCATGTCCCCCCACATATTGCAGCCATGTCCCCCTACATATTGCAGCCATGTCCCCCCACATATTGCAGCCATGTCCCCCCACATATTGCAGCCATGTCCCCCCACATATTGCAGCCATGTCCCCCCACATATTGCAGCCATGTCCCCCCACATATTGCAGCCATGTCCCCCCACATATTGCAGCCATGTCCCCCCACATATTGCAGCCATGCATGTCCCCCACATATTGCAGCCATGCATGTCCCCCACATATTGCAGCCATGCATGTCCCCCACATATGCAGCCATGCATGTCCCCCACATATGCAGCCATGCATGTCCCCCACATATGCAGCCATGCATGTCCCCCACATATGCAGCCATGTCCTGTCCCCCACATATGCAGCCATGTCCTGTCCCCCACATATGCAGCCATGTCCTGTCCCCCACATATGCAGCCATGTCCTGTCCCCCACATATGCAGCCATGTCCTGTCCCCCACATATGCAGCCATGTCCTGTCCCCCACATATGCAGCCATGTCCTGTCCCCCACATATGCAGCCATGTCCTGTCCCCCACATATGCAGCCATGTCCTGCCCCCCACATATGCAGCCATGTCCTGTCCCCCACATATGCAGCCATGTCCTGTCCCCCACATATGCAGCCATGTCCTGTCCCCCACATATGCAGCCATGTCCTGCCCCCCACATATGCAGCCATGTCCTGTCCCCCACATATGCAGCCATGTCCTGTCCCCCACATATGCAGCCATGTCCTGTCCCCCACATATGCAGCCATGTCCTGTCCCCCATATTGCAGCCATGTCCTGTCCCCCATATTGCAGCCATGTCCTGTCCCCCATATTGCAGCCATGTCCTGTCCCCCATATTGCAGCCATGTCCTGTCCCCCATATTGCAGCCATATCCTGTCCCCCATAGATGCAGCCATGTCTTGTCCCCCATAGATGCAGCCATGTCTTGCCCCCCATAGATGCAGCCATGTCTTGCCCCCCATAGATGCAGCCATGTCTTGCCCCCCATAGATGCAGCCATGTCTTGCCCCCCATAGATGCAGCCATGTCTTGCCCCCCATAGATGCAGCCATGTCTTGTCCCCCATAGATGCAGCCATGTCTTGTCCCCCATAGATGCAGCCATGTCTTGTCCCCCATAGATGCAGCCATGTCTTGTCCCCCATAGATGCAGCCAAGTCTTGTCCCCCATAGATGCAGCCAAGTCTTGTCCCCCATAGATGCAGCCATGTCTTGTCCCCCATAGATGCAGCCATGTCTTGTCCCCCATAGATGCAGCCATGTCTTGTCCCCCATAGATGCAGCCATGTCTTGTCCCCCATAGATGCAGCCATGTCTTGTCCCCCATAGATGCAGCCATGTCTTGTCCCCCATAGATGCAGCCATGTCTTGTCCCCCATAGATGCAGCCATGTCTTGTCCCCCATAGATGCAGCCATGTCTTGTCCCCCATAGATGCAGCCATGTCCCCCATACCTAGTAGTAGTAGCCGATGCCACCGCTGCTGCCTCGTTACAGGCACCTTTCGTTTGAATTCTTGTAATACCCGCCGCGCCGTGTATAGACACTCCCCTGCTCGCGATTGGACGGATCCGTCCAATCCCAGAGCAAAGGGGAGTGTCTATACACACGGCTCTGTGCATAGACACTCCCCTTTGCTCGGGATTGGACAGATTCGTCCAATCCCGAGAAGGGGAGTGTCTATGCGTGGCGGTCATTAGAAGAATTCAAAAGAAAGGTGCCTGTAATGCATGCTGTGATGCACGGGGATTAACACAGCGGCTTTGCGGTATGCGGCGGGGGGGGGGAGTATTCTATTCAGGTATCGGGGGTATTTGCGGGAGTACAAGTACTCCCGCAAATACTCGGTATCGGTATTGGGACAACCCTACTTGAAACTATGCAGTTTGCCCAAAAAATTTACAGGGTTGACCTAAGCCCTTGATTCTGTCTTTAAATATCAATCCTTTTCCTTTCATGTAATCTAGGGTTGTCCCGATTCCACTTTTTTAGGACCGAGTACAAGTACCGATACTTTTTTTCATGTACTCGCCGATACCGAATACCGATACTTTTTTTAAATGTCATGTGACAGTTTTCAAACCACAATACAGACTAAGGATATTTTATTTAGAACTATGAAGAACTCTAACTCAAGACATTATAAAAGAATAAAAATGAGTAAAAATGAATAAAAAAAATTTATTTGCTTGTCACGCAGTAGTAAAAAACTCAAAGAATTTTCACAGAACATGTTGATAAATACAAAAAAGTATTCTATTTAGGCATCGGGAGCATTTGCGCGAGTACAAGTACTCCCGCAAATACTTGGTATCGGTCCCGATACGTATCTGGACAACCCTACTGTAATCCTTCAAAACCTCTCGGTGACCCCGGAGTGGGTGTTTGTGCTCAGTGCAATGTACACTGTCCCCCTTGCTTCCCCTCCACCTCCTCTAGAAGCAACTAAAACAACAAAATCCCAGAGCCTGGCATCTCCCCCTCTCCTCACATCCAGACAGTTCTACCCCCCAGCCAAGGCTTGCTGTGTTTTCCTGGGAACCGAGCAGGAAATAGCTGTGATTAGCATAATCGTATTTAAAGCCATGATGGGAGGTACTTGGATGGCGACACAGACGGGTGCAACAGCCACCTGTCCTGTGACTGCGAGACGTTCTGTGTCTTCATGTCGGGGTTATCCTCTGCCAATCCCTTCAATAATCCATTACGTGGTGCAAAGTGACGTCCAAAGGCTTAAAGGGAAATTAATAGGGTTTTTTTTAATGGGGTGTATAAATTATGAATTATTATTGTGGCGTTATAGGTGAAAGCAGCCAGTGATGATCACATTTGCACACGTTTATTTAGCCAGGATTATGTATTTCTGGCATTGAAATAAACTAGTAAAATTTACTTCCATGCAGTTGAATGTTAATCTTTTAACGTGAAGGAACCCTTGAAATAAATTTTCAGTCTGAGGGACCCCTAATAAAAATGACTACCGTATATCCACAGCTCACCGTTTATTGGTGTGATGGTCACTGGCAAGAATGCTCCTTACAATTGTGGTCTTTGAGGAAATAACCACCTCTCCTTTTCTTTATGCCGCGTACACACGGTCGTTTTTTGCGCTGAAAAAAAACAACGTTTTTAATCATGAAAAAAACGAAGTTTTTCAAACTTCATTTTTCAAAACAACGTTGCTTACACACCATCGTTTTTCTACAAACTCTAGCAAAGCGTGGTGACGTACACCACGTTCGACGGCACTCTTTTCCATTGAAGCTCCGTCTCATAACTTGCTTCTGAGCATTCGCGGGTTAAAAAACGTTGTTTTCAACATCGTTTTGCCCACACACCATCACTTTTTATGACACAAAAAAATTACGTTTTGAAAAACGACACAAAAAATTCAAGCATGTTGGAATTTTTTTTTTGGTCGTGTTTTTAAGACAAAAAACGACGTTTTGCCCACACACGATCAATTTAAATGACGTTTTAAAAAACGTCGTTTTTTTTTCATCGCAAAAAGTGATCGTGTGTACGCGGCATTACAGTTGGCTAAAAAGAACACCATTGTCAGTGGTTACTTATCTGGGAAGCAGAAGTTGCTCATTGATCAAGAGACCCTAACAAACTCTGGGTGAAACTTTAGGGTTCCGCAAAGCCCTAGTTGAGAAAGACTGCCTTAGAAGCTCCATATCCCATGCTGCTGAACATTGTGTCTCCCCTGCGTACAGCTGTTGGCTTTCAGTTGAAAATAAAATGTCGTAGAGGAGTCTGAGTATGAGATATATATATAGTCCACTGTTCACCACCACCTTCAGCTAAAATCCACTGCCCACTATCTTTTTCTGCTAAAATCTACTGCCCACCACCTTCTTCAGCTAAAATCCACTGCCCACCTCCTCCTTCAACTAAAATCCACTGCCCATCACCTTCTTGAGTGAGTGAATAACTTGTATAGCGCAAAATTACGAACTTAATCGCCTCAAGGTGCTTTACATCCTGTGTCGTCCTGATCCTTCAGAAGATATGGGTCTTTAGTTTTTTCCTGAAAGCCCGATGGTTTTCTTCCAAGCGGATGGTCGTAGGTAGAGCATTCCAGAGTTGGGGTCCTTGGACTGCAAATCTACGTTCTCCCTTAGATTTGTAGCGTGATTTGGGGATTTGTGAGTGAGGCAGAGGGTCTTGAAAGTCACCCGGTCCTGTACGGGGAGCCAGTGGAGGGACCTCAAGGTTGGGGAGATTGGTTCCCACGGTTTTTTACCTGTTACCAGTCTGGCTGCTGTGTTCTGGACAACTTGTAGACGTGAGATCTGGTATTTCGGTAGTCCCAGGTAATCATGTCGTGAGTTGATGATTGTTCCAACCACTACTGCTGTGTCCTCTTCCGGGATGAAGGGGATCAGTCTACGTAGCATGCGGAGCAGATGATGGGAGCCACTGACGACTGATTCTATTTGTGCATCCATCGTCATGTCTGAGTCAAAGATGACTCCGAGGCTTTTGACTTTTTTGCTTGGCGCGATAGTTTGTCCGAGGATGGTGGGTGGTGTCCATGTGGTCCGGTTTGCGTGCAGGATGAGTAGTTCTGTTTTGGATCCATTGAGTTTGAAGGACCTTTTCGTCATCCAATTGTCAATCAGTGTGAGGTATTTTCCTAGTTCATCATATTGGTCTTTTTTGTTGGTGATTCGAAGGTAAAGCTGTGTGTCATCAGCATAGGAGTGGTAGCGCAGATCCTGTTTGCTGATGATTTCAAAGAGGAGGCGAATGTAGATGTTGAAGAGTAAAGGTGAGAGGGGTGATCCTTGAGGGACTCTGCATGTGACAGTCCGTGTTTCTGATGTAAAGCCTCCAAGTTTCACGGTCTGAGTGCGATTTTCTAGCCACTTCAGCCCCGAGCCTGTTTTTCATATTCGGTGCTTACGAGACTAAAACATTTTTTTTTGCTAGAAAATTATTTAAAACCCCCAAACATTATATATATTTTTTTTTCTAACACCCTAGAGAATAAAATGGCGGTCATTGCAATACTTTTTCTCACACCGTATTTGCGCAGCGGTCTTACAAGCGCACTTTTTTTGGAAAAAATTCACTTTCTTGAATTAAAAAATAAGACAACAATAAATTTGGCCCAATTTTTTTATATATTGTGAAAGATGATGTTACGCCGAGTAAAATGATACCCAACATGTCACTCTTAAAAATTGCGCCCGCTCGTGGCATGGCGTTAAACTTTTACCCTTAAAAATCTCGATAGGCGACGTTTAAAAAATTCTACAGGTTGCATTTTTTGAGATGCAGAGGAGGTCTAGGGCTAGAATTATTGCTCTCGCTCTAACGATCGCGGCGATACCTCACTTGTGTGGTTTGAACACCGTTTTCATATGCGGGCGCTACTCGCGTATGCGTTTGCTTCTGCGCGCGAGCTCGTCGGGACGGGGCACTTTAAAAAAATTTTTTGGGGTTTTCGTTTTTATTTTTATTTATTTTATAATTTTAAACACTGAAAAAAAAAAATGATCACTTTTATTCCTATTACAAGGAATGTAAACATCCCCTGTAATAGAAAAAAGCATGACAGGTCCTCTTATATATGAGATCTGGGGTCAAAAAGACCTCAGATCTCATATTCAGGCTTAAATGCAAAAAAAAAAAAAAAAAAAAAAAAAAAAAAAGTCAAAATGTAAACAAATTAAATGTCTCTTTAAGACGCTGGGCGGAAATGACGTTTTGACGTCACTTCCGCCCAGCAGAGGGAGGGGGACGGCTGAGGGACATTTTTTCCCTCAGTCACATCCCCGGACAGACGACGAGCGGACCCGATCGCCTCCGCCGCTACCGACGGCTACGGTAAGCGGCGGAGGGCGCGGGAGAGCGGCGGGAGGGGGGGGGCACCCTCTCCCGCCGCCGGTAACGGCGATCTCGCGGCGAATCCGCCGCGATGACCGCCGTTATCGTTAACAGGACCGCCCCACGAAGAGATGGATATCTCGGTTGTGGCAGCAGCTGCTGCCGTTACCGAGATATCCATCTTCAAAAAAATGACGTCTTTGGACGTGGGGCGGAAATGAAGTGGCTAGGAAAGATGCGAACCACGGTAGGGCTGAGTCAGCGACTCCTGCTACTTCCTTGAGTCGCGTGAGCAATGTGTTGTGGTCTACTGTGTCGAAGGCTGCACTGAGGTCCAGCAGCACTAGCACTTCTGCTAAACTCTATTGTTCATCACCTCGGTCAGCTAAAATCGGCTGTAAACAACTTTATTGATCTAAAATCCACTGCCCACCACCTTCTTCAGCTAAAATCCAATGCCCACCACCTTCTTCAGCTAAAATCCACTGTCCACCTCCTCCTTCAATTAAAATCCACTGCTCACCTCCTCCTTCAATTAAAATCCACTGCCCATCACCTTATTCTGCTAAACTCTATTGTTCATCACCTTTGTCAGCTAAAATCGGCTGTAAACAACTTTATTCAGGTAAAATCTACTGCCCACCTTCTTCAGCTAAAATCCACTGCCCACCACCTTCTTCAGCTAAAATCCACTGCTCACCATCATTTTCAGCTAAAATCCACTGCCCACCACCTTATTCAGATGGAAAATGAGGTTTAATGTTGATAAATGTAAAGTTATGCACTTGGGGGCTAAGAATATGCATGCATCATACATACTAGAGGGAGTAGAACTGGGGGGATCCGTGGTGAAGGATCTGGGGGTTTTGGCCATGCAATGCCAAACTGCGGTTTCCAAAGCGAGCAAAGTCCTTTCTTGTATTAAGAGAGGTATGGACTCCAGAGAGAGAGATATCATTTTGCCCCCCTGTACAAATCATTAGTAAGACCTCATCTGCAATATGCAGTGCAGTTTTGGGCACCAGTTCTCAAAAAGGATATCTGGGAACTGGAGAAAGTGCAACCAAACTGATAAGAGGCATGGAGGAGCTCAGCTATGAGGAAAGATTAGAAGAACTGAATTTATTCACTCTTGAGAAGAGGAGATTAAGGGGGGATATGATCAACATGTACAAATATATAATGGGTCCTTATAGTGAACTTGGTGTTGTTATGCACTTTACGGTCAACACAAAAGACAAGGGGGAACTTTCTACGTCTAGAGGAAAAACTATTTAATCTTCAAATACGGAAAGGTTTCTTCACAGTAAGAGCTGTGGAAATGTGGAATAGACTCCCTCCAGAGGTGGTTCTAACCAGCTCAGTAGATTGCTTTAGGAAAGGCCTGGATACTTTGCTAAATGTACATAATATAACCAAGTACTAACATAGGTAAAGATGAAAAAAAAAAAAAAAAAATATTGCAATTATCGCCATATAATGTTTGGGGTTCAAAAAAGAAAGAAAAAAAAAAAAAAGATGATCCATGGAAAATCTGATTGCCTCTCGGGGGATCAGGAAGGATTTTTTTTCCCTTGCTGTAGCAAATTGGATCGTGCTCTGCTGTTTTTGTTTGCCTTCCTCTGGATCAACTGTGGGTATAGAATTGGGTATATGGGATTGTGTGATATTTTTTTTTTTAATCTTAATTTTTATTTTTTTATGGTTGAACTGGATGTTTTTTTTTTCAACCTGACTAACTATTAAGCTTAAATCCACTGCCCACCGCCGCCTTCCGCTAAATTCTATTGTACCTTTGTCAGCTAAAGTCTATTGTTCACTACCTTCGTCCTCTAAAATTCAATGTCCACAACTTTCTTGAGCTAAAATTCACTGTCCACCACCTGCTTCAGCTGCAAACTAGTACGAATGGTTCAATATCACACACGTAAATTTAAAGTTTTACGACTAATCTAAAAACTTATATAGAGCAAGTAGAGCTGCACAAATCAAGAAATTAAGTAAACATCAGGTCATAGTGGGGGCGTGGCCTGGCAGGCGATGGAGTAGGACGTGGGTAGAAGGAGCTCCTCTGGCCAATACTCCTGTATACCATCCTGAACGGCTATTTTGGCGAAGAACTTATCCCTGAGTCTGCCTGGACTGGCTGGGACAGGCAGACAGTATGTCCCCATCCAAGAAAAACTCTGCTGCGGTGGAGAAGCTGGCCAAGTTTAGGCACGAGGGAGATGAGGGTCAGGCCAAAGATGGCGCCGAAGAGGCCCCGGAGGAAGATCGCCACGCGGCAGAGACGGCTAAGGTGCTGGAGGCGATAGCAGCCCTACAAGGCACGTTAACGACCAAAATAGACGAAGTCAAAACTGACATCTCCCTTATGAGACAGGATTTGTCTGCGGTCCGGGAGCGGGTCAAAGAGACGGAGGAACGCATCGGCGCAGCGGAAGATGTCCTGTACCCCCTGCAACGGGCCACGGAGGACATGCAGCGACAAATCCAGCAGCTGCATGCTCACCAGGACGAAATGGAGAACAGACTCCGCCGCTGTAACTTGCGCTTCATTGGATTGCCGGAGCGATCGGAAGGCAGAGACCCGGCGGAGTACCTGGAAAGATTACTGATTGGGGAGTACGGCAGAGAGGCGTTTTCCGCCATGTTTGCGGTGGAGAGGGCGCACAGGATTCCAGCGAAGCCCCCTCCTGAAGGGGCGCCCCCCCGCACGTTCATCGCTAAGTTCTTGAACTTCCGCGACCGAGATAAGATCCTGCGCCTATCCAGAGAAAAAGGGAACATGCGAGTGGATAACGCTCAGATAGCGGTGTTTCCGGACTTCTCCTCTGAGGTACAGAAGAAGAGGGCCCAATACCAAGATGTGAAGCGTCGCCTCAGAGTTTTGCACTTAAAATATGCCATGTTATTCCCGGCAAGGCTGCGTGTAGAAGAGGATGGACGTGCACAGTTCTTTGATTCTCCCGTGGCGGCTGCTGCATGGCTGGATCGAAAGGGGAGACAGGACTAAGGCATGGCACAGAGAACTGTGAGTACTGTACGGAGGGGGTGGGGAAGGCATTCCGGAGGTCCCCTCCGCTCCCTGCAGAAACCTTGGCTGGGAAAGGATTACTGCTGTACACTGAGGAATTGGAGATGCAGGATCTGAGTTCTTGAACTTTTCTTTTCCCCCTACTCTTTTATTAGTGTTTTAAGTGTCTTCCCCCCCCAACCCTCACACTAACTGCAGAGGGTGTCCCGGAGGGAGGAGGGGACAGGATAAGTTGTATTGGAACCTGTATGAGGACTAACTGAGATATTCCTTGGGATCCCCTCGTTTGAACTTTTATTTCTCTTTTAAAAAATTTAGGGGTTTACTGTCCTCTTCCAGGGGGGAGGAAAGTCCAGTTTGGCCGTTTACGCCGCCACAGAGATTGCAAGTTTATCTTTAGCTTGATATAACACAAAGATGGGGATGACAAAGGGCCTAACCTTGGAAGGCCGGAGGAGCAAGACAGTACGGTATTTAAGTTATGTCATGCGTCACCCGGGTCAACTACGCGTGTTGCTCAGTGAACAATCGTCCCCACGGACCCGTGCACGATGGTGATGCCATGGTGCACACAGTAATTAAGAAATGTGCCTCCAGACAGATCTCACTGCTGGAAGAAATGTTTACTCTTTTTGATGCAATGGTTGTTCTTTTCGGGGATGGAATGCTCACACCAAGTTGGGGGGGTGTTGGGCTGGGAGGGGGGAGGGGGGGGGGGGAATTATCAGGGCCACTGTTGGGACCCTGCAAATGTGATGGAATATGGTATGTGCTGTAGAGGTGTAATGATACAAAGGCCAGGCGTAGCAGAGGGTACATGGCAAGCATGGGAATCTAGGCAGGTCACTATGTTGTATCGGACGAACGCAAGGTCGTTCCGAGCCCACGAATTCCAAACACAGCCACCACGACCTCGATCAAATTCCTAACATGGAATGTAAGGGGGGTGAGGAACAAGATCAAACGTACGGCGGCACTAGCATATCTTAAAGCACAGAAGGCAAACGTTATTGTATTAACGGAGACACACGTTACTGGTCACTTGCAGGCGGCATTGAAGCGCCCCTGGATAGGGTGGGCATATCATAGTACACACTCGAGCTTCTCCAGAGGAGTATCACTCCTAGTGACAAAGGCCACTCCTTTTGATTTAATAACCCTGGAATCGGACCAGCAGGGGAGATTTTTGTTTTTACATTCCCGCATTGGGGGAATACCTCTCCTGCTGATAGCATGCTACATCCCCCCTCCATACAACTCGGAAGTTATTACTTTGGGGCTGGCATTTATGGCCAAGCACCCGACGGTACCGGCTGTGTGGATGGGTGATTTTAACATGACGATGGACCCTCACATGGACCGACCGGCGACGCCGGGGGGACGTATGGGGGCTCCAGGTCTGACCAGAATGGGCCGCCTGCTACGGGAATTTGCTCTGATAGATGTGTGGAGACAGAGGAACCCTCAGACCAGGGCGTACACGTGCCACTCGGCCAGTCACGCAACCATGTCCCGCATTGACTACATTCTGGTCTCGGCCACACTGCTACCTAGAGTGGGGGGGGCCGGGTTTGCACCTAGGGCCCTGTCGGATCACTCACCATGTTGGGTACAGATGTCCCTGTTGGACAGAGCCCCCAAGAGGATATGGAGACTCAACCCTTTCTGGTTGACAGCCCTAACGGAACATGACAGCATCGAACAGGAACTACGGTTCCTTCTTCCTGATGGGCAAGGGCCCCTTGACATTAACTCCCGGTGGGATGAGTTTAAAACCCATGCCTGTAGAGTGCTGGACACCAAGATCCGTAGATTTAAACAATCCTCCAAAATAGATGTGTGTAGCGCAGAAGACAAGTTGCAGAACCTTGAGGGCACCTACACCACACAGCCCACAGCAGAGAACTTGACCAGGGTGAAAATGCAGAGCAGGCTGGTTACACAGATGCACATGGAAAAGGCTAAACAGCGTATCTTTTTTAGCAAAACGCGGGTATATGAACATGGGGAAAAAGCTGGGAAAATGCTAGCGTATTTAGCACACCTAGAGGACAGGCCACCGGTGGTAGTGTCCCTGGCCGAGCCGGACGGCTCGATAGTCACGGACCCCCAGGTAGTGGCCGGCAAGTTTATGGACTTCTATAAGGATCTATATAGCTCCCAATGTAAACATACACCACAGGAAATACAGGAATACCTCCACACACTGCAATTTCCACAGTTAAGTAGGGAACAAATGCGGATGCTTGATGCCCCAATTACAGCCGAAGACATTGCCACTGCAATGTCACAACTGGCAAAGTCCAAGGCTCCGGGGCTTGATGGCTTGCCATTAGAATTCTATACCACGTATTCAGAAACGCTAGTCCCCAAGCTGAAGGCTTTGTATCTCTCTGTGTTCGAGCTGGGAACGCTTCCCGCCTCTATGCAGGAGGCACAGATAATTGTTCTTCCTAAGCCAGGTAAGGACCCACAATACCCAGAGTCCTATAGACCCATATCTCTGCTGCCAGTAGACATTAAAATCTTGGCAAAAGTCCTGTCGACCAGATTAAACTCAGCAATCCTTTCCTTGATCCATGATGACCAAACGGGATTCATGCCAGGGAAGAATACAGCAATGAATATTAGGCGATTATTCATGAATATACAGGCGCAACACGATAACGTGGGGACCAGGGTGGTGGTGGCTTTGGACACTGCCAAGGCCTTCGATTCGGTCGAATGGCAGTACTTATGGGAATGCCTGAGCTGTTATGGCTTTGGCCCAAATTTTATTAAATGGGTACAGCTTTTATACCAGACCCCTAAGGCCAGAGTTTTCGTTAACGGGTGGCTATCGGAGCAGTTCTCCCTGGAGAGAGGCACGAGGCAGGGGTGCCCCCTGTCACCGCTGCTGTACGCCTTAGCAGCTGAACCCCTGGCTATGGCCATTAGAATGAACCCAGAGGTGGTGGGTCTCAGGAAGGGAGACAGATGGGAAAAGATCGGCCTGTATGCGGACGATACAATTCTATACTTAGCAGACCAGGGACCCTCGTTGAGAACGGCATTAAACATTATAGAGGAAGTGGGAAAATACTCAGGCCTACGGATTAACTGGGACAAATCCCAAATTCTACCCCTAGATCAATTCCCCCCCCCAAAGATGTCACCTGAACTACCCTTGAAAAGAGTGGCAGAAGTCAAATATCTAGGAGTGCGGGTAACAAAGGATCTAAAGGAGTATGTCCCTCTTAATATAGAACCTTTATTTGCAATAATTAAATCCAGAACCCAGGCATGGACAAAACTACCACTAGGGGTGATGGGTAGGATAAACCTGATCAAAATGATCATACTGCCCAAAATTCTATACATGGTCTGGCATGCCCCTCTGTACATACCCCTTAAGATTTTCAAACAGCTTGAAGCAATATTAAACTCGTTCGTGTGGGGAGCTGGCCGGCATAAGTTAGCCTGGCATATACTCAAAAATCCTAGTACAGAGGGGGGCTGCTCCCTCCCTGATCTACAGGACTACTATGTGGCCTCACAACTATCCCACTTATACCATTTCAATTCATCTGAGTCGCAGAGATATGGGTCTCTGGTCTGTAATAAACCGGATAGCCCCCTCCACACATCGGTACAGGCAATTTTTAGGGGTGGTCATGGCGGATGCAGGTCGGCCCGGTTCGGAGCGGACATGCTTACACACCACCAAAAGGTGTGGGAAGTGGCTCTAAAAAAACAAGGCAGATCCCATATACACTCACACACCCCATTGTGGGAAAATGGTTTTATGCCCGAGCTGGCCACGGTCCCTGATCCAGGGATATGGGCATCGTATGGAGTACGATACCTATCACAGGTAATGAATAGTACAGGAATCAAGCCATTTGCGAGACTCAGGGAGGAATTTTCCCTCCCGCCGCAGTTTCGATTTAGATATATGCAGCTCAGGCATGCCCTCAGAGCCCAGCTGGGTTCGGAGGCGGTAGATGTGAGCAGTCCGCAGGTGTTGGACGTGATCTTGGGAAAGGACTCCGCCAAACTCACGTCCAACCTATATTATGTTATCCGGCGACATCGGGTCAGCGGGATAGTGCAGGCGGCCAAGATAAAGTGGGAGGATGATGTGGGCCCCATAGAGGATATAGAGTGGGATGAGATACTGGAGGGCGTAAAGAACACGTCCCCTAAATTATCAGATAGATTGACTCAACTATATATTCTCCACCGAGCGTATATAACACCCCAGAGGCTGGTGAAATTTCAGCCCACTAAGAGCCCATTGTGTCCTATGTGTTCAGTAACAGAGGGCTCTTTTTACCATATGCTTTGGCATTGCCCCGATGTACAGGCATACTGGCTCCAGGTGACGCAATTTCTGCATGACTGCATGGGAACCCCGGTGGGCATGGATCCCAAGCTGTGCCTACTGGGACTAATCCCAGATGTGGATACGGAAAAGTACCAAGCCATTTTTATATATGAATCACTTTTCTTGGCCAGAAAGTTGGTGGCAAAGACCTGGATGCAACCGAGGGCCCCGACATTGGAGGACTGGAAAAGAGAGGTCAATGCCATTCTCCCGTACAGGAAACTCATATATATACATAGAGGGAGACCGCAAAAATTTGCCAATGTATGGGACAGGTGGCTGGGGGACGGCGAAACGTGCACGAGCTGAACCACCTCACCCTACAGAATCACACTAGATGGGGCGGGGGGAGCGGAGTAATGTCACGTAGCTATGCAGAGTGGGCACACCTCCTAAAGTATATTTCTTTTGTATGAAGATGGCGAGATATCTAGTCGCTTATGTCTTAATATGTGCCAAGTGCAAGGAATTTATAGGATATGTGTAATGATACCTGCTGTTACGTTCGATCTGGGGGCTATGTTGGCCCAGTGACATTTATACATGTATGTATTCCTTTTTTCTTTCATGTTACATCTCAATAAACTTGAACTTTTATGGTTAAAAAAAAAACATCAGGTCATAGTAAAGTATCATATCGGGAATGTCCATGTTGTAGAAGACATTTAAACCATTGTGTTTACATGATACTTTATAGTACTAGATTGCTTATTTTTTCAAGGATATATAGTCTGTATACCTTATTGCTCAACTAGGCAACGAAGCCAAGGTACATGTGACATACCGCTCATTAAAACCTATTAAACCATTATGTAACCTCTAGACAACCAAACGCTTGTGAATTTCTGGAGAGACTCTTATACCTTACCCATTAGAAGTTGGCTGGGTACAGAACAATCTAGTGCTCTCAACAGTTGGCACCTCTCCATCCATCCACGCATTTCTGTTTATTAACACTCAGGGAAGCAAGATCATCTTTCTGGTCTCTTCCAGGCTGATAACCTGACTGAAGCCATGCTTAAATTCCCCTACATCCAGAATATAAACTAGTAGGATTAGATGCTAGACCAACTTTTCTCAACCAGGGTACCTTCTGAGAATTCTGTAGGTTCCTTGAGCAGTAAGCAATGGAAAATCGATCTCCTGCCTACCATTGTAAGCTATCTCTTCTATACTTACACTGACCACAAATTCAAGGAGGCTCTTCTACACCTACATTGGCCATCAATACAAAGGGGCCCTTCTGCATCTACTCTGGCCACCAATGCAAGGGGGCCCTTCTACACCTACATTGGCCATCAATACAAAGGGGCCCTTCTGCACCTACACTGGCCACCAATGCAAGGGGGCCCTTCTACACCCACACTGGTCACCAATGCAGGGGGATATTTCTACACAGACCTACTTAGGGGACACCCCCATTTTTACTGGATATGTCCATTTGGTGGTTGTACAGAGTGTGTCAAAAAATGATCTCCCCTTGGTTAAATGTATACTAGGTATGACATTATTATTTAATATTATATTTAATAGGTATAATTTTTTAGCAAAGGTTGCCCAAGGCCTGGGAAATATTTCAAGGGTTCCTCCGGGATAAGAAGGTTGGGAGAGGCTGTGCTAGACAATCAAATATAAGGTAAATGTCAGAAGGGTATTGTACAACCTAAGCCAACTGCCACTTCATGACACATAGACAAACTTTATACTATAAATAGAAAAAAGAGAAAGGAAAGAAGCAGAGAAAGACGAGGAAATGATGAGTGTATATAGTAGAACATAAGAGCAAAGAAGAGTAGAAAGGAGTAGGCACAACAGATGGAGGCTGATGCATCCTACAGATTTCAGTGTCTACAATCGGGAAAGGAGGATTATATCCCCCAATGCTTTATCTTCATTTTTCGTGTCTGTGTAAGAAATCACTGGTAATCTGTGACCTATTTATGACACCAGTCAGCTGCTAGCAGTGGCCTTTGACCATCCAGGTCACCCACATCTAGTCATCGTTGAAATATGCTGACTCTGACGGCATGGCAGATATCAGCTGTGATTAAGCTGCGCTGTCCTCCCCGGCTAAGGATAAAATGAACATGGGACTGTGTCTGCCATCTCCTTCGCCACAATGAACCACAACACTGACCGCAGTCAGCCTGATACCACAACAGATAGGAAGTGACACTTGGGCCATTGTAGAGGCATGGTCTTCACTAGTGCCAAGTAAAAGCTAACAAATGTAACCTGAGAGATTCATGAGGTATTAAAGTGCCAACCGAAAAAATATTTTTCTTAGCATGAAGAAAAATCATTGCACAAAAAAATCACTAACTGCTCAGATTCTTCAGTCTTCCCTTCGCTACCCACAAGGATCGGATAGATTCTTGGCAACGGTCCTTCTTAAGTAACACTATACAAGTGATATAACTTGTTACTGTTGTGTTTAACAATGCCTGAGCAGATTTGAATCACCCTGCGGAGAGCTATGTAACATATAGGCCTCTTTCATGTAAGTGACTGGGGGAGGTCAAACAGGTGGCCTGCGCTGCTACCCCACCTTCGTCCACCCACCTAAAAGCTAAACATCAGCCAGAGCAAAATGATTGCAACATGCAGAGTTGACAGGCCATTCAAGTCACCAAGGCCGCGCCGCAGCCGCCATTCAAGTCACCAAGGCCGCGCCGCAGCCGCCATTCAAGTCAACAAGGCCGCGCCGCAGCCGCCATTCAAGTCACCAAGGCCGCGCCACAGCCACCATTCAAAGGCAGTGGAGCTGACAAGTAATTAGCTACTTGCTGTGGGGGCACCCAGCAGGAGGGAAGGAGCCAGAAGCGCCAGCGTGGGACCCGAGATAAGGAGGATTCGGGTTGCTTTGTGCAAAAACCAACTGCACAGAGCAGGTAAGTATAACATGTTTGTTATTTTAAAAATAAAAAGTTCAAAAAATATTTCACTCGCTTTCCTGTAGCAGACGATGCAAGTCTGAAAAGGAGGGTCACACACCGCTGGTACCACCAACAAGAAAATGTATTGGAGACTGCATAGAAAAACACTGTTCTGCCATGGTGTTTTTTGCACAGCCTCCAATAAAGTTTCTTGTGGATGATGCCAGTGGTGTACAACCCTCCTTTTCAACTGGCACAGAATTGTAGTATTCTCATAATTAAAAGCAGATGTCCAGAGCATCCTTACATCAGCTGTCAAGAGCCCTCCCACCATCAGTAGTCAAAAGTCCTCCGCCTTTCCTTACATCACCTTGTTTTGCTGCTGGAAAGCAGAAAGTGCAGGGTCTGGAGGAGGACCAGGGGAGGGCTGGAGTCAGCTACCAAAGTTTGCTAAATACCAAGTCCTGGGGAGGTGGAGATAAGGGGGTGCTGCGGCTGCAAGGAGAGGCATAAGATCTGTTGGAGGCGTTCTGTCCTCTTTGCTGCCAACTGCTCAGACAGGGAAGGGGGAAGAGATGAGCCTTTTTGCATCTACACGGAGAAGCTCAGGATCTGGTGGAGGAATTCTGTCCTCCCCTCTGCTACCAACTGCTGGGACAAGGTGGAGGAGATGAGGGGGTGCCATAGCTGCAGGAGAGGTGCAGCTATTTTTTTTTTTTTTAAGGTTGTTAACCGATTATTCGATTAATCGAAAAAACAATAATCTGCCAACTAATCGTTTATGAAAATAATTGTTAGTTTCAGCCCTAGGCACATGTGACTTGGTCGGATGCCTCGTACACACGACCATTTTTCTCGGCAGAAAAAAAAAAAAAAGACTTCCCGACGTGATTCCTCTCCAGCCTGAAAAAAACTTTGACCAAAGCATGCATGGTGATGTACAACACGTATGACGGGACTATAAAGGGGGGGTTCCTTTCAAATAGCGCCACCATTTGGGCTGCATACCTGATTCTGAGCATAAGTGTTTTTTCCCCCTCGGAGAAGCATACACACGACCGATTTTCGTGATGATAAAAAGACTGACGGGAAACACGAAGGAGAAAAAAAAAATAGCTGGTTTCAATTTTTTGTGGGCAATTTTTTCGTCAAGAAAAGTGCTAGGGAGCGTACACACGATCGTTTTTTCACAAACAATAAAAAAAATGGCAGTTTTCTCGTTGTGAAAACCGGTCGTGTGTACAAGGCAATAGACCTCTATATGACCCATGGGGCGAAACGTGTTTGCGGGGGGGGGGGGGTGGGGGCGTGGCCTGGGAGGAGCCAGGCTGAAGCCACATCTTTATTCTGCATAACTTGGCTGTGTTCTGGTGTGTGGCATTTCTACCTTTTGTTATGTACTTCCACATGAGCTGGGATGAGCTTTCTGGACGCTGGCACCCATTGGGGGATTTTACATTGGCACTTGGAGCCGCACTCTAAGCAGTTTTATACAGATTACAATGTGTATGCCACAATGTTTGCACTTTTATATAACCAAAAGCTTTTAGTGGTATATTTAACAGACCATAAGAGAGCAGATAAGAGAAATGTGTTGTTTACATACACGTTAAAAGTATTTTTCCACGACCGGACCGCAGTTTGCAGCGATGAACAGGCGTTTTCTAAACTCAGCACAGCTCTGGTACAAGCCAGCTATCGGCTTCAATAACAGATCTTTAGTAAATAAGGGCCCATGTGGCCGCCAGCAGCCGTGTCTCCCCTCTCGTTGTGTGTTGGCATCAGACGTAGCCCTCCCCGAATTCCACTGCCTACAGATGGGTAAACCAGCCTTTTGTTATTTCACCCTCATGAATATTAATGAGGGCAGCGCAGGGGGGACAGAACAAGACATTTGCATATGTCTGCATCGGAATTGTGTCTGGAATTTGTCATTTCTCCTCTACGCAAACCTTCCGCTGGTAATTATTGGGCAACATGGGAAACATTTCAATATGTTGTTTGATTTTTGTTTAAAAACATAATAATACAAGTTCACAAGGGGGAAGCACCACATTGAGATGTATTCAGATTAAAGATATAATTACTGTTTTGAAGTGGCCTTCTGATATTCCCCTCCCCACCCTAATCTACCAAAAAAATCTAGAGAAATGGAGCTAAATTTCCCGAATGAACAACTTGCACAGCCAACACTGTAATATGATTAATGGAAGGCACAGAGCTAGTGCCTTGAAAAAAGTATTCATACCCCTTGAAATTTTGTCACATTACAACCAAAACCTTTAATGTAATTTATTGGGATTTTATGGGATGAAGCAATACAAAGTGGCACATAATTGTGAAGTGGAAGGAAAATGATGAATGGTTTTCAACATTTTTTACAAATAAATATTTGAAAAGTGTGGCGTGCATTTGTATTCAGCTCCCTTTACTCTAATAACTAACTAAAATTTAGTGGAACCAATTCAGAAGGCCCCTAATTAGTAAATAGAGTCCACCTGTGTGTAATTAAATCTCAGTCTATATACAGCTGTTCTGTGAAGCCCTCAGAGGTTTATTAGAGAACCCTAGTGAACAAACCGCATCATGAAGGCCAAGGAACACACCAGACGGGTCAGAGATAAAGTTGTGGAGAAGTATAAAGCAGGGTTAGACTAAATAAAATATCCCAAGCTTTGAACATCTCATGGAGCACTGTTCAATCCATCATCTGAAAATGGAAAGAGTATGGTACAACTGCAAACCTACCAAGACATGGCCGTCCACCTAAACTGACAGGCCGGGCAAGGAGAGCATTCATCAGAGAAGCGGCCAAGAGGCCCATGGGAACTCTGGAGGAGCTGCAGAGATCCACAGCTCAGGTGGGAGAATCTGTCCACAGGACAACTATTAGTTGTGCACTCCACAAATCTGGTCTTTATGGAAGAGTGGCAAGAAGAAAGTCATAAGAAGTCCTGTTTGCAGTTTGTGAGAAGCCATGTGGAGGACACAGCAAACATGTAGAAGAAGGTGCTCTGGTCAGATGAGACCAAAATTGAAGACTTGAGACTGTGGCGGAGGTTCACCTTCCAGCAGGACAACGACCCTAAACATAGAGCCAGAGCTACACTGGAATGGTTCAGATCAAAGCATATTCCTGTGTTAGAATGGACCAGTCAAAGTCCAGACCTAAATCCTATTAAGAATCTGTGACAAGACTTGAAAATTGCTGTTCCCAGACGTTCTCCATCCAATCTGACAGAACTTGAGCTATTTTGCAAAAAAGACTGGGCAAACTTTTTGATCACTAAATGTACAAATCTGGTACAGACATCTCTAAACTTGCCACCATCATCCGAGCTGTTCTGGCTGGGGGTTAGCCAGCCAGAACAGCTTACTGAGGAGGAACAGGAAGTGAGAAATTCAGACAAAGAAAAAAAACATTTAGAAGGGAAATGGAAGAAAAAGGTAAGTGAACCAACCATGCACTAGCTTAGAGGAACCTATATAGAAAATAAAAAACGAACCTTTACAACCCAGTGTCACCTATGTATAATTTATAGTACTGTAGTTAGTCGCCCTTCCATGGGCATGCACAATTCTAAAGCATGACATGTTGGGTATCTATTTACTCAGTGTAACATCATCTTTTACATTTCACACAAAACATGAGGGTATTATATTGTGTGTGCACTAAAATTTAATAAACTGTATTTGCATTTGATAAACCCCTGCACAGAGCAGAAAAGTGTCTTGTCAAGGTGGGATGGCAAAAAAAATGTTTTTGTCCCTTTTTTTTTTATTTTTTCCCCCTTTTTTTTGCTCCCTTTTTTTTTCTCTTACAGTTGGATACAGGTCATTATTGTCTGACAAATGTAATGTCCTTTAGAATATACAAGTGTCATGATTTAGTTTGGCTTGTTTTTAATAAATAAAGAATATATAAACCACTGCACAAATATCATGTGACATAAAAATTTGCAACCACCACCATTTTATTCTCCACGCCTGTTGCTTTTAGAAAATGTATAATGCTTTGGGGTTGTAAGTCATTTTCGGGTTTCTACATGTATGTGAGAAGTGTCAGAATTGTGGCCCCATGTTGTAGTGGTAAACCACTTTTTTTCCTGCCAGAAGTAAATGCATTCAGAGGGGGCTGAACATACGCACTGAGCCATTGTGGGGCCATTGTGTTACATGGTAGTTTACAGGGAGGAATATATTAGGAATTTTGTTGCAGCACAGGATTGCTGTCGCACCACCATTATTACATCGCACACTGAGCCTTCCTGAATACAGCCCAGGCTCATAAATGTCATATAAAGTTTTACAGATAAAGAAGTGTGTGCCTTCAATGACCCCCAAATGCTACATTTTATGAATGTCGGATCCGAGAGACAATATAACTAGACATTCCCCACAGCTGTACATGTTTATGACTTTAAAACAAAAAATAAAAACAGCCTTTTCTGCAATTCCTTCAATCCCGAGTTATCCCCCACAATGCATTTCTACAACTAGATGTCCTCACTGTTCTGGGTTGAGTGACGACCAGCAGCATTCGACCCACTTCCTCTGAGCCAAGGCTGTCGCAGCCCCGCCCCCAGCCCCTAGGCTGGACAGTGAAGGAGAAGCAGCGCAGTGATGTGCCCATCTCTATCACTATGCTTTTTCCTCCTATCAGTGTGGGAAGCTGGCTGTGACTCCTTGCAGCTTCACGCTGTACGTGCAAGAGCCGCCCTGCTCTGTGTGAATAGTTCTGCAGCCTTCTAGAAGCTGTGATATGATGTCCCAGGAGGCTGTGGGCAATAGGGAGGGCAGCGCAGTAAACTTGCACAGGACCCTTTTTGTTGCTGCATCACATTTTGAATAGCAATCGCAATTCTGTTCCCTGATATAGGGAAAGACTATCAATGACGTCACACGTCCCGTCCCCCTACAGTTAGAAACACATATGAGGTCACACTTAACCCCTTCAGCGCCTCCTAGTGGTTAACTCCCAAACTGCAATTGTCATTTTCACTGTAATCAATGCATTTTTATAGCACTTTTCGCTGTGAAAATGACAATGGTCCCAAAAATGTGTCAAAATTGTCCGATGTGGCCGCCAAAATGTTGCAGTCATGAAAAAAAATCGCTGATCACCGCCATTACTGGTAAAAAAAAAAATATTAATAAAAATGCAATAAAACTATCCCCTATTTTGTAAATGCTATACATTTTGCGCAAACCAATCGATAAACACTTATTGCGATTTTTTTTTTATACGTATCGGCCTAAACTGAGGAAAAAAGCCGGTCACATGAAAACACGGAGATGCCGGTAATCGGCGCTCCTCGCCTCACACTGACAGAGTGTGAGGAGAGGAGAGCCGTTCAGCGGCATCTCCTCACAGGGGACATCTAGGGATGTAATCAGGGGGAAATGATCATCGGTGCCCTGATTACAATTATGTGCCCACTAGGGTTGTCCCGATACCACTTTTTTAGGACCGAGTACAAGTACCGATACTTTTTTTCATGTACTCGCCGATACCGAATACCGATACTTTTTTTAAATGTCATGTGACAGTTTTCAAACCACAATACAGACTAAGGATATTTTCTTTAGAATTATGAAGAACTCTAACTCAAGACATTATAAAAGAAAAAACATGAGTAAAAATGAATTAAAATGTTTTATTTTCTTGTCACGCAGTAGTAAAAAACTCAAAGAATTTTCACGGAACATGTTGATAAATACAAAAAAAGTATTCTATTTAGGTATCGGAGCATTTGCGCGAGTACTCCCGCAAATACTTGGTATCGGTCCCGATACCGATACTAGTATCGGTATCTGGACAACCCTAGTGCCCACCACTGCCAGCAATCAGTGCCCACAAGTGCCAGCAATCAGGGACCATTGGTAATGCCCACCAGTGCCACCTATCTGTTCCCATCAGGGATGTAATAAGGGTACTGATCATCAGTGCCCTGATTACAATTAAGTGCCCACCACTGCCAGCAATCAGTGCCCACAAGTGCCAGCAATCAGGGGCCATTGGTAATGCCCACGAGTGCCGCCTATCTGTGCCCATCAGTGCTGCTTATCTGTGCCCAGTGCCACCCATCAGTGACTCCTATCAGTGCCCATAAGTGTGCAGCCTCATTGGCGACCCTCAGTGCCCATCAGTGAAGGAGAAAAATTACTTATTTACAAAATTTACTAACAGAAACTAAGAAAAACATATTTTTTTGTAATAAAATGACGTGGAGACTTCATGTTTAAGCGATTTCATAAACTGACTTTTTAGGCAGATTTGGTGAAATGGCACATCATTTGTGTGATCTTATCATGTACATGACGTGTTTTACATGAATAGTTGTTTGTTTTCCAGACTATACAGAAGTTAGCCAGCCAGTACTTGAAGAAAGAGTGGCCTGTGTTAAAACCAGATGAAAGGAGCGAGTACAGGTGAGGAATTTCCACCCCACAATTTTTTTTTTTATGTGTGTAATGTTTGGAATGACAAATGCAAAGGAGATTCGGAGGCGGCTCCTTTTACTCTTATTACAACTTCTGAAAGCACGCTCACATTTGGCATTATGTTAAAGGGGTTGTAAAGGTTTGTTTTTTATTTTCTAAATTGGTTCCTTTAAGCTAGAGCATTGTTGGTTCACTTACCTTTTCCTTCCATTTCCCTTCTAAAAAAAATGTTTTTCTTTGTCTGAATTTCTCACTTCCTGTTAGCTTGCCCCCATCACCTGAGCCGTTCTGGCTGGGGGTTAGTCAGCATGCTCGCCCCCCTCCCTTAGGACTACATCCCTGCAGGGAGATTCTGTGAAGGTTCAGCAGGGATGTAGTCCCAAGGGAGGGGGCGAGCACGCTGACTAACCCCCAGCCAGAACGGCTCAGGTGATGGTGAAAAGCTTACTGAGGAAGAACAGGAAGTGAGAAATTCAGACAAAGAAAAAAAACATTTAGAAGTGAAATGGAAGGAAAAGGTAAGTGAACTAACAACGCACTAGCTTAAAGGAAGCTATTTAGAAAATAATAAACCTTTACAACCCCTTTAAGCCACTTGAGTACCAGCCTGTAATGCCCCTTCATTTCCAGGCAATTTTTTCCATTTCCAGTGCTGTGATACTTTGATTGACAATTACTCCATCGTACAACAC